>CM022301.1:280990168-282190168 GCA_011799875.1 Thinopyrum elongatum
TTTATTATATCCCCCTTGGATATCCATCACTTTGGGACCAAATTCATATTACCATTCCTATTATCAACTCTCAAAAAGATATAAGTGAAGCATGAGAGTGCAAAAAAGTTCTTCAAAAAATTTGAACTCTCAAAATAATATAAGTGAAGCATGAGAGTGTATTTCTTTAAAATTCAATCATATCAACTCTCAAAATAATATAAGTGAATCATGAGAGTGCATTTCTTTAAAATATAAACACCGCCGTGCTCAAAAAGATTTAAGTGAAGCATTAGAGCAACTGCCTAGCTCAAAAGATTTAAGTGAAGCACATAGAGTATTCTAACAAATCATGATAAGTGTGTGGCTCTCTCAAACAAGTGTGTTCAACAAGGATGATTGTGACAAACTAAAAATCAAAACAAGCAAAGATTCATATAAGACAAGACGCTCCAAGCAAAACTCATGATATGCGACGAATAAAAATATAGCTCCAAGTAAAATTACCGATGGTCGTTAGAAGAAAGAGGGGATGCCTTCCGGGGCATCCCCAAGCTTAGTTGCTTGGGAGTCCTTGAATATTACCTTGGGGTGCCTCAGGCATCCCCAAGCTTAGGCTCTTGCCACTCCTTATTCCTTCATCCATCGTGATCTCACCCAAAACTTGAAAACTTCAATCACACAAAACTTAACGAAACCTTCTTGATATCCGTTAGTATAATAATGCAAATCACCACTTTAAGTACTGTTGCAACCCATTCATATTTTATTATTGCATTATACCTATTGTATCTAACTTTACCATGGCTTATACCCCCCCAATGCAATCCATAGATTCATCAAAATAAGCACACAACACAACGAAAACAGAACTGTCAAAAAACAGAATAGTCTGTAGTAATCTGAACATTGACCATACTTCTGTAACTCCAAAATTCTGAAAAATTAGGAAAACATGGGCAATCTATATATCAATTATGTTTAAACAAATCAGAGCAAAAACACATTTTTTTGAATTTACAAAATTCTAGAACTGGGTGCAAAGTTTCTGTATTTTAACAGAATCAAATCAACTATCACCCAAACCATCCTAAAGGCTTTACTTGGCACAAACACTAATTAAAACATAAAAAGCACAATAATAATAGTATCATAATTGTGTGTTTATTAAAAAACATAAAAGAAACAAAAATTTAAAGGGTAACTATTGGGTTGCCTCCCAAATATCGCTATTGTTTTACGCCCCTAGCTGGGCGTAATGCATAGTTTCAAGTGTTATCATCTTTGGTTTCCAACTCCTCAATTACACATCCATATTTCCTAGGAGATCTAGCATATATGATTTTAATAATCACATGCCTAGGAACAAAATCAAGAGACTTATTTTTATATATTGGTTCCTTTATCAAATCAACAAAATTGGGGTGAATACTAATCATTTTAAGATCTTCGTTATTGTTGCTAGCTGTGGCACCCTTGTATTTAGGAACATAAATAAACTTGAAATTATTGCTAGGAGGAGTTTTTTCAAAGGTTTAACGAAAGAAAAAGCAGAACCCAAGTTATTAATAATTTCTTCCAACTTATCGATCCTAGCGGGGCTTTGTTCTATCCTTTCATTGATTATTGGTTCTTTCTCCTTTAGCATCTTTATAGTAATTCCTACCTTTGATCCAAATTGAGTGACATGGTTATGAATCTTTTTATCCAATTTTTCAATATGTTCTATGGTAGTCATGTTCTTTTCAATAGCATCTAACCTTTGCATAACATGTTCCAAAGTTAAAACCGTTTCGTTAACAATGACAGGTGGTGATCCCACTAAATTCCCCATAGCATTGAAAGCATCCATAGAGGGACACATCAAGAAATTCCCTTCGGTAATAGTGTCAAGAACAAATCTATACCCAGTAGTAATACCCACAAAAAATAGCAAAGAAGAACGGTAGTAGATTTCTTACGAGTTGATCTATTATAAGCATTGCAAATCCTATACCGAGCATCTTTTAAATTCTCTCCCCCCCTTTGTTGGGGAACGTTGCATGGAAAACAAAAAAAATCTACGCACACGCAACATCTATCCATGGAGATGCATAGCTGCGAGAGGGGAGAGTGTGTGTCTACGTACCCTCGAAGACCGTTCAGCGGAAGCGTTTATTAACGCGGTTGATGTAGTCGAACACCTTCGCGATCCAACCGATCAAGTACCGAACGTACGACACCACCGCGTTCAACACACGTTTAGCTCGATGACGTTCTCGCCTTCTTGATCCAGCAAGACGGGCGAAGTAGTAGATGAGTTCCGGCAGCACGACGGTGTGGTGACAGTGATGGTGAACTCGTTCCCGCAGGGCTTCGTCGTGCACTGCGAAAAACTAGATGGAGGAGTAAACTGTGGAGAGGGGCGCCGCACACGGCTAAGAGATTGTCGTGGGTTTGTGTTGCGCCCCCTCCCTCATATATATATTGGCGGGGGAGGGGAGGCAGCCAGGAGGCGCCCCAAGGGTGGCCTGACGGCCCCCTTGGGCTCCTGCCCTCTAGCCCCCCCTTCTTTGTTTCCTGCGGGGGGGAGGCAGGAGGGGGTGGCGCCCCCCTTCCTCCCTCTTAGGTGGAGGGAAGGAAAGAGGGGCTAGCCCTCCCTCCTTTCCATCCATAGGGCCGGCGGCCAGGGGGGGGGGGCGCCAGCCCCTTGTGGGCTGGTGTGCTCCCCCCTATTGGCCCAGAAGGCCCATTAACCTCCCGGGGCTTCCCGGAACCCCTTCCGGTGATCCGATGACTACCCGATACACTCTGAAACCTTTCCGGTGACCAAATAGCATCGTCCTATATATCAATCTTTACCTCTGGACTATTCTAGAGCTCCTCGTCATGTCCATGATCTCATCTGGGACTCCGAACAACATTTGGTTACCAAATCACATAACTCATATAATATTATATCGTCAACGAATGTTAAGCGTGCGGACCCTACGGGTTCGAGAATGATGTAGACATGACCGAGACGCCTCTCTGATCAATAACCAATAGCGGAACCTGGATGCCCATATTGGTTCCTACATATTCTATGAAGATCTTTATCGGTCGAACCTTATGATAACATACGTAATTCCCTTTGTCTATTGGTATGTTACTTGCCCGAGATTCGATCGTCGGTATCTTCATACCTAGTTCAATCTCGTTACCGGCAAGTCTCTTTACTCATTCCATAATACATCATATCGTAACTAACTCCTTAGTCACTTTGCTTGCAAGCTTCTTGTGATTTGTATTACCGAGAGGGCCCAGAGATACCTCTCCGATACACGGAGTGACAAATCCTAATCTCGATCCATGCCAACTCAACATACACCTTTGGAGATACCTGTAGAGCATGTTTATGATCACCCAGTTATGTTGTGACGTTTGATAGCACACAAGGTATTTCTCTGGTATCCGGGAGTTGCATGATCTCATAGTCGAAGGAATATGTATTTGACATTAAGAAAGCAATAGCAATAAAATGAACGATCATATGCTAAGCTAACGGATGCGTCTTGTCCATCACATCATTCTCCTAATGATGTGATCCCATTATCAAGTGACAACACATGTCTATGGTTAGGAAACCTTAACCATCTTTGATCAACGAGCTAGTCTAGTAGAGGCTTACTAGGGACACGGTATTTGTTTATGTATCCACACATGTATTTAAGTTTCCGGTCAATACAATTCTAGCATGAATAATAAACCTTTATCATGAATAAGGAAATATAATAATAACAACTTTATTATTGCCTGTAGGCCATATTTCCATCAGGCTCCCACTTGCACTAGAGTCAATAATCTAGATTACATTGTAATGAATCTAACACCCATGGAGTCTTGGTGCTGATCATGTTTTGATCGCGGAAGAGGCTTAGTCAATGGGTCTGCTATATTCAGATCCATATGCATTTTGCAAATCTCTATATCTCCATCCTTGACCTTTTCATGAATGGAGTTGAAGCGTCTCTTGATGTGTTTGGTTCTCTTGTGAAACCTGGATTCCTTCGCTAAGGCAATTACTCCAGTGTTGTCACAAAAGATTTTCATTGGACCCGATGCACTGGGTATTACACCCAGATTGGATATGAACTCCTTCATCCAGACTCCTTCATGCACTGCTTCCGAAGCAGCTATGTACTCCGCTTCACACATAGATCCCGCCACGACGCTTTGCTTGGAACTACACCAACTGACAGCTCCACCATTCAATATAAATACATATCCGGTTTGTGACTTAGAGTCATCCGGATCAGTGTCGAAGCTAGCATCGACGTAACCATTTACGACGAGCTCTTCGTCACCTCCATAAACGAGAAACATATCCTTGGTCCTTTTCAGGTACTTTAGGATGTTCTTGACCATTGTCCAGTGATCCACTCCTGGATTACTTTGGTACCTCCCTGCCAAACTTATGGCAAGGCACACATCAGGTCTGATACACAACATAGCCTACATGATAGAACCTATGGCTGAGGCATAGGGAATGACTTTCATTTTCTCTCTATCTTCTGTAGTTGTCGGGCTTTGAGTCTGACTCAATTTCACACCTTGTAACACAGGCAAGAACCCTTTCTTTGACTGATCCATTTTGAACTTCTTCAAAACTTTGTCAAGGTATGTGCTTTGTGAAAGTCCTATTAAGCGTCTCGATCTATCCCTATAGATCTTGATGCTCGACATATAAGCAGCTTCACCTAGGACTTTCATTGAAAAATTCTTATTCAAGTATCCTTTTATGCTATCCAGAAATTATATATCATTTCCAATCAACAATATGTCATCCACATATAATATCAGAAATGCTACAGAGCTCCCACTCACTTTCTTGTAAATACAGGCTTCACCATAAGTCTGTATAGAACCATATGCTTTGATCACCTCATCAAAGCATATATTCCAACTCCGAGATGCTTGCACCAGTCCATAGATGGATCGCTGGAGCTTGCACACTTTGTTAGCACCTTTAGGATCGACAAAACCTTCTAGTTGCATCATATACAACTCTTCTTTAAGAAATCCATTAAGGAATGCAGTTTTGACGTCCATTTGCCAGATTTCATAATTATAAAACGTGGTAATTGCTAACATGATTCGGACAGACTTAAGCATCTCTACGGGTGAGAAAGTCTCATCGTAGTCAACCCCTTGAACTTGTCGAAAACCTTTTGTGACAAGTCAAGCTTTGTAGACAGTGACATTACCATCAACGTCTGTCTTCTTCTTGAAGATCCATTTATTCTCAATGGCTTGCCGATCATCAGGCAAGTCCACCAAAGTCCACACTTTGTTCTCATACATGGATCCTATCTCAGATTTCATGGCCTCAAGCCATTTATCAGAATCTGGGCTCATCATAGCTTCTTCATAGTTCGTAGGTTCGCCATGGTCCAACAACATGACTTCCAGGACAGGATTAGCGTACCACTCTGGTGCGGAACGTGTTCTGGTCGACCTACGAGGTTCAGTAGCAACTTGATCTGAATTTTCATGATCATTATCATTAGCTTCCTCTCTAGTTGGTGTAGGCATCACGGGAATGGTTTTCTGTGCTGTGCTACTTTCCAATTCGAGAGAAGGTACAATTACCTCATCAAGTTCTACTTTCCTCCCGCTCACTTCTTTCGAGAGAAACTCCTTCTCTAGAAAGGACCCATTCTTGGCAACAAAGATCTTGCCTTCGGATTTGTGGTAGAAGGTGTACCCAATAGTTTCCTTAGGGTATCTTATGAAGATGCATTTCTCCGATTTAGGTTTGAGCTTATCAGGGCGACGCCTTTTGACATAAGCGTCGCATCCCGAAACTTTAAGAAACGGAAGCTTAGGTTTCTTGCCAAACAATAGTTCATATGGTGTCATCTCAACGGATTTAGACAGTGCCCTATTTAACGTGAATGCGGCTGTCTCTCATGCATAACCCCAAAACGATAGTGGTAAATTGGTAAGAGACATCATAGAACGCACCACATCTAATAAAGTACGGTTAAGACGTTCGGACACACCATTACACTGTGGTGTTCTAGGTGGCGTGAGTTGTGAAACAATTCCACATTGTTTTAAATGAAGGCCAAACTCGTAACTCAAATATTCACCTCCACAATCAGATCGTAGAAACTTTATTTTCTTGTTACGATGGTTCTCTACTTCACTCTGAAATTATTTGAACTTTTCAAATGTTTCAGATTTGTGTTTCATTAAGTAGATATACCCATACCTACTCAAATCATCTGTAAAGGTTAGAAAATAACGATACCCGCCGCGTGCCTCAACACTCATCAGACCACATACATCGGTATGTATTATTTCCAATAAGCCATTAGCTCGCTCCATTGTTCCGGAGAACGGAGTTTTAGTCATCTTGCCCATGAGGCATGGTTCGCAAGTATCAAATGATTCATAATCAAGTGATTCGAAAAGTCCATCCGCATGGAGTTTCTTCATGCGCTTTACACCAATATGACCTAAACGGCAGTGCCTCAAGTATGTTGCACTATCATTATCAACTTTGCATCTTTTGTCATCAATATTATGAATATGTGTATCACTACGATCGAGATTCAACAAGAATAGACCATTCATCAAAGGTGCATGACCATAAAAGATATTACTCATATAAATAGAACAACCATTATTCTCTGACTTAAATGAATAACCACCTCGCAATAAACAAGATCCAGAAATAATGTTCATGCTCAACGCTGGCACCAAATAACAATTATTGAGGTCTAAAACTTATCCCGAAGGTAGATGTAGAGGTAGCGTGCTGACGGCGATCACATCGACCTTGGAACCATTCCCGAAGCGCATCGTCACCTCGTCCTTAGCCAATCTTTGTTTATTCTATAGCTCCTGTTTCGAGTTACAAATATGAGCAACCGAACCAGTATCAAATACCCAGGCGCTACTACGAGCATTAGTAAGGTACACATCAATAACATGTATATCAAATATACCTTTGTTCACTTTGCCATCCTTCTTATCCGCCAAGTATTTGGGGCAGTTCTGCTTCCAGTGACCATTTCCTTTGCAGTAGAAGCACTCAGTTTCAAGATTGGTTCCAGCTTTGGGCTTCTTCACGGGAGTGGCAACTTGCTTTCCATTCTTCTTGAAGTTCCCTTTCTTTCCCTTGCCTTTTTTCTTGAAACTAGTGGTCATGTTAACCATCAACACTTGATGCTCCTTCTTGATTTCTACCTCCGCGGCCTGAAGCATTGCGAAGAGCTCGGGAATCATTTTCGTCATCCCTTGCATGTTATAATTGATCACGAAGCCTTTGTAGCTTGGTGGCAGTGACTGAAGAACTCTGTCAATAACACTCTCAACTGGAAGATTAATTCCCAGCTGAGTCAAGTGGTTATGATACCCAGACATTTTGAGTATGTGTTCACTGATAGAACTGTTCTCCTCCATCTTGCAGCTATAGAACTTGTTGGAGACTTCATATCTCTCAACACGAGCATTAGCTTGAAATATCAACTTCAGCTCTTGGAACATCTCATATGCTCCGTGAAGTTCAAAACGTCTTTGAAGTCCCAGTTTTAAGCCGTAAAGCATGGCACACTGAACTATTGAGTAGTCATCAGATTGAGCCTGCCAGACGTTCATAACATCTGTAGTAGCTCCTGCAGTAGGTCTGTCACCTAGCGGTGCATCAAGGACATAATTCTTCTGTGCAGCAATGAGGATAATCCTCAAGTTACGGACCTAGTCTGTGTAGTTGGTACCATCATCTTTCAACTTAGCTTTCTCTAGGAACGCATTAAAATTCAGGGGAACGGTAGCACGGGCCATGATCTACAACATAGATATGCAAAAACTATTAAGACTAAGTTCATGATAAATTAAGTTCAATTAATCAAATTACTAATGAACTCCCACTTAAATAAACATCCCTCAAGTTATCTAAGTGATACATGATCCAAATCAACTAACCCATGTCTGATCATCACGTGAGATGGGGTAGTCATCAATGGTGAACATCTCTATGTTGATCATATCTACTATATGACTCACGTTCGACCTTTCGGTCTCCAGTGTTCCAAGACCATGTCTGTACATGCTAGGCTCGTCAAGTTTAACCCAAGTATTCTGCATGTGCAAAATGGTCTTACACCCGTTGTATGCGAACGTAGAGTCTATCACACCCGATCATCACGAGGTGCTTCGAAATGACAAACTTTGGCAACGGTGCATACTCGGGGAGAACACTTTATCTTGAAATTTAGTGAAGGGATCATCTTATAATGCTACCACCGTTCTAAGCAAAGTAAGATGCATAAAGGATAAACACCACAATCAATCAAAATATGTGACATGATATGGCCATCATCATCCTGTGCTTTTGATCTCCATCTCCAAAGCATAGTCATGATCTCCATCATCACCGGCTTGACACCTTGATCTCCATCATTGCCTCGGGGTCGTCTCGCCAACTATTGCTTCTACAACTATTGCTAACGCATAGCGATAAAGTAAAGCAATTACATGGCGCTTACATTTCATACAATAATTAAGAGACAACCCTAAGGCTCCTGCCGATTGTTGATATTACAAAACATGATCATCTCATACAACAACATATATCACATCATGTCTTGACCATATCACATCACAACATGCCCTGCAAAAACAAGTTAGACGTCCTCTACTTTGTTGTTGCAAGTTTTACGTGGCTGCTACAGGCTTCTAGCAAGAACCATTCTTAACTACGCAAAAACCACAACGGTGATTATCAAGTTCGCTGTTTTAACCTTCTTCAAGGACCGGCCGTAGTCAAATTCGATTCAACTAAAGTAGGAGAAACAGAAACCCGCCAGCCACCTTTATGCAAAACAAGTTGCATCTCAGTCGGTGGAACCGGTCTCATGTGCATGGACATGTAAGGTTGGTCCGGCCGCTTCATCCCACAATACCGCCGAATCAAAATAAGACGTTGGTGGTAAGCAGTATGACCATCACCGCCCACAACTCCTTTGTGTTCTACTCGTGCATATCATCAACCCATAGACCTGGCTCGGATGCCACTGTTGGGGAACGTTGCATGGAAAATAAAAAAAATACTACCACACGCAAGATCTATCCATGGAGATGCATAGCTACGAGAGGGGAGAGTGTCTGTCTACGTACCCTCGTAGACCATTTAGCGGAAGCGTTTATTAACGCGGTTGATGTAGTCGAACACCTTCGCGATCCAACCGATCAAGTACCAAACATACGGCACCTCCGCGTTCAGCACACATTCAGCTCGATGACTGTAACATCCCAATTTTCAAATTTGGATGTTATACTTAGGTCATCATATGCATATCATATTTTATTTGCATTTCATTTGTGATCCTTGAAATCTTAAGCAACTCAAGGACCCACTGAGAGAGTTGGGGATTTCATTTATTTTCATATTTGAATTTTTCTCAAATTTGAAAAGAGGATCATTTTGGTTTCAATAATTTTTCTCTACAAAATATTTTTCATGTCAAAAATAAAAGAGAGGAGATAAAATGACTTCTCCAAAATAAAAGAAATATTGGAGGAAAAATATTAAAATCAAATAAATATTTTATTTGGATTTTTATTGCTATTTGAATTAGGAAAAATACGCATTTTTTTAAAAGTGCATTTTAGGCAAGAAAATGTTCACTTTGTTCTAAATATTTTATTTAGACGGTGAAAATTGTTTTTGGCATTTTTTTTAGAATTTTTTTATTTTTATTTTATTTAGGTTTTCTTTCGACGGAATTTTATTTAAAAAAAATTCGTACGACTGGGCCGAAGGCCCAGCCGAGCCAGGCCGCGCCGCCTCCCGTCGTCATGCTCGCGACGGACTCGGGGAGTCCGACCCCGAGCCGCCGGCGCCGCCCCCTCCCGCACGCCACACCGCCCCCCCGGGCCTTTAAAGCCCGAGCCGCCCCTCCCCTCTCCTCCACCCAGCCCCGCCGCCGCCGCCACCGCCGCCGCACGCGCCGCAGCCGCCGCCGCCGCTCCGCGTCGGACCCGCGCCGCCCGCGCCTCGCCTCGCCCCGCACCTCGCCTCGCCCCGCGCAGCCCTAGCCGCCGGAGCCGCCGCCGCACGCCCCGCCTCACCGGAATCCGAGCCGCCACCGTCGGATCTCGCCTTCCCGGTTTTTTTCGGTTTTAGGTAAAAACCGCCGGTTTTCTTAAAACCCTAGGTTCGATTTTTTTTTGATCGGTTAGGTTTTTCCCGATTTAGTTCGTTTGCGAACGTTCGTCCGTTCGTTCGTTTTAACGAACGAATTCGCCCATTCATCTCTGTTAGCGGACGTTCGTCCGATAGTTTTGTTCTTTTTCGGCCAGGGATCTATCCGCGATTATTTTTATCGCAGATTAGCCCCTGATCTTCAAACCCTCGCCGTTTCTAAACCATTTGTCCAAATCCAGTGAAACCAACGCCAAAATCTTCGTCTCGAGCCCCTCTTTCTGTTTAATCAACTTAAACATGATTTTGACAATTTAAAATTTGGTTTCAAGCAGTTTTGAATTCGAAGTTCTTTTGACCGTAGTTTCAGTTCCGTAGCTCCGATTCGTTTGATTCTTTTTGCAAATCAAAACTTTTCAGTTGTACTTTCAGATTTGATCTTTCTCATTCGAGTTTTACCCTTGCATCTATGCTTGAGTGCTTATGTATGCTATTGTTTGTTTGTGATAGAATTCTCGGAGTGCGAAGCGTGCTACTACGATTCTCTAGGGTTTGCAGATCGTCAGCAAGGCAAGTAACACTTTGATCATATCCCTTCATTACCTAGTTTTTATGCATTAGTTACAATCCTCAAACACTGCATGATTAGGATGTGATTAACTCGTGGGTATTGGGAAGTAGATGATGAGGTAGAACCTATTGCCCTTTATTATCAAACCTTGGGAGTTACTTCTACGCTATGCTTATATTGCCATGCTATGCTCGTAGACGTGGATTGGGTTTGAGTGTATCCATGACAGATGTGAGATTGTTAATTAATGGTTAACTTAAGGTGGCTACTTAAACACACATCTGGGTGGATTGGTTGCGGGCACCTGGGGATATACCAGTGCTGTCCATTTGGTTCGCCACCCAGGCTCAAAGGGATCATAAGATTATTCATGCTAGAAACTTCCGTGTGCAGCCACAATCTATTATGGGCTCTAGCATAGTTGAGTATGTTGCATGACCTCTTCCAGTGGTAGGCTAGCAGATGTAGGGGATGTAGGTTGGTACTGTCTACCCAGGGTTAGAGTTAATGCTTCTGAAAGACTGTGTCTCGGTCATCCGTTTCTCAAACACCATGTAGTGCGAGAAATCCAACGGAGGAGATCGATTCTTGTGGGGAAAAGTGCGCAAACCTCTGCAGAGTGTACAAACTAATCATGATTAGCCGTGTCCCCGGTTATGGACATCTTGAGTATCTGGTTCTTGGATTATCATGTTGATCTCAACACTCTTAAATTAATATTGCTGGATTACTAATTACTGTTTAATTGGGATTGAGATGGGGTTACCATTCTCAATGTTTAACAACCACCATGATAGTTAAATAAAATATAATCCTTTGTTGTAGGGAAAAATTAGCTTTTCGCAAAAACATGTTAACCATAGAGCCTCCACCAGCCATATATGCATGTAGTGATAGCATTTACTTTGTTCATTGCTCTACTGTGTTATTTTGCCAGCATATTCCATGTGCTGACCCATTTCGGGCTGCAACATATCATGTTGCAGACTTTTCAGACGAAGAGTAAGGTGCGCTAGGTCATTGTCGTGCACTCAGCTATGCCGTTGGAGTTGATGGACTCACTTACCTTCGATGCTTCCGCAGTTATCTTATTTAGATGGCCTTATGCCATATTATTGTATTAAGTTCTCTTTTGAGACATTCAATGTAATAAGTGTGTGATTGCACTCTGTTATAAATCCTCCAAGTACTATGTGTGTCAGCATTACCGATCCAGGGATGACACTTATGCACAGAGACTTCGATCCATTCGGGTCGGGTCACTACAATGACGTCCTCGCCTTCTTTATCCAGCAAGACGGGCGAAGTAGTAGATGAGTTCTGGCGGCACAACGGCGTGGTGACAGTGATGGTGAACTCATTCCCGTAGGGCTTCATCGTGCACTGTGAAAAACTAGACGGAGGACTAAACTGTGGAGAGGGGCGCCACACACGGCTAAGAGATTGTTGTGGGTTTGTGTGGCGCCCCCTCCCTCATATATATATATATATATATATATATATATATATATATATATATATATATAGGTGGGGGGAGGGGAGGCAGCCAGGAGGCGCCCAAGGGTGGCCGGCCGGCCCCCTTGGGCTCCTGCCCTCTAGCCCCCCTTCCTTGTTTGCCTGCGGGGGGAAGGCAGGAGGGGATGGCGCCCCCCTCCCTTTTGCTTCCTCGTAGGTGGAGGGAAGGAAAGAGGGGCTAGCCCTCTCTCCTTTCCATCCATAGGGCCGGCGGGCAAGGGAGGGGCGCGCCAGCCCCTTGTGGGCTGGTGTGTTCCCCCCTATTGGCCCATAAGGCCCATTAACCTCCCGGGGCTTCCCGGAACCCCTTCCGGTGATCCGATAACTACCCGATACACTCCGAAACCTTTCCGGTGACCAAATAGCATCGTCCTATATATCAATCTTTACCTTTGTACTATTCTGGAGCTCCTCGTCATGTCCGTGATCTCATCCGGGACTCCGAACAACATTCGGTCACCAAATCACATAACTCATATAATATTATATCATCAACGAACGTTAAGCGTGCGGACCCTATGGGTTCGAGAATGATGTAGACATGACCGAGACGCCTCTCCGGTTAATAACCAATAGCAGAACCTGGATGCCCATATTGGTTCCTACACATTCTACGAATATCTTTATCGGTCAAACCTTATGACAACATATGTAATTCCCTTTGTCTATCGGTATGTTACTTGCCCAAGATTCGATCGTCGGTATCTTCATACCTAGTTCAATCTCGTTACCGGCAAGTCTCTTGACTCGTTCCGTAATACATCATCTCGTAACTAACTCCTTAGTCACTTTGCTTGCAAGCTTCTTGTGATGTGTATTACCGAGAGGGCCCAGAGATACCTCTCCGATACACGGAGTGACAAATCCTAATCTCGATCCATGCCAACTCAACAGACACCTTTGGAGATACCTGTAGAGCATCTTTATGATCACCCAGTTACGTTGTGACATTTGATAGCACACAAGGTATTCCTCCGGTATCCGGGAGTTGCATGATCTCATAGTCGAAGGAATATGTATTTGACATTAAGAAAGCAAGAGCAATAAACTGAACGATCATATGCTAAGCTAACGAATGGGTCTTGTCCATCACATCATTCTCCTAATGATGTGATCCCGTTATCAAGTGACAACACATGTCTATGGTTAGGAAACCTTAACCATCTTTGAACAACGAGCTAGTCTAGTAGAGGCTTACTAGGGACACGGTATTTTTATGTATCCACACATTTATTTAAGTTTTCGATCAATACAATTCTAGCATGAATAATAAACCTTTATCGTGAATAAGGAAATATAATAATAACAACTTTATTATTGCCTCTAGGGCATATTTCCACCACCCTTTGCTTAAAATTGAGAACTTCATTCTCAGAAGTGCACGTAGCAAGGGAAGAACTTGCCATAACGATAAAGTGGGCAAGCAAGCAAATACACAAAAGACACAAAAAGGCAAACGGATTTTTTTTTGTGTTTTTGTAAAAAAAAATTAGAAGTGGGGGAGATGAAAATGAGAGGCAAATGGCAAATAATGTAAATGCAAGGATATGAAAGTTTATGTGTAGGTACTTGCTAGATGTTGATGATGTCTCCCTAGCAACGGTGCCAGAAATTCTTCCTGCTACTTGTGAGCTGCGTTGGGATTTCCTTGAAGAGGAGAGGATGATGCAGTATAGTAGAGATAAGTATTTCCCTCAGTTATGAAACCAAAGTTATCAATCCAATAGGAGAACAAAGCAACACTATGTAAACATCACCTGCACACAATCAACAAATACTTGCAACCCAACGTGCAAAGGGGTTGTCAATCCCTCGGCGGTTACGAGCAAGATTAAATTGTATAGTTTTTGATTGATAGATCTGACAAAAATAAAAAATAAAATAAATAAAAGAAAATTGCAG
This sequence comes from Thinopyrum elongatum, assembly GCA_011799875.1. Classification (NCBI taxonomy): domain Eukaryota; kingdom Viridiplantae; phylum Streptophyta; class Magnoliopsida; order Poales; family Poaceae; genus Thinopyrum; species Thinopyrum elongatum. Next base: position 281,004,310 of record CM022301.1, read on the forward strand.
CAAGGTATTTTTGGTTATATATATATGATAAAAGATAGATCCGGAGGCCATAGTTTTCATTAGAGGCTTCTCTCATAAAATGGCATACGATCGGTAAACAAGTTACTGTTGGGCAATTGATAGGAAAGCAAATAATTATGACGATATCCAAGGCAATGATCATACATAGGCATCACGTCCGAGACAAGTAGACCGACTCCTGCCTGCATCTACTACTATTACTCCACACATCGACCACTATCCAGCATGCATCTAATGTATTAAGTTCATGGAAAAACGGAGTAACGCCTTAAGCAAGATGACATGATGTAGACAACATAAACTCACGTATGAAGAAACCCCATCTTTTTACCCTTAATAGTAATGATACATACATGTCATGTCCCTTTCTGTCACTGGGATTGAGCACCGTAAGATCGAACCTATTACAAAGCACCTTTTCCCATGGCAAGATAAATCAATCTAGTTGGCCAAACCAAACCAATAAATCGAAGAAGAAATACGAGGCTATATAGTAATCATGCATGAAAGAGTTCAGAGAAAACTCAAATAATATTCATGGATAGATCTGATCATAAACTCACAATTCATAGGATCCCAACAAACACACCGCAAAAAGTCATTACATCAAATAGATCTCCAAGAATACCAAGGAGAACATTGTATTGAAGATCAAATAGAGAGAAGAAGCCATCTAGCTATTAACTATGGACCCATAGGTCCGTGGTAAACTAGTCACGCATCATTGGTGGGTAGCAAGGATGATGAAGAGCCCCCTCCGTGATCGAATCCCCCTCCGGTAGAGAGTCGAAAAAGACCTCCAGATGGGATCTCGTGGTTCTGGAACTTGTGGTGGTGGAAAAAGTATTCTGTGGACTCCTCTGTTGGTTTCACGATTTTAGAGAAGTTATAGAGGCGGAGTTAGGTCAAACGGAGCCAGGTGGGCCCCAAAACATAGCAGGGCGCGCCTTGGTGGCTTGTGGGCCCACGGTCCATCGTCTGGTCTTCTCCTGAAACTTCTAGTGTCTCTTTTGCCCAGAAAAAAATCTCCAAAAAATTTCGTGGCATTTGGACTTCGTTTGGTACTGATATTCTACGAAACCAAAAACAAGCAAAAAACAACAACTAGCACTGGGCACTAAGTTAATAGGTTTATCCCAAAAAATGATATATTGTTGCTTGAAAATCTATATAAAACATCCAAGATTGATAATATAATAGCATGGAATAATAAAAAATTATAGATCGTTGGAGACGTATCAATAAGACACGTGTTCCTGTTTCTAGAACATACAATATTTATGTCTACTACACAACTTGTTCTTGTAGACTCGTGTTGGGCCTTCAAGCGCAGAGTTAGGACAGTAGAAATTTTCCCTCAAGTGGATGACCTAAGGTTTATCAATCCGTGGGAGGCGTAGGATGAAGATGGTCTCTCTCAAACAACCCTGCAATGAAATAACAAAGAGTCTCTTGTGTCCCCAACACACCAAATACAATGGTAAATTGTATAGGTGCACTAGTTCGGCGAAGAGATGGTGATACAAGTGTAGTAACGATAGTAGATATTGATTTTTGTAATAGGAACAATAAAAAACAGCAAGGTAGCAAGTAACAAAAGTGAGCACAAACGGTATTGCAATGCTATAAAATGAGGCCTACGGTTCATACTTTCACTAGTGCAATCTCTCAACAATGCTAATATAATTGGATCATATAACCATCCCTCAAAGTGCGATGAAGAATCACTCCAAAGTTCTTATCTAGCGAAGAACATAAGAAGAAATTGTTTGTAGGGTACGAAACCACCTCAAAGTTATCCTTTCCGATCGATCTATCCAAGAGTTCATACTAAAATAACACCAAGTTATCCTTTCCGATCGATCTATCTAAGAGTTCATACTAAAATAACACCATATGATACACATCAGCTAACTCTAATGTCACCTAGATACTCCAATGTCACCACGAGTATCCGTGAGTTGATTATACGATATGCATCAAACAATTTCAGATTCATAATACTCAATTCAACACAAAGAACCTCAAAGAGTGCCCAAGATTTCTACCGGACAAATATGGATGAAAACGTGCATCAACCCCTATGCATAGATTACCCCAATGTCACCTCAGGAATCCATGAGTTGAGTGCCAAAACATATATCAAGTGAATCAATATGATACCCCATTGTCACCACAGGTATTCATAGCAAGACATACATCAAGTGCTCTCAAATCCATAAAAGTATTCAATCCGATAATAACGAAATCTCAAAGGGAAAACTCAATTCATCACAACAAGATAGAGAGGGAGAAACACCATATGATCCAACTATATTAAAAAAGCTCGCGATACATCAAGATCGTGCCAAATCAAGAGCACGAGAGAGAGAGAGAGAGATCAAACACATAGCTACTAGTACAAACCCTTAGCCCTGAGGGTGGACTACTCCCTCCTCATCATGGTGGCCTCCGGGATGATGAAGATAGCCTCCGGTGATGATTTCCCCCTCCGGCAAGGTGCCGGAACAGGGTCTAGATTGCTTTTTCGTGGCTACAGAGGCTTGCAGCGGCGGAACTTCTCATCTAGGGTTATTTCTTGGGGTTTCTGTATTTATAGGATTTTTTGGCATCGGTTTCACGCTGAGATGGGCTTCGAGGGGCCCACTACCCACCAGCACATGGCCAAGGCCTCTGGCACGCCCTGGTGGGTAGTGGCCACCTCCTTCACCTTCTGGTTCTCCCACGAAGCTTCTAGTGCCTCTTTTGTTCCAAAAAAATCGTCAAAATACTTCATTGCATTTGGAGAACTTTTATTTCTGCATAAAAAATAACACCACGGTAGTTCTGCTGAAAACATCGTCAGTCCGGGTTAATTCCATTCAAATCATACCAAAACCATATATAATTGTTGTAAATATGGCATGAATACTTCATAAATTATTGATATGTTGGAGACGTATCAAATATCTGTCTATCGCACCATGTTCTTACATCAAAGTACTACTGTTGTGTAACCTGCAACAATCACTTATCATAATACACGTTTAACTTGGGAGTGTGATATAGGTTACATCTTGCATTCTTTTCTAGATTGCACTACTTCTAATTTGTTGAAATGGCACTTATGACGAGACAGTTTTAACTTGGTAGAGTGATGTTCGTTTCATCTTTCATATGGTGTCTAGCTTTCATTGCTTCTAATTTGTTGAAATGCCTTCTGCTTAGTGTACACATCATAGCTATGAATATGCAATGCTGTCCTTTTTTCTTACACATTCAATCATTCTATCATGCGGTCGCCTTGCATGAAAGTAGTGCTCATCAGCATCCTGCATCAATGAGTTCTGAAAAGCGAATTTTTATTCATTTTTCTTGTGGGTTTGACTTGACAAGGCAATAAAATTAAGTAAGAGGAAGGAAAAAAATAAGGCGGGGACCGATGGCGGTCTTCCGGCGGAACCGGAATCCCAGGTGCTTTCCCTAGCTTGGCAGTGTGATATTTGCTTGCATGTTGCATACGCTGTCTAGCTTGTATTGCTTCTAATTTGATTAAATTACATGTGCTTAGTTTACCCATTATACATGTGAATATGGCATGTCTTCCTTTTTTTGCATATACTACATCTTTGTATTACATGTTCTAACATCGAAGTAATGTTTGTGTCTATCCTGCATCAATCACTTATGACAAGATACCTTTAACTTGGTAGTGTGATGTTGTTTGCATCTTGCATATGATTTATTTCTTATACTGCTTCACATTTGTTTAAATGCCAGTTATGACGAGACACTGTTAACTTGGAAGAGTGATATTTGTAGCATCTTTTATATGGTGTCTACCTCCATTGCATTGCTTCTAAATTATTGAAATGCCTTCTGCTTAGTTTACACATCATAGGTCTAATTATCTCATGCCCTCCTGTTTTTCGTACATATTACATCCTCCTATCATGTGGTTGTCTAACATAAAAGTTCAATTCGTGTGTATCACGCATCAATTAGTTCTGAAGAACTAAATTTTTATTCCTTTTTCTTGTGGGCTTGACTTGACATGGCAAAGAAAAAGAGGAAGGAACACAGAATGGTTGTGGATGGTGTTAGTACTCGGGACGCATGAAAACGAAAGCAGAAGAGGTATGCAGATTCTGCTGGTACTGATAGTGCAATAGAAGGTGGAAGTCCACCAAATAAATGTACAAACACGGTATCCCCTATTACACCAGCTGTAAAACAATCCAAAGGCAAATGAAAAGCTGGCACCAAACAACCAATGACAACCCTAGTTGTTGCAGCACCTTCTTCCATAGTACCAACATATGCACGAGTTACTCATTTGTCACTTCAGCTAGTGGCACATTCCCAAGCTCCCTTGCCACCTGACACTACTTCCGAAGCAATCTTGACACAAGAGGACTTGACAAGATCAGATGAACCTTGTGAGCTTCAACAGCAAGAAGGTAGTTGCTCGAGCCAAATTACAGTTGCATGCTTATTTATATGTAGTCTCATAGTTTGATGTACACTAACACTTCCCATGTTTGTTGTTAAACTAGCACCTAGGCGCAAGAGGAAATAGACATAAGGGATAATGCTCGATATGTTAAATAATCTAGAGGAGGAAGAATGGAGATCCGTTTTGAGGCAGGTTTAAAAAGGCCACGTGATGCTACAGAGTCAGCCAAGTTAGTATCAGAGGCAACCGTTGCCATTAGGTGTCATGCACGTATCCTCCCAACATGGATTCAGTACAGGAATGACAAAGACGAAACCCAGTTTAACACCTTCCTCGACCATTTATCTATAAGTAGGGTTATGTATGGAAATTAGTAATATCATCTTGCTCTGTCCCATACTTTCTAGGTTGCTGGTAATGATACTCCCATAATTTTCAACAAATGAGGTTCAAGTTGGATCGCCAAGATGATGCAACCAGACAAGCATGCACCCATCTTTTCAAGTCTGCTCTTTGAGAGTATCTGTATAACTTGAGGAAAACTCACTTTGAAGGCAAGGCTAACAATGAACTTGCCCAAACATCTCCAGTGGAAAATATAATGGATGAAGATTGGAGAGCCCTTGTTAAACACTGGTCTGATCCAAAGTATCAAGTACGTTATAGATATGTGATCAGATCACATGTTGAACTCCTATTTACGCATGTGCCTTACAAACCTATCTTCTTCTAGGTGGACTGTTCAAAGAACAAGGCCAACCGTACGAAAGTGAAATTCCAACAGACGCCAGGATCTCGTAGCTATATTGCACACTGCGAGGCTCTTGTAACTAGCTGTTGTTTCATTCTTTTCGATGTGCCATATTATCAGATCTATATTGACTTGTTCCAAATATAGAGGAAAACCCACAAGGACCAAAAAGTACCTGAACCAAATGTTGTGGAAATCTTCCATGACAGTCACACCAACAAGACGAAGGGCACGACTACACCAGTCAAAGCCACTGTTGTAAGTCCTTAATCCTCATGCCTTTTAACTACTGGTTACTCTGACTTGTGCATTGAACTGCACGGTTTGCAGCCAAATGTCAATTACTCTTTTTGATTTTATACACAGTTGTCTTAGCGTATCATTGCACCTTACAAGGTTTAAAAGAGAGGAGTGATGTTCCTTTGATCTTGATCTGTAATATAGTTCCGTGCTGGACTTGCCCACACAACGTTACAATTGCATGTTTGTCTGTTCTCAATTGTTTTGTGATATGAATGATGTCATACTATGCTTACCGTATTATAAACTTTGTCTCTTTATCCTTGGCTGTCAATACAATGTGAAGAAAATAGACAATATGTAGCCATGGTACATACTCATATGTTTGGAACCTGGTTTTATTATGTACTTTGCAGTAAAATACAACTAATATTTTACACGGGTTCACCAAAATAAGTTCTGTATATAGACTAAAGCTATTCTGTTTGGTTTTGTTGTCTCCTTAATAACTTTTGTTCTGGTACTACTAATGTACAAACTCAACTTTTCAGCAAGCTATGGAACAAATGGTGGAACCCCCACCACCTGAAGGTGATGAGGCAACCATAACTACAATGTCACCTCTTGCTGAAGTGGGTCAGTACCTGTCCACTAACAGTGCCAAAAGAACCTTCCTGTGTAATATTGGGTTGGTTGTTTGCCTCATGATCAAGATATTCAAGCTCAAAACATTATATCTGCGCTCCAGACACAAGTCCAATCCCTAACAGAGACCCTTTGTGAAACAAGGACATCCATTGTTCGATGTCGTCAAGATATGCATGGTTTTGAAACCTGACTATCAGACATTTGCTATGTTGTTCAGGAGCCTAGGAGAAATGAAGGCGAAGGTTATGGTGCTCCATTAGACAGTACAACATGAAACCGTAATAGTCAGGTCAAATGAATTGAGCTTCTGAACTTCTGATGGTGCATTTATCTGCCGGACTGTTAACTTTTATGCCAACGCTCCTTTTGTTATATGGCTGTCATTCATTTTGTTGCGATACACCATTTGTTCTTAACGGGCAGCGACCGACTGAAGAAAATAGCAAGTCTTTTTTGTATAGTGTAGGGTGTTCCCTATATTGCACCGGTGGCGAACTTTGATGCCCAATGTAATCTGTGCAATCGCCTTAATAGCCTAGCGTTAGTTTCTTGCTTATTTATTTCCTTAGTATTCTTTTTCCTTGGTTTGCTAGTGGCCGCAACAACCATGGCCCACATATGGACCATGGTAACCATGAGCCTGCTACCTGCTGTAGTGACCATGGGCCACCTACGGGCCATAGGATCCATTGGCCACACATGGGTCCAACAATTCGTGGGCCAAAACCGGACCACGACATGGGCCGTAAATGGGCCTAATTGGTATCGGGCCAGCACGGTAACAGGCCGTTAACAAACCGGAAGACAACAAAGGCTTAATTCTATCACAGGCATAACGGATCGTTAATGGGCCCGAATACATGACGGGCTGGAAACGACGCAATGGGTTAACAGGCCACGGGCCGATTCTAACCACGGGCTGAATTTGGCCCATTAGAAGAACAAGCCAGTAACAGACCGTAAGTAATCGAGGGCCGGAAATGAGCCCAATAATTTATGGGCCCTTAGTAGGAAGAAATCTAACACGGATTGGAAACAACCCAAGTGAATCATGGGTCGTTAATGGGTATAAAGCAATTTACTGTTTATTATGGGCCAGAGTCACCAACGGCCACTAAAGGGCCCAAAGATACAAAAGGCCACATATGGGCTGAAAGACGTCATGGGCCATACATGGGCCGAAAGTGACAACGGATTGGAATTATATTGGATGGCCCACATGATGTTGTTGGGCCGAATTCGGAAAGGCCATAACGGGCCGTGAGTTACCGGGCCGTAAAATGGGCTATATGCGAACAGACCGTTAACAGGCTTTCCATGGGCCAGCCCGCTAGCTTTTGACCAAGTCAAACGGGCCAGCCTTTTTAATGTAAATGGGCCACTGTTGGGTCATGCCACGTGTCGACGTATCATAGGCGCCTCTCATCCATTGAATGGATGACATCTGTCCCAATGGTGAGCTGACACGTGGTTGCTTTGGCCAATAAGAATATTACACGTGTTATGGTGGAAGCCACGTGTCGGTTACCCTTAACAAAAACACTTCCATGACGTGACATTTATCGTCATGGAAGTGGACACTTACGTGATGATAATTTCAGTATTGTCATGGAACACTTCTACGACAACACAGGTATGACTATCTTGATTCTGTCATATAATCGTCATGGATGTACATGCATGACAGAAAACATGACCTACTGTGCTAAACACGTATCATCACGGAAGTGTTTTTTTTTAAGTGAAGTAGATCGACTCCTGCCTGCATATATGGTATTAAGTTCATGACAAACAGAGTAACACCTTAAGCAACATGACATGATGGAGACAGAATAAAACCAAGCAATATGATTAAACCCGTCATTTTATGCAAAATGGCAACAATACAAATACATGCCTCGCTACCCCTTCTGTCACTGGGTGAGGACACCGCAATATTGAACCCACTACAAAGCACCCATCCCGCTGAAGATAAATCAATCTAGTTGGCCAAACTAAATGGATAGATCAGAGAGAAATACAAAGCTATAATATCATGCATAATAGAGTTCAGAAAAGACTATATTACTTTCAATGAATAATCTGATCATAAACCCACAATTCATCGGATCCCAACAATCGCACCGCAAAAGAAGATTATATCGGATAGAACTACAAGGAGATCGAGGAGAACATTGTATTGAAGATCAAAGAGAGAGAAGAAGCCATCTAGCTAATAGCTGTGGACCTGTAGGTTTATGGTGAACTACTCACACATCATCGGAAGAGCAGCAAGGTTGATGTAGAAGCCCTCCGTGATCGATTTCCCCTCCGGCAGAGTACCGGAAAAGTCCTCTGGGTGGGATCGCGGAAGAACAGAAGCTTGCAGCGGCGGAAAAATTGTTTTGGGTGGCTCTCTGGGGCTTTCCCAATATTTGAGAATTTATAAAAGTGGAATTAGGTGAGATGGAGCCACCTGGGGCCCACAAGGCATCAGTGCGCGCCCTACCCCCTAGGCACTCCCTGTTGCCTTGTCGTTTGCTCGCTTCTTGTTTGGTCTCCTCCCGAAGCTTCTACGGTCTCTTTTGTCCAGAAAAAATCATCAAAAAGTTTCATAGCGTCTGGACTCTATTTGGTATAGATTCCCTGGAAAACCAAAAAACAAGCAGAAAACAGTTACTAGCACTAGGCCCCGAGTTAATAGGTTAGTCCCCCAAAATGATATAAAATTGTATAAAAAATATCCAAGATTGATAATATAATAGAATGGAATAATAAAAATTATAGATACGTTGGAGACGTATCAACAAGCATCCATATCATCCTAAAGGATTTACTTGGCCCAAAAAGTGAAATAAAAGATACAAACACAATTACTATAGTAGCAATAATCATGCTGACACACTGAAAGAAAATAAAGACAAAGGATCACTATTGGGTTGCCTCCCAACAAGCGCTATTGTTTAATGCCCCTAGCTAGGCATAATGCAAGATATCAAGTATTGTCATCTTTCAACTCTTCAATTAGGCAATGTGACTTCCTAGGAGTTTTAGCAAGCATGTCATTAATCAAAACGCTCCTAGGTACAAAGTTCAAAAAGTGAGTACCAAAGATGGGTTTCTTTTTTATCTTTAGGAAATTCGGGTGAACACTAATCAATTGTAAATCTCCCTTCTCCTTACTAGATTTAGGGTGAAGCACCCTTTTAGGTTTAGGAACTTTAGGCAAATAAGCAAGATTCAGATTTTTGTTTGTAGGAAGTTCATCAATAGTTTTTACGGAGAAAAAAATATGAACCCAAGACATTAACAACTTCCTCCAACTTATCAATTATAGTAGGACTTTGCTCTACTCTATTTATAATTGTATCTTTTTCTTTTAAATTTTTTAGAGTGTTTACTACCATAGAGCCCAACTTAGTTACTTGATTATGCACCTTTTTATCCAAATTTTCAATTTGTTCCATAGTTGGCATTTTGCTTTCAGAGATATCCAAACTTTGCATAAGGTGTTCCAACGTGACTACGGTTTCATTAATTTTAATTTGTGGTGATCCCACTAGATTCCCCCTAGCATTAAAAGCATCCAAAGGGTGACTACTCAAAAGGTTTCCTCCAAGTAATAGTATCAAGCACAAATCTATACCAAGTAGTAACAACTAACACCCACATAAAATTTCAGAGAAGAACAGTGGTGGATTGCTTACGGGTAGATCTATTTTAGCATCGCAAATCATATATCTTTCAAACTCCACCCATTTGTTTAAAATTGAGTACTTAATTTTTGGGAGTAGAAGCAACGAGTGAAGAACTATCCATGGTATCAAGTAGAGATAGTAACGCAAATACTTTTGGTATTTTTGATTTTTTGGCAAACAAAAGAAGAAGGCAAATAAAAAGGCAAAGGCAAAGAAGATAAAAACAAGCAAATTGATAAGTTTGTGCGAAGGCACCTGATTTGTTTGGTGAACCCTCCCCAGTAACAGTGCCAGAAATGCTTCTACTGCTCGTGATGGAGTTGTTGGATTTTTCTGAGGAGAAAGGGTGAAGCTGTATAATAGCATATAGTGTTTCCCTTAGTTAAGAACCAAGGTTTTCGAATCAGAAGGAGATGACACACGAACAATGTGAACATTACCTGCACACACATAAAGCAAATGCTTGCACCCAATAAAGGCAAGGGGGTCGTCATTCCCCTTGTACTTGCCAGTTGCAAGAATTAAATCTGATAGTGATAGGCAAACAAATGAAATAAAATAAAGTAAAATAAAACAGCAAGGTAATTGTATGATTTCTTGAGAAAAATTGAGAATGGACCCAGGGGCCGTTTGTTTACACATCATCATGGAGGCAACAAGGTTGATGAAGATTGCCTCCCCAATGGTTTCCCCCTCGGGCAAAGTGTTACTTGTAATCTGCGTTGGTATTTCCCCGAAGAGGAGAGGATGATGCAGCATAACAGAGGTAAGTATTTCCCTCAGTTATGAAACCAAGGTTATCAATCTAGTAGGAGAACCAAGCAACACTATGTAAACAACACCTGCACACAAACAACAAATACTTGCAACCCAACGCGTGAAGGAGTTGTTAATCCCTCAACGGTATTGGGATAGATTAAATTGTATAGGTATTGATAAATAGATCTAGCAAAAACATAAAATAAAATAAAATTGCAGCAAGGTATTTTTGGTTTTAATATGATAGGAAATAGACCCGGGGGCCATAGTTTTCACTAGAGGCTTCTCTCGAGAAAATAGCATACGGTGGGTAAACAAATTACTGTTTGGCAATTGATAGAAAAGCGAATAATTATGACGATATCCAAGGCAATGATCATGTATATAGGCATCACATCCAAGATTAGTAGACCGAAACGATTCTGTATCTACTACTATTATTCCACACATCGACCGCTATCCAACATGCATCTAGTGTATTAAGTTCATAGAAAAACGGAGTAATGCTTTAAGTAAGATGACATGATGTAGACAAGATAAACTCACGTATGAATAAACCCCATCTTGTTACCCTTAATAGCAATGATTCATGCGTGTCATGTCTCTTTTTGTCACTGAGATTGAGCACCACAAGATCGAACCCATCACAAAGCAAACCTTCCCATGGCAAGATAAATCAATCTAGTTGGCCAAACCAAACCAATAAATCAGAGAAGGAATACAAGGCTATAACAATCATGCATAAAAGAGTTCAAAGAAAACTCAAATAATATTCATAGATAGATCTGATCATAAACTCACAATTCATCGGATCCCAACAAACACACCACAAAAAAGAGTTACATCAAATAGATCTCCAAGAACATCGAGGAGAACATTGTATTGAAGATCAAAAAGAGAGAAGAAGCCATCTAGCTACTAACTACGGACCCGTAAGTCTGTGGTAAACTACTCACGCATCATCGGAGGGGCAGCAAGGATGATGATGAACCCCTCCGTGATCATTGCCACCTCCGGCAGAGTGCCGGAAAAGGCCTCTAGATTGGATCTCGTGGTTCTGGAACTTGCGGCGGCGGAAAAAGTATTTCATCGACTCCTCTAGGGTTTCTGGGATTTTAGAGTATTTATAGAGCCGGAGGTAGGTCAAGGCGGTGCCTATGGGTCCCACTACCCACCAGGGCGCGCCGGAGGCCCCTGGCACGCCCTGGTGCCTAGTGGGCCCCACGAGCCTCCTCTTGTGGCCTCCAGAAGCTTCCAGGGTCTCTTCCTGCCAGAAAAAAATCTCCAAAAAGTTTCGTGGCATTTGGACTTTGTTTGGTATTGATATTTCGCAAAGTAAAAAACAAGCAAAAAACAACAACTGGCACTGGGCACTAAGTTAATAGGTTAGTCCCAAAAAATGATATAAAGTTGCTAGTAAATGTATATAAAACATCCAAGATTGATAATATAACAGCATGGAACAATCAAAAATTATAGATACGTTAGTGTCGGAGCAACAAACCTTCACGTATGTTTCCCAGACTGTACACAGGCTCAAGTGGCAGAAATGCAAGCAACACCAAGTATTCAAGACAGAACCAAGCCAGAAAGATAGCTCTTTGAGGAATCAAGGGGCGGATCAAGAAGACCAAGACAAGCCAAGACAGCAAGATACCATCAAGGGAAGACCTCCCTTGCCAGGCAGGCGAGCCTTGTCAGGTCAAGGCCACCCTGAAGACAAGTCCCAAGACTTCCCCGGCAAGAGTTGTTGGGGCCACTGGCGGCCTACATCCCCGCCAAGACTCCACCGCTCCACCGCATCGCAACGCAAGTCATCCATCGGTGCGGTGTCGAGCCCCCAGATAACTAAGTGGATGTCACTTGGCACGTGGCAGCCTTTTAGGAGGAAGATCACCTCTATATGACACCCGTCCAGAGGCGTGTCAAGAAAACAGGTGGAAGATGACTAAAGCAGCGCGGCAAACCTGTCGGGCCGCATCCACAGCACGACACATGGCAGTGCATTTAATGCACTTTGTCCTAACTGCCAGAGTTAGGTAAGATAGCACTGTTAGCTATCTAATCGCTGGATAATGACCGTTTTGCCATTATGGTAACCCCTTAGCCTATAAAAGGAGGACCGTGGCAACCTTAGAAAGGATTCGGACCCTCGTTTACTCATGCGGACATAGCTGCTCCCCCCAAGGCGACCTTGCTGGGCTCGAGCGCCGCGCGTTCTTCACGGTCTCTCCATAAATCCACCAAAGCAGGAGTAGGGTATTACACTTCTTAGCGGCCCGAACCTGGATAAAAACCACCAGTGTCACCACTGCCGTGCTGTCCCACGGCCTCCGCTCTTTGTGCAATGCGTCCTCCCCCCTGCCGAACCACAAAGGGGCCGATGGCCCCATAGGTGGCCGTGTTCTACCACGACATCTTTGGTGCGCCAGGTAGGGGGAGCGCTTGTGCGAACCCGAGGTCGTAAACAGCGCGTCAGTCTTCACCATCGTCTTCTTCATCATTGGCTTGATCATCCATGGCGCCCAAGAAGAAGTCCGGCGCAACTGCTCATCCTTCCACATCGAAGGCCCCCTCGCATGCAGCCGTCGATGCTGTGGGGGCTGCAGTTGCGTCGAGGGACGCGGACGCTGTGGGGAACATGACCAGCGCAGGTGGCGCTGTCGTCGTTCCCCCCGCGGCCGAGGCAGGAGCAGAAAACGTCAGAGGAGGACGGCATCAACAGCACTCCGACGGTCATGCTCCGCAACGCACGGGTGGGGAGAACGTTTAGTATCCACCTCCCCACCGTGCCGAAGGACGCAGCCACAGCGACAACGCTCGCTCTGGTGTGAACCGCAGCCCCCTGGCTGCCCCTGCGATGGGCGCAACGGTGAGGCAAGCGCCTCCCCCGGGGCGGGGTAATCAAGACGAAGCACCAGACAGGGTTGTCAACCCCCAGGCGCACCCTTCTCACCATCGTACCACCGTGGCAGCTGGCTCGCAGCGACGAGAGCACGGCACCGCCGCCACTGGTACTGGCAGGAGTCGGGCGACGTCGCGGTCTGTGTTGTCGTGCATGCCAAGCACTGCTTCGGAAGCCATGGCGCGAGCCCAACTCCTGCTAATATTCCCACCAACGGCCGATCAGATGGATGAGTGGAGAGCCACCATCCAGTATTTGATTAGTTTTGCTGAAGCAGGAGGATCGCACCGGGCGGATCCGCCACGGCTCCCGCAAGCGACAGCCACGGCCCGAGCTGCTGACCGTGCTGAGGGGGCCACTCCAATAGTACAGTCCCCTCCGCGACGGCCAGCGCAAGGACCACAACCAAAACCACGCAACCAGGAGCCCGATGAGGTATCGATGGCTTCATCTGACCCTCGGGCCCATCGAGATCAGCGGCAAGTCCTGGAAGATCGGCGGAGGGAGGACGCGCGTGTCACCATAGAACGACACCGTGAAACCCGCCGCCAATCTGACAGGCGCAATGGCCCAGACATCAACGAACCCGTGCCCAGTGAAGGCGGGTGCTTGCCTTTCGAGGTTGGGTGCCCTGCCTTCACTCGCGAGCTGCGGCAAGTCCGTTGGCCATCTGCCCGCGTTTTCAAGCCAGAGATACCAGAGAAGTACGATGGAAGGTTGAACCCGGTAGAGTTCTTGAGCATCTACACTATCACTGTTCAAGCTGCCGGGGGAAGAGATGAGAAGGTGTTCGCCAATTACTTCCCTTTGGCTCTCAAATCAAATTTGAGGTCATGGCTGATGCACCTTCCGAAGAATTCCATCTCATCATGGGCTGACCTGTGCCACGAGTTTGTTGGCGCCTTCACAGGCGGCCATCAAGAACCAGGATGGCCCAGCGATCTGCAGCTCCTTCCACAAAAGGAAGGGGAGAGCTTGTGGAAGTACATGCAGAGGTTTAGCCGGGTGCACAGAAACATCCCAGACATCCACCCGGCAGCTATGATTGACGCGTTCTAGTCCAACATGCGCAACAGGAGGATACGTTCCAAGATGAACGTTCGATTGCCCAAGACTATGAATGAGCTGTACACTTTGGCAGATAAGTGTGCCAGAACAGAGGAAGGGAGGCGACTCCCCGGAGAAGAGGACGTCGTCGAAGTCGACTCAGAGGATGACGATGATGCTGCTGACCCGAAGAGGAAGAACAAGAAACGCAACAAGAAGCACAGGGAAAAGGCAGTATTGGTTGTTGAGGGCTCTGGCACTCCTAGTACCGGCAAGAAGGCCAAGACCGAAGTCCCCAGCAAGGAAGTTACCGCATGCACTGATTGCCGGGAGGATGCGGTGGCCGAAAAGGCTGGGAAGGCTGACGGGCCATACTGCAAGATCCATCGAACCAAGGGCCATGATCTCCAAGGGTGTCACCAAGTTGAGCAACTTGTCAAGAAGCAGAAAGCTGAGTACGAGAAGCGTGACAAGGAGAGAGACCAAGAAGGTGTTGGCGGCAAGGGCCGAGGCAGCAGAGGAGGCCACCGCGGCAAGGTTCCCCAGCATCCAGAGAGACCTGCAAGAGGCCGTGAGAAGAAAGAAGGCGAAGACGAAAGTGATGAAGAGGATGAAGAGGAAACCAGTGAGCAAGAGTTCTAGAAAGCCACTGAGGCCCTGTGTGTTGACGGAGGCGCATCTTTGCACTCCTCTCACCGCCAGCTTAAACAGTTGGCGCGTGAGGTCAATGCCGTAGAGCCAACAGCAGACTCCCGGAAACCGCTCAAATGCTCCCGCACGCCCATCATCTTCGACGAAGAGGATCACCCTGACCGCACCACCGCGGTAGGGTGTTTGCCGTTGTTGGTTTCACAAACAATCTGCAACCTCAAGGTCACGAAGATGTTGGTTGACGGTGGGGCTGGGTTGAATCTGATTTCCCCCAAGGTGCTCAGCAAGCTTCAAATATCAGATGAAGAGCTCAAGATTACTGGCACTTTCCAAGGGATCAACCCCGGCAGGAGTCGTCCTAAGGGGAAGATCACGCTGTCGGTGACATTTGGAGGAGAATTAAACTACTGGACCGAGAAGGTTGTGTTTGATGTGGTTGATCTCCCCCTGCCATACAATAGAATCCTCGGTTGTCCAGCCCTGGCGAAATTCATGGCGACATCTCACTATGCTTACAACACACTGAAGATGCCAGAGCCGATGGGCGTCATTTCCATTCCGTCAGACAAGAAAGACGCAATCATATGCGTGGATAAGATGTACCGAGACGCAGTCGCCGCTGAGGCCGCGGAAGCTGCAGCTCCCGCCAAGGAAAGTAATAAGGGGAAGAAAGCTAGCAAGGATACCGGCAAGGAATCCGGGAAGCGCACCTCTTCGGAGTGTGCTGCACCCGTCGATGATTTGCCGGAGAGCTCCATTTGCAAGAAGCCCAAAGTTGCCTCACCTGCGGTGAAGAAGGTCCCAGCAAGGCTGGATGGCGTTGGTGGTACATTCATCATCAGCTCCACCCTTGATGACAAATAGGAAAGCGCGCTCGTTGCCTTCCTGCGGGCGAATGTAGATGTGTTTGCCTGGCAACCATCTGACATCCCCGGTGTTCCCAGGGAGGTAATCAAGCACCACCTAGCTGTCTGCCCTCATTCTCGACCCGTCAAGCAGAAATTCAGGAAGCAAGCTTTGGAGCGGCAATAGTTCATTGCCGAGGAGGTCAAGAAACTTGAAGCAGCTGGTTTGGTCAGAGGAGTATTGCACCCAACATGGTTGGCGAACCCGGTGGTGGTGCGCAAGGCGAACGAGAAATGGAGGCTTTGCATAGACTTCACGGATCTGAATAAGGCATGCCCGAAGGACCCGTTCCCCTTGCCGTGCATTGACCAGATCGTAGATTCCACTTCTGGGTGTGATCTGCTTTCCTTCTTGGATGCATACTCTAGGTACCATCAGATCTTCATGTCCAAGGAGGACGAGGAGAACACCACGTTCATAACCCCGTGTGGCATGTACTACTTTATGCGAATGCCTTTCAGGTTGAAGAGAGATGGATCCACTTTTGCAAGGGCAGTGCAAATTTGTTTCCAGAATCAATTGCACTGGAATATTGAAGCTTACATGGATGACATAGTAGTCAAGACCAAGGACAAATCAACTCTCATTCAGGACTTGGAAGAGACCTTTGCAAATCTACGTAAGATCAACTTGAAGTTAAACCCTGAGAAGTGTGTGTTTGGCGTTCCCTCCGGCAAGCTACTTGATTTCTTTGTATCCCACCGGGGGATAGAGGCCAACCCCGACAAGATCAAGGCGATCGAGCAAATTCAAGCAACCAAGACAGTTAAAGATGTGAGACGCCTGACTGGATGTGTTGCCGCACTGAGTAGGTTCATTTCCAAGTTTGTCGAGCGCGCCTTACTGTTCTTTAAAAATTTGACGAAGACAGGGCCAATGAAGTGGACCCCGGAGGCAGAAGCAGCACTGCAAGACTTGAAGAAGTATCTTTCCTCTGCTCCCACCTTGGTCGCTCCTAAACCACAAGAGTCATTGCTGCTGTACCTAGCGGCAACCAAACAAGTGGTTAGTGCAGCGTTGGTGGAGCAGCGGGAAGTGGATGAAGGAGCAGCCCTAGCTAATGTCCCCACCGGAGAGGAAAGTGAACCTATCCCGGCAAGGTCCGGTGCAGATCAAGAGAAAGAAGAGCAGGATAACGGAGACAATTCCAAGACCGCGGCAAGGAAGAAGGTGGTGCAGCGGCCAGTGTACTTTGTCAGCTCCCTATTGCAGGGGGCTAGATCAAGGTACTCTGGCATGCAAAAGTTGATCTTTCGCCTCATCATGGCCTCGAGGAAACTGCGCCACTACTTCCAAGCTCACAAGATCACAGTTGTCACCCGCTTCCCTTTGCAACGCATACTGAGGAACCCGGAGGCCACTGGCAGAATAGTAGAATGGGCTTTGGAATTGTCGAGCTTTGGTCTGAAGTATGAGAGTACGTAAACCATTCAGAGTAGAGCATTGGCGGAGCTCATCGCGGTATGAACACCAACCCAGATGAAGAAACACCAGAAACAGTTATCCCCGGCAAGGAGGCCCCCCAAGAGTGGATCATATACTTTGATGGTGCCTTCTCACTGCAAGGTGCAGGGGCTGGCGTGCTCCTTATCGCACCCACTGGACAACACATCAAGTATGTGGTCCAAATGCATTTTCCCCGGAAAAAAGCTACCAACAAGACTGCGGAATATGAAGGGCTCCTTGCTGGGCTCAGGATCGCAATAGAATTGGGGATTAAGAAGTTGATCATTCGGGGAGACTCACAGCTTGTGGTGAGACAAGTAAACAAGGATTACCAGAGTCCATTGATGGAGGCATATGTGGAGGAGGTGAGAAAGCTGGAGGAGCATTTTGACGGATTGCAAACAGAGCACGTGCCACATGCGGAAAACATCATTGCTGATCATCTGTCAAAATGCGCTATGCAAAAGCTTCCTGTGGAACAAGGGATTTTTGTTCTCCACCTGACTCAACCCTCAGTATCCCCAATAACAATGGCCAGAAAGAGGAGGAAACTGGACTCCGGCAAGCCTTTCCCGGCAGAGCTTCCCGAAGCCCCCGGTAGAGAGGTTGGCGGGAACAACTCCACTTCCCTGGTGAGCAGCACCCTCCCGCCGAACTGCCAATTCTTGCGGTTGAGATATGCGCTCCCACGAACGAGGATGTGCTGTTGATCCTTATTGCCGAGCCTCAGGCTCCAACTTGGGCGTGACACATAGTCCATTACCTTCAAACAGGAGAACTTCCCGAAGAGCAAGAAGAAGCTGAGAGAGTATCCCGGAGGGCCAGTATGTATCAGTTTGTCGATAACACGCTATACAGAAGGAGGCCCAACGGTGTGAAATTGAAGTGCATTTGCCAGGAAGAGGGGAAGGAACTATTGACAGAGATACACAAAGGCATGTGTGGTTCCCATATTGGATCAAGGGCCTTGGTTGGAAAAGCTTTCCGGCAAGGTTTCTACTGGCCCACGGCCCTCCAAGATGCAATTGGGCTAGTCACTAGATGTGAAGCCTGCCAGTTCCACTCCAAGAATATCCATCAACCTGCTTAAGCTCTCCAGACGATCCCTTTGTCATGGCCATTTTCGGTCTGGGGGCTCGACATCTTGGGCCCCTTCCCCCGTGCTACCGGGGGCTTTGAATTCTTGTACGTTGCAATCGACAAGTTTACAAAGTGGCCGAAGGTGGAGCCTGTGAGAAAGGTGACCACACAATCAGCTATCAAGTTCTTGAAGGGATTGGTGTGCCGCTTCGGAGTACCCGCCAGAGTCATCACTGACAACGGCACCCAATTCACAAGCCGCGCCTTCATGCAATATGTTCAAGCCCTCGAAAGCAAGGTTTCATTCGACTTTGTTGCTCGTCCCAGGAGAAACAGACAAGCTGAAAGGATGAACACTGAAGTGCTGCGAGGACTCAAGACAAGAACTTTTGACAAGCTGCGGAAGTGCGGCAAGCGCTGGATCGACGAGCTGTCGGTGGTTCTTTGGTCCCTCCGTACGACACCAAATTAAGCTACCGGCCAGACTCCCTTCTCCCTAGTCTATGGGGCAGAAGCAGTGATCCCCACGGAATTCATATATGGGTCACCTAGAGTATTTGCCTACGATGAAGTAGAGCAAGAGCAGCACCGGCATGACGATGACGTGCTCCTTGAGGAGAACCGTCTCCGGACTGCTACACGTGTTGCACGCTACCAGCAAGCCCTGCGTCGCTATCACAGCTGCAGGGTTCATGCCCGGAGCCTTGAGGAAGGCGACCTTGTCCTTAGGCGTGTTTAGTCCGCCAAGGGTGCAAACAAGTTGACGCCAAAGTGGGAAGGCCCTTACCGGGTAGTACGAGTCACCAGACCCGGCACAGTCCGTCTGGAGACCGAAGATGGCATTCAGTTGCAAAACTCATGGAACATTGAGCTTCTTCGTAAGTTCTACCCGTAAGGCGCGGCTGTCGGGCCTTGCCCGGCAGCCACCCTTTTGTACAAGCCTTGCCGATGCGCATGTAACCCTTTGTACAAAGCCAGGCGCAGAACCTGAGCACAGACAATAAAATGAAGCGCTGGGGGCCCCCAAAAACTTGCATGCATGCATAGCATAACATGAGCATGCCATGATCATGTAGATGAGATCATATGTTGCTTTGTTTTCCTCTGCACTAACAGCAGGATTCCTGTCGCGGAGTCGGTCCCAAAAAGAGGAAACGGAAACAAGCTCACATACTGATCCCCGACAAGCCAAACAAATAAGTTCCCTCTCGTCCATACATGTCTCTGTAAGAAGGAAACTTGTGCATAGAGAAACCTCGTCACCTTCGAAGCATTTGTGCTCCCATCCTTTGACCCGAATGTTTCTTCGGTCAAGATGGTTATAGTGTCTCTTGGCGAAGAAGGTTCGACGAGGGGCCGGTCCCCTTCCATAGTTTTAAGCCCGGTAGGCCCGGCCCCACGGCAACAAACGGAAGGCGCCCGGCAGGATAGCATGCCGGAGAAAACTTGTTTACTTAAAAAGTATAGAGGCATTCCTCCTCTGCATGGATATAGTACATGCACAAGTACCCGGCAAGACCGTCTTTTTTCATTAATATGCGGATAAACAAGTACAAAGCTTACAGAGTACAAACATGGATAGAAGAGATTACATATTTGAAGCTAAAGTTTGGCAAGTGCCTACATATTTTAGATTGAAAAAAGATAAGTGCCCCGTAATCCCTTTCTTGTCCCTCTCCTCCTAGAAACTACAGTGGGAGGTGAAGAGGGCAAAAGGAGTGCCTGGGCAGAAGCCCAGCCTGACCCCGTCAAGACCTGTAGGACGCAGCCTGACAAGATCGAGAGGGCGCGGACGAAGGTGATGGGTGGGGAGAGCGGCTAGGCGATGCCCTGGTCACCACCACCAAGGCCAGCAGGACACGGCTAGGTGGACGAAGCCGGAGTCCATGGGAAAGCCTGCCGGGGTCCAGCTGGAGGAGCTGGAGACACCATCCACACCCAACACCCTGGCAAATTGCCTTGCCGGGGAGAAGATGCAGGTGCAGATGGTGGTGCCGCCGGCCTCCTGCTGACGGTGACGGTGCGGCCGGCGTTCAGCCGCAGTCGGAGCCGTCATCCTCCCCATCAGCGCCGTCGCCATCGCCGTCAA
Source organism: Thinopyrum elongatum (assembly GCA_011799875.1). Classification (NCBI taxonomy): domain Eukaryota; kingdom Viridiplantae; phylum Streptophyta; class Magnoliopsida; order Poales; family Poaceae; genus Thinopyrum; species Thinopyrum elongatum. Next base: position 281,024,965 of record CM022301.1, read on the forward strand.
TGTCCTCCTCGTCGCTATCGCTCGAGGAGGAGCTTTCATCGTCAGTCGAGCTCTCCACGCAGCACCCTAAGCGAGCACCCGAACGCCCGAAGACCTTGACGGAGAGCAGGGCGGCGTCCATTAACTTGAAATGGAGAACGTGCCCGGCCGTTAAGCTATGGGCACGGGCGAAGGTCTTCCAGCCATGCCGGAGAAGCATGACATGAGGAGCAGGGAACTCCACGTCCTCCCACATGCTGCCATTGCAGCAGCCCCTCATGTGCAGCCTCAGGCCCGGCGGCTGCTCGACCTCCATCACCCTTGCAAATGGGGTGGGAAGCTGAAGACGGCTGCGCGGGGGCCCGCGCAGCTTGACGAGAAACTCCAGTGGCTGGTTCCTGACGTGGCCTTCGTTCGGGTCCTGAGCGGCCGGAGGAGGTGCGATCTGAACGCCACCCCGTCCTCCTCGACCCTGAGCGCCACGACGGCCACGGCCATGTCCTCTCCCACCTCCTCTCGTGGCGGGCTCCGCCCCCGCGTCCCCAACAGGAGGAGGGAGGCGCTGTCGAGCAGAAGCCCTCGTCGCCACCACTGGGGTGCCACTACGCCCTCTCCCCCTCACCATGGTGGAGAGATAATATCAGATGGAAGGAGGAAGAGATGGGTATGAGCTAGCACCTCGCCCATGTTCCCTTTTATAGGCGAACGAGACCAGGGGCTGGCTCCTCACCTAGGAGGCAATCGCCCCGATCCGCCAATCCGACTCCTCTGCATCACTAACGGCGCACGGAATCAAGACCTACCTCCTGCGCCTATCCATGGTGCCTGGCTTTCTTCCTTGGTACTCATTCCCGTGCCCTCCGATTTCGCCACCAACCCTGCTCAATGCATGCGGCATACGTGGCAGAAACGGCGGGGGCAGGGGAGTTAGTGGAATGGCAGTTACCGCCCCGTGAACGTGGGACGTGGGCGACCCACGGGTCATGGCGTAAATCTCCCCCATGACGTCTTGCATGACGCACGGAAAAACCGAAAACTGACTCAAGCATAGGTTAATGAAGAAGCAAAGAAAATACCAAGAAAAAGAGAATATCAACGCAAGACCCCTGCCTATGTACCTGATAGAGCCTACCCCAACGATGCTTGGCAGCACATTTGGCCAGGCTCGGGGGCTCTTGTCGGTGCAACAAACCTTCACGTATGTTGCCCAGACTGTACACAGGCTCAAGTGGCAGAAATGCAAGCAACACCAAGTATTCAAGACAGAACCAAGCCAGAAAGATAGCACTTTAAGGAATCAAGGGGCGGATCAAGAAGACCAAGACAAGCCAAGACAGCAAGATACCACCAAGGGAAGACCTCCCTTGCCGGGCAGGCGAGCCTGGTCAGGTCGAGGCCACCCTGAAGACAAGTCCCAAGACTTCCCCGGCAAGAGTTGCCGGGGCCACTGGCGGCCTACATCCCCGCCAAGACTCCACCGCTCCACCGCATCGCAATGCAAGTCATCCATCGGTGCAGTGTCGACCCCCCAGATAACTAAGTGGCTGTCACTTGGCACGTGGCAGCCTTTTAGGAGGAAGATCACCTCTATATGACACCCGTCCAGAGGCGTGTCAAGCAGACAGGTGGAAGATGACTAAAGCGGCGCGGCAAACCTGCCGGGCCGCATCCACAGCGCGACACATGGCAGTGCATTTAATGCACTTTATCCTAACTGCCAGAGTTAGGTACGATAGCACTGTTAGCTATCTAATCGCTAGATAATGACTGTTTTGCCATTGTGGTAACCCCTTAGCCTATAAAAGGAGGACCGTGGCAACCTTAGAAAGGATTCGGACCCTTGTGTACTCATACGCGCGTAGCTGCTCCCCCCAAGGCAACCTTGCCGGGCTCGAGCGCCGCGTGTTCTTCACGGTCTCTCCATCAATCCACCAAAGTAGGAGTAGTGTTTTACGCTTCTTAGCGGCCCGAACCTGGGTAAAAACCACCAGTGTCACCACTGCCGTGTTGTCCCATGGCCTCCGCTCTTTGTGCAATGCGTCCTCCCCCCTACCGAACCGCAAAGGGGCCGATGGCTCCATAGGTGGCCGTGTTCTACCACGACAGTTAGAGACGTATCACAAAGTATCAGAAAAGGCCTCCAAATGGGATCGCTTCAGAACAGAGGCTTGCGGCGGCCGAAGAACTGTTCTGGGTCTCGTTTCGAGTGTTTCAGAATATGGGAATTTATAGGCCAGAGATTAGGGCAAACGGAGCTACATGGGACCCACGAGTCAGGGGGTGTGCCGGCCTGGCTTGTGGGCCCCTCGTGGGTCTTATCATCCTCCCCCGAAGCTTCTAGGGTCTCCTGCGTTCCAGAAAAACTCACCGTAAAGTTTCATTGTGTTTGGACTTCGATAGGTACGGTTTTTCTATGAAACAAAAAACATGCAAAAATAGAACTAACACTAGGCACTAAATTAATAGGTTAGTCCATAAAAATAATATAAAATGGCATATAAAGTATGTAAAAGTGATAATATAATAGCAGGAAAAAATAAAAAATTATAAATACGTTGGAGACGTATCAGTCTCCACTTGATCTCCTCTATCTTCACTTTACTCCTTTCCATGTATTGGATTGATTTCATCCATATATAGCCCATTTCATGAGGAAACAAAATAAAGATCAGATATTTAGAATCATTTGCATTCATTAGTCATTAGTAGCAATATCAAAGCAAATATCTCGGTTTTAATGAAATATTTCGGTTTAAACTCGGGTTAGAGGAGTGTAAAAATAACACTCATTAATGTTATACCTTCTCGTGTTGGTAACTCTTTCCCCAAATCATTTATCCGCTTTGTTCTCTTCATTTCCAACTTTCTAGTGGCGAACAAATTTGTGGGCTCGAACAAAGAAAGACACCAAACAAAGGGGATTCCAATCCAACAAGAACAAAGTTCTAAAATTTATTATGCAAAGCTGAAAATAAATATGATAACAAGTAAAAGAAAATAAATGAAAATCAGAAAAAAAAAAAAATATATGCATACATGGATAACTAGGGGATGAGCTCCCCCAAGCTTAGGCTCTTAGCCCAACTCTCTCTAGTCCATGTTCTCATCATCGTGGCCACCCGGTGCAGTATGAGGACATTGCATCTTTGACAGGCCACTCAAGGACGGTGGTGTTGTGCCACTTCAACTGATACGTCTCCAACGCATCTATAATTTTTGATTGGTCTATGCTATTATATTATCAATCTTGGTAGCTTTATATGCATTTTTATACTATTTATATCATTTTTGGGAACTAACCTATTGACCTAATGCCCAGTGCCAGTTGTTGTTTTCTACTTGTTTTTGGGTCTCCAGAAAATCAGTACCAAACGGAGTCCAAACGCTACAAAACTTTTTGACGCTTTTTTCTGGACATAAGAGACACTAGAAGCTTCGGGAGGAGACCAGAGGATGTACGAGGAGACGGCAAGGCAACCCGGCGTGTCCTGGGGGGCGTCCTGTTGCCTTGCGGTCCCCTCGAGGCTCCGTCTGGCCTAATTTAACTTCTATAAATTCTCAAACATTGGTCAACCAATAGAGAGCCACATGAAACACTTTTTCCACCGTGCAAGCTTCTGTTCTTCCGCGATCCCATCTGGAGGCCTCTTTCGGTACTCTGCCGGAAGGGGAATCGATCACGGAGGGCTTCTACATCATCCTTGCTGCCTTACAATGATGCATGAGAAGTTTACCACAGACCTATGGGTTCATAGCTACTAGCTAGATGGCTTCTCTCTCTCTCTCTCTCTCTCTCTCTCTCTCTCTTTTTGATCTTCAATACAATGTTCTCCTCGGTGTTCTTGGAGTTCTATCCGATGTAATCTTCTTTTGCGGTGTGTTTGTTGGGATCCGATGAATTGTGGGTTTATGACCTGAATATTCATGAGAAGTAATTGAGTCTTTTCTGAACTTTATTATGCATGATTTTTATAGCTTTGTATTTCTCTCTGATCTATCTGCTTGCTTTGACCAACTAGATTGATTTATCTTCAGTAGGAGAGGTGCTTTGTGATGGGTTCAATCTTGCGGTGATCTATCGCAGTGACAGGAAGGGACAAGATACGTATTTGTATTGTTGCCATTAATGAAAACATGATGGGGTTTATTCATATTAGTTGAGTTTACTTTGTCTACATCATGTCATCTTGCTTAAGGCGTTACTCTATTTTTATTAACTTAATACCCTAGATGCATGCTGGATAGCGGTTGATGGGTGGAGTAATAGTAGTAGATGAAGGCAGGAGTCGGTCTACTTGTGTCAGACATGATGCTATATACATGATCATTGCCTTGAATGTTGTCATAACTATGCGCTTTTCTATCAATTGCTCAACAGTAATTTGTTCACCCATCGTATGTTATGTGTTCGAGAGAACCCTCAAGTAAAAACTATGGCCCCCGGGTATACTTTAATCATATATAAAAACCCAAAATATATTTTCTGCAATTTTATTTCTTTTATTTTGTTTTGCAATTTATCTATCTACCACTACAAGATTTGATCCTTGCAATTAACAAGTTCAAGGGGATTGACAACCCTCTTGCCCGCGTTGGGTGCAAGTATTTGCTTTTGCATGTGCAAGTGCTGTTCACGAGGCTTTGCGTGATTCTCCTATTGGTTCGATAAACCTTGGTTCTCACTGAGGGAAATACTTATCTCTATCGTACTGCATCTCCCCTCCTCTTCGGGGAAAATCCCAACGCAGCTCACAAGTAGCAGGAAGAATTTCTGGCGCCGTTGCCAGGGAGACATCATCAAAACCTATCCACAAACTATCATCTACTTGCTCTACTTTCTATTTGCCTTTGCCTCTCATTTTCACCCCCCACTTCTCATAAAAAATACAAAAACACAAGAATATTTTTGTTTGCTTGTGGGCTTGCTTTTATTGCCTTCATGTCAACTGACCAAAAACAAAAAATGAAAGAAATTTTTTTAAGATGACTATGGATCCACTTAAAGTTTTCTAATTGGATCATCTTCTATCCATTTTGTGCTCGTGTTGAAAGCCCAACTAGTTTAGTTGAGGGAAATCATTAGATGAGCATGCTTATTTTGTGCGTCACCGTTTGTCTCAAAAAGGGAGACTCTTATGGAACCAAATAAATTGTTTGCTATGCTATGCTTGGAATCTATGTAAAATTTATGATTTTACTTGTTGCTCTAAGAACCCTAAGAAGCACATTCCCTACCTATGTGAGTTTAATGATAATGAAATCTTATCTTCTTATACCAAGGGTGTTTATAGTTACTATGATATCTTCAATTCCAAATGAGATGAAAATTTACGGAGAATTGTTTTGGAATATATGAAGAATATTGGAGCAAATAACTACCAGAGGGGGCCCACCAGGTGGGCACAACCCACCTGGGCGCGCCAGGGAGCCCAGGCGCGCCCTGGTGGGTTGTGCCCTCCTCGGCCCACCTCTGGTGCCCTTCTTCTGGTATATAAGTCATTTTGACCTAGAGAAAATAAGGAGAGGACTTTCGGGACGAAGCGCCGCCGTCTCGAGACCGAACTAGGTCAGGAGCACTTTTGCCCTCCGGCGGAGCGATTCCGCCGGGGGAACTTCCCTCCCGGAGGAGGAAATCATCGTCATCGTCATCACCAACAACTCTCACATCTTTGGGAGGGCCATCTCCATCAACATCTTCAACAGCACCATCTCCTCTCAAACCCTAGTTTATCTCTCATGTTCAATCTTTGTACCGGAACCTTAGATTGGTACTTGTGGGTGACTAGTAGTGTTGATTACATCTAGTAGTTGATTACTATATGGTTTATTTGGTGGAAGATTATATGTTCAGATCCATTATGCTATTTAATACCCCTCTGATCTTGAGCATGATTATCATTTGTGAGTAGTTACTTTTGTTCTTGAGGTCACGAGAGAATTCATGTTGCAAGTAATTATGTGAACTTGATATGTGTTCGATATTTTGATGATATGTATGTTGTGATTCCCTTAGTGGTGTCATGTGGACGTAGACTACATGGCACTTCACCATATTTGGGCCTAAGGGAATGCATTGTGGAGTAGTTATTAGATGATGGGTTGCTAGAGTGATAGAAGCTTAAACCCTAGTTTATGCGTTATTTCATAAGGGACTGATTTGGATCCAAAAGTTTAATGCTATGGTAAGGTTTTATCTTAATACTTTTCTCGTAGTTGCGGATGCTTGCGAGGGGGTTAATCATAAGTAGGAGGTTTGTTCAAGTAAGAACAGCACCTAAGCACTGGTCCACCCACATATCAAATTATCAAAGTAGTGAACACGAACCAAACTAACATGATGAAAGTGATATGATGAAATTCCCGTGTATCCTCAAGAACACTTTGCTTATCATAAGAGACTGTTTTGGCCTGTCCTTTGCCACAACAGGATTGGGCTACCTTGCTGCATATTATTTACCATTACCGTTACTTGCTCGTTACAAATTATCTTGCTATCAAACTACTTGTTACCGACTATTTCAGTGCTTGCGGAAAATACCTTGCTGAAAACCACTTGTCATTTCCTTCTGCTCCTCGTTGGGTTCGACACTCTTACTTATCGAAAGGACTATGATTGATCCCCTATACTTGAGGGTCATCAAGGCTCTTTTCTGGTGCCGTTGCCGGGGAGTGAAGCGCTCTTGGTAAGTGGAAATTGATAAGGGAAAATTATTACTACGTGCTGAAATTTATTGTCACTTGTTACTATGGAGAATCATCCTTTGAGGGGTTTGTTCGGGGTATCTTCACCTCGACCGGAACCACAATTAGCTACCCCTCAACCTACTGCACCTACTGAAAATATTGGTTATGAAATTCCTTCTGGTATGATAGAACAACTGCTAGCTAATCATTCTGCAGGAGATGGAACTGAACATCCTGATATGCACTTGATATATGTGGATGAAATTTGTGGATTATTTAAGCTTGCAGGTTTGCCCGGAGATGAATCTGAGAAGAAGGTTTTCCCTTTATCTCTGAAGTAAAAGCATTGGCATGGTATAGGTTATGCGATGATATTGGATCTTGGAACTGGAATCGATTGAAATTGGAATTTCACCAAAAAAATTATCCTATGCATCTAGTTCATCGTGATCGGAATTGTATATATAATTTTTGGCCTCGTGAAGGAGAAAGTATCACTCTAGCTTGGGGGAGGCTTAAGTTAATGTTATATTCATGCCCCAATCATGAGCTGTCAAGAGAAATTATTATTCAGAATTTTTATGCTCGGCTTTCTCGTGATGATCAATCCATGCTCGATACCTCTTGTACTGGTTCTTTTATGAAGAAGACTATTGAATTTAGGTGGGATCTTTTAGAAAGAATTAAATGCAACTCTGAAGATTTTGAACTCGATGAAGGTAAAGAGTCAGGTATTAAGCTTGAATTTGATTGTGTTAAATCTTTTATGAATATTGATGCTTTTCACAAGTTTAGCGCTAAATATGGACTTGACTCTGAGATAGTAGCCTCCTTTTGTGAATCATTTGCTACTCATGTTGATCTCCCTAAGGAGAAGTGTTTTAAATATCACCCACCTATTAAAGAAGAAATTAAAGAACCCGACATAGCTAAAGATGAAACTATTATTTACAATGTTGATCCAGTTGTGCCTACTGCTTATATTGAAAAACCACCTTTCCCTATTAGGATAAAGGAACATGCTAAGGTTTCAACTGTGGTTCGCAAAAGTAATATTAGAGCACCTAAACCTTCTGAAAAAATTAAAGTAGAACCTAGTGTTGCTATGGTTAAAGATCTCTTGGTAGAAAATATTGATGGGCATGTTATTTACTTCTACGATGAAGCTGCTAGAATTGCCAAACCCGATGAAAAAGATAAACATAGACCTGTTATTGGCATGCCTGTTGTCTCAGTTAAAATAGGAGATCATTGTTATCATGGTTTATGTGATTTAGGTGCTAGCGTGAGTGCTATTCCTTTTACCTTATACCAAGAAATTATGAATGACATAGCACCCGCTGAAATAGAAGACATAGATGTCGCTATTAAACTTGCTAATAGAGACGCCATCACACCACTTGGGATTGTTAGCGATGTTGAAGTCTTGTGTGAGAAAATAAAATACCCCACTGATTTTCTAGTTCTTGGTTCCCCACAAGATGACTTATGTCCCATTATCTTTGGTAGACCTTTCCTGAACACTGTCAATGCTAAAATAGATTGTGAAAAACAAACTATCGGTGTTAGCTTTGGTGATAAGTCTCATGAGTTTAATTTTTCCAAGTTTAATAGACAACCTCATAAGAAAGAATTACCTAGTAAGGATGAAATAATTGGACTTGCTTCTATTGCCGTGCCTCCTACTAATCCACTAGAACAATATTTGCTAGACCATGAAAATGATATGCATATGCATGAAAGAAATGAGATAGATAAATTTTTCTTTGAACAACGACCTCCGCTCAAACATAATTTGCCTATTGAAACTCTAGGAGGTCCTCCTCCACCTAAAGGTGATCCTGTGTTTGAATTAAAACAATTGCCTGACACTTTGAAATATGCTTATCTCGATGAGAAAAAGATATATCCTGTTATTATTAGTGCTAACCTTTCAGAACATGAAGAAGAAAGATTATTGAAAATTCTGAAGAAGCACCGTTCTGCTATTAGATATACTCTTGATGATCTTAAGGGCATTAGTCCCACTCTTTGTCAGCACAAGATTAATATGGAACCTGATGCTAAACCTGTTGTTGATCATCAACAATGTTTGAATCCTAAGAAGAAAGAAGTGGTAAGAACTGAAATATTAAAGCTTCTGGAAGCATGTATAATCTATCCCATAGCTGATAATAGATGGGTGAGTCTCGTTCATTGTGTCCCTAAGAAGGGAGGTATTACCGTTGTTCCTAATGATAAAAATGAACTCATTCCACAAAGAATTGTTACTGGCTATAGAATGGTTATTGATTTTAGAAAATTAAATAAAGCTACTAGAAAAGATCATTACCCTTTGCATTTTATCGATCAAATGCTAGAAAGATTATCAAAGCACACACACTTTTGCTTCCTAGATGGATATTCTGGTTTTCTCAAATACCTGTTTCACAACCTGATCAAGAGAAAACCACCTTTACTTGCCCTTTCAGAACTTATGCTTATAGACGTATGCCTTTTGGTTTATGCAATACACCTGCTACCTTTCAAAGATGTATGAATGCTATATTCTTTGAATTTTGTGAAAAGATTGTTGAGGTTTTCATGGATGATTTTTCTGTTTATGGAACTTCTTTTGATGATTGCTTGAGCAACCTTGATCAAGTTTTACAGAGATGTGAGCAAACTAATCTTGTCTTGAATTGGGATAAGTGTCACTTTATGGTTAATGAAGGTATTGTCTTGGGACATAAAATTTCTAAACGAGGTATTGAGGTGGATAAAGCTAAAGTTGATGCAATTGAGAAAATGCCATGTCCTAAAGATATTAAAGGTATTCATAGTTTTCTCGGTCATGCTGTTTTCTATAGGAGGTTTATTAAAGACTTCTCTAAAATTTCTAGGCCTCTTACAAATCTTTTACAAAAGGATGTTCCATTTGTTTTTGATGATGATTGTGTAGAAGCCTTTGAAACACTTAAGAAAGCCTTAACTTCTGCACCTATTGTTCAACCGCCTGATTGGAACTTGCCTTTTGAAATTATGTGCGATGCTACTGATTATGCTGTTGGTGCTGTTCTAGGACAAAGAGTTGATAAGAAATTAAAGGTTATCCATTATGCTAGCAAAACTCTAGACAGTGCCCAAAGAAATTATGCTACTACTAAAAAAGAATTTTTAGCGATTGTGTTTGCTTGTGATAAATTCAGATCTTACATTTTGATTCTAAAGTAATTGTTCACACAGATCATGCTGCTATTAAATATCTTATGGAAAAGAAAGATGCTAAACCTAGACTCATTAGGTGGGTTCTCTTGCTACAAGAATTTGATTTACATATAACTGATAGAAAAGGAGCTGAGAACCCCGTAGCTGATAACTTATCTAGGTTGGAAAATATCCTTGATGACCCACTACCTATTGATGATAGCTTTCCTGATGAACAACTAGCTGCAATAAATGTTTCTCATATTACTCCTTGGTATGCTGACTATGCTAACTATATTGTTGCTAAATACATACCACCTAGTTTCACATACCAACAAAAGAAAAAGTTCTTCTATGATTTAAGACATTACTTTTGGGATGACCCACATCTTTATAAAGGAGTAGATGGTATTATTAGATGTTGTGTACCTGAGCATAAACAGGAACAAATCCTACAGAAATGTCACTCCGAAGCTTATGGAGGGCATCATGCGGGAGATAGAACTGCTCACAAGGTATTGCAATCTGGTTATTATTGGCCTACTCTCTTCAAGGATGCCCGTAAGTTTGTTTTATCTTGTGATGAATGTCAACGAATTTGTAATATTGGTAAGCGTCAAGAAATTCCTATGAATTATTCACTTGTTGTTGAACCGTTTGATGTTTGGGGTTTTGATTATATGGGACCTTTTCCTTCCTCTAATGGGTATACACATATTTTGGTTGCTGTTGATTATGTTACTAAGTGGGTAGAAGCTATTCCAACTAGTAGTGCTGATCATAACACTTCCATTAAAATGCTTAAAGAGTTTATTTTCCTGAGGTTTGGAGTCCCTAGATACCTAATGACTGATGGTGGTTCACACTTTATTCATGGTGCTTTCCGTAAAATGCTTGCTAAATATGATGTTAATGATAGAGTTGCATCACCCTATCATCCTCAATCTAGTGGTCAAGTTGAACTTAGCAATAGAGAAATAAAATTAATATGATAGAAAACTGTTAATAGGTCCCGAAAGAATTGGTCTAAGAAATTGGATGATGCACTTTGGGCCTACCGAACATCATATAAAAATCCTATGGGTATGTCTCCCTATAAAATGGATTATGGAAAAGCTTGTCATTTGCCTCTAGAGTTAGAACACAAAGCATATTGGGCAATTAAAGAACTCAACTATGATTTCAAACTTGCCGGTGAAAAGAGGTTATTTGATATTAGCTCACTTGATGAATGGAGAACCCAAGCCTATGAAAATGCCAACTATTTAAATAAAAAGTTAAAAGATGGCATGACAAGAGAATCCAAAAGGGGGAATTCAAAGTTGGAGAATATGTTCTTTTGTACAACTCTTGTTTCAGATTCTTAGCAGGAAAACTTCTCTCTAAATGGGAAGGACCATATATCATCGAAGAGGTTTACAGCTCTGGAGCTATCAAAATAAATAATGCCGAAGGTACTAACCCGAAGGTGGTCAATGGGCAAAGAATTAAACATTATATTTCAGGTACGCCTATTAATATTGAAAGCAATATCATTCAAACTATGACACCTGAGGAACACATAAAACAGACCTTCTGGAACACTCCAGAATAATTAAAAAAGAGGAGGTACATGATACGGTAAGTAAACGGACTCCAAAAAATCTGCAAAAATAGTTTCTATCAGTTTTGGAATATTTTAAAAATTAGGAAAATAAGAAACAACTAGGAAGGCACCCCAGGGGGGCACAAGACACCAGGGTGTGCCAGGGCCCCCTGGCGTGCCCAGGTGGGTTGTGCCCACCTCGGGAACCTTCCTGAAAGGATCGAGAAGAGGGGTCTAGAGGGGGGGTGATTAGACCCTCGACAAGTAAAAGTAGCAGTTTTTAAATTCTTCAAGTTAAGGTGGAGTTTTAGCACAAGTTTAAGCATTCACAATACATTTCAAGCAAGCATGACAAGAGTGTGAGCAGCGGAAAGAGTAAAGCATGCTAATTGCAAGAAAGTAAAAGGATGGTATTGGAGTGTGCAAACGCAATGTAGACACGGAGATTTTTGGCGTGCTTCCGATAGGTGGTGCTGTCGTACATCCACATTGGTGGAGACTTCAACCCACGAAGGGTAACGGTTGCACGAGTCCACGGAGGGGTCCATCCACGAAGGGTCCACGAAGAAGCAACCTTGTCTATCCCACCATGGCCATCGCCCACAAAGGACTTGCCTCACTCGGGTAGATCTTCACGAAGTAGGCGATCTCCTTGCCCTTACAAACTTCTTGGTTCAACTCCACAATCTTGTCAGAGGCTCCCAAGCGACACCTAACCAATCTAGGAGATAGCCTCTCCAAAAGGTAATAAATGGTGTGTTGATGTTGAACTCCTTGCTCTTGTGCTTCAAATGATAGTCTCCCCAACACTCAACTCTCTCTCACAGATTTGGCTATGGTGCAAAGATGAATTGAGTGGAAAGCAACTTGGGGAAGGCTAGAGATCAAGATTCTAGTGGTAGGATTGAAATATCTTGGTCTCAACACATGAGTAGGTGGTTCTTTCTCAGAAAATGAGTAGTGGAAGTGTAGGCACATTCTAATAGCTCTCTCACAAATGGAGAAGGGGGTGGAGGGGTATATATAGCCTCCACATAAAATCCAACCATTACACACATTTGACCCAACTCGGTCAGACCAAATAGAAGAACTCGGTGAGACCGATTCAGTTCAAAATGTGAACGTTAGGAATCTTTGTTGGACCGACTAGAACAACTTGGTGGGACCGATGTGCTAGGGCTAGGGCAAAACCTCATCTCGGTGAGACCGAATGCTTGAACTCAGTGAGACCGATTTCAGCAAAGAGCAAACAGAGAGTTGGTCAAGCAAACTCGGTGGGACCAATTGCACATTTCGGTGAGACCGAAATAATTGCAACAGGCAACAGAGAGTTTGCAAGGCCATCTCGGTGAGACCGAGATCCATATCGGTGTACCCGAATTGCTAGGGTTTCTGGCAGTGGCTATGTCAACTGAACTCGGTGGCGCCGGATAGATCAAATCGGTGGGGCCGAGTTTGACTTTGAGTTTTGGACATATTTGGAATGAGAGAGTGGCTGAGGGTTTTGAAGCAATATCACTAAGCACTTTGAGCAAGTAGACCATTAAGCAACACCTCATCCCCTTTTAATAGTATTGGCTTTCTTATGGACTCAGTGTGATCTTTGATCACTAAAATAGAAATGAAGAGTCTTGAGCTTTTGCCAATCTTTGTCCTTAGCATTTTGAAGGGGTTCCACATCCTCTTGTCCTTACCACGCCACTGTTGAACTCATCTGAAATATACTAGATAAAATTATTAGTCCAACAAGAGATATGTTGACATTAATTACCAAAATCACCCAGGGAGCACTTGTGCTTTCAATCTCCCCTTTTTGGTAATTGATGACAACATACATCAAAGCTTAGGATTTAAGATATACATGGTATTAAGTAAAGCTTTGGAAAGACATGTAACATGCATAGGCTCCCCCTACATGTATGCAATCATGTGAAGATAGAATATAAGAGCATGTGAATGCATAAGCATGACAAAGCAAGCAATGAGTTACATGTATCTTGGCTATATTCATCAGAGCAAATGATGTGTATAGGAAGTGTACCTCCATGTTCATGAATCCTTTTTGCAAACAATATGTACATCAGCAAGAGATCATCATGCACATGAGTATGATGCATATACTTACCTTGTGGTCTTGAGCTGACTTTAGAAGAAGTGGACTTGAGAAAACAAGGTTAGATAACACAAGAGCACTCTAGATAAAGCAATTTCAGAAAACCACAAGAGTACCAAGACTGGGATGACATGTAGTGGGTGAGTACTAGGTACTCTACTTAGATACTGACATGTCCCCAAAGATTTTAAAGATATGCAATGAATTCCAAAGATTTTCTTCCCTATATATGGACTCTTTCTCCCCCTGAATCTGATATTGGATAATGGGAGAAGGTAGGGTGAGAGAAAATCATAGCAATCAGAGCAAGAAATGGTACAATAAACCAAAATTTAGAGCAACAAGAATATTAGCAATAGCTAATATCAAACGAGTTGACATGTGTTTCCCCTCTAAAAGACATGTGACTTCTCTCCTCTTAGATTTACTGGCATCTGGAAGAGCTTAGATGTGCTCATATGATAAGCTTTGATGTGCTCTCTCTCCCCCTTTGACATCAATTTCCAAGAAGGGCACTTCTGGAGCATGAGTCAAATAGGTGTGGTCCTTGAGACACACTACAAAGCAGTATGTAGTTTAAGATGCGGGTAGAGGATAAGAATCATTGAGTGGAGTTGAAGAAGATAGGCAGTAACATTGGCAAAACATTTTCTCAGAGTTGAAATTGGTGACGCCGATTGGTTTTCGTCGGTGACACCGAGTGAACAGAGTCACAGAAGATCCTGATCGGTGCGACCGAGTTAGTCCATGTTGGTTGTACCGATGAACTATTCACAAGGAGACCTTATGCTTCGGTCAGACCGATAGGTTTGGATCGGAGGTACCAAGTTCAACACAGAGTAAAATTTTTGTCAACTCAGCTCACTTAGCAAATTAAATCTCACAAGGATTTGCAAGGAATTTACTGAAAGATTTGCAATGAATTAGATACAGAAGATACAGAGAAAAATAAGTTAAGAAAAGAGATCTAGATGAAGTTTTTTTTATAAGGGGAACAAGATAGTAAGAAATATATGCAAGAACACAAAGTAAGTGAACAGAGAAACACTAGAGAACTTCATCTAGAAGGGGTCGACGACAAAGTCACCTATGTTAGAGTATATTGACTTAGGAGTCAAGTGAGATCACGTGATCAAAGGTCATACTCATTATTTAAGCTCAAAATGGGGTTACCATTTTTCATTTAAGCATTTTTTATGTATTCACATCTCGTTGAGTTGCTTTGTCTCATGTCTTGGAGCAAAGCTTCTCTAAGATGGAATATCATACCCTGGGTTGTGGTGTTGATCTTTATCATGTAGTCGAACTTGTGTTGGATCCTCAAGGTTGATGTTCTTCATCAAGAGTTGGGAGCACCAATTGGAGTTTGAGTTCATCTTCCTACATGGGTTAGCCTTGCAAGGAAAAGCACTTGTGTATCCAAAATGACAATCATGAGGCTTGATACCAAATGAAATTTGATATATTGAAATTGTCAAAGGATATGTTGAGTGGGTTCAAGCTTCCTTGAATTCAACATCCATATCATAGGAACTTGGTGATGTTGAGATTGTTTAAAATGTGAGTGACTTGCAATCTCATAGATTTGGGCTCATCCAAGTACCTACAAGGGTTAGATAACATGCAAGGGTACAAGTATAGATCCAAGATATATGATCATCATCATAAGAGAAGTATCAAGGATTAGTTATAAAAGGCTCATGCCTTGCATGTATCGAAATGAAGTTTCTACTCCAAGTTTGAGGCATCAATGATGTTCAATTCACCTCTCAAACGGCAAAATACTTTCTCATCAAGCGGTTTGGTGAATATATCCGCCAATTGCTTATCGGTACGAACATGCTTAACATTGATGTCTCCTTTAGCAACATGATCTCGAATGAAATGATGACGAACTTCAATATGCTTAGTTCGAGAATGTTGGGATTGTGAGCAATCTTAATAGCACTCTCATTATCACAAAGCAATGGAACATGTTTCACATGTATCCCATAATCCTTAAGAGTTTGGGTCATCGAAAGTAATTGAGCACAACATGATCTGGCGGCAATGTATTCTGCTTCGGCGGTGGATAAGGATACCGAATTTTGTTTCTAGGAGGACCAAAACACAAGAGATCTACCAAGAAATTGACAAGTACCCGAAGTGGACTTTCTATCAACCTTGTCACTGGCATAGTCTGAATCGAAGTAGCCAACAAGATCAAAAGAAGACCTCTTAGGATACCAAATGCCAAAGTTTGGTGTATGAATTAAGTATCTCACTATCCTGTTCGCAGCCTTAAGATGACATTCTTTAGGGGCCGCTTGATATCATGCACACATGCACACACTTAGCATAATATCGGGATGGGAGGCACATAGATATAACAATGAACCAATCATAGAGCGGTAAACCTTTTGGTCAACCGGTTTGCCATCCTTAGTCAAGTCAAGATGTCCACTAGTAGGCATGGGTGTTTTCATACCTTTGCTTTATTGCATGTTGAACTTCTTGAAAAGGTCCTTGGTATACTTTGTTTGAGAAACAAAGGTACCTTCCTTAGTTTGCTTGATTTGCAAGCCAAGGAAAAATTTGAGTTCACTCATCATAGACATCTCAAACTTCTCCGACATTAGCCTTCCAAACTTTTCACTAAAATGAGGGTTAGTCGAACCAAATATGATATCATCCACATAAATTTGGCACACAAATAATTCACCATTAACCCTTTTAGTAAAAAGTGTTGAATCAATCTTCCCAATTTCAAAGCCTTTTTCAATAAGGAATTTAGTCAAGCATTTATACCATGCTCTAGGAGCTTGTTTAAGACCATAAAGAGCTTTGTGAAGTTTGTAGACATGATTAGGTTTCTTAGGATTAACAAAGCCAGGAGGTTGTTTAACATAAACTTCCTCCTCAATTTCACCATTTAGAAAAGCACTCTTAATGTCCATTTGGTATAAAGTGATATCATGATGATTGGCATAAACAAGTAAGATGCGTATGGACTCAAGTCTACCAACGGGGGCATATGTCTCACCATAGTCCATACCTTCGACTTGAGTGTAGCCTTGAGCGACGAGACGGGCCTTGTTGCGTACAACTTGTCCATCCTCATTTTTCTTATTCCGAAACACCCATTTGGTTCCAATGACATTGTGGTTGTCGTCCGGCTTTTCAACCAAAGTCCACACTTGATTCCTCTCGAAATTGTGTAGCTCTTCATGCATAGTGTTCGCCCAATCCGGATCCTCAAGAGCTTCTTCAACCTTCATAGGTTCAATAATAGAAATGAATGAGTAATGTTCATAAAAGTTAGCCAAACAAGTTTTAGAGCGAGTAATTCTCCTGGTTTGAATATAATCAAAGATTTGTTCGACGGGATGATCTCTTGAGATTCTTGCTCTAACTCGTGAGAGCTTTTGTTTGGGTCAGGGTGGAACATCCTCTTCATTGTCTTCTTCTTCTTCTTCTTCTTCTTCTTCTTCTTGTTGTCCTTCTTCATTGTCATTGGCGTTGTTGTTCTCTTATGGAGGTGGAGAAGGAGGTTGATGAGGTTCAACTTGTTGTACTTCCTCGTTTCCTTCATCTTGACGTGTTCCACTTGTGGATGCCTCCAAGTCAACTTGTGGTTCACCTTGTCGTGAAGTTGAGGCTTCCACTTGAATGGACGAAGTATTCTCCTTCACCTCCGTTGGGCGAATCTTGCCAATAGACAAGTCTTGAATTGCTTCCGAAGGATCTTTGTCTCCTACATCAATTGGCAATTGCTCTACTTGCGAGCCGTTAGATTCATCAAACTTCACATCTACCGTCTCTTCAACCTTTCGGGTGAAATTGTTGTAGACACGGTAAGTGTGAGAGTTTGAGCCAGAACCGAGTAGGAAACCTTCATGAGATTTAGGGGCAAATTTCAAACGACGATGCTTATCAAGAATGTAACACTTTGAGCCAAATACTCGAAAGTATCCAACTTGGGGTTTGTTACCGGTGAGAAGCTCGTATGTCATCTTGCCGAGAAGCTTGTGAAGATATAGTCGATTCGTAGCATGACAAGCTGTCTCAACCGCTTCCGCCCAAAAGTGTCTTGGCGTCTTGTATTCGTCAAGCATCATTCTCGCCATCTCAATAAGTGTCCGGTTCTTCCTCTCAACAACTCCATTTTGTTGAGGTGTGTACGGAGCCGAGAACTCACGTGAAATCCCTTCTTCGTCAAGAAAGGTATCCACATTGGCATTCTTGAACTCCGTTTCGTTGTCGCTTCGAACCTTCTTGATCTTCACTTCAAATTGATTTTGGACCTTCCTAGAGAAGTTCTTGAAGATCTTTTGGACCTGCGATTTATCATCAAGAAAGAACACCCACGTAAATCTTGAAAAGTCGTCAACAATGACCAAACCGAACGAGTTACCACCGAGACTCTTGTAGGCGTTGGGACCAGAAAGATCCATATGAAGTAGCTCAAGCGGTCTTCTCGTGGTCATGATGTTCTTCACAGGATGACTTCCTCCAACTTGTTTTCTTGCTTGACAAGCACTGCAAAGTCTATCCTCGTCAAATATGACATCTTTAACACCAAGGATATGATCACCTTTAATAAGCTTATCAAGATTTCGCATGCCCACATGACCTAACCTTCTATGCCACAACCAACCTTTAGAAGATTTAGCAATTAGGCAAGTTCGAGGTTGAGCTCTCTTAGTGAAATCAACAATGTATAGATCACCTCTACTTATACCGGTGAAGACCATATTATGATTATCTCTACGAAACACTTGGCAATCTACTTCAGTGAATTGAACATTGAAACCGAAATCGGCTAGTCTAGATATGGAAAGTAGATTGTAGCCAAGAGATTCAACGAGCATAACATTTTGGATAGAGCTATCATGTGAGACGGCCACCTTACCGAGGCCAACTACTTTACCCTTCGAGTTGTCACCCAAAGTGACATACTTTCGGGGACCGTCATTTTCAGCGAGCTCACGAAACATGTCCTTGTCTCCGGTCATGTGATCGGTACATCCACTATCAAGAACCCATTCCTTTCCTCCGGCCATGTAACCAAGAAGGTTAGCCATAAGACAAAAGTGTCTCATTGACTCATCAAGATCAAAGTCACTATCATCATCCTCATCATAATATCCATGCTCAATATCATCTTGTGAATGATCATCACCTAGAGAGAGTGATTCATTAGATTTATGACAATGACAATGTGCATGTTTATGAATTCTAATAACTTGGGAGATGATAATACTAATGACTCTGACATTTCCTTTGGCACGCATAAGGTCACAAAGCTCAAATAGACAATCATCAAATTTAGGATCACTAGGATCCATTTTCTGAAAAGCAATGGACTTTTGAAGAATTTCATCTAAATTTTTCAAGGAATAGTTCAGAAAATGCTCCTCAAGATATTTCCATATGGTATAAGCACATTCAAATGTAGGCAAGCATACAAGCAAATTTCTAGGCAATCCTCTTATGATAAGACCAATAGTTCTAAGATTGCGGGTCATGTCAAGGTACTCATCGGGGGTAGGATGCAAAGGATCAATAGGGGGCATATAAGGACTAGTAATATACTTGTTCAAATTATATTCATTGAAAATCTCAAGCATCTCATTCTTCCAAGCATTATAGAACTCTCCGTCAAGCATAGGCACTCTACGTCTAATACTCCCAATCATAGACTCATCCATCTTCCTTCAAAGGTGATTAACCCAAAGCAATGGAGACCAAAGCTCTGATACCAAACGAAAGGATCAAGAAGAGGGGTCTAGAGGGGGGTGATTAGACCCTCAATAAGTAAAAGTAGCAGTTTTAAATTCTTCAAGTTAAGGTGGAGTTTTAGCACAAGTTTAAGCATTCACAATACATTTCAAGCAAGCATGACAAGAGTGTGAGCAGCGGAAAGAGTAAAGCATGCTAATTGCAAGAAAGTAAAAGGATGGGATTGGAGTGTGCAAACGCAATGTAGACACGGAGATTTTTGGCATGGTTCCGATAGGTGGTGCTATCGTACATCCATGTTGATGGAGACTTCAACCCACGAAGGGTAACGGTTACGCGAGTCCACGGAGGGGTCCACCCACGAAGGGTCCATGAAGAAGCAACCTTGTCTATCCCACCATGGCCATCGCCCATGAAGGACTTGCCTCACTCGGGTAGATCTTCACGAAGTAGGCGATCTCCTTCCCCTTACAAACTTCTTGGTTCAATTCCACAATCTTGTCGGAGGCTCCCAAGCGACACCTAACCAATCTAGGAGACACCACTCTCCAAAAGGTAATAAATGGTGTGTTGATGATGAACTCCTTGCTCTTGTGCTTCAAATGATAGTCTCCCCAACACTCAACTCTCTCTCACAGATTTGGCTATGGTGGAAAGATGAATTGAGTGGAAAGCAACTTGGGGAAGGCTAGAGATCAAGATTCTAGTGGTAGGATTGGAATATCTTGGTCTCAACACATGAGTAGGTGGTTCTTTCTCAGAAAATGAGTAGTGGAAGTGTAGGCACGTTCTGATGGCTCTCTCACAAATGGAGAAGGGAGTGGAGGGGTATATATAGCCTCCACACAAAATCCAACCGTTACACACATTTGACCCAACTCGGTCAGACCGAATAGAAGAACTCGGTGAGACCGATTCAGTTCAAAATGTGAACGTTAGGAATCTCGGTGGGACCGACTGGAACAACTTGGTGGGACCGATGTGCTAGGGCTAGGGCAAAACCTCATCTCGGTGAGACCGAATGCTTGAACTCGGTGAGACCGATTTCAGCAAAGAGCAAACAGAGAGTTGGTCAAGCAAACTCAGTGGGACCGATTGCACATTTCGGTGAGACCGAAATAATTGCAACAGGCAACAGAGAGTTTGCAAGGCCATCTCGGTGAGGCCGAGATCCATATCGGTGTAACCGAATTGCTAGGGTTTTTGGCAGTGGCTATGTCAACTGAACTCGGTGGCGCCGGATAGATCAAATCGGTGGGGCCGAGTTTGACTTTGAGTTTTGGACATATTTGGAATGAGAGAGTGGCTGAGGGTTTTGGAGCAATATCACTAAGCACTTTGAGCAAGTAGACCATTAAGCAACACCTCATCCCCTTTTAATAGTATTGGCTTTCTTATGGACTCAATGTGATCTTGGATCACTAAAACAGAAATGAAGAGTCTTGAGCTTTTGCCAATCTTTGTCCTTAGCATTTTGAAGGGGTTCCACATCCTCTTGTCCTTACCACACCATTGTTGAACTCATCTAAAATATACTAGATAAAAGTATTAGTCCAACAAGAGATATGTTGACATTAATTACCAAAATCACCCAGGGAGCACTTGTGCTGTCACTTCACGATTCCGTTTTCCTCCCGTTTGCTTGTTTCCCAAGATAAAAAATCTTTATACGCATTGACCACCGTATCGAGGAGAAATCTGCTTTGCCTTTATCTATTTTAGTTTGATCTTTTGTTTTCCCTATGATTTAGTTGAATAAAAGTTTAGTTCGATCCTTTCTTTTCGAGTGTTTGCTTAGTGATCTATCAATCGATGTAATCGTGTGCGAGATATATAATAAAGAGTGGTTTGAGTTTTGTTTCTTTACTTTTATGTTTCAATAAAGTAAAGGAAAATAAATGAAAAAGATCATATGCTAATCTTATGGTAAGTAGTGACATCACATAAGGAAAAGTATAAGTGGTAAAATTTGTTGGATATTGACAAACATAGCATTGGTCAATGATGCAACTCATGAAAGAATTAATAAGGGAAGAGAAGATTCACATGCAAATACACTACCTTGGACATCTTTTCTGATTGTGAGCCCCCATTAAATATTTTGTGTCAAAATAGTTGACGTTGGACAAGGAAGACAACATAATGATTTATGTTTGTTCATATTCACATAGAAGTTATATTGTCATAGATCCTTTAACATGTGGTGCTTGCTCAATATCTTTTCTAGCCAAAAATTATGCACTAAGTAGAGATACTACTTGTGCATCCAAAAACCCTTAACCCAAATCTTATTTTGAGAGTCCACCATACCTACCTATGGATTGAGTAAGATCCTTCAAGTAAGTTGTCATCGGTGCAATAAGGCAATAAAAATTGCTTCTAAATGTGTTGGATCATTTAGTGTAAGAGAAAATTGATCGTTGTACGAACTTGTGATAGCAAAGTAATAAAAGTGATGGACTGCATAATAAAGGTTGCTATCATAAGGGGCAATATAACATGACGTTCTTTTGCATTAAGGGATTTGGCATGCAAACAAATAAGTGCATGACAACCTCTGCTTCCCTCTGCGAAGGGCCTATCTTTTACTTTTATGCATTTACTTTTATGAAGAGTCAAAGTTTTCTTTCGTATTCCTTTTTATTTTCTCTTTTTGCAAGCATCGTGTGGTGAGGAAAGATCTAGGCACATATATCCAGTTGGATATGAGTAGGCATGAGTTATTATTGTTGACATCACCCTTGAGGTGAATACGTTGGGAGGTGAAACTATAAGCCCCTATCTTTCTATGTGTCCGGTTGAAACTTTTTGTTCATGGGTACGCTGTGAGTGTTAGCAATCATAGAAGATTAAATGATGGTTGAGTATGTGGACTTGCCTAAAGGCTCCGATACGCGACCCTTCCTGAAAATATGATGAATTGTAGTTGCAAAGTTGACTGAGAACATAGTTTGTTGGTTTTCAATAAGGTTTATGCTTTATACTTTAATATTGTGATGAATTGTTACTTGTTCATGAGAAGTTGTATGATAAAGTTTATGTTAAAGTTCTTTGCTGTTATAATAGTATGCATGATGCTTCTATGTCCGTATTTTGTTTTTATCGACACCTCTCTCTCTAAGCATGTGGACATGTTTTTTGATTTCGGTTTTCACTTGAGGACAAGCGAGGTCTAAGCTTGGGGAGTTGATACGTCCATTTTGCATCATGTTTTCCTACTGTTATTTATAATGTTTTTATGCATAATAATGCTTTTTGTAGTATTTCTAATGCCTTTTCTCTCATATTATGCAAGGTTTACACAAAGAGGGAGAATGCCGGCAGCTGGAATTCTGGACCTGAAAAAGCTACGTTAGAGTTACCTATTCTGCACATCTCCAAATGAGCTGAAAATTTACGGAGAATTGTTTTGGAATATATGAAGAATATTGGAGCAAATAACTACAAGAGGGGGCCCACCAGGTGGGCACAACCCACCTGGGCGCGCCCTGGTGGGTTGTGCCCACCTCGGCCCACCTCCGGTGCCCCTCTTCTGGTATATAAGTCATTTTCACCAAGAAAAAGAAGGACAGGACTTTTGGGATGAAGCGCCGCCGTCTCGAGGTGAAACTTGGGCAGGAGCACTTTTACCCTCCGGCGGAGCGATTCCGCCGGGGGAACTTCCCTCCCGGAGGGGGAAATCATCGTCATCGTCATCACCAACAACTCTCCCATCTTTGGGAGGGCCATCTCCATCAACATCTTCAACAGCACCATCTCCTCTCAAACCCTAGTTCATCTCTCGTGTTCAATCTTTGTACCGGAACCTTAGATTGGTACTTGTGGGTGACTAGTAGTGTTGATTACATCTAGTAGTTGATTACTATATGGTTTATTTGGTGGAAGATTATATGTTCAGATCCATTATGCTATTTAATACCCCTCTGATCTTGAGCATGATTATCATTTGTGAGTAGTTACTTTTGTTCTTGAGGTCACGGGAGAAGTCATGTTGCAAGTAATTATGTGAACTTGATATGTGTTCGATATTTTGATGATATGTATGTTGTGATTCCCTTAGTGGTGTCATGTGAACATCGACTACATGGCACTTCACCATATTTGGGCCTAAGGGAATGCATTGTAGAGTAGTTATTAGCTGATGGGTTGCTAGAGTGACAGAAGCTTAAACCCTAGTTTATGCACTATTTTATAAGGGGCTGATTTGGATCCAAAAGTTTAATGCTATGGTTAGATTTTATCTTAATACTTTTCTCGTAGTTGCGGATGCTTGCGAGGGGGTTAATCATAAGTAGGAGGTTTGTTCAAGTAAGAACAACACCTAAGCACCGGTCCACCCACATATCAAATTATCAAAGTAGCGAACACTAATCAAACCAACATGATGAAAGTGATATGATGAAATTCCCGTGTATCCTCAAGAACGTTTGCTTATCATAAGAGACCGTTTTAGCCTGTCCTTTGCCACAAAAGGATTGGGCTACCTTGCTGCATATTATTTACCGTTACCGTTACTTGCTCGTTACAAATTATCTTGCTATCAAACTACTTGTTACCGACTATTTCAGTGCTTGCGGAAAATACCTTACTGAAAACCACTTGTCATTTCCTTCTGCTCCTCGTTGGGTTCGACACTCTTACTTATCAAAAGGACTACGGTTGATCCCCTATACTTGTGGGTCATCAAGTGTTCAGTCTTATGAAATTTTTGATAAAAGTGGGTTTGGAGAGGTCATGACTTTAGTTGATGTTAATCCCACTATCTTGGAAGATTATAACATTGGATTTAACATTGTTATTGTTACTACTAGAGGTATAACCCTTCTTACTCTTGTTACTCGTTTGCTTAGATTTAACTTGTGGCATAAAAGTAGACAATAGGATGTTTGGAAATGTAAAAGGAACTCTTATTTTGAAGATCGTCATTGATAGCTTTTAGAAACTCATGCTCTTACTCTAAATTTAGCTTCTCGAAGCGTAGTTTGTCATGAGTCCTTAAGAGCTCTCTATGATCTTCTTCGGTTGTTTCATGAGCTAACTTGAGAGTGTTTAGTTCTTTAGTTAAGCGCTCAATCTCCCTCATAGCATTGTCATTCGTTTCATCTCGACTATCATGATTACTAGCAAGTTCATTAAAGCTAACATCACTAGTTTTATCATTAAGCAAGTCATGATTGCCTAGCAAATCATCCTCATCACCATTAAAGTCAAGGTACTCGGGATGTGATACCTTGGGGCCTTTAGCCATGAAGCATCTTCCAATTACTTATTTTTGTGAATCAAATAGGTCACATGAGTTGGAGAATACGAGAGCTTGTCCGGCAACACGTTCATCTTGACTATAGTCGGAGTTGGAGCGATAACTTCTCTCGGATTGGTTGTTGGAGTCAGAGCCAGAAACTCATTCACCAACATGAGCTTGATGTCTTCTTCTAGAGTAGCTCTTGGTTGACCTGTCTTTCCTTTCCGAATCCTTGCTTCTTTGAGAAGGTCTTCGTTCATAACGATCATCTCTACTCCTTCTCTCTCTTCGAGGTGATTCATCTTTTCTACTCTTCCTTCTAGGTGACTCACCTCTTTTCTTGTGAAGTGACATACACTCATTGAAGTAGTGTCCGGGTCTTCCACGGTTGTAGGAATTTCGGTCACAACTTGATGATCTTTGCTCATAGTGTCTTGAGTTGGAGCTTCTCTCTTTGCTTTTATTATTGTAGAACTTGTCGAAGTCTTTGACTATTAGGCTTATCTCTTCATTGGATACAAGCTTGTCAATTGATGTTGTGGGAACATTGCTTGATGCATTGTAAGCACTACTTGACTTGTTGTGGAGCTCCTCTTTATCCTTGAATGACATCTCATGAGCGAAAATCCTTCCAATGACTTCCGTGGGCTTGAGATCTTTGTAATTTGGCATCAATTTGGATCAATGTGCACACGGTATGATACTTTCCATCCAAGGCTCTAAGGATCTTCTTGATGATGAATTTGTCGATCATCTCTTCTCTTCCTAAGCCGGCAATCTCATTTGTGATGAGAGCGAGCCTAGAGTACATTTCAGTGACTCCTTCACCCTCCTTCATCTTGAACTTGTAAAGTTGACTTTGAAGCACATCCAACTTGGATTCCTTGACGGACTCGGTACCTTCGTGCATATCAACCAAAGTATACCAAATTTCCTTTGCATTCTCGAGGCGGCTAATCTTGTTGAACTCCCCGGGGCACAAACCGTTGAAGATAATGTCACATGCACTACTACAGGTTGGTCCAAATGCGACAGTCCAATCAGAGACCCTTCGACGAAACTGTGTGCGATGCATTAATCACAAATGGTGATGTAATAAAACCATCAAAAAAGATACAAAACGTTTGTGATGGCGGAGACATCAAACATGATTCAGATTAGAGTTGCGTGTGCGATGTGTGGCATACAATTAATCCAGCAGAACTGTTTGCGATGAAGCGGAACAGAAACGGGCAGCCAGATGAGGGTGTGTGCGATATACGGCATACAGTTCACTAGGATGAACTGTGTGTGATTAGGCAACACAATAGAAACGGTCAGCAAGATCAAGGTGTGTGCAATGGAGGGCATACAGTTCACTTAGATGAACTGTTTGCGATGAGCTAAGACAACAGAAATAGTTCAACTGAACAAGATGTGTGTGATACGCAGCAAACAGGTCCGTAATCAGAAATGTGTGCGAAGACCAATAATAACACAGACGATTGCTGCTAATAAGCCATGTGATTTGCTCTGTCTACAGAAGAATAACATATATATATATATAACTGAAATAAACATCCAATTACATAAGTGACTATACAGATCATTCACACACACCTCAATAAACAATTGCATTCATTCTAAACTAGGAGAAACGATCGTCTAGTCATCTACTTCTTGTGACATTCCCGCCACTGCTCTGTGGCTCGATCGCTCTTCTGGGGCAGGACGAAGACACTTCCTCATGTCAACGATCTGCCTGTACATCTCGTAGCTTGCGTACGCGTCATTGGCCGAGTACTTAACGTGTTCGTCATCCAGTTTCTGATGCCAGGCGTTCTTGTCCTTCTTGCTCTCATCCTTCATCTTCCTATAGTAGGGGTCGATGATGGCCGAGGCGAGGTCAACCAGGGAGTTATGTTTGTTGTTGTCGCTGCCCCAGACCTTGTAGTGGTCATGGATGTTGACAAGATTTTGGCAGGTCAAGCTCGAAACCTTGAGCGCTTTTAGATCGTTGGTGGTGTCCACTGTAGCGAAACTGTAGTCGGAGCTGTTGATAAAACTGGAGAAACGCTCGCAAGGCCTTGTGGCCAGGTGGTAGTGGTAGACGAGGACGTCATGTCGCACGCACAACTTGGTGACGGCAACCTTCTGATCTTGCCCGGCACGACCGCTGGTGAACTCGAGGTCGAAGCCGACCACTTGGTACTTGTCCTCCGCAAGCAACTTCTCCATAGTTTGGATGGAGCTCTCCACCGAGACCGGCTCGTTCATGTACACCAACGAGAGGTCCTTCCCCCTCATGTGGGTGTCCACTATGTGATGCGTGGTGAACTGCCCCCCGTTGTCGTCGTCGGCCGCTGGGAGCGCAATTGGAGCCACGGGGAGCGCCATTGGAACCGCTGGATGTCCTCTCTGTATGTGTTGTCGTGGGTGTGCTTATTGTGTCGTGTGGCGCGAGAGATGAAGGTAAATGGCCGCAGGAATAAATGGGGACCGGGCGGCCTGGATTCTCGACGCGTCCGCATGGCAGTTTTTGCGATGGGTAACTGCATCGTGGCGCCGCGCCCGGCGCAACCGCATGCATAATGGCAGCACGAACGTACGTGATCGTGCACCAGGCCCAAACACTGGCAGCGCGCGTGGAGGGACGAGGGCAGAGCACCCGGAGGGATGCGAGAGCAGAGCGCGTGCGGCGGGACGTGAGCAGAGCGCGCCGCGGCCGCCTCAACCGCTAGCAACCACATGCATAGAGTAGTTGAACACGCAGGGAATGGTCGTCTACAAGCCGGTCGGCAGTTGCGACGCAGCGTAGAGAGCGGCCGTGTGCTACTACCTCCGTCTTGGTCTATTAGTCCCCTTTATATTCTGTGCCATATTTTGACCTTAAATTTAACTAACAAAATGTTAATGCATGATATAAAAATTATATAATTGGAAACTATGTTCAAATACGAATCCAACGATATAATCTTTGGCGACATGCATTTGTATTTTATTAGTTAAATCTCTAGTCAAAATTTGGCACAAAAATACAAAGACGACTTATAAACCAGGATGGGGGTAGTAGGTAATTAAATCACAATGTTTTTTATTAACCATATCTGTACATGTCCTTTCGTCCTCCTCTCGCATGTCTTGTCACCCTATTGCCACAGATGGCTTCAAGCGCAAGCTTGAGCAGCGCGCGGGGGCGTTATTTTGGTCAAACGGTGGCTCAAAGTGGCGCTGAAAGGATCGATAAGAGGGGTCTAGAGGGGGGTGATTAGACCCTCAATAAGTAAAAGTGGCAGTTTTTAAGTTCTTCAAGTTAAGGTGGAGTTTTAGCACAAGTTTAAGCATTCACAATACATTTAAAGCAAGCATGACAAGAGTATGAGCAGCGAAAAGAGTAAAGCATGCTAATTGCAAGAAAGTAAAGGGATGGGATTGGAGTGTGCAAATGCAACGAAGAAACGGAGATTTTTGGCGTGGTTCCGATAGGTGGTGCTATCGTACATCCACGTTGATGGAGACTTCAACCCATGAGCGGTAACAGTTGCGTGAGTCCACGGAGGGCTCCACCCATGAAGGGTCCACGAAGAAGCAACCTTGTCTATCCCACCATGGCCATCGCCCATGAAGGACTTGCCTCACTCAGGTATATCTTCACAAAGTAGGCGATCTCCTTGCCCTTAAAAACTTCTTGGTTCAACTCCACAATCTTGTCGGAGGCTCCCAAGCGACACCTAACCAATTTAGGAGACACCACTCTCCAAAAGGTAATAGATGTTGTGTTGATGATGAACTCCTTGCTCTTGTGCTTCAAATGATAGTATCCCCAACACTCAACTCTCTCACACAGATTTGGATATGGTGGAAAGATGATTTGAGTGGAAAGCAACTTGAGAAAGGCTAGAAATCAAAATTCTTGTGGTAGGATTGGTATATCTTGATCTTAACACATGAGTAGGTGGTTCTCTCTCAGAAAATATAAGCTGGAAGTGTAGGCACGTTCTGATGGCTTTCTCACATATGGAGAAGGGGGTGGAGGGGTATATATAGCCTCCGCACAAAATCTAACCGTTACACACATTTGACCCAACTCGATCAGCCCAAATAGAAGAACTCGGTGAGACCGATTCAATTCAAAATGTGAAGGTTAGGAATCTTGGTGGGACCGACTGGAACAACTCGGTGGGACCGATGTGCTAGGGCTAGGGCAAAACCTCATCTCGGTGGCGCCGATTGCGTGAACTCGGTGAGACCAATTTCAGCAAACAGCAAACAGAGAGTTGGTCAAGCAAACTCGGTGTGCCCGATCGCTCATTTCGGTGAGACTGAAATGTTACAAAAGGGAAACAGAGAGTTTGCAGGGCCATCTCAGTGAGACCGAGATCCGTATCGGTGTGACCGAGGTGTTAGGGTTTCTGGCAGTGGCTATGTCAAATGAACTCAGTGGCGCTGGATAGGAAAATTCGGTGGGACCGAGTTTGACTTTGGGTTTTGGACATATTTGGAATGAGAAAGTGGTTGAGATCTTTGGAGCAATATCACTAAGCATTTTGAGCAAGTAGACCATTAAGCAACACCTCATCCCCTTTTAATAGTATTGGCTTTCCTATGGACTCAATGTGATATTGGATCACTAAAATAGAAATGAAGAGTCTTGAGCTTTTGCCAATATGTGTCCTTAGCATTTGGAAGGGGTTCCACATCCCCTTGTCCTTACCACGCCATTGTTGAACTTGTCTGAAATACACTAGATAAAAGCATTAGTCCAATAAGAGATATGTTGACATTAATTACCAAAATCACCCAAGGAGCACTTGTGCTTTCAATCTCCCCCTTTTGGTAATTGATGACAACATATATCAAAGCATTAGATAAATGATTTGAAGGGTAGCAGGTAAAGCTTTGGAGAAACATGTAACATGCATAAGCTCCCCCTACATGTATGCAATCATGTGAAGATAGAATATAAGAACATTTGAATGCATAGTTATGACAGAGCAAGCAAAGAGTTACATGTATCTTGGCTATATGCATCAGAGAAAATGATGTGGTTAAGGAGTGTACCTCCATGTTTATGAATCCTTCTTGCAAACAATATGTACATCAGCAAGATATCATCATGCACATGAGTGTGATGCATATATTTACCTTGTGGTCTTGAGCTGGCTTTGGAAAGAGTGGGCTTGAGAAAATAGGGTTAGATAACACAAGAACACTCTAAGTAAAGCAGTTTTAAGGAACCACAAGAGTACCAATATTGGGATGATATGTAATGGGTGAGTACTAAGTACTTCATTTAGATATTGACATGTCCCCAAAGATCTAAAGATATGCAATGAATTCCAAAGATTTTTCTCCCCTAGACATGGACTCTTTCTCCCCCTGAATCTGATATTGGATAATGGGAGAAGGTAGGGTGAGAGAAAATCAGAGCAAGAAAGGGTAATATTGGGTAATATTAACCACAATCAGAGCAACAAGAATATTAGCAATAGCTAAGATCACGCATATTGACATGTCTTTCCCCTCTTAAAGACATGTGACTTCTCTCCTCTTTTGATAACTAGCATCTGTAGAAGAGCCTTAGATGTGCTCATTTGATAAGCTTTGATGGTCTCTCTCCCCCTTTGACATCAATTTCCAAGAAGGGCACTTCTGGATTATGAGCCTAAAGGTGTGGTCCTCGAGAGTCACTACAAAGCAACAGGTAGTCTGAGATGCTTATAGAGGATAGAATCATTGAGTGGAGCTGAAGGAAATAGGCAATAAGAAATGGCAAAACATTTTCTCAGAGTTGAAATTGGTGACGCCGACTGTTTTCCGTCGGTGACGCCGAGATACCAGAGTCACAGACAGTCCCGATCGGTGAGATCGAATCAGTCCATATCGGTTGTACCGATGAACTATTCACAAGGAGACCTTGTGTTTCGGTTGAGCCGATGGGTTTAGATCGGAGGGACCGAGTTCAACACAGAGTAAAGATTTTGTCAACTCAGCTCACTTGGCAAATGAAATCTCACAAGGATTTGCATGGAATTAACAGAAAGATTTGCAATGAATTAACAGAAAGGTCTCAGAAGAAAATCAGAAAAGAGATATAGATGAAGTTTTTTTTGTGTTTTAGAGGGAGACATAAAAACAGGAAAAATCATGCAAATGAAAAATCAACTAAGCAAAAGAACACTAGAGAACTTCATCTACAAAAGAGGTCAGCGACAAAGTCACCTATGTTAGAGTATATTGACTTAGGAGTCAAGTGAGATCACTTGATCATAGGTCATACTCATCGTTTAAGCACAAAATGGGGTTACCATTTTTTGTTTAAGCATTTTGATGTATTCACATCTTGTTGAGTTGCTTTGACTCATGACTTGGGGCAAAGCTTCTCTAAGATGGAATGACATACCTTGGGTTGTGGTGTTGATCTTGATCATGTAGTCAAACTTGTGTAGGATGCTCAAGGTTGATGTTGTCCATCAAGAGGTGGGAGCACCACTAGTAATTTGAGTTCATCTTCCTACATGGGTTAGTCTTGCAAGGAAGAACACTTGTGTATCCAAAATGACAATCATGGAATGTGGTACCAATTGAAATTTGATATATTGAAATTGTCAACGGATATGTTGAGTGAGTTCATGCTTCCTTGTATTCAACAACCATATAGTAGGAACTTGGTGATGTAGAGTGTCGCGGGAAACCGCGGCCACCTATGGGACCAGGAGGCCCCTTGCTGGTTTGGCAGGGGGGCGTCGTGTTGCACAAAGAGCAGACGAGCGTGTGGCAGCATGGCAGAGATCACACAGGCATTTTTACCCAGGTTTGGGCCGCCGTGAGGCGTAAAACCCTACTCCTGCTTTGGTGGATTGATGGTGGAAAGGTGGTGGTGGAGCATAGTACACTTTCCCGGTAAGGGTTGCCTCAGGGCGGCAGTGGCTACGCACGTATGGGGGTCTGAGTTACCCAACCTTCTAACCCTCTCTACGGTCGCCATGGGCCTCCTTTTATAGATTAAGGGGTCACCACAATGGCAAAATAGTCATTAGGCACTGATAAGATAGCAAACAGTGCTATCATACCTAACTCTGTGGGCTGACAGGGCACATTAAATGCACCGCTCATCGTCACATCGTTGGTTGCCCGGCAAGGCTTACCGGGCTATCTCGCCAGCTCCACGCCTGCTCGCTTGACACGCCGCAGGACGGGTGTCATCTGCAGGTGTTTCCTATAGGGAGAGGCTGCCATGTGGTGAATGGCTGCCACTTAGTCTCTCCGCGGTTCGACACCGCACTGATTGATGATGTGGGTCGTGGTGGAGTAGTTGGTGAGGTGCTTTTGCCTCCGTGTGCCCCGGCAGGCCCTGCCGAGACGTCTTGGACGTCGTCTTCTCGGGGTGGCCTCGCCCCTTGCCGAGCTCGCCTGCCCGGCAAAGGAGGCCCTTCTCCTGATGGTGCCTTGCTTTTCTGGCTTGATCGTGGTCCCTCTGATCTACATGTTAGTCCTTTGAACTTCTTAGTCTCTCGTATTCTGACTTGGGTTGGTGCTTCAATCTTGTCCCCGTGCCTGTGCACAGTCTGGGTAACAGACCCAGGGTTTGTTGCACCGATAGAAGCCCCCGGGCCTGCCCCGAATGCGCTGCCGAGCGTCGTCGGGGTAGGGCCTAATAAGTGCATAGGTGGGGTCGCTGAAGAGGCTGGTCTCTCAAGGTCTTCTTTGCTTTTTCATTAGCCTTGATTCCGGGCCAGTTTCCGGTTTCTCGGCGCCTCGTGCACAATGATGTGGAAGAACTTTGATTGTGGCCTGCGGGTTCTCCTCGCCTTCGACGGCCGTGCCTAGGAGGAGAGGGACAGGAAAGGGCATTACGGGGCACTTATCTTTTTTCAATCTTAAACCTACAGGCACTTGCCAAATTTTAATTCAAATAATGTAATCTCTCGAGTCCATGTTTGTGTTCTGTAATGCTCGCACTTGTATCAGCATATTAATGAAAAAGATGAACCTTGACGGGAACCCGTGCATGTGTATGTCCATGCAGAGGCGAGA
The DNA here is from genome assembly GCA_011799875.1 of Thinopyrum elongatum. Classification (NCBI taxonomy): domain Eukaryota; kingdom Viridiplantae; phylum Streptophyta; class Magnoliopsida; order Poales; family Poaceae; genus Thinopyrum; species Thinopyrum elongatum. The sequence continues at coordinate 281,057,491 of CM022301.1, forward strand.
TGCCTCTTTAGTGTAAATAAACGAGTTTCCCCTGGCAGGCTATCCTGCCAGCACCTTTTCTGTCTGCCGAAGAGCTGTGTCTACCGGGCAACAGGCAAAGGGGCCAGCCCCCCGCCAACTTCTTTTTACCAGAGGCCTCTACGACCATCCTGTCCGAAGCAACGTTCGAGTCAGGGATGGGAGCACCTAAGTCTCAAAAGAGTGGCGGGGTTTTCTTATGCACAAGTTATAACTTACAGAACACTAATGGATAGGAGGTAGAACTTATCGGTTGGGCTTGCCGGGGATCGCAGTGCCAGGCAATCTTCTCGACTCCTCGTCAAAGCCAAGTTCACGACAGGAACCTGCAGCTTCATGCAGATGAGAATGAATGCAGGATGCGATCCTATCTATATGCATATGCAAATGCTCATGAAATGCTTATGCAGTGATCTTGGAATGCTCATGCATGCATGCAATCTAGGTCGGGGGGCCCCCACAGCGCTTCTTTATTTTCTCTTGCACAGGGTAATCGCCCTGGCTTTGTACAAGGGGTTACATGCAGCTGAGGCAAGGCCTGTACAAAAGGGTGGCTGCCGGGCAGGGCCCGACAGCCGCGCCTTACGGGTAGAACTTGCGAAGATGCTCAATATTCCATGAGTTTTGCAACTGAATGCCATCTCCGGTCTCCAGACGGACTGCGCCAGGTCTGGTGACTCATACTACCCGGTAAGGGCCTTCCCACTTCGGTGACAACTTGTTTGTACCCTTGGCGGACTGAACGCGCCTAAGGACAAGGTCACCTTCCTCAAAACACTGGGTGTGAACCCTGCGGCTATGATAGCGATGCAGGGCTTGCTGATAGCATGCAGCACCCGTAGCAGCCCGGAGACGGTTCTCCTCGAGTAGCACAGTGTCGTCACGCCGGTGCTGATCTTACGCTACTTCATCGTAGGCAAGCACTCGAGGCGACCCGTAAATGAGTTCCGTGGGGATAACCGCTTCTGCCCCGTAGACCAGGGAGAAGGGAGTCTGCCCGGTAGCTTGGTTTGGTGTCGTTCTGAGGGACCAGAGAACTACCGGCAGCTCCTCGATCCACCGCCTGCTGCACTTCTGCAGTGTATCAAAGGTTCTCATCTTGAGTCCGCGCAACACTTTAGCGTTCGCCCTCTCAGCTTGCCCATTGCTCCGGGGGTGTGCCACAGAGGCAAATGAGATCTTGCATCCGAGGGCATGAACATATTGCATGAAGGCACGGCTCGTGAACTGGGTGCCGTTGTCGGTAATGATCCTTGCCGGAACTCCAAAATGACACACCAATTCTTTCAAGAACTTGATAGCTGACTGAGCAGTCACCTTTCTCACGGCAGTCACCCAGCCACTTTGAAAACTTGTCGATAGCAACGAACAAGAATTCAAAGCCCCAGATTGCTCGGGGGAAGGAGCTGAGGATATCGAGCCCCGAGACCGAAAATGGCCATGATAGAGGGATTGTTTGAAGAGCTTGGGCAGGCAGGTGGGTTTTCTTGGAATGGAACTAGCAGGCTTCACACTTGGTGACTAGCTCGACCGCATCTTGGAGGGCTGCGGGCCAATAGAATCCTTGCTGGAATGCTTTCCCAACTAGTGCCCTTGATCCAATGTGGGAGCTGCACATGCCTTTGTGTATCTCAACCAGCAGTTCCTTTCCTTCTTCCCGGCAGACACACTTTAATTTCACACCGTTGGGCCTCCTTCTGTACAGAGTGTCATCGACAAACTGATACATACTGGCCCTCCAGGCTACTTTTTCAGCTTCGTCTTGGTTGCCGGGAAGCTCTCCGGTTTGGAGGAAGTGGACAATGTGCCTTGCCCAAGTTGGAGCCCGGGGCTCGGCAACGAGGACTAGCGGCACCTCCTCTGCTGCGGGAGCACATGCCTCGTTCGCGGGGTCCATGGGCCCGGCTGGAGGGGTGGTCCGGCAGACTGCGAGGAGTTGTTTCCGGCAGGGTCTCTGCCAGGAGTGGACGGCTCTACCGGGAGAGGCTTACCGGAGTCCAACTTTCTCCTTTTCCGGGCCATTGTTGCTGGGGATACGGAGGGCTGAGTGAGATGGAGAACAAAAGTCCCTGGTTCCACAGGGAGCTTCTGCGCAGCACACTTTGACAGATGATCAGCTATGCTGTTTTCCGCACGGGGTACGTGCTCTGTTTGCAATCTGTCAAAGTGCTCCTCCAATCTCCTCACTTCCTCGACGTATGCCTCCATCAATGGACTTTGGTAATCCTTGTTAACTTGTCTCACCACAAGCTGTGAATCTCCTTGAATGATCAGCTTCTTAATTCCCAATTCAGCTGCAATCCTGAGCCCGACAAGGAGCCCTTCATATTCTGCTGTATTGTTGGTTGCTTCTTCCCGGGCAAAATGCATTTGGACGACGTACCTCAAGTGCTCCCCGGAGGGGGCAACAAGAAGCATGCCAGCTCCTGCACCTTGTAGGGAAAAAGCACCATCAAAATACATAATCCATTCTTGGGGCGATTCCTTGCCGGGGATAGCTGTCTCCGTAACTTCCTCATCAGGGGTTGGCGTCCATTCTGCAATAAACTCTGCCAATGCCCTGCTCTGAATAGTTGACGTGCTTTCAAACTTCAAACCAAAACTGGATAACTCCAAAGCCCACTCCACTATTCTACCGGTAGCCTCAGGGTTTCGAAGTATCCGTTGCAACGGGAAACGAGTGACAACCGTGATCTCATGGGCTTGGAAGTAGTGGTGCAGTTTCCTTGAGGCCATGATGAGACCAAAAATCAACTTTTGCACGCCAGAGTACCTCGATCTAGCCCCCTGTAATAAGGAGCTGATGAAGTACACCGGGCGCTGCACCACTTTGTTCCTTGCTGTGTCCTTGGGGTTGCTCTTGTTGCCGTGCTCATTGCAGTCCTGATCCTTCTCTGACTCTGCTGGTCTCTGCTTACTCTCTGCCTCATCCACTTCTCGCTGCGCTACCAAAGCTGCACTGACTACTTGGTTGGTTGCCGTTAGTACAGCAGCAACGGCTCCTGGGGTTTGGGAGCGACCAAGGTAGGCACGGAGGACAAGTAGGCCTTCAACTCTTGCAAAGCTGCATCTGCTTCCGGGGTCCACTTCATGGGTCATGCCCTCTTCAAAATTTTGAAGAACGGCAGGGCGCGCTCAGCAGACTTGGAGATGAATCTGCTTAGCGCGGCAACGCATCCTGTCAGACGCCTCACATCCTTAACTGTCCTTGGTGCTTGGATCTACTCGATAGCCTTGATCTTGTCGGGATTGGCTTCGATCCCACGATGGGATACAAATAACCCAAGCAACTTGCCGGAGGGAACACCAAATACACACTTCTCCGGGTTGAGCTTCAAATTGATTTTGCGCAAATTAGAAAACGTCTCCTCCAAATCTTGAATAAGGGTGGCCCTATCCTTGGTCTTGACCACAATATCATCCATATAGGCTTCTATATTCCTGTGCAACTGTGGCTCAAAACCAATCTGGACTGCCCTTGCAAAAGTGGACCCGGCACTCTTTAATCCGAATGGCATGCGGACAAAACAGTACGTACCACATGGAGTGATGAACAACGTCTTCTCTTCATCTTCCTTGGACATGAATATCTGGTGATACCCAGAATACGCATCCAGAAAGGAGAGCAAATCACAACCTGAAGTGGAATCCACAATCTGATCGATACGCGGCAAGGGAAACGGGTCCTTCGGGCAAGCCTTGTTGAGATTTGTGAAATCTATGCAAAGCCTCCACTTCCCGTTAGCCTTCCGGACTACCACTGGGTTTGCCAACCACGTGGGAGGCAGTACTCCTCTGACCAATCCAGCTGCCTCTAGTCTCTTGATCTCTTCTGTAATGAACTGCTGCCTCTCCAAGGCCTGCTTCCGGACTTTCTGCTTGATAGGTTGGGCATGTGGGCAGACAGCAAGGTGGTGCTCGATTACCTCCCTGGGAACACCGGGGATATCAGATGGTTGCCAGGCAAACACATCGATATTCGCAGGCAGGAAGGCAATGAGCGCGCTTTCGTATTTGTCATCGAGGGTGGCACTGATAGTGAAAGTACCATCAACGCCAGCCAGCCCTGCCGGGACCTTCTTCACTTGGGGTGCAGCGACCTTGGATCTCTTGCCATTGGAACACTCCGGCACGTCGTCAATGGGTGTCGTGCACTCAGTGGGGGCACGCTTCCCGGACTCTTTGCTGGAGTCCCTGCAATCCCTCTTCTTTCCTTTGCTTTCCTTAACGGGAGCTGCTGCTGCCGCTGCCTTTGCTGCGACCGCATCCCGGTACATCTTGTCCACACAAATGATTGCATCCTTCTCATCTGATGGGATGGTGATGACTCCCAGTGGCCCAGGCATCTTCAAGGTGTTGTAGGCATAGTGAGATGCTACCATGAACTTAGCCAGGGCCGGGCGTCCAAGAATCCCATTGTATGGCAGGGGGAGATCAACCACATCAAACGCAATCCTCTCAGTCCGGTAGTTCAGTTCTCCCCCAAACATTACTGGCAATGTGATCTTTCCCTTAGGACGGCTCCTGCCGGGATTAACTCCTTGAAACATGCCGGTAACCTCCAGCTCTCCCTCTACTGTCTGAAGCTTGCTGATAACTGCTGGGGAAATCAGATTCAACCCGGCCCCGCCGTCCACCAACATCTTCGTGACCTTAAGGTTGCGGATTGTTGGGGAGACCAACAATGGCAAACACCCTACCGCAGTTGTACGGCTAGGATGATCCTCCTCATCAAAGATGATGGGCATAGTGAGAGGTGTGCAGAGATGCACCCCCGTTAATGCACAGGGCGTCGGTGGCCTTCTGAAACTCTTGCTCACTGGTTTCCTCCTCATCCCCTCCATCACTGTCATCACCACAGGCTTCCTTCTCTCGACCTCTGGCGGGTTTTCCTTGGTTCTGAAAGGGTTTGCCAGGGCGATTTACTTCACCACCTCGCCCCTTGCCGCTAGCAACATTCTGACCCTTTTCCTTGTCACGCTTCTCATACTCTGCTTTCTGTATTTTGACAAGCTGCTCAACCTGATAACACTCTTGAAGGTCGTGGCCCTTGGTCCGATGAATCTTGCAATACGGCCCATCACCTTTCCCGGCTTTCTCGGCAGTCAGCGCACATGGTAGCTTCCTTGCCGGGGGCCTCAGCTTTGGCCTTCTTGCCGGTACTAGCCGTACCCGATCCTTCAACTGTCATCACAGCCTTATCCCTTCGCTTCTTACTGCGCTTCTTGCTCTTCTTCTGACTGGTTGATTCATCCTCATCCTCTGAATCAATATTGGTGCAATCTTCCTCTCCGGGCAACTTTCTTCCCTCCTCCATCCGAGCACACTTATCCACCAACGTGTAGAGATCCTTCACAGTCTTGGGCAACCGTACATTCATCTTGGAACGAATCCGGCGGTTGCGCACATTGGACTGGAAGGCGGCTATCACGGCTGCCGGATGGATATTTGGGATATTTCTATGAACTTTGCTGAATCTCTGTAAATACTTACAGAGGGTCTCTCCTTCCTTTTGTTGGAGAAGCTGCAAGTCGCTGGGTCAGCCCGGCTCTTGGTGGCCACCGGTGAAGGCACCGATGAACTCATGGCACAGGTCTGCCCATGACGAAATGGAGTTCTCCGGCAGGTGCATCAGCCAAGACCTCACATTGGACTTGAGGGCCAAAGGAAAGTAGTTGGCGAACACCTTCTCATCTCTTCCCTCGGCAGCCTGAACAGCGATGGTGTAGATGCTCAGGAACTCTGCCGGGTTCAGCCTCCCATCGTACTTCTCAGGTATCTCTGGCTTGAACGTGCGAACGGAAGGCCAACGGACTTGCCGCAGTTCACGGGTAAAGGCAGGGCAGCCAACCTCGAAAGGTAGGCACCCGCCAATACCGAGCGCGGGCTCATCGACGCCGGGGCCGTCGCACCCATCGGTCCGGCGGAGCTCATCGCGGCGTTGCTCGACAACGACGCGCGTGTCTCCTCTCCGCCTATCCTCTGGGGCTCGTCGTTGGCCTGGACGCGCTCGAGGGTCAGAAGAGGCCATTGAGACGTCGTCGGGGTCTTGATTCTGTTAAGCTCGTGCTGGCTGCCATGGTGGGGACGGCCCCTTCTGTACGGTCAGCAGTATGAGCCATCGCTGTCGCTTGGGGCGGCCGTGGCGGGCCAGCTCGCTGTGAGCCCCCAGCTTCGGTGAAACCGAGAAGACTTTGGATGGTGGCACGCCAATCGTCCATTTGCTCGGCTGCTGGTGGAAACCTTAGCAGCAACTGAGCCCGCGCCATGGCCTTCGAGGCTGTACTTGGCATTGGTGATGATGAAGTCGATCGCACCGTCGCTTGGCTCCTGACGGTGCCAGTGGCGGCAGCGCTGCGTCCCCGCTGCTGTGGGGCGACCACCTGGATGGCAGGGTGGTGCGGTGAAGGCGCTCGAGGGCCAGTGGTTCCATCGGGTGCAGCAGCTTGGTCGACCCGTCCCGGGGGAGGTGCACGCGCTGCGACCGCACCCGTGGTGGGAGTGGTCGGAGGGCGGCGATTCGCTCCGGCCCGAGCGTTGTTGCCGTGGCTATGCCTGTCGGGATGTTGCTGATGCCGCTCTCCTCCGATGTCTCCTGCTCCTGCATCGGCCGTGGGGGAAGTGGTGATGGCGCCGCCTGCCCCGACCACATCCCCAGCAGCGTCCGCGTCCTCGCGTGTCTCCGCACCCCCCGCAGCGTTAGAGGCCGAGGGCGGCGGAGCCTTCGAGGTGGAAGGATGAGCCGAAGAACTGGGTTTCTTCTTGGGCGCCATGGTCGATGGCGTCATCGATGATGCTGATGGTGATGAAGGTGACGCCCTACACATGCCTTCAGGTTCGCGCAAGCGGTCCCCCTACCTGGCACTCCAAAGATGTCGCGGGAAACCGCGGCCACCTATGGGACCAGGAGGCCCCTTGCTGGTTCGACAGGGGGGCGTCGCATTGCACAAAGAGAAGACGAGCGTGTGGCAGCACGACAGAGATCACACAGGCATTTTTACCCAGGTTCGGGCCACTGTGAGGCGTAAAACCCTACTCCTGCTTTGGTGGATTGATGGTGGAAAGGTGGTGGTGGAGCATAGTACACTTGCCCGACAAGGGTTGCCTCAGGGCGGCAGTGGCTACGCGCGTATGGGGATCTGAGTTACCCAACCTTCTAACCCTCTCTACGGTCGCCATGGGCCTCCTTTTATAGATTAAGGGGTCACTATAATGGCAAAACAGTCATTAGGCACTGATAAGATAGCAAACAGTGCTATCATACCTAACTCTGTGGGCTGACAGGGCGCATTAAATGCACCGCTCATCGTCACATCGTTGGTTGCCCGGCAAGGCTTGCCGGGCTATCTCGCCAGCTCCACGCCTGCTCGCTTGACACGCCGCAGGACGGGTGTCATCTGCAGGTGTTTCCTGTAGAGAGAGGCTGCCATGTGGTGAATGGCTGCCACTTAGTCAATCCGCGGTTCGACACCGCACTGATTGACGACGTGGGTCGTGGTGGAGTAGTTGGTGAGGTGGTTTTGCCTCCGTGTGCCCCGGTAGGCCCTGCCGGGACATCTTGGACGTCGTCTTCCGGGGGTGGCCTCGCCCCTTGCCAAGCTCGCCTGCCCGGCAAAGGAGGCCCTTCTCCTGATGGTGCCTTGCTTTTCTGGCTTGATCTTGGTGCCTCTAATCTGCATGTTAGTCCTTTGAACTTCTTAGTCTCTCATATTCTGACTTGGGTTGGTGCTTCAATCTTGTCCCCATGCCTGTGCACAGTCTGGGCAACAGACCCAGGGTTTGTTGCACCGACATAGAGATTGCTCAAAATGTGAGTGACTTGCAATCTCATAGATTTGGGTTCATCCAAGTACCTACAAGGGTTAGATAACATGCAAGGGTACAAGTATAGATCCAAGACATATAAGCATCATCATAAGAGAAATATCAAGGATTAGTCATAAAAGACTCATGCCTTGCATGTATCCAAATGGAGCTTCTACTCCAAGTTTGAGGCATCAATGATATTCAATTCACCTCTCAAATGGCAAAATACTTTCTCATCAAGCGGTTTAGTGAATATATCCGCCAATTGCTTATCGTTATGAACATGCTTAAGACTGATGTCTCTTTTAGCAACATGATCTCAAATGAAATGATGACGAACTTCAATATGCTTAGTTCGATAATGTTGCACGGGATTGTGAGCAATCTTAATAGCACTTTCATTGTCACAAAGCAATGGAACATGTTTCACATGTATCCCATAATCCTTAAGGGTTTGGGTCATCCAAAGTAATTGAGCACAACATGATCCGGCGGCAATGTATTCCGCTTCGGCAGTAGATAAGGATACCGAGTTTTGTTTCTTCGAGGACCAAGACACAAGGGATCTACCAAAAAATTGACAAGTACCCAAAGTGGACTTTCTATCAACCTTGTCACCGGCATAGTCCAAATTGGAGTAGCCAACAAGATCAAAAGATGACCTCTTAGGATACCAAATGCCAAAGTTTGGTGTATGAATTAAGTATCTCACTATCCTTTTCACAGCCTTAAGATGACATTCTTTAGGGGCCGCTTGATATCGTGCACACATGCACACACTTAGCATAATATCGGGACGGGAGGCACATAGATATAACAATGAACCAATCATAGAGCAGTAAACCTTTTGGTCAACCAGTTTGCCATCCTTAGTCAACTCAATATGTCCACTATTAGGCATGGGTGTTTTCATACCTTTGCTTTCTTGCATGTTGAACTTCTTGAAAAGATCCTTGGTATACTTTGTTTGAGAAACAAAGGTACCTTCCTTAGTTTTCTTGATTTGCAAACTAAGGAAAAATTTGAGTTCACTCATCATAGACATCTCAAACTTTTCCGACATTAGCCTTCCAAACTTTTCACTAAAATGGGGGTTAGTAGAACCAAATATGATATCATCCACATAAATTTGGCACACAAATAATTCACCATTAACCCTTTTAGTAAAAGGTGTAGAATCAATCTTCCCAATTTCAAAGCCTTTTTCAATAAGGAACTTGGTCAAGCATTTATACCACGCTCTAGGAGCTTGTGTAAGACCATAAAGAGCTTTGTGAAGTTTGTAGACATGATTAGGTTTCTTGGGATTAACAAAGCCGGGAGGTTGTTTATCATACACTTCCTCCTCAATTTCTCCATTTAGAAAAGCACTTTTAATATCCATTTGGTATAAAGTGATGTCATGGTGATTGGCATAAGCAAGTAAGATGCGTATGGACTCAATTCTAGCAACGGGGGCATATGTCTCACCATAGTCCATACCTTCGACTTGAGTGTAGCCTTGTGTGATGAGACGGGCCTTGTTGTGTACAACTTGTCCATCCTCATCTTGCTTATTCCGAAACACCCATTTGGTTCCAATGACATTGTGGTTGTCGTCGGGCTTTTCGACCAATGTCCACACTTGATTCCTCTCAAAGTTGTGTAGCTCTTCATGCATAGCGTTCACCCAATCCGGATCCTCAAGAGTTTCTTCAACCTTCATAGGTTCAATACTAGAAATGAATGAGTAGTGTTTGCAAAAGTTAGCTAAATGAGTTTTAGACGAGTAATTCTCCCGGTTTGAATATCATCAAAGATTTGTTCGACGGGATGGTCTCTTGTGACTCTTGCTCTAACTCGTGAGAACTTTTGTTTGAGTTGGAGTGGAACATCCTCTTCATTCACTGGTACAGCGAGGTGCTATATAAACGGTTTTTAACCCCTTTCCGCGACGGCATTTGGAACCATCGCCAAGTGAGTGACTGCGATAGGGGGGTCCTTCCCACACGACCCAGAAACCGTCAGGGATAGGGATCCACCCAGATGCTGCATCCTTGCAACTCGTTTGTGCTCGCATTGCCATCGCAGTCGGTATTCTGTGCGGGCCATCACAAACGGTTCACGATTATAGAACGTGTATGATAAGCAGATAATCACACACATTCGCTTTTCCCAAACCATATGCGATAACTAATTAAGAAGATTACCTAATCGTTGTACAAGTGTCGGACAGGATTACGAAACGTCGGACCGTCGTAACATCATCGTACACGATGACTATCGCACACGCTATTCTGTGGTGCAACGTTTACGATGCATACCACATCAGAAACAGTTCATGGTTGCGAATTGTGTACGATAAGGCAACTATCACAAATGTTTAGTTTGCCCGCACCGTTCGTGATATTGTCTGACATCGCACACGCTTTGCAAACGGCAACTGTGTGCATGCTTGCACACATTTCCTCTCTGTGAACCGTGTCAGATTATGGTGTATATCGCAAACGTTTGTGCTTTACCAACCGTGTGTGCCGTAACGACCTAGAGAGCGTAATTTCACCGTAATTTAATTGCTGCTATTTCAAATTGTACCGGATTTGAATTTGAATGTATGCTATAGCTTTATTCATATCCATTAGGTTCAAACAACCAATGCATTATTCGATTCATAGGTACATATATTCCACTGCGGAAAGGGTTTTGACCAGCTAGTCAGATTGCCCCATTACGGGTGTGTTAAGAATTACATAAGAACCAAATAAAGAATGATGAACCACAGTTGTATACTTGTACTATTAAAGATGGTAAAGAAAGAGGCGAAATACATTCTGGTTGCTGAACAAGGTGAAGTGGAATGCCCATATTGCGCCCTCCTCCATGCAGAAGGCACGCACGACTCTAGTCCAACCCCTTGTGATGGCTGTAACACCCCATGTCATTAGCCACAGTAATCACTTTTGATAATGACAAGTCAGCATGTTTAATAGTGCATAATCATCATTAGCATCATATTGCATTTCAACTCCTAAGTCAGAATTCAAATTTAAATGAAAGTGGAAAATAAAAGTTATCCAACATAGAAACTAAAATGTTCAATCAATAACAAATATTCCAGAGACTATTCTAAAATTGTAACCAACAATTAATAAATTAATTAGGTGGCTCTAGCATTACCAAAACAGCAAGGATTAATACATTTTGTTTATTATAAAACTTGTGTGAACTCCAATTCCCTCCAAACCAATTTTTCGTAGTAGCAGGTAATGCCTAGTAATTATTGGAACAATTGCCACGTTTTACAAAAATCATATGGTGGCCTAACTAATTACAAAACAAAAGATAGGAATAAATAAAAAGAAAAAGACAAATAGAAAACGAATAAATAAATAAAAAGGAAAAACCCCCTGGCCCAACTGGGCCATAGCCCAGCCGGCCGGCCCATTTCCCCCCTGGCCTATACCCTCCCCAGGCCGAACCCTAACCCCCACCGACCACCCGTTCCCCCCCCCCCACTCGCTCGCTCCCCGCCTGGATCGGGCCGAGCCCCTCCGCGCCTCGCCGCGTTCGACGCCGCCGCCTCCTCCCCGTCGCCGCCCGCCGTCCTCCTCCCCAACCGGCCTCCCCGAGCCTCGCCGGTGAACCCCTGCACCGCCCGTGAGCTCCCCCTCTGTCCCCGCCCCTAGCGCCGCCGCGCCCGTCCGCCCCAGCTGCGCGCTCGCCAGTGCTCACCTCTGACCCCGCGCTCGACCGCTGCACCGCTCGTTCGCGTGCCTCGGCCACCCCGTCGTGTGCGCCCGCAACCGCGCCAAGCTCCCCTGCCGTCCCAACTCGTCCCGCGCCGCCCCTGCTCCCGCTCTGCTGCCTTGCTGCGCCGCTGGCTCCGCCCCGCCTCGTGGCCAGCTCGACGCCGCTCCGGCGTCGGCCTGCACCGCGCGCGCGCCCGGCGCCCCTCGGGCGCCTGTCCGTCGCCGCGCCCCTGCGCTCGCTAGCGCTCCGACCCGCAAGGCCCCTCTGGGCCACAGACACATGGGGCCCTAGCCACAGAACGTTTTAAAAGAAAATGAAAAAGGAAATAAAATGAATTATTAAAATTAATAATTAATTGATTAATTAATTTAATTAACTCTGATTAGGTTAACTAATTAATTAGTTAGTTTATTTAAACAGTAATTAGTTAGTTAAACCCTAATTAACTAATCAGTCAATGACAGGTGGACCCCACCTGTCAGGTTGACTGTTGACGTCACGGTGATGTCATGATGATGTCAGCATACACTGTTTCGGATAATGTTTAATTAAATAAATAATTAAATTCCAGAAATTAATAAAAAACTTTAGAAAATCATATTAAATAATCCGTAACTCCGATGAAAATACTTTATACATGAAACTTGCTGAGAATTCCGATACGAACCCGAATACGCCCTCCGTATTCCTGTCAGATGCCTCTGGCTATAAGAACATTGAACTTTTAGACCAATTTTGATAAATGAATAGTGCCCAACTTTAATTAAATAAATCCGAATAAATTCCTAAATTAACTAAATCATTTAGTTAGGCAGTAGAACACCCCGGCATATCATTTAGGCATGTCATACATATTGTTTGCATTATTGCCGTGAATTTATTGTTTCTCTCCCCCTCCTTCTCTCTCGATAGACGCCGAGACCGACGACGCTGCACCTGGGTACGACTACACTACCGACGAGCAGCCCGTTGATGATCTCCTCCTCTTGCCAGAGCAACCAGGCACGCCCCCCACCCCCCCCTTGAGCATCCAGATATCGCCCATTCCATTTCTCCTGCTTGCATTAGATTTTGCTACTGTTAATGTATGCTCCTATTCCGATGCATAGCCTTCTATTGTAACCTGTTCATTGTTACCTTACCTGCCTATGATAAACTGTTTAGTATAGGTTGGTAGTGAACCATCAGTGACCCCACCACCTCATCCTTGTTGCCCCTGCTTGATCATCGATGACTCGATCAACGTGATCGTCGACCAGAGACCGACACTTCACTTCACACCCCCTTTAGTTGTACGACTCTGCGTAGTAACTATCGAGTGCCGAGGGTGATACCTCGTAACGCACTCCTGATGAATACTCTACAGTGTAGCTGTTCGATCGTGGTCATCGAGGGTGATTCCTCCCTCTCCATTTCCGAGACGACTCTGTCGTGCAACCCTCAGTGTGAACCTCGAGGGTGATGCCTCATACGTTCACCCTGATGATTTCATCGAGTGGAATCCGCCGAGGGTGATTCCTCGGGTTTCCCCCTTGATGTTATGACCACACGATTACTTGACCTTTGTTACAGGCGGGTCCACCCTGGTGGGTACCCGCTGGGGATCTATGATGTCGGGTGTGCCGGAAGGGCACTCGAGTGTGATATTGTGGCGGAGCATCAGAGACTCTGATTGTCTCCGCGTGATACTAATTGAGCCTATTGGATTTGGGTTTGTGATCTGAGTGGGTCGACGTGCCCTATACGCACTACCACCACGTGGGATAATGGTTATGGGACCCTCTGCGATGTACGTTTCTCCCGAAAGCTCGTCTGACATCATGATTCACCGTGCGGGCTGATTGTCGGGATTGGGCTGGATACTTCACTGACGAGTTCAGTGTCGCGCCTGCACCCCGGCCAGTCTTGCAATGCGCAGGGTGCCCAGGGCGATGGCCCAAGACCTCTGGGTGCATAGGTTAGTCCGGCGTGCTGACCTCTCTGCCGAGCCTAGGTAGGGCGCTGCTTCGTGTTGATCTTCCGAGGACGGGCATTACCCAGCAAGTATGTCCGGCCAGAGTTGATCGAGCATGTTGGGTAATAGTAGTGCACCCCTGCAGGGATGAATCATCTATCGATAGCCGGTCCTACGGTAAAGGACACTCAGTTTGTGTATCCCGATCTACTACTTGAACTGGATACTTGTTACTTAATTGAAGCTTCGGGATCGCTTTCTCGCTTGGGAGTCGAGGAAGGATCTTTAAGCTGTACTTCAACATGTTTGCTAAATAAAATGCTATTCTACTCTCTTCTACTGCTGCAAGATGATGGCCGCGTGAAGATGTTTGAAGATGCTAGTCTTCGATAGGACTAGGCCTTCTCTCTATTCTGGCATTTCTGCAACCCAGTCCACTTATACAGCCTTTCTCCATTGATAATGTTGCATATGTAGTATAGATCTTTGCTTGCTGAGTACTTTAGATGAGTACTCACGGTTGCTTTACTTTCTCTTTTCCCCATACCCCACCTTGATGATACATCAGATGATGGAGCCCAGGAGCTAGATGCCACCTCAGGAGCTTACTATCAGGAGGGTCCAGAGGGCACTTACTACTGGATCGAGCCAGCCGACCAGGAGTAGGATCGGTGGCTCCCAGGCAGGAGGCCAACTCCTTTCGATCTAGTGTCGCTGTTTGTGCTAGCCTTCTTAAGGCAAAACTTGTCTAACTATGTCTATACTCAGATAATATTTGTATGACTGACTTATGTATTCGGATCTTCGGATCCCTGGTCTGTAATATTGTGGATCTCCATTTGAATTGTGTTAGAGTTGTGTTGTGATATCTTCCCGTGAGTCCCTGTGCTTGATCGTACACGTTTGCGTGTATGATTAGTGTACGATTGAGTCGGGGGCGTCACAATGGCCGACCGCCCATCCTTCACGGTCTTCATGAAAACATCTAGATAATCATCGTATTCTGGTAGAAATACTTTAACATTTGCATGCCCACCAATCATGTAGTTTGACAGGTAATCTTGAGTAAACTGCTTTGGGAACCACTGCAAAGGAAAAAGATTCAGACATTGTCATCTAACACAACTCATTATGGGCAGTAAAAAGAAGGCTGCAGAGTTCTTACTTACCATCCTACAGTTCGCTGTTGTCTTGGATAAAGTGTAAACAAATAGTTTAATTGCCATCTTTTGACCCATTTTACTAACAATCTTTATCAGCTTCCTCACTTGATGCTTGTTCATCGATATCTCATTGCCCCATACGCAGAAAGGGTCGAAGCGCGGATCTTTACCAATGACATATGTACCTAAAAGCACCAAGTTAATATTAGAAGCTAAACAGCAATTGCACAATGATGTAGTACAACACTCTTTTATAATATCTTATAACATCCAATATACTCACATATTAGATGAATTAACATCTTATATTATGGGTCGGAAGGAGTTTATTGCATTTTTACAAATTATCGGCTGATTAACTGCTGATGTATCCATGGGTTAGAGTTAGTTTGAGCTAGTTCGGGCTCAAATAGCCCTAAAGTATATCCAAACATGAGGGCTAGTTTGAGCTAGTTGCATCTAACCCACCCAAAAAAACTATCCCACCCAAGAGGTGCTAATTGGAGCTAGTTCTCCTAGTGCATTTATTGTCAATCTAACCCTGTCATCCAAACACCTCTTTGGATGGAGTTAGTTCAGGGTTAGTCATGAGCTAGAAACTAACTCTAACCTCTAGCTAAGTTGAGTATCCAAACAAGGCTGTGTTGTTGTTGCTGCTGCTGCTGCTCTTCTACGCATATCTAGACATCATCAGAACATTAAGGTAACACTCTTCCTTGTTGCTATGTAGCCTAGGATTGCATATTTAGACATTAAGTACAGTGCATGTTGCTATGTAGCCTCAGATATATTACATATGGCCCTAGTTAACCTAACGATAAATGGGTTACAGATATATTCAGTTAAAAGTCCGATTCACCGATTAGTCCCTTATCAGCCCCGGGCCTATATGGTACCAGCTACCGATATCCTGAACAGTGAGTATATATAAGCCATGGGATGAAACTAACCTCGATGGAAAACAGCAGTCGTTCCCAAAATTGTCATGTGTAAGTATGTCGAGAGGCATGTTAAGCACAATAGGCTAAACATCAACCAAATATATCCATGGCAGACAAAATAATCTCCAAAAGATAGCTTCAGTGTGCAGGTTTAAGCACGCTAGTAAAACAAAACAAGTGGAAAGGTGTGTTAACTGCAATAGGCCTAACATTTAACAACAAGCAAACATAGTCATTCAAACTGGTATTGTGTTGGTCTAAGTACACTGGTTATTGTTAAATAAAAATGGAAAGGCATGTTAACTACAAGATGCAGCAACCAAATGTAGTCATTCATAGTGGTATTGTTGAAACTGGTATTGATGAAATTGAACTACACAGTTCATACTTGCACATATAGAACATCACATTGTGAATAGCTGGAATAAACAAGGCATACTACGAACAACCGAAGATAGCATTTGAAACTGGATATATGCTAACTACAAACAACTGAACAATCAAAAAACTTTAAAAGAAACATATGAAGGAAATATGCCCTAGAGGCAATAATAAAGTTCTTATTTTATATTTCCTTATATCATGATAAATTTTTATTATTCATGCTAGAATTGTATTAACCGAAAACTTGATACATGTGTAAATACATAGACAAAATACCGAGTCCCTAGTAAGCCTCTACTAGACTAGCTCGTTGATCAAAGATGGTTAAGTTTCCTCACCATAGATATGTGTTGTCATTTGATGAACGGGATCACATCATTAGGAGAATGATGTGATGGACAAGACCCATCCGTTAGCTTAGCATAATGATCATTAAGTTTTATTGCTATTGCTTTCTTCATGACTTATACATATTCCTCTGACTATGAGATTATGCAACTCCCGAATACCAGAGGAACACCTTGTGTGCTATCAAACGTCACAACGTAACTGGGTGATTATAAAGATGCTCTACATGTGTCTCTGAAGGTGTTTGTTGGGTTGGCATAGATCGAGATTAGGATTTGTCACTCCGAGTATCGGAGAGGTATCTCTGGGCCCTCTCGGTAATGCACATCACTATAAGCCTTGCAAGCAATGTGACTAATGAGTTAGTTACGGGATGATGCATTACGGAATGAGTAAAGAGACTTGCCGGTAACGAGATTGAACTAGGTATAATGATACCGACGATCGAATCTCGGGCAAGTAACATACCGATGACAAAGGGAATGACGTATGTTGTTGTGCGGTTTGACCGATAAAGATCTTCGTAGAATATGTAGGAGCCAGTATGAGCATCCAGGTTTCGCTATTGGTTACTGATCGGAGATATGTCTCGGTCATGTCTACATAGTTCTCGAACCCGTAGGGTCCGCACGCTTAACGTTCGATGACGATTTGTATTATGAGTTATGTGTTTTGGTGACCAAAGATTGTTCGGAGTCCCGGATGAGATCACGGACATGACGAGGAGTCTCGAAATGGTTGAGAGGTAAAGATTGATATATTGGAAGGTAGTATTCGAACACCGGAAGGGTTCCGGAGTGTATCGGGTACATACCGGAGTACCGGAGGGGTTACCGGAACCCCCCGGTGGAAGATATGGGCCATATGGGCCATAGGAGGGAGGCTAACCTGCCCACAAGGGGCTGGTGCGCCCCCCACAAGGGAGGAGGCTGAATTGGAATAGGGAAGGGGGTGGCGCCCCCCTTTCCTTCTCCCTCTCCCTCTCCTTCCCTCTTTCCACCTCCGGAGAAAGGAAAAGTGGGGGGGGGGGCGAATCCTACTAGGAGTGGAGTCCTAGTAGGACTCCCCCCCATGGCGCGCCCCCTTTGGTGGCCGGCCTCCTCCTCCTCTCCTTTATATACGGGGGCAGGGGGCACCCTAGAGCACAACAGATATTCTCTTAGCCGTGTGCGGTGCCCCCCTCCACAGTTTACTCCTCCGGTCATAGCGTCGTAGTGCTTAGGCGAAGCCCTGCGCGGATCACATCACCATCACCGTCACCATGCCGTCGTGCTGACGAAACTCTCCCTCGTCCTTCTGTTCGATCAAGAGTTCGAGGAACGTCATCTAGCTGAACATGTGCAGAACTCGAAGGTGCCGTACATTTGGTGCTTGATCGGTTGAATCGAGAAGACGTTCGACTACATCAACCGCGTTAAGCTAACGCTTCCGCTTTCGGTCTACAAGGGTACGTGGACACACTCTCCCCCTCTTGTTGCTATGCATCTCCTAGATAGATCTTGCGTGAGCGTATGAATTTTTTTGAAATTGCATGCTACGTTCCCCAACAGTGGCATCAGAGCCAGGTCTATGCGTAGATGATATGCACAAGTAGAACACAAAGAGTTGTGGGCGATAATAGTCATACTACTTACCACCAACGTCTTACTTTGATTCGGTGGTATTGTTGGATGAAGCAGCCCGGACCGACATTACATGACCGCGTTCATGAGACTGGTTCTACCAACGTGCTTTGCACACAGGTAGCTGGCGGGTGTCTGTTTCTCCAACTTTAGTTGAATCGAGTTTGACTACGGCCGGTCCTTGTTGAAGGTTAAAACATCACACTTGACGAAAAATCGTTGTGGTTTTGATGCGTAGGTAAGAACGGTTCTTGCTAGAAGCCCGTAGCAGCCACGTAAAACTTGCAACAACAAAGTAGAGGACGTCTAACTTGTTTTTGCAGGGCATGCTGTGATGTGATATGGTCAAGACATGATGTGATATACGTTATTGTATGAGATGATCATGTTTTGTAAAAGTTATCGGCAACTGGCAGGAGCCTTATGGTTGTCGCTTTATTGTATGAAATGCAATTGCCATGTAATTGCTTTACTTTATCACTATGCGTTAGCGATAGTTGTAGAAGCAATAGTTGGCAAGACGACAACGACACTACGATGGAGATCAAGGTGTCAAGCCGGTGACGATGGAGATCATGACGGTGCTTTGGAGATGGAGATCAAAGGCACAAGATGATGATGGCCATATCATGTCACATATTTTGATTGCATGTGATGTTTATCTTTTATGCATCTTATTTTGCTTAGTACGGTGGTAGCATTATAAGATGATCCCTCACTAAATTTCAAGGTATAAGTGTTCTCCCTGAGTATGCACCGTTGCGACAGTTCGTCGTGCCGAGACACCACGTGATGATCGGGTGTGATAAGCTCTACGTTCACATACAACGGGTGCAAGCCAGTTTTGCACGTGCAGAATACTCGGGTTAAACTTGACGAGCCTAGCATATGTAGATATGGCCTCGGAACACTAAGACCGAAAGGTCGAACGTGAATCATATAGTAGATATGATCAACATAGAGATGTTCACCATTGAAAACTACTCCATCTCACGTGATGATCGGACATGGTTTAGTTGATATGGATCACGTGATCATTTAGATGACTAGAGGGATGTCTATCTAAGTGGGAGTTCTTAAGTAATATGATTAATTGAACTTAATTTATCATGAACTTAGTCCTGGTAGTATTTGCAAATTATGTTGTAGATCAATAGCTCGCGTATAGCTCCCTTGTTTTATTTTTGATATGTTCCTAGAGAAAACTAAGTTGAAAGATGATAGTAGCAATGATGCGGACTGGGTCTGTGGTCTGAGGAATATCCTCGTTGCTGCACAGAAGAATTATGTCCTTGATGCACCGCTAGGTGACAGACCTATTGTAGGAGTAGATGCAGACGTTATGAACGTTTGGCAAGCTCGATATGATGACTACTTGATAGTTTAGTGCACCATGCTTTACGGCTTAGAACCGAGACTTCAAAAATGTTTTGAATGCCACGGAGCATATGAGATGTTCCAAAGAGATGAAATTGGTATTTCAGACTCATGCCCGTGTTGAGAGATATGAGACCTCTGACAAGTACTTTGCCTACAAGATGGAGGAGAATAGCTCAGCTAGTGAGCATGTGCTCAGAATGTCTGGGTACTACAATCGCTTGAATCAAGTGGGAGTTAATCTTCCAGAGAAGATAGTGATTGACAGATTTCTCTAGTCACTATCACCAAGTTACTAGAACTTCGTGATGAACTATAATATGCAAGGGATGACGAAAATGATTCCCAAGCTCTTCGCGATGCTGAAATCGGCGAAGGTAGAAATCAAGAAATTGCATCAAGTGTTGATGGTTGACAAGACCACTAGTTTCAAGAAAAAGGGCGAGGGCAAGAAAGGGAACTTCAAGAAGAATAGCAAGCAAGTTGCTACTCCCGGGAAGAAACCTAAGTCTGGACCTAAGCCTGAAACTGAGTGCTTCTACTGCAAAGGAAATGGTCACTGGAAGCGGAACTGCCCCAAATACTTGGCGGATAAGAAGGATGGCAAAGTGAACAAAGGTATATTTGATATACATGTTATTGATGTGTATTTTACTAGTGTTCATAGTAGCCCTTGGGTATTTGATACCGGTTCAGTTGCTAACATTAGTAACTCAAAACAGGAGTTGCAAAATGAACAGAGACTAGTTAATGATGAGGTGACGATGTGTGTTGGAAGTGATTCCAAGGTTGATAAGATCACCATCGCACACTCCCTCTACCTTCGGGATTAGTGTTGGACCTAAATAAATGTTATTTGGTGTTTGCGTTGAGCATGAATATGATTGGATCATGTTTATTGCGATACGGTTATTCATTTAAGTCAGAGAATAATTGTTGTTCTGTTTACATGAATAAAACCTTCTATGGTCATACACACAATATAAATGGTTTATTGAATCTCGATCGTAGTGATACACATATTCATAATATTGATGCCAAAAGATGCAAAAGTTGATAATGATAGTGCAACATATTTGTGGCACTGTCGTTTAGGTCATATTGATGTAAAGTGCATGAAGAAACTCCATACAGATGGGATTTGGAATCACTTGATTATGAATCATTTGATACTTGCGAACCATGCCTCATGGGTAAGATGACTAAAACTCCGTTCTCCAGAACAATGGAGCGAGCGAATGACTTATTGGAAATAATACATACCAATGTATGCGGTCCGATGAGTGTTGAGGCTCGCGGCGGGTATCGTTATTTTCTGACCTTCACAGATGATTTAAGCAGATATGGGTATATCTACTTAATGAAACACAAGTCTGAAACGTTTGAAAAGTTCAAAGAATTTCAGAGTGAAGTGGAAAATCATCGTAACAAGAAAATAAAGTTTCTACGATCTGATCGCGGAGGCGAATATTTGAGTTACGAGTTTGGTCTTCATTTAAAACAATGTGGAATAGTTTCGCAACTCACGCCACCTGGAACACCACAGCGTAATGGTGTGTCCGAACGTCGTAACCGTACTTTATTAGATATGGTGCAATCTATGATGTCTCTTACCGATTTATCACTATCGTTTTGGGGTTATGCATTAGAGACAGCTGCATTCACGTTAAATAGGGCACCATCTAAATCCATTGAGACGACACCGTATGAACTGTGGTTTGGCAAGAAACCTAAGCTGTCGTTTCTTAAAGTTTGGGGTTGTGATGCTTATGTGAAAAAGCTTCAGTCTGATAAGCTCGAACCCAAATCGGAGAAGTGCGTCTTCATAGGATACCCAAAAGAAACTGTTGGGTACACCTTCTATCACAGATCCGAAGGCAAGATCTTTGTTGCAAAGAATGGATCCTTTCTAGAGAAGAAGTTTCTCTCGAAAGAAGTGAGTGGGAGGAAAGTAGAACTTGATGAGGTAATTGTACCTTCTCTCGAATTGGAGAATAACTCATCACAGAAAACAGTTCCCGTGATGCCTACACCAATTAGTGAGGAAGCTAATGATGATGATCATGAAACTTCAGATCAAGTTTCTACAGAACCTCGTAGGTCAACCAGAGTACGTTCCGCACCAAAGTGGTACGGTAATCCTGTTCTGGAAGTCATGTTACTAGACCATGACGAACCTACGAACTTTGAGGAAGCGATGATGAGCCCAGATTCCGCGAAATGGCTTGAGGCCATGAAATCTGAGATAGGATCCATGTATGAGAACAAAGTGTGGACTTTGGTGGATTTGCCGGATGATCGGCAAGCCATTAAGAATAAATGGATCTTCAAGAGGAAGATGGACGCTGATGGTAGTGTTACTATCTACAAAGCTCGACTTGTCACAAAAGGTTTTTGACAAGTTCAAAGTGTTGACTACGATGAGATTTTCTCACTCGTAGCGATGCTTAAGTCTGTCCGAATCATGTTAGCAATTGCCGCATTTTATGATTATGAAATCTGGCAAATGGATGTCAAAACTGCATTCCTTAATGGATTTCTCAAAGAAGAGTTGTATATGATGCAACCAGAAGGTTTTGTCGATCCTAAAGGTGCTAACAAAGTGTGCAAGGTCCAGCAATCCATTTATGGACTGGTGCAAGCATCTCGGAGTTGGATTATACGCTTTGATAGTGTGATCAAAGCATATGGTTTTATACAGACTTTTGGAGAAGCCTGTATTTACAAGAAAGTGAGTGGGAACTCTGTAGCATTTATAATATTATATGTGGATGACATATTGCTGATTGGAAATGATATAGAATTTCTGGATAGCATAAAAGGATACTTGAATAAGAATTTTTCAATAAAAAGACCTCGGTGAAGCTGCTTAAGTATTGAGCATCAAGATCTATAGGGATAGATCAAGACGCTTAATAAGACTTTCACAAAGCACATACCTTGACAAAGTTTTGAAGGAGTTCAAAAAGGATCAGTCAAAGAAAGAGTTCTTGCCTGTATTCAAGGTATAAAGTTGAGTAAGACTCAAAGCATGACCACGGCAGAAGATAGAGAGAGAATGAAAGTCATTCCCTATGCCTCAGCCATAGGTTCTATAAAGTATGCCATGCTGTGTACCAAACCTGTTGTGTACCTTGCAATGAGTTTGTCAAGGGGGTACAATAGTGATCCAGGAGTAGATCACTAGACAGCGGTCAAAATTATCCTTAGAGGCCTAAGGAAATGTTTCTCGGTTATGGAGGTGATGAAGAGTTCATCGTAAAGAGTTACGTCGATGCAAGCTTTGACACTAATCTAGATGACTCTAAGTCTCAATCTAGATACGTATTGAAAGTGGGAGCAATTAGCTAGAGTAGCTCCATGCAGAGCATTGTAGACATAGAAATTTGCAAAATACATATGGATCTGATTATGGCAGACCCGTTGACTAAACTTCTCTCACAAGCAAAACATGATCACACCTTAGTATTCTTTGGGTGTTAATCACATAGCGATGTGAATTAGATTATTGACTCTAGTAAACCCTTTGGGTGTTGGTCACATGGCGATGTGAACTATGGGTGTTAATCACATAAAGATGTGAACTATTGGTGGTAAATCACATGGCGATGTGAACTAGATTATTGACTCTAGTGCAAGTGGGAGACTGAAGGAAATATGCCCTAGAGGCAATAATAAAGTTGTTATTTTATATTTCCTTATATCATGATAAATGTTTATTATTCATGATAGAATTGTATTAACCGGAAACTTGATACATGTGTGAATACATAGACAAAATACCGAGTCCCTAGTAAGCCTCTACTAGACTAGCTCGTTGATCAAAGATGGTTAAGTTTCCTAACCATAGACATGTGTTGTCATTTGATGAACGGGATCACATCATTAGGAGAATGATGTGATGGACAAGACCCATCCGTTAGCTTAGCATAATGATCGTTAAGTTTTATTGCTATTGCTTTCTTCATGACTTATACATATTCCTCTGACTATGAGATTATGCAACTCCCGAATACCGGAGGAACACCTTGTGTGCTATCAAATGTCACAATGTAACTGGGTGATTATAAAGATGCTCTACAGGTGTCTCCGAAGGTGTTTGTTGGGTTGGCATAGATCGAGATTAGGATTTGTCACTCCGAGTATCGGAGAGGTATCTCTGGGCCCTCTCGGTAATGCACATCACTATAAGCCTTGCAAGCAATGTGACTAATGAGTTAGTTATGGGATGATGCATTACGGAACGAGTAAAGAGACTTGCCGGTAATGAGATTGAACTAGGTATAATGACACCGACGATCGAATCTCGGGCAAGTAACATACCGATGACAAAGGGAATGACGTATGTTGTTGTGCGATTTGACTGATAAAGATCTTCGTAGAATATGTAGGAGCCAATATGAGCATCCAGGTTCCGCTATTGGTTATTGATCGAAGATATGTCTCGGTCATGTCTACATAGTTCTCGAACCCGTAGGGTCCGCACGCTTAACGTTCGATGACGATTTGTATTATGAGTTATGTGTTTTGGTGACCGAAGATTGTTCGGAGTCCGGGATGAGATCACGGACATGACGAGGAGTCTCGAAATGGTCGAGAGGCAAAGATTGATATATTGGAAGGTAGTATTCGGACACTCGAAGGGTTCCGGAGTGTATCGGGTACATACCGGAGTACCAGAGGGGTTACCGGAACCCCCCGGTGGAAGATATGGGCCATATGGGCCATAGGAGGGAGGCTAACCTGCCCACAAGGGGCTGGTGCGCCCCCCACAAGGGAGGAGGCCAAATTGGAATAGGGAAGGGGGTGGCGCCCCCCTTTCCTTCTCCCTCTCCCTCTCCTTCCCTCTTTCCACCTCCGGAGAAAGGAAAAGTGGGGGGGGGGGCGAATCCTACTAGGAGTGGAGTCCTAGTAGGACTCCCCCCCATGGCGCGCCCCCTTTGGTGGCCGGCCTCCTCCTCCCCTCCTTTATATACGGGGGCAGGGGGCACCCTAGAGCACAACAGATATTCTCTTAGCCGTGTATGGTGCCCCCCTCCACAGTTTACTCCTCCGGTCATAGCGTCGTAGTGCTTAGGCGAAGCCCTGCGCGGATCATATCACCATCACCGTCACCACGCCGTCATGCTGACAAAACTCTCCCTCAACCTTCTACTGGATCAAGAGTTCGAGGGACGTCATCGAGCTAAACGTGTGCAGAACTCGGAGGTGCCGTACGTTCGGTGCTTGATCGGTTGAATCGAGAAGACGTTCGACTACATCAACCGCGTTAAGCTAACGCTTCCGCTTTCGGTCTATGAGGGTACGTGGACACACTCTCCCCCTCTCGGTGCTATGCATCTCCTAGATAGATCTTGCGTGAGCGTAGGAATTTTTTTTAAATTGCATGCTACGTTCCCCAACAGCATATGCTAGCTATAACAGGCTTAACAGCAAGCAAATATATGCATTCCTATTGGTATGTTTAAAACTGGATTGATGAAATGTACTACACAGTAAATAATTGCACATATAGAGCATCACATTGTGAACAACTGAAATAAACAAGGCATACTGCAAACAACCAAATATAGCAATTAAAACTGGACATATTCTCACTACACTACAAAAGGGACTCGACAAAACAAATCATGGGTTCCCCCCTGTGAAGAGGCATGGCAAAACAAATCATGGGTTTCCTCGCTTGTCACAGACGGGCTCGTTCCCGTGGGAAGAGTAGGGACCTTGGATGCGCTCCATGTTGTCGCAGATGGGCTCCTTCCCCTTGGAAGAGCATGGCTGTAGGGTGCCCTCCCTGATGTCGCAGACGGGCTCTTTCCCCTTGGAAGAGCAGATGGGCTCTTTCCCCTTGGAAGAGCCGGAGAGGGTGCCCTCCTCGTGGTCGTTGTCGATGAGGTCTGACTTGGAAGCTGTGGATCCCAAGCCAGCGTCATAGAACATGTCCTTCAGAAATGACAAAAGGGGCTCGATGGTGATGTAGGATGGCAAATTCTTGACAGCGAGCCAGAGGAGATCAGCGGCGGGGCCATGGATGAGATCGACGGCGGTTGAACCCGAGGGGTTGGGGGTGGGCCACTTAACCGGTGACATAGCCCGCATTAGGCCATCGCTGTCGACGACCTCGATGTCTTAGCCGGAGTCCACGACATACCCACATACTCTAGCCCGCTGATTGAGTGCCTGCGGCCAGTAATGGTCGTCAGCTTCCTCGGCGATGTCGGGCGAAGAGACCGCGATACACCTCTTTTGGGCCAGTCGCTCCTCGAGCTCCACGGGAAGCGTAGCCAGGCTTAGGCTGCGACACTCTGGAGTGGGGGCTGGGGATCTGTGGGAAAGGGGGCGTTTGGCAGGCGTCATCTAAGAAACTCAGGGCAGCCTGGGTATGAAGATCGGTGGGTAAGCTACATGGGCAAACCGGCAGATGTTGACAACGGAGGCCTTGCGGCGGCGGCGGCGGCGACCTTGCTAGGGTTTCGGGGGAGGGAGGGGTGTGTGTGTGCGCGCGCGCGCGCCCGAGGAGGTTTTGGTGTGTGTGTGTGTGGAGGGGGGCGGGGGTGTGTTTGAGGAAATGACGTGGCTACTGAAAATTTTACTATGCAGGAGTCAAACGCGGGAGTGAAATGCCAGGGCTATTGAAAATTTGGATGATGGTGCATCGCACACGGTCCGGAAATAACAACTGTGTGTTATGAAACAGAAAAACCCTCGAGGCGGGCAGATATTTTTGAGGGATGCAGGCGGGAGCGGGAACAAGAAACATCACACACGGTCGAAACATAATAACCGTGTGTTATCAAACAGAAAAATGCTGCAGGCAGGTAGATATTTTTGAGAGGGGAA
The DNA here is from genome assembly GCA_011799875.1 of Thinopyrum elongatum. Classification (NCBI taxonomy): domain Eukaryota; kingdom Viridiplantae; phylum Streptophyta; class Magnoliopsida; order Poales; family Poaceae; genus Thinopyrum; species Thinopyrum elongatum. The sequence goes on from CM022301.1 coordinate 281,083,673, forward strand.
GCCTCGTGGAGCCCAATGTACTGTGCGGATGTGCGTGACAGGGGCACCGGCGTGGCACACAATTAGTGTGAGTGAACCGTGTCTGTTGCGTCATCCGACTTGTCTAATGTTCATAAATTTGGTGAAAAATGACGCCGGAGAGGGTCAGAACACGAACACACTTGCATGTGGACCAAATATATGTATGAAAAGGGTGGTTTGATGTTCAAATACCAAATGCAACTTTGATGTGGCACCTATCTCGCAAAGCGCACGGTATTGCTTGCCCCCCTCGTATCGGCAGGAAGGGAATCCTAAGCTATGAATGCATGCCCCCCCTCCCACGGAGGTTCACCTAGCAAAGTGCGAAGTAGCAGTCCCCTCCCACACACACACACCCACTTTCAGTCGGCGGGCCAGAGAGGCATCTCACCAAGATGGATCGTAAAATGGACCAAGAATAATCCATGAATATATAGGCTTGTCGCCGATAACCACGCGAGGGAGTGTACCATTCGAAGACAACCACTACATGCATATGTATGGAGGTGATGCGTGCATGCATGTTTGAATACCATTTCACAACATTGATGTGGTGCGTGCGTCGAAAATCGTACAGTCCCCACACAGAGCGAGATCGGTTCATGACGTGTCGTGGTACTAGCCACTTCGACTCGATGGGAGGGATTCATGCGTACACATGCATGTGTGTGCTCAAACTGTATCATGTCATCCCAGAGCATGACCTATATATATACCGTATTACAAACAAAAAAATAATCCCCTCCTAAGTCAAATTAACCTCTCTCATTGTCAGGCAAAGTAGTGATGGACCAAGCGGGCCCACAGATGGAAAGCATCGATATCGCTAATAACCGCTTAAGTGGGTGCGAGAGGACAACCACCATCACTTTGCATGTGGGCCAAACATATGTTGAATACCCAAAATGCACAACTTTGATGTGGCACATATGCCTCGAAAACCGTAAAGTCCCCACACAGAGCGAGGTTCATGCATGAAGCGTACTACATATGATGGTCCCCTTCCCCCTCTTCGACGCATACTATATGCTCCTACCGTAATACAACCCAAAAAGAATCCTCCTTGATGGTGAAATTAATTAACCTCTTCCGATGTAGGTCAAAGTGATGCATGCATCGACAATGGCCTCGTGGGCTCACAGATGGAAGCGTCACACGTGAGTGTCCTAGGATAACCACCGCCTGCATGCATGTGACCCAAAGAGGTGTTGTGTGATGTTTGAATAGCCAATTTCACAACTTTGATGTGGCACGTGCCTTGGAAACTGAAAAGTCCCGACACTGAGTGAGGTGCACTTGTTCACGGACGCGTACGTATAGTACATATGCTAGTCCTCTCCCACCTCTTTGACATGTACTATATACTCACACAAACAAAAAAGATTCTACCTTGCTGGTCAAATTAACCTCTCTGCCAGCTGTTCATCAAAGTGATGGACGACGACCTCGCGGGCCAACAGAAAGCATCACACGCGAGTATCGAGTGTCGTGTAGGACAACCATCGACTGCATGTGGCCAAAACATGTATGTATGAAAGGGTTGTGTAATGTTTTAAATAACGAATTCACGACTCAGATGTGGCACGTGCCTCACAAAACGGCCAACCCACACGGTGACTCACGACTCGTAGTGTACTGCCAGCCACCCGCCACCCCCCAGACGCACGCACACACACACACACACACACACACACACACACACACACACCGCGAATCCACCGCAACTACGATGCATGTTAAATTATCCCGTGGTGAACATATGTTACCAAAGGAGGGACGTTTTAATTTTGAAAAAAAAATATAGATCATTAAGACGTTTTAGTACATTGATTGATTTTCTAGGGGTATAATGTGCAAAAATCAAATTTGAGCTACATGCACACGTGACAGTGCACCTAAATGGATTGCAAAAACACATGTGTCTCACTGGGTGCATGTTTACTCCCCGTGCAAGAAATTTCAAACATTGAGAATCTTGATTTTTAAATTCTAGTACATCCAAAACTTATTTGAAATTCATGAAACTTATCGTGTTGTCATATGGACACCAATACAAAGTGGCATTGTACTTTTTTTGTCAAATTTGAGACCAGTTTTGATGTAATCTTTATCTTCTTACAAACGGGAGATTATTAATAATTGGGAACCAATATCCCAAACGGATTATTTATTCGAATCGTGAGCGTTAGACCAACAATGGATACGTGCCATGCTTCGATTAAGAAATAAATCGGCAGCATTAATCATCCAAATAGAAAAACAATATACGTGCCGCCACGCGACCCGTGTGCCGTGCCAGTAGGCGTGAGTTGACGGGACACATGCGAGCAGTCCGCTACGTAGGCAGACCAGGAGGCGTGCGTGCAGGTGTGTGAATTGATGGGAGGCGTGCTCGCTGCGTAGTGTCCTCGGGAGGCGTGCGAGTAGCTGTGTGAAATGACGGTAGGCATGCCAGCAGTCCAGTGAGCAGGCTCACCGGGAGGCGAGCAAGCGGTTTAACCGCTGCCCGCCTCTCTCCCACTACTCCATATTAATGGCGCGCCTGAGCGGCCGCACCCCCCATCCTTGCCACACACACAATCCTCTCTCTCCGCTTGCATCCTCAACGCCGCTCTCAGTCCTCAAAGCTGTCAGTGTATGAGGATGCCGCCGAAGCGTCCATCGGAGGGAGTGGCAACGCCGGGGCTGCTGAAGCACCGGAGCACGGCGTGGAGATGGAGACAGAGGTTGCCATCACCATCGGCGAGGTATCGCTGCACCCTGACGTCGTCGACGGCGTCAAGCTTCCACAGCCGAAGGCGGAGGTCCACACCGACTCCGATGACGACTCGGGCGACGACCCCGGCGACGACTCCGACGACCACTCCGGCAACGACTCCGACGATGACGGACAACTGGTTAGTCATCTATACCCATTTATGTGTCAAATAGATCCTAGGGTTTCTCTGGTTACTCCTGCCTCCCCCTTTTTGGAATAGAAATCCTATGGTTATGTTCTCCCAATCCATGAAATCTGAGTAAGTTTCGTTAGATCCGTGTAGTGTATTGATAGTTTGAATGGTACAAGTGATAAGTGATTAGTTGTTTCATCTGTGCAAATGATTTCTGCTAGTAATCCGACTAGGGTTAGTGTTCGTGCTAATAATTCCTAGCCAGGACTTGACAATTGATTTTGAATGACCTACATATATGTTTGTGCCATTATTTTCTTCAAGATTGGTCTGTACATAGACGACTATGCTTAAAAATCGAACCATAATCTCTGGATATGTATAAAAAAATAACCATAAATTCCTAATCCTACTTCACGACATGTAAACATTGATTTGATGCCAAATTTTGGCAAATGCCAAATGTTCGCTAGAGTTTAGTTTGGAAACATTAATTTGATGCCACATTTTTTTTACTATTTATAGGTGTTGTCTGACGATGTGGACAGCGAGGATGAAGATGGCCAGAGGAGGTACAAGAGGCAAATCCCGAGGGAGCTTTATGCGGGAATGCATAACAGGCATATTAGGACCTGGGACGGCGGCTATCGATGCCCATTTTGCAACCAAAAGCTTCATGACGCGTATGAAAGTGTTCTGGCGCATGCAAGAGGACGAGCCGTTGGCTCCTTCAAGCAGAAGTATTCTTGTAGGGTGGTGCACGCCGCGTACGCCGAGTACCTGGAGAAGCTTCGGGATCGTGCCGGCAGATGAGATGAGATGTGGGATCGAACTAAGTACGCTTGAGTATGCTTAATGATGGTTGAACTATGTACTTATGGTTGAACTATGCTTGTGTATGCTTATTATCTATGTCTGAGTATGTTTAATCTATGTTTACTTATGTCTAAATGTGGGATATGGATGCAATCAGTGCAGTTGATGGAATCTACCTCTGTCCTGGTTTATATGTCCCCTTTGTAATTTGTGTTAAATTTTGACCAAAGATTTAACTCACAAAATGTTAGTGCAGGTCAGCAAAAATTATATCGTTGGATGCATATTTGAACATAGTGTTCAATGATATAATTTTTTGTGACATGCATAAGCATTTGTTCGTTAAATATTTGGTCAAAATTTGGTACAAATTACAAAGGGGGCCAATAAACCAGGACGGAGGTAGTACGTCAATCACACACGGTTCCCAAAATTGGAACCATGTGCAATGACTTTCATTTTGCCTGTTACATCAATCACACACGGTTGGCTCTAGCAAACCGTTGCCTCCGAAACTCTTTGTGGGACAGAAAACCCTCACCACCCAATTCAAAAAAGAAAAAAGAAAACCCTCACCATCCCCACGTCACAAAAACCCTCACCCCACTCGCCACCCCCTCTGGTCCCCATTCACACCTGCACAAGCTCCTCCGCGTCTATGCATGGCACCGCCTATCACGGCGGCAACCACTTAGCTCGATGCCTGCCGCCGCCGCCAGGCTGCTGGCAAACCCCACAGCATTTTGCCACTTCCGCTTGCCGCCACAATTTCGCCATCTACTTTCTCGACGCTGCTTGCGGTCGACCCAGCTCCGCCCGGTTGGGGAATCCGCCGTACTGAGGGTTTTTTCTCATGGACAGCAAGGTCACTATTTTAATGAGATATTATCTCATCTCTTATCCCAGTTCATCTGCCTCCTTTAATCACCCAGCCGAAATCGCCGTGAATTCATTTTTATTCGAGCTGATTTGAGGGTTTTCTTTCATTCATAGAGTGTACAATGCGCGGACAAATCAGGACTTTGCAGCCTCCGCCAGACATCCATGGAGTTCCATCTCACCGTACCAGATGACTTGAGGATGCGCGTGGTATGTTCAATCTCACCCTAAATCGGTTGGCATGGCCTACTTTCCTGAACATATACTAAATATTGCTACATTTGGATAAAAGGTGCCACATGCACCATATACGTCAAAGGGGATTTTTTTCCTCTTCTTTCTATATTAGGCAAATTAAGGATGTATTGTTCTTTCGATTACTCTCATATTTCCATGACATCATGTTTACCCTATCTGTTTAATTATAAATTTTTGTCCTTCGATTTCAACTGCTGTACAGTTCTTTCAATTTGGGCCCATAATTGCATGTTACCATATTTTCTTTAACAATCCTACCATTTTCTGCAGCGTGTCCCTTGCTATGCAACAGAATCTGTAGTACACAATCTTTCCCTTTACATAAATCAAGACTGCAGGGATGCCATACTGAACACAAACCATGGATTTACAATCGTTGCTACTGTAAGACTTGATGACCGTGGTGACTCCTATTTTGGCACTGGCCTTTGGAAAGAAATTTCTAAGTTTTATGTACTGAAAGCTGGCACTAAAATTGCACTGCACATAAAAGAGCCTGGTCATGAGATATATGCTAACTTCCCCGACGATATCATTCGTCCAGACTTTGTTCGAAGTAAGTGTTCTTTTCAAGTATCTGCATGTTGACTTACCCAGCAATATCAAATGAATTGTGTAGTATTTAAGCAACCAATTGTTATTCCATTTTCTTACTCTATTCCTACCTACTAACTTCTAGTTACCAATACACTTTTCTATTGCCCTGTTTTAACTAAATATTCCCTGTACTCCCACTTCTATCAGAAAGCGCCGCTGACAAGGAGACTCCGGAGGTGGAGAACGGGGCTGCCAACAAGCGGAGGCGGGTCGAGCAAGAACTGCAAGCGACTCCAGTAGGCCTAGACTTCATCAGCAGCCTCCCCGATGATATGTTGACAGTCATCATCTCCCTCCTCCCAATCAAATATGGGGCGCGAACAACCATCCTTTCCCGGCGGTGGCGCCCCCTATGGAACTCCACCCCTCTCGACTTCATCGACACCCACGAGCTCTGCCATGGCTATCGCAAAAGCTTGGATGCGTTCTCCAAGATCCTCGGCAGTCACCCTGGCCCAACCAGAGGTCTTAGCATGGGCAAGTTCCGTTCCAACGGCAAGGACCGAGCCAAGCGTGATGACTGGTTCCGATCCCCTGCCCTAGATCAGCTCGAGGAGCTCACTTTTGATGATGGGCATATGCGCTCGCTGCCAACGTCCGCGCTCCGCCTCGCGCCCACGCTGTGCATCGCCAAGTTCAGGAACTGCCATCCCCCCCTTAATGACGCGCCCGCTCTTATTCTACCACGACTGAAGCACCTCGAGCTCGTCGCCATCTGCCTCCCAAACGGTGACATGGAGCGCCTGCTCCATGGCTATACTGCACTCGAGTACCTTCATCTTTAGGCGATCAATGGGTTGAGTAGCTTCCACATCACCTCCATGACTCTCCGGACTATTTATGTGTGTTGCTTGTGCGGCAAGAAGACATCACAAGATGTGTACCACGGTATGGTCATTGAGGACACACCTTCACTTGAGAGATTACTTGTAGTTGATCAAGAAGGTCCAACAAGAATCAATGTCATTTCTGCGCCGAAATTGACAGTGGTGGGCTACTTGTCTGATAAATACTCCGAACTTGTTATTGGATCCACACCCGTTCAGGTACAACAACCGCCTTCTACCTCTCCTTCTAGAAATTAACATTATTTCTAATTTTGAAGATGTATGTTCGCCTATCATCCAGAAAATGATTCTGACAAGCTTGACCCCGAAACTGCACACAGTGAAGGTCTTGGCACTAGAATCTATCGGCCCCAACCTAGAGCAAGTTGTCAGTTTCCTGAGATGCTTTCCATGCCTGGAGAAGCTATATATCGAGGTGATGTTCCTTTCCTGTTAAATGTTAACCATAAGGGAGTTCAATTTGTGACACCTTTTTCCATGTTTACAATGACAATGTACTATGATTTCTGAAGGATTTTTTGGAGGATTTCAGTACATACATGTTTTCCCCCCCATATTGGTTGCTTGATCCATATGGTTACAATCCATAAGCATTTCTCCTTTGGATTCATCTGTACTACTAGTTTTCTTAGGGAACTTTTCATCCACTCCAACCTCTTGTGAAGAAGGCTACATTTTTCTAGATTGTAATCAAATGCCCATGTTAATCATGTCGGATCGAAGATGGCATGTTAGTGCATTTTACAAATCCTGCAAACCAAATAGGCATGTAGTAGTGTTCAAAACTGCATGTAGGCACTAACACATTTTCTTCTTTTGCAGATAAGATTAGGCCCGGTGGTGGATAATGTGATACAATATAACAATCACATCGAATGCCTAGATCTGCATCTCTCAGAAATTACTTTGAACTCCTACCGAGGGACCTTACCGGAGATTATATTCGCCAGGTTCTTTGTTGTCAGAGCAAGGGTGCTGAAGGTAATGAGGTTTGCCCTACATTTATTTCGCAAAAATGAATGGTTTGTTGATCAGCGCTGGTGGCTGCGGCCGAATGGAATAGGCTTCGAAAATGCTGAATTTCATTTTGGAACTTCAGATGGCAGAGTAATCAGAAGTCATTGTGTCAACCCCATACATGACTTCTCAGTGGCTGACCCCTTTGCAAAAATTATGAGGTTTCGAAACCAGACTTACAGGTGGTAATTTTAGTTTGAACCTCTCTGATATCCATGTTCAGCGGATCAGCGCGACCGTTTGCAGCTGATGAGCCATATAACTTTGGAATTTGAACCTTGTAATATTCGAATATGAGCCATATAACTCTGGAATTTAAACCTTGTAATATTTCGAGCTTTTGTGGTACAATCATTGAAATGGCATCGTATGAGACTCGTATATTGGTAGCACTATTTTCACCTTAATATGCAATGGACTTAGATTTTATTAACCATTCTCGAATCTGTTTACCTTGTCGATCTCATAGCACACGATATGTATACCTAACTCGACTGCGATCTTCGACATTATTGCACACAGTTGGTTTCTTCAACTGTGTGCCCTGTAGAGCGCAGAATTAATTATCGCACTCGAGTGTCCATCATCACCCTTCTATGTAACTTTGACCTCATCACCCACTGGTAAACTTATGACTGAAGTCATTCCACACACTTAGTTTTTACAAAGCTTTTTGCCAATAAACGCCCATGATTTGTCCCTCTTCTAGCCGACGCGTGGCCAAACTAGCCGGGCGGGAAGCCTGCGCGGTAGCGCGGGAACAGGTTCACCAATGATACATTTGGCGCCTCTTCGATCCCACGCATGGTCAAGCGAAACGCGTGCGGTGCGATGTTGTCAAGCGTGCACTGGAATCCTCCGCTATGAACGCGGTGACAAGACGTGACGATTACAGGCCGGCTGGCCCCCATTTATTACAGCGGCCATTCAACCCTTGTGTCTCTTCAACCTTTCGATTGCGCCCCACCATTGCAAGAAGCACACCCACCATGACAAATTCTTAGAGGGTATCCTACGCGGCTCCAATGGCGCTCCGAGCGGCTGCCGACGACGAGCAACAGTTCACCATGCATGCCGTGGTGGCCACCAGCAGAAGGTTCATGGAGCTCTCGGTGGTGTACACCAACAACCCGGTCTGGGTGGAGCACTCCATCCACATCATGGAGCTGTTGCTTGCCGAGGAGAAGTACAAGGTGGTCGGGTTCGACCTCGAGTACACCCGCGCTCGTGCCGGGTCTCGTCCCAAGGTCGTCGTTGCCCAGATGTGCATGCGCAACCACGTCCTCATCTACCACTACTGCCTAGTGATGACCCACAAGTATAGGGGATCTATCGTAGTCCTTTCGATAAGTAAGAGTGTCGAACCCAACAAGGAGCAGAAGGAAATGACAAGCGGTTTTCAGCAAGGTATTCTCTGCAAGCACTGAAATTATCGGTAACAGATAGTTTTGTGATAAGATAATTTGTAACGGGTAACAAGTAACAAGTGTAGCAAAGGTGCAGCAAGGTGGCCCAATCCTTTTTGTAGCAAAGGACAAGCCTGGACAAACTCTTATATAAAGCAAATCGCTCCCGAGGACACATGGGAATTACTGTCAAGCTAGTTTTCATCATGCTCATATGATTCGCGTTCGTTACTTTGATAATTTGATATGTGGGTGGACCAGTGCTTGGGTGCTGTCCTTATTTGGACAAGCCTCCCACTTATGATTAACCCCTCTCGCAAGCATCCGCAACTACGAAAGAAGAATTAAGATAAATCTAACCATAGCATGAACCATATGGATCCAAATCAGCCCCTTACGAAGCAACGCATAAACTAGGGTTTAAGCTTCTGTCACTCTAGCAACCCATCATCTACTTATTACTTCCCAATGCCTTCCCCTAGGCCCAAACAATGGTGAAGTGTCATGTAGTCGACGTTCACATAACACCACTAGAGGAAAGACAACATACATCTCATCAAAATATCGAACGAATACCAAATTCACATGATTACTTATAACAAGACTTCTCCCATGTCCTCAGGAACAATTGTAACTACTCACAAAGCATATTTATGTTCATAATCAGAGGAGTATTAATTATCATTAAGGATCTGAACATATGATCTCCCACCAAATAAACCAACTAGCATCAACTATAAGGAGTAATCAACACTACTAGCAACCCACAGGTACCAATCTGAGGTTTTGAGACAAAGATCGACTACAAGAGATGAACTAGGGTTTGGAGAGGAGATGGTGCTGGTGAAGATGTTGATGGAGATTGACCCCCTCTCGATGAGAGGATCGTTGGTGATGACGATGGCTTCAATTTCCCCCTCCAGGAGGGAAGTTTCCCCGGCAGAACAGCTCCACCGGAGCCCTAGATTGCTTCTGCCCAGGTTCCGCCTCGAGACGGCGGCGCTTCGTCCCGAAAGCTCCCTCTTGATTTTTTCCAGGTCAAAAGACACCATATAGCAGAAGATGGGCACCGGGGGCCTTCCAGGTGGGCCACAAGGTAGGGGGCGCCCAGGGGGGTAGGGCGCGCCCCCCACCCTTGTGGTTGCCTGGTGGGCCCTTCTGGTATTTTCTTCGTCCAATATTTTTTATATATTCCAAAATAATTCTCTGTAAATTTTTAGGAATTTTGGAGTTGTGCAGAATAGGTCTCTAGGATTTGCTCCTTTCCAGTCCAGAATTCCAGCTGCCGGCATTGTCCCTTCTTGATGTAAACCTTGTAAAATAAGAGGGAAAAGGCATAAGTATTGTACCAAAATAAGTAATAACAGCCCATAATGCAATAAATATCAATATAAAAGCATGATGCAAAATGGACGTATCAACTCCCCCAAGCTTAGACCTCGCTTGTCCTCAAGCGAAAGTGGAAATAAAAAAATATGTCCACATGTTTAGAGATAGAGGTGTCGATAAAATAAAATATGGACATGAGGGCATCATGATCATCTTTAGAACAACAACATATATTGACATATAACTTCTCATGCTAAAGTGACAATTCATTCACAAAGTGAAGTATGAATCAGAAACTTTATTGAAAACTAACAAACTATGATCTCAGTCATTGAAGCAATTGCAATTTATCATAGGGAAACACTTTCTATCTATAGTCTGGTAGAATTCTAGCGCCAGACCAGCCCAACGCCGTTGATTCAACCGAAATCCGACGCCTCACAATTAGTGTTCCTTATGTAAAAAAGAAAAATATCAACAGAAACGAACTGCCCGCAGCCCCCGCACGTAAACCTCTCGCTAATCTCTCTCTGCCCGATCTCGCTCCACCACGCCCAGATCCCCTCCCCTCCACCTCGCACGCCGCTGCATCCTGCTCTCCTTGTCGTCGAGCAGCACAGCCACCCAATCGGCTAGCTGCGCCTCCTCCCGCTTCTCCAAATCATGTCGCCTTCTCCACTAATGCCCCCTTCCCGCTCATGGCCCTGCTTGGTGCCTCGTACCCCGACGAGGTCGTCGGGTTTGTGTGCGGCCTCACGACCAACCCATCCGGCTCCGACGGCCCCTCATCACATATGGCTATGGTGTTTTCCACCAGGAGAATGGAACTCACGCCAGCCTACCTGCACACTACTGTGGTCCTATAAGGCCGACATAAGTATAGTCGACTTCGCCGAGGTATGCATTTTCGCTTTTCGTTTTCCTCTTGTTGCCGCTAGTGCATCATCTGGCATTGTAATGAATTCATGCATGCAAGGGGTGCTTCTAATATACAACTGTTTTGCACCACATGATAATTTGCTTCCATAGTTTTTTTTAAATGGTGCTTTCTTTCATAGTTCAACCAAATTCTATAAACTTTTGGAAATATATAGGTGATCGAACCATCTGTGAGTTCTGCTAGGCATCACCCTTGATGATGCGGTGGCCATAGCCAAGCTGAACATGCGACATTTACGGTGGTTTGGAAGACACAAAGGAGCCTGTGACCGTGCCATGCCCAGCGACGAGATCATGGGCGGATAAGATTAGAGTCTGGTGACGATATTGTCCACAGAAGAGAGACAATGTGCATCTGGCTCCAGTTTAAGAATGTTTTGATTTCTTTGGATGCAAATTATATTTTCTTTGGAAGCAGATTCTAGTAACTTTACAAGCAATGTCTGATTAATGGAAACAAATTTTTTCTGTCAGGAGCAATTCCGTGTTACACTTGAAACAATTTTTTGGTCGTTGTATTGTCTATGCTTAGCAAAGAAAATACATTGATATATTGTACATAATTTTTCACTAGATCGAAGCAACCATCCGTTGGCATGAAACATTTTCTCGGCAAGTAAGGTGACTAAGTTACAAGTTTTTTCTTCTTTATACAACTTGTTTCATGCTTCCATGGCCGCTTGCTTCGAGTACATTTGTTTTCTCTACTTCATAGAACTTGGTTTCATGGTTCAATGAACGCATGGTTCGAATTTGATCACGGCGCAAACAACTGCTGGTTTGTTCAATATATAAACCATGTTAGGAAGCACACAAATATTGGAGTGAAGCAAATATTATTGTGAAGACGTAACGTATGATATGAACCATGTTATTTTATGTCGATGTGGAAGCAAATTTTTGGTGACCAGAACAAAGCAAATATTTAGGTCCTTCAAAACAACATATATTATGATGAAGCACTTTGATTTTGAAGGTGACAAGGAAGCAAAAATTTACATCGTTGGAAACATGTTATACGAACCGATGAAACATGTTAATTTTCAGTCGATGTGGAAGCAAAAAATTGGTCGACAGAAGCATAGTTTTGGTGCATTGCAAATGAATAGAAACAACTTTTTTTGGTTTTAAAAATAACTTTTATCTGCATTGGAAGCAAATATTGGTACATTGGATACAAAGTTTGCCTCGTAAGGAAACAAACTGCATGGTGCGGAAGCTTATTTTGCCAGTTTGATTATCTTCCATTAAAATCCAGAATTAGTTTCCTAAGAAAATTATTTGCTTCCTAAAATCATGGATTTGTTCCCTCAAATCACGTGATCTATGTAGAGTTATTACTATCCTTTAATCACGCAAGGCTGTGCATAGTTGTTATTAGCGTGGGAAACACTTTCCATCCAACAAAACCATGCGTGGGCCACTAGCGGATTGGACGGCTGCTATGCTTCTAATCCTACGGTCTCTGACTAGTCTGATGAAAAGCAACTAGCAGTAGTCTGATCCCTAGTGCTGCCCCTTATCATAACGTAGGAAAGAGTCAATAAGAGAGCTTTTCAGCAAGTTCACATACTCAACTATCATTTAGTCTTTCACAATTGCTAATACTCACGCGATACTTATGAGATCAAAGTTTCAATCGGACACAGAGAAAGATAGGGGCTTATGGTTTCGCCTCCCAACCTTTTACCTCAAGGGTAATGTCAACAATAATAACTTATGAATATCTACATCCGAGTGGATATATATATACATATATATGGATCTTTCCCCAACATAAAGTGCTTGCCAAAAAGAAAAAGTGTAAAAAGGAAAAGGTGAAAATCACCATGACTCTTGTATAAGGGTAGAAAGTAAAAGTAAAAGATAGGCCCTTCGCAGAGGGAAGCAGAGGTTGTCATGCGCTTTTATGGTTGGATGCACAAAATCTTAATGCGGAAGAACATCACTTTATATTGCCCCTTGTGATAAGGAACTTTATTATGCAGTCTGTCGCTTTTATTTCTTCCATATCACAAGTTTGTATAAAGCTTATTTTCCCCACACTAATAGATCATACATATTTAGAGAGCAATTTTTATTGCTTGCACCAATGACAACTTACTTGAAGGATCTTACTCAATCCATAGGTAGGTATGGTGGACTCTCATGGCAAAACTGGGTTTAGGGATGTTTGGATGCACAAGTAGTATCTCTACTTTGTGTGAAGGATTTGGCTAGCATGAGAGGGAAAAGCAAGCTCAACATGTTGGAGGATCCATAATAATATAACTTCTATTCGGATATAAAGAAACATAACCCATTATATTGTCTTCCTTGTCCAACATCAACCTTTTAGCATATAATATTTTAATGAGTGCTCACAATCACAAAAGATGTCCAAGATAGTATATTTATATGCGAGACCTCTCTTTCTTTATTACTTCTTATTAATTGCAACAATGACCAAAACTATGTTTGTCAACTCTCAACAAATTTTATTCATCACACTCTTTATATGTGAAGTCATCACTCTCCATAAGAATCATTATATAGTATTTTTATTTCTTTTATTCCATGCTTTTTCTTTATTTATTTTTCTCAAGATCATAGCAAGAAAGCAAAGCCCTCAACTCAAAACTAATCTTTATTATATAACTCTCGGACTCGATTACATAGAGGGAACATAAAGCAAAACTCAATGCTAGATCATACTAAAAACTTTATTCTACTAAACCGAGATATAACCAAAAGGATCGAACTAAGAAAAACGATAAAGGTAAAGATGTGATGGTGATACGATACCGGGGCACCTCCCCCAAGCTTGGCACAAGCTAAGGGGAGTGCCCATACCCATGTATTTAGATCTCTTTCTTCGGAGGTGGTGATGTGATATTCTTGGCGATGATGCCCCTTTGGATGCGATTCTCCTCCTCAAGCTTATTATTTTGCTGCTTAAGATCCATTATTTCCTTGCGAAGTTTACCCGTGACTGCTAGAGCTCCAATCACCCATGGATGTTTCATAGCTGCGGGGGAAAAAGCAACACTCTTTCTCATATTTTCATAAGAGAGAAATCTAGCATTGGGAGGGATGACCGAATTCGGCATTGCTGAGCTCTGAAGTTCCTCCAGCATGGCTCCAGGTTGGAGGCAAGAGGTAGCTTCTTGGTCCTCCTCCATGGCATCCATCCTTTTCAATTCGGCCTCCATCTCTTCCTCCGTTGATTGCCCGAAGTGGTCAGCTTCGCTGTTTGCCCTTGGGCCCGGTGTCGGATGAGAGACAACTCTCCCCGACCGACTCCTGTGAAGACATCTTGCTCTAAATCTGCTGTAGAAACAACTCAAAATAAAAACAGGAGATATTATCGTGGTACGGTGGTCAAATCCTTCAGGAGATTATATAATGATTTTTTACCGACCAAAAGGAGTATCCCACAAGAAAACAGAGTCCGGAGGGCACACGAGGTGGTCACAAGGCACAGGGGCGCGCCCAGGGGGTAGGGCGCGTCCCCCTACCTTGCCGCTTCCTCGTGCACTCTTCAGACTACTTTTAATTTTCCTAATTTTTTAAATATTCCAAAACGGAGAAAAATTGCTATTGGAAAAGTTTTGGAGTCGGTTTACTTACCGTACGACATACCTATTCCTTTTCGGAGTCTGAAACGTTCTGGTAATTCTCCCTTATGTACTCCTCCGGGGTTATGGTATTAATAATATTAGTTTCAACATTTATGGGAGTACCTGAGATGTAATGTTTGATTCTTTGACCGTTTACCACCTTCGGGTTAGTGCCTTCGGCGTTGTTGATTTTGATGGCACCGGAACGGTAAACTTCCTCAATAATGTAAGGGCCTTCCCACTTAGAGAGGAGTTTTCCTGCAAAAAATCTTAAACGAGAGTTGTATAGCAAGACATGATCACCTACATTGAATTCACATTTTTGTATTTTTTTATCATGCCATCTTTTAACTTTTTCTTTAAACAACTTGGCATTCTCATAGGCTTGGGTTCTCCATTCATCAAGTGAGCTAATGTCAAATAACCTCTTTTCACCAGCAAGTTTGAAATCATAGTTGAGCTCTTTAATTGCCCAATAAGCTTTATGTTCTAGTTCTAGAGGTAAGTGACATGCTTTTCCATAAACCATTTTATACGGAGACATAACCATAGGGTTCTTATAAGCAGTTCTATAAGCCCATAATGCATGATCAAGTTTCTTAGACCAATTCTTTCTAGATCTATTAACAGTCTTTTGCAAGATCAATTTAATTTCTCTATTACTCAATTCTACTTGACCACTAGACTGAGGATGATACGGAGATGCAATTCTATGGTTGACATCATACTTAGCAAGCAATTTATGGAAATCACCATGAATAAAATGTGAACCACCATCAGTCATCAAATATGTAGGGACTCCAAACCTCGGGAAAATAACTTCTTTAAGCATTTTAATAGAAGTGTTATGATCAGCACTACTAGTTGGAATAGCTTCTACCCACTTAGTAACGTAATCAACCGCAACTAAAATATGTGTATACCCATTAGAGGAAGGAAAATGTCCCATATAATCAAAACCCCAAACATCAAATGGTTCAATAACAAGTGAATAATTCATAGGCATTTCCTGACATCTACTAATATTACCAATTATTTGACATTCATCACAAGACAAGACAAACTTACGAGCATCCTTGAAGAGAGTAGGCCAATAAAAACTAGATGGTAATACCTTGTGTGCAGTTCTATCTCCAGCATGGTGTCCTCCATAAGCTTCGGAGTGACACTTGCGTAGGATCTGTTCCTGTTCATGCTTAGGTACACAACGTCTAACAACACCATCTACTCCTTTATAAAGGTGTGGATCATCCCAAAAGTATTGTCTTAAATCATAGAAAACCTTTTTCTTTTGTTGGTATGTGAAGCTAGGTGGTATAAATTTAGCAACAATGTAATTAGCATAATCAGCATACCATGGAGCATTGCGTGAAGCATTTATGATAGCTAGTTGTTCATCAGGAAAGCTATCATCAATAGGTAGTGGGTCATCAAGAACATTTTCTAGCCTAGACAAGTTATCTGCTATGGGGTTCTCAGCCCCCTTTCTATCAATAATATGCAAATCAAATTATTGTAGCAAAAGAACCCATCTAATAAGTCTAGGTTTAGCATCTTTCATTTCCATAAGGTATTTGATAGCAGCATGATCGGTATGGACAGTTACTTTGGAATCAACAATATAAGACCTGAACTTGTCACAAGCAAACACAACTGCTAAAAATACTTTTTCAGTAGTAGCATAGTTTCTTTGAGCACTGTCTAGAGTTCTACTAGCATAATGGATAACATTTAGTTTCTTATCAATTCTTTGTCCTAGAACAGTACCAACAACATAATCACTAGCATCACACATAATTTCAAAGGGTAGGTTCCAATTAGGTGGTTGAACAATTGGTGCAGAAATCAAGGCTTTCTTAAGAATTTCGAATGCTTCTACACAATCATCATCAAAAACAAATGGAACATATTTTTGCAAGAGATTAGTGAGAGGCCTAGAAATTTTAGAGAAGTCTTTAATAAATCTCCTATAGAAACCAGCATGACCAAAGAAACTCCTTATACCTTTGATATCTGTAGGACATGACATTTTTTCAATAGCATCAACTTTAGCTTTATCAACTTCAATACCTCTTTCGGAGATCTTATGCCCCAAAACAATACCTTCATTAACCATAAAGTGGCACTTTTCCCAATTCAAGACAAGATTAGTTTCTTCACATCTCTGCAAAACTCGATCAAGGTTGCTCAAGCAATCATCAAACGAAATTCCGTAAACGGAGAAATCATCCATGAAAACCTCAACAATCTTTTCACAAAAGTCAAAGAATATAGCAGTCATACATCTTTGAAAGGTAGCAGGTGCATTACATAAACCAAAAGGCATACGTCTATAAGCAAAGGTTCCAAAAGGGCATGTAAAAGTAGTTTTTTCTTGATCCTCTTTTGACACAGGTATTTGAGAGAAACCAGAATAACCATCTAAAAAGCAAAAGTGTGTATGTTTGGATAGTCTTTCTAGCATTTGATCAATAAAAGGTAGCGGGTAATGATCCTTCCTAGTAGCTTTGTTTAATTTTCTAAAATCAATTACCATTCTATATCCTATAACAATTCTTTGTGGGATCAATTCATTTTTATCATTGGGAACAACAGTAATACCTCCCTTCTTATGGACACAATGAACAGGACTTACCAATCTACTATCAACAATAGGATAAATTATACCTGCTTCCAGAAGCTTTAATATTTCATTTCTTACCACTTCCTTCATCTTGGGATTTAGCCGTCGTTGGTGATCAACAACTGGTTTAGCATCGGGCTCCATATTAATTTTGTGCTGACATAGAGTGGGACTAATGCCCTTAAAATCATCAAGAGTATATCCAATAGCGGCATGGTGCTTCCTTAGAGTTATCAATAATTTCTTTTCTTCATGCTCTGAAAGGTTAGCACTAATAATAACAGGATATATCTTCTTTTCATCAAGATAAGCATATTTCAGAGTATCAGGCAATTGTTTAAGCTCGAACACAGGATCACCCTTGGGTGGAGGAGGATCCCCAAGAATCTCAACAGGCAAGTTGTGTTTCAAAACAGGCGTCTGTTTAAAGAATATCTCATCTATTTCATTTCTTTCATTCATAAACATATCGTTTTCATGATCCAGTAAATATTGCTCTAAAGGATCAGTAGGAGGCATGGCAATAGAAGCAAGACCAATAATTTCATCTTTACTAGGCAATTCTTTGTCATGGGGTTGTGTACGAAATTTAGAGAAATTAAACTCATGAGATACATCCCCAAAACTTACAGTAACAGTTTCTTTCTCACAGTCTATCTTAGCATTAACAGTGTTCAAGAAAGGCCTACCAAATATAATGGGGCAAAAATCATCTTGTGGGGAACCAAGAACAAGAAAATCAGTAGGGTATTTTATTTTCCCACACAAGACATCAACATCTCTAACAATCCCAATTGTGATATAGTATCTGTATTAGCAAGCTTAATAGTAACATCGACTTCTTCTATCTCAGCAGGTGCAATATCATTCATAATTTCTTGGTATAAAGTAAAGGGAATTGCGCTCACACTAGCACCCACATCACATAAGCCATGATAACAATGATCTCCTATTTTAACAGAAACAACAGGCATGCCGACAACAGGTCTATGTTTATCTTTATCATCGGGTCTAGCAATTCTAGCAGCTTCATCACAGAAGTAAATAACATGCCCATCAATATTATCGACCAAGAGATCTTTAACCATAGCAATACTAGGTTCAAATTTAATTTGTTCAGGGGTGTAGGTGTTCTAGTATAACTCTTACGAATCACAGTAGAAGCTTTAGCATGTTCCTTTATCCTAACAGGGAAAGGTGGTTTCTCAATATAAGCAGTAGGAACAACAAGATCAACATTATAAGTAATAGTTTCTTCTTCAACTTTAATAGGTTCTACTACTTTTACTTCAATGGGAGGATGATATTTAAACCACTTCTCCTTAGGGAGATCAACATGGGTAGCAAATGATTCACAGAAAGAAGCTACTATCTTAGAGTCAAGTCCATATTTAGTGCTAAATTCGCGAAAAGCATCGGTATCCATAAAAGATTTAACACAATCAAACTTAAGGTTTATACCTGACTCCTTACCTTCATCGAGTTCCCAATCTTCAGAGTTGCATTTAATTCTTTCCAATAAATCCCATTTGAATTCAATAGTCTTCTTCATAAAAGAACCAGTACAAGAAGTATCGAGCATGGATTGATCATTACGAGAAAGCCGAGCATAAAAATTCTGAATAATAATTTCTCTTGAGAGCTCATGATTGGGGCATGAATATAACATTGACTTAAGCCTCCCCCAAGCTTGAGCGATATTTTCTCCTTCACAAGGCCAAAAATTATAAATATAATTCCAATCACGATGAACCAGATGCATAGGATAAAACTTCTGATGAAATTCCAATTTCAATAGGTTGTAGTTCCATGATCCAATATCATCACATAGCCTATACCATGTCAATGCCTTCTCCTTCAAAGATAAAGGGAAGACCTTCTTCTTGACTTCATCCTCGGGAAAACCTGCAAGCTTAAATAATCCACAAATTTCATCCACATAGATTAGATGCATATCAGGATATAGTGTTCCATCGCATGCATAAGGATTAGCTAGCAGTTTCTCTATCATACCCGAAGGAATTTCATAATAAATATTTTCAGTAGGTGCAGTAGGTTGAGGAGCAACTCTTTGTTCTTTTGGTCGGGGTGAAGATACCCTGAACAAACCCCTCAAAGGATTATTTTCCATAGTAACAAGTGACAGTAAATTTCAGCACACTATATAAATGTTTCCTTACCAAATTCCACTTACCATAGGCGCTTCACTCCCCAGCAATGGCACCAGAAAAGAGTCTTGATGACCCACAAGTATAGGGGATCTATCGTAGTCCTTTCAATAAGTAAGAGTGTCTAACCCAACAAGGAGCAGAAGGAAATGACAAGCGGTTTTCAGCAAGGTATTCTCTGCAAGCACTGAAATTATCGGTAACAGATAGTTTTGTGATAAGATAATTTGTAACGGGTAACAAGTAACAAGTGTAGCAAAGGTGCAGCAAGGTGGCCTAATCCTTTTTGTAGCAAAGGACAAGCCTGGACAAACTCTTATATAAAGCAAATCGCTCCCGAGGACACATGGGAATTACTGTCAAGCTAGTTTTCATCATGCTCATATGATTCGCGTTCGTTACTTTGATAATTTGATATGTGGGTGGACCAGTGCTTGGGTGCTGTCCTTATTTGGACAAGCCTCCCACTTATGATTAACCCCTCTCGCAAGCATCCGCAACTACGAAAGAAGAATTAAGATAAATCTAACCATAGCATGAACCATATGGATCCAAATCAGCCCCTTACGAAGCAACGCATAAACTAGGGTTTAAGCTTCTGTCACTCTAGCAACCCATCATCTACTTATTACTTCCCAATGCCTTCCCCTAGGCCCAAACAATGGTGAAGTGTCATGTAGTCGACGTTCACATAACACCACTAGAGGAAAGACAACATACATCTCATCAAAATATCGAACGAATACCAAATTCACATGATTACTTATAACAAGACTTCTCCCATGTCCTCAGGAACAATTGTAACTACTCACAAAGCATATTTATGTTCATAATCAGAGGAGTATTAATTATCATTAAGGATCTGAACATATGATCTCCCACCAAATAAACCAACTAGCATCAACTATAAGGAGTAATCAACACTACTAGCAACCCACAGGTACCAATCTGAGGTTTTGAGACAAAGATCGGATACAAGATGAACTAGGGTTTGGAGAGGAGATGGTGCTGGTGAAGATGTTGATGGAGATTGACCCCCTCTCGATGAGAGGAGCCATGGTGATGACGATGGCTTCGATTTCCCCCTCCGGGAGGGAAGTTTCCCCGGCAGAACAGCTCCGCCGGAGCCCTAGATTGCTTCTGCCCAGGTTCCGCCTCAAGACGGCTGATACCTCTCTGTCATATCTATAATTTTCCATTGTTTCATGCCAATATTATACAACTTTTACATATTTTTGGCAACATTTTATATGATTTATTGGACTAACCTATTGATCCAGTGCCCAGTGCCAGTTCCTATTTGTTGCATGTTTTTTGTTTCGTAGAATATCCATATCAAACGAAGTCCAAACGCGATAAAAATTTATGGAGAATTCTTTTGGAATATTTATGATTTTTGGGAGGTGGAATCAACGCTAACGAAGGCCCACGGCCTCCACAACCCACCAGGGTGCACCGGGCACCCCCTGGCACGCCCAGGTGTCTTGTGCCCTCCCCGTAAGGTGGTTGGGTCCCTTCTTCTGGCACAAGAAATACAATTTATGGGAAAAAATCATGTAAAAGTTTCAGGGCAATCGGAGTTACAGATCTCCGGGAATTTAAGAAACGGTGAAGGGCCAGATCTGGGGAACGCGAAATAGAAGAGAACAGAGAGGGAGATCCAATCTCGGAGGGGCTCCTGCCCCTCCGCCGCCATGGAGGCCATGGACCAGAGGGGGAACTCTCCTCCCATCTAGGGGGGAGACCAAGGAAGAAGAAGAAGGAGGGGGGCTCTCTCCCCCTCTCTCCCGGTGGCGCCGGAGTGCCGCCGGGGCAAGGATCATGACGGCGATCTACATCAACAATCTTGCTACCGTTAACACCAGCTCCCTCCCCCTCTATGCAGCGGTGTAACACCTCTTCTCCCCGCTGTAATCTCCATATATTATTTCATAATGATCTATGGTTATCCTATGATGTTTGAGTAGATCCGTTTTGTCCTATGGGTTAATCGTGATCTTGGTTGGTATGATTGTATATTTTATTTATGGTGCTGCCCTATGGTGCCCGCCGTGTCGTGCAAATGGAGGGGCCCCCGTTGTAGGGTGTTGCAATATGTTCATGGTTTGCTTATTGTCGGTGTTGCGGGGGTGACAGCAGCCTAAACGCGGATAAGTGGGTTATGGCGTATGGGAGTAAAGAGGACTTGATACTTAATGCTATGGTTGGGTTTCATGACCTTAATGATCTTTAGTAGTTGCGGATGCTTGCTAGAGTTCCAATCATAAGTGCATATGATCCAAGTAGAGAAAGTATGTTAGCTCATGCCTTTCCCTCATGCAAAATTGCAAGAATGATTACCGGTCTTGTTATCGATTGCCTTGGGACAACTGACTTTCTTGTTGACAAAAGCTATCCACTTTTATTACCTTGCAATTTATTCGTAGTTTTATTCTCGCAAAGTACTCGTAGTTTTATTCTTGCAAAATAGTTTCATACTTGTTCTAGGTAAAGCAAACATCAAGTGTGCGTAGAGTTGTATCGGCGGTCGATAGAACTTGAGGGAATATTTGTTCTAGCTTTAGCTCCTCGTTGGGTTCGACACTCTTATTTATCGAAGAAGGCTACAAATGATCCCCTATACTTGTGGGTTATCAAGACCTTTTTCTGGCGCCGTTGCCGGGGAGCAATAGCGTGGGGTGAATATTCTCGTGTGTGCTTGTTTGCTTTATCACTAAGTAGTTTTTATTTTCTGTTCTAAATTGTTCTCTATCTTCAGTTATGGATATGGAACACGAAACACCAAAATAATTAGTTGTACTTGCTACTCATGGAGATGGGGATCCTCCTAAAACCCTCGATGCTCATTATGTGAAAAATATTATGCAATACTTTGACAATCCTGAGAAAACCCCATTCAACTTGATAATGGGAGACACGTTGGATCAACGTGAATACTTTAGGGATTATCGCTTGACACAAAAAGGGAAACTGTTATGGGATCAAATTCATATGTTGCATTAGTATGCTCGGGAGCTATGCTTGAGATATGATTATACTTGTTGCTCTAGGATGAAGGCTCCACACCTTTCCTTTTCATGTAAATTTAATGATAATGAAACCTTGGCTTCTTATGCTAATGGTAGATATGATTATTATGATGTGGAACGAATAGAAGAATTTGTTGCTTTTAAGGGTGCTTATGAAATTGAATCTCTGTTCGAAAAGTTTGAAGATTATGATGATTCTGTTTATAGACCTGAAAATTTTGCCATCCTTAAATATTGTTATGAGAATTATAAATACAATTCCGATATTGATGCATTTATTGAGAAAGTCTCCACTATCCAAGAAGCGACTAATATTTTGCAGGAGTCTATGGAAGAAGGAATTGATGAAATTGTGAGCTCATTGGATGAAAAAGATGATTAGAAGAGCAAAGAACAAATGGAGGAAGAGCGGATTGATCACCCGTGCCCACCTTCTAATGAGAGTAACTCTTCAACTCATACATTGTTTCATTTCCCTTTGTTCTTATCGAAGGATGAATGCTATGATAATCGCAATGATCCCGTTGATTCGTTTGAAATATCCCTTTTTGATGAACTTGATGCTTGCTATGCTTGTGTCCATGATGCCAATTTGAATTATGCTTATGAAGATGAACTTGCTATAGTTCCTTATGTTGAGAATGAAATTGTTGCTATTGCACCCACACATGATAGTCCTATTATCTTTTTGAATTCTTCAAACTACACTATATCAGAGAAGTTTGCACTTATTAAGGATTACATTGATGGGTTGCCTTTTACCACTACACATAATGATTTTGATGAATATAATATGCATGTGCTTGCTGCTCCTACTTGCAATTATTATGAGAGAGGAACTACATCTCCGCCTCTCTATGTTTCCAACACGATAAAATTGCAAGAAACTGCTTATGCTATGTATTGGCCTTTACTTGATGTGCATGAATTGTTCTTTTGTGACATGACGATGCATAGGAAGAGAGTTAGACTTTGTCATTGCATGATATATGTTGCTTTGTGCTCACTACTAAATGCCAAATCATTTTTAATTAAAATTACTTTGATATACCTTGGGATCCGGGTGGATCCATTACTTGAGCACTTTATGCCTAGCTTAATGGCTTTAAAGAAAGCGCTGCCAGGGAGACAACCCAAAAGTTTTAGAGAGTCATTTATTTCTGTTGTGTGCTTTTATAAATTTTAAAAACAAAAAAATATAGAGGGGAACTTAAAACTTCACAAAAAGAAAAGTGAAAGTGAGAAAGACGAACACCGTTGAAGTGGGGGACGTCCTTGAACTTTGTTCATGCCCATGGAAACTTTGCGAATCTCGATTACAGAAACTATTCAACAAAAATAATTATTCCCTTGTACAAATCCATTGTATTATAAAAATAATGTGCCAAGATTTGTCTTTAGGATGATTAGATTGTTTGTTGGTATGTGCGATGCAAAACAGAAACTTTGGCTGTAGTGCACGATTTTACATTTTTTACTGGAATGTCAAAAGTTTCTGAAACTTTTTGAACAGTATTTTTACAAAAAATTGTTTATTTTGTCCTAATTTTTCAGAATTTTTACAGTACCAGAAGTATGGTGAATGTTCAGATTACTACAGACTGTCCTGTTTAAGACAGATTCTGTTTTTGATACATTGTTTTGCTTGTTTTGATGAAACTATCAATTTTTATCGGTGGCATAAGCCATGGAAAAGTTATATTAAAGTAGCTACAATGCAAAAACAAAATATGAATTGGTTTTCAACAGTACTTAAAGTAGTGATTTGCATTATTATACTAACGGATCTCACGAGGTTTCTGATGAGTTTTGTGTGGATGAAGTGATCAAAGATCGAGGAGGTCTCGATATGAGGAGAAGGAGGAGAGGCAAGAGCTCAAGCTTGGGGATGCCCAAGGCACCCCAAGTAAATATTCAAGGAGACTCAAGCGTCTAAGCTTGGGGATGCCCCGGAAGGCATCCCATCTTTCTTCAACAAGTATCGGTATGTTTTCATCTTCGTTTCGTTCATGTGATATGTCTAAATCTTGGAGCGCCTTTTGTGTTTAGTTTTTATTTTTACTTTATGCACCATGCTGGTATGAGATAGTCCATGGTTGATTTATAGAATGCTCATTGCACTTCACTTATATCTTTTGAGTATGGCTTTATAGAATGCTTCATGTGTTTCACTTATATCATTTGAAGTTTGGATTGCTTGTTTCTCTTCACATAGAAAACCGTTGTTTGTAGAATGCTCTTTTGCTTCACTTATATTTGTTAGAGCATGGTCTTTTGTAGAAAGAATTAAACTCTCATGCTTCACTTATATCTATTTAGAGAGTCAACATGAATTGGTCATTTGCATGGTTAGTCATAAAATCCTACATAAAACTTGTGGATCACTGAATATGATATGTTTGATTCCTTTCAATAGTTTTGCGATATAGAGATGGAATATGCAGGAGGTACTAGTAAACGGTTGTGGTTAGTAGGAATATTGGTGTTAAGGTTTGTGATTCCCGAAGCATGCATGTATAGTCTCTCGTTATGCTATGAAGTTGGAGCATGATTTATTATTGATTGTCTTCCTTATGAGTGGCGGTCGCAGACGAACGATGGTATTTTCCTACCAATCTATCCCCCTAGGGGCATGCGTAGTAGTACTTTGCTTCGAGGGCTAATAAACTTTTGCAATAAGTATATGAGTTCTTTATGACTAATGTGAGTCCATGGATTATACGCACTCTTACCTTTCCGCAATTTGCTAGCCTCTACGGTACCATGCATTGCCCTTTCTCACCTCGAGAGTCGGTGCAAACTTCGCCGGTGCATCCAAACCCCGTGATATGATAAGCTCTATCACACATAAGCCTTATTATATCTTCCTCAAAACAGCCACCATACCTACCTATTATGACCTTTCCATAGCCATTCCGAGATATATTGCCATGCAACTTCCACCGCCTCCGTTTTGATGACTTGAGCATTCATTGTCATATTGCTTTGCATGATCGTAATATAGCTAGCATGATATTTCCATGGCTTGTCCGGTTTTTGATATCATTGTTATGCTAGATCATTGCACATCCTGGTACACTACCAGAGGCATTCATATAGAGTCATATTTTGTTATAGGTATCGAGTTGTAATTTTTATTTCTTTTGAGTTATAAGTAAATAGAAGTGTGATGATCATCAATTTTCATTATTAGAGCATGTCCCAGTGAGGAAAGGATGATGGAGACTATGATTCCCCCACAAGTCGGGATGAGACTCCAGACATGAGAGAAAAAAAAGAAAGAAAAAAGAAAGAAAAAAGAAAGAAAAAAGAAAAAAAAAGAGAAGGGGCATTGTTATGTTACTTTGGTGTGTGCAAATGTTATGTGTGTAGTCACTTGTGTAATTGTATGCTTAATCTGGTTTCGCAATGCTATCTTTTTAAGTATATATGTTGATGCTCTGTAGATAGAGCAAATCACATAGCACATGGACTAAACAATGGAACCCGTCGATGATGATTTCATCAATCACTGACAATTGTATACCAGCAATAGTTTGCTCACAACACACACGGCTTGTTAACAGGAATCGTCTGTGTTGTTATTGGTCTTCCCACACATTTCCGATTACAGACCTGTTTGCCGCGCATCACACACATCTTGTTAAGTTGAACCGTTTCTGTTCTCTTGGCTCAATGCAAACAGTTCATCCGAGTGAACTGTATGCCATATATCGCACACACCTTCATCTGGCTGCCCGTTTCTGTTGTTTCGCCTCATCACAAATAGTTTATCCGAGTGAACTGTATGCCGTATATCGCACATGCCTTCATCTGGCTGCCCGTTTCTTTTGTTCTGCCTCATCGCAAATAGTTCATTGAACTGAACCGTATGCCCCTCATCGCACACGCAACTAAAATCTGAACCGTGTTTGATGTATCCTTCATCGCAAACGTTTTGCATCTTTTTTGACAGTTATTTTACATCATCGTTTGTGATTAATGCATCGCACACAGTTTCGTCAAAGGGTCTCTGATCGTAGTGTCGTGTTAGCAGCATCTTGCAGTAGTGATTGTCTTCTTCTTCTTGTCCTCCTTCATTGTTGTTGGCGTTGTCGTTCTCTTGTGGAGGTGGAGAGGGTGGTCGATGTGGTTCATCTTGTTGTACTTCCTCACTTCCTCCGTCTTGACGTGTTCCACTTGTGGATGCCTCCAAATCAACTTGTGGTTCACCTTGATGTGAAGTTGAGGCTTCCACTTGAACGAACGAGGTACTCTCCTTCACCTCCGTTGGGCGAATCTTGCCAATGGACAAATCTTGGATTGCTTCCGAAGGATCTTTGTCTCCTACATCAATTGGCAATTGCTCTACTTGTGAGCCGTTAGATTCATCAAACTTCACATCTACTGTCTCTTCAACCTTTTGGGTGAAATTGTTGTAGACACGGTAAGTGTGAGAGTTTGAGCCATAACCGAGTAGGAAACCTTCATGAGATTTAGGAGCAAATTTCGAACGACGATGCTTATCAAGAATGTAGCACTTTGAGCCAAATACTCGAAAGTGTCCAACTTGGGGTTTGTTACCGGTGAGAAGCTCGCACTACAAAAAAAAAAGACACATCCGTGACATTTTGGCCCGAACGATTTTTTTCTGTCATGCTTATCACACTTCTATGACGATAATTGTGAAAAAACCCGGTATCATCATAGATGTGGTGGGCTCCTACTTCTATGACAAAAAATCATGACAAAAAATGGGCTTTTCGTCCTGGGTGGGCCGGAGACGCACCTACATGACATTCTTTGGGCCGTCCATGACGGAAAAAATCATGGTAGAAGCAAGGGCAAGGAAAATTTTGGGGAGTTCCCAGTTATGGTGGGTGGTCGGGGACGAGCGATGCATGGAGGGATTGTGCGTTTCTATCGTACATGTACGCGCGTGTGTGCGGTGAGGCGTTGGGCTCTAACTGAACCCGAGCGAGGCGTTCGCTTACTGAACCCGAGCGATCGATCCCTGGCTGTTAACTGAACCCGATCGGGCGATTCCTTCGCTACTGCTGCTAACTGAAGCCGATCGAACCTGCCGCCTCTTGATGAACAGTGACCATTGTTGGGGGTTGGATGAACAGTTCCCGGTGGGGGTTGGATGAATAGGACCCCGTGGTAGTAGAGGCTGTTGCCGCCGGATGAACAGGACCCCGATCGAGGCGAGGCCGGTGGAGGGTGGATGAACAGGACCCCGTGGAGGCTCCATGAACAGTAGTCGGTGGAGGGTGGATGAACAGGACCCCATGGAGGGCTGGTTGAACAGTCGTCGGTGGAGGCTGGATGAACAGGACCCTGTGGATGAACAGTAGCTGGTGGAGGCTGGAGGAAGTCGATGGTGGATGAACAGTAGCAGGTGGAGGCTAGAGGAAGTCGACGGTGGATGAACAGTAGCCCGTGGAGGCTGGAGCGAGGCAGTAGACGGTGGATGAACCATAGCCCGTGGAGTCCCGTTTTGTGGTACGCCACACCCCTCCCGATGAACAGGACCCCGTTTCGACCGTAGGAGCTCCAACACAAGTCCGTTTCCTCCGTTTTGCGGTACGCCACTCCCCTCCCGATCAACAACACCCTGTTTCGACTGTAGCCTGTCGAACAGAAGGTCGTTTCCTTTGTTCTACGGTATGCCAGACCCTTCTCGATGAACAGGACCCCGTTTTGATTGTACGTGGTCGAACAGAAGGCCATTTTCCTCCGTTTTGCGGTACGCCAGACCCCGTTCCAGCTGTTCCATCCAAGCCGGTTGGCTCTCGATGAATAGGATGCGTTCCGACCCAGTGGCTTCGCTCCCGATGAACATGACGCATTCCGACCCAGTCACTTGGCTCCCGGTGAACACGACGTTGTTTCCTCTGTTCCGACCCAGCCGGTTAGCTGCCGATGAATAGGACGACGTCGCTGTTGTCTGTTGCCTCTCCATGTACACGAGCCCTGGCCGTCCATATGCACGAGTACGCGTTTCGAGACCCCGCTCGTATGTACGTACATGGTCGTATTTTTTGGTGTGTGGCTGTATGTACGTGTACATGGTTTAGACGGGACAGCCTGAACTACTACGTGGGGGGCTCTACTATGACATGTGCCGCTACTTACTCGGCCACGGTTCATCGTTGCAGAGCGACTGATCGACCAGTATGTACGCACACATTCGCGACAAGACAGACAACGCTACGTATGCTTCGATCGGGTGGGTCCTAGCTGTCAGGGAGGATAAGGACACACTTCCTTGCGTGCGAAGATATAGCTACTGGGTCCCAGCTATCAGGGGGAGGAATCATTTTTTTTCCCGTAATAAGGATGCACTTCCTTCCGTGCGAAGATGTAGTTGGTGGGTCCCAGCTATCAGGGGGAGAAAACATTATTTTTCAGGGTAAAAAGGATGCAGTTGCATGCATGCGTCCATGGGCATGGTGCGTCCCCACTGTCAGCCTCTCATGTATAGTCATCTTCCGATGACTCTCATTTGTTGACCATGTTGACCACACTGTGCCGAGCGCACCAAGGCCGATGGACAACGGCGAGGCCCTAGACTGGAACGACCCAGAGATGGGGAAGACGCGGCAGTGGAGTCGCAGATGGAGAGGAGTGGGAAACTTGACTGGTTCGGGTGCGCGGCAGCACTGCCGCCAACGGGAGACAGGAGCAAGAACAGAGGTTGAAGAAGCAGCACGGCTGTTGGATTAACATCCAACGGTCCAACTGCTAGAATCATTTGTTGATTAAGTTGACAAAGGCATGCATACGCGTCAGCTTAGTAGGCCCCCAAGTCAGACAACAAATCTGCCGGGTCCCAGCTGTCATCGGGAGGAATAGTTTTTTTGCATAACAAGGAGGCACTTCCTTCCGTGCGAATATACAGCTGGTGGGTCCCAACTGTCAGGGGGAGGAAACATTTTTTTTAGCTTAATAAGGAGGAACTTTCCTTGCGTGCGACCATGGGCCTCGTGGGTCCTAGATGTCTGGCTCTCCATGTATAGTCCTCTTCTGATGACTCTCGTTTGTTGACCACGCCGCGCCGAGCACAGCAAGGCGGTGGACGACGGTGAGGCCCCGGACGGGAATGACCCAGAGATGGGAAGACGCGGCAGTGGACTCACAGATTGAGAGGAGTACAAGGGTTATAACTGGTTCTGGTGCGGCGTGGGGCTGCAGTCGGTGGAGAATAACAGGAGGTGTGGAGGGGTGGAGGGATAGCCTGGCCGGCGGTGGGGTAGCGCTTCGCAGCGATGCGTGCTAAGCAGAGCCGCTAGCCGCCGGAGGCCGGAGCAGGCGGTCCCGGCGATGCTGGAGGAAGAAGACGAGAGATTGAAGGTGCATGCCAGCCGTTGGATATAAATCCAATGGCTGTGGATGTCAGAATCATTTGTTGACTAAGTTGACAACGCCTTGCGTAGGCTTCGACCTATTGGCCCACATGTCAGCCTGCAAAAATGTGGCATATATTTAACCCAATGTTTTCTAGAATTTACAGTCCATTTGCTGGACTGGGTGAACAAATAATTTCGCGTCAATGCGGCCCATTTAATATTTTCTAAGAAATCCCAGCCCATTTGCACTTTCTTGAAATACACGAATTAGCTGGGCTTGTTTCAATATTTAATGTTAGGTTAGAAGGAGCAATTAATATCAAAAAATAAACCAGAGCTACACATTTTATTATATATAAAATTAACAAGTTAGCGAGTTGTTGCTCAAAAGAAAAATGAGCGCGTTATTATTACATTGGTCCTTAAAATCTTCGCAAGCTTTTGTATGCAATCACTAGGATTTTCCTTGCCTGTGAGTCAAAAACAACCAGGATTTTCCTTGCCATTTTCTGTTAAACATTACTTTTATAAGTTAATAAGACATGGGATGTTTTTATAATGTAAATATAAGTCTCTATTAAATATACGATAATAGTAATAATATAAATATATATAATGTGGTTAGAAGGGAAAACATAAATTGGACACTGCATTATTATTCTTATATACAGATAAATAGAACAGAGATCTGTGTTTTATTAAAAAAATACATTGGGCTGTCGATGTTTAAGAAAAAGTAAAACCTACGCTGGGAGGCCCATAGGCCAGTATGTACATGATGGACCTCAAAAAATAAGTTGAAACCACTGTCTCGGTATGTCGTGGGCTACGCATGTTAAAAAACAAAACCTAGGCCTAGCTGATACTTGTTCGCCCTCTGAAAAAAATGATACCAGCTAGATCCCCGCTACCCCTTTCCCGCAACAAAAGAAAAGATCCCCGATACCCCTAAAAAAAGCTCCCCGATGACAGTCATCATTGGAAATTTATTTCGTTTATTGACTAGGTTGACAAACCCGTGGGCCCCAACGTTAGTATACAATTAGGAGGAATCCTTTTTTTTCCAATGAGGCACTTGCTTGCGTACGGCTTGGACCTGGTGGGTCCCCACTGTCAGCCTCTCGGCATACAGTCCTCTCTGGATTCCTCTCGTTTGTTCAGCATGTTGACAACGGCATACGGCGGCGCCACGGCGAGCGCACACGGACGGGAAAGAACCGGAGCCAGGGAAGACGCCTTCATTCTTTCGAACATACCGCACTAGCCCGGTGGCTGCAGCCCTCTCACCCAAAAGGTGTACTACCCGGGTTTCGATTCCAACTAGTGTAGTTGAAAAATATCTAACACTTGCCAAAATTTCGTCCCTAGTTTACCCAGTTTTTCGCACACTCAACATTGTCTTGCCATTTTAAAAATAGCATATCTTTTTGACTTTGCATCATATGAAGATGTGCTATACATGAATGTTGATCAGCATGATGTTAACTTGTTGTTAGTTCCATTTTTTACCATGAATAAAATTTCCAACATTCTGTTATCCATGTTTGAAAAGTGTGTGTTGATTTAAATGCTCTGCCTCTGAAACATGCAGTTTCTTATCTGAAAATCACTTGGACAAGCAGCCATCGCCGGTGTTGGATTTGATGCCGCGCTTCTTCAATCCCCCGGCAGCGCGAGGGGGAAATAAACTTCTGTCATGTGCTGTCGGTTGGGGAATGGAGCGAACTGGATAAAGAGGGGGCCGGCGGCACGACTGAAGAAGCACATCAGACGCGATTTTTTTCAGTGGATGGCTCTTGATGGCGTTTTTTTACTTGCCTCTGCACCATACAACTTGTATTTTTAGCCTCCCAGTCCATGGTGGACCAGCAGCCCATTTGCTGGGCGAGCCAACCTACAGAAAGCAGCACTTGATTTTTCATCAAGGCCCAAAAACAATGCAGTACTATGTTTGTTTGGAGGCCGAAAACATTACGGCAGGGGTTGAGCGGGGGAGGGGGGAAGACAGAGCAAAAAGATAAAAAAGAGCTGATGCACCGTTGCTACCCTAACAAGCAGGTGCAATTCTTCTCGGGAAGAAGGTGTGCCTATGACACTCACACGTCACAATCCCACAGTAGACATTCTAACAAGTTCACACACAAGTACAACAGAAAAGGTAAACATTCGTATCAAACTCAGGTTCACAGGACACGTTCATATTCATAGCCAACATTCACAATCAACAACTCAAAAGATTCATATATACACAAGTTCAGCATGTCTATGCATCCAAATGATTGATAGATCACAAGACAATATTCATAGATAATTCACAAAAAGATTCAGATATACACATGTTCAGCATGTTTATGCATCCAAATGATTGAGAGATCACAGCCAATATCATCCATGGACGAACTTTAATTACCTAGGGTACAGACTGGTAAGTGGTGTTCACTCGGTGGTACTTCTTGCTAAAATTAATGCTTGTACAAGCAAACTTTCGAGTACATAAGAGGCAGCACAGACAATCTGAACTTTGCTTGTAGGTTTATCCTCGAGATAGTGGCCTCGATGCCGAGGGAGGTTTGAGCAACTTGGCCACTACTTTCATCCAACTAGTTTACTGGCTCATCTTGGTCATGTAGCTCGCCAAAATTCTACATTGCAGACAAGAAAGGAGGCGGTCGATAAAATGAACCACCCAAATTTTTTGTGCAGTTCAACTGAAATGGAGCATCCCTGGCGTGCAGACTGATTAAGTGCCAGATGAATATACACGTTAACCAACTTGTCTGGAATCTTTAGACTCCATGCCATACAGTTCGCTACCATATGTGCCGATAACCAAAAGGCACAAGTTGGGACCAAAGACTGGACTGCGTTTTTCTGGGCTATGCGCCAATCAATATTGTTGGCGTTCACTCTGGCACTTCTTCTTGTCAACATCGATGCTTGTCTGAGTGAACATTGGAGTACATAGCAGTAGCATAAGTATCTGTCCATCTAATCTTTTTGTGCAGTTCTACTGAAATCATCCAATGTAATGATTTTCCTGCGAGTTCAGGCTCCAAGTTACTCCTTTATGAAATCGGCAAACAGTAGCACAATACCAAATTACCAATACATATGACAAGCACAATAATCAGGATAAAGACCGGTACCAACCTGTGTGAGGAAGCATATCAATTACTATTTCCTTTGACTGAAAGCCGAGATAAGCGACTGACAGGAAAGGAAGGATGCAGTCGAGGCAATGAAGCACCCAAAGTTTTTGTGCAGTTCCACCAAAATCAAGCATCCCTGTTGGCACATATATTGAGAGAGTGAGATTACTGTAATAGTGGGACTAGTTGATGAAACATACACTAACAAATAGAAGCACCCTCATTATCTTAATGGGTAAAGTTAGCAACATAGTAGTCTTGCTTAAAGAGAGGTACTAGTTTATTTAATCAGTGCCAATTAGCTCAACACTCAAAGCATTGCCATGTATCATAGGTTGCAAAACTTTAACGCGCAAAGATAAAGGAGTTCCTCATGACAGTAGCAACACAGTAGCATGATACAAATAGAGATGACAGCAAACTAATATGGATGATGGCCTTAGGCTGGTACCAACCTGAGCAAGAAGCTTATTCAAGTAGTCCCAGAAGAGATGATAAAGCACTCACTGGAATCATTCAATAGCATATATTTTTGTGCACTTCAAATGTTTGGTTGACATCACTCTTGTTTACCAGTGGTGAGATTATATCGAAAGATTATCAAGAACTTCCAGCAGAGTTAAAGCACTGGCTGGG
The DNA here is from genome assembly GCA_011799875.1 of Thinopyrum elongatum. NCBI lineage: Eukaryota > Viridiplantae > Streptophyta > Magnoliopsida > Poales > Poaceae > Thinopyrum > Thinopyrum elongatum. Next base: position 281,117,209 of record CM022301.1, read on the forward strand.
ATACAGTTCATTGTATTCTCTTGTGCAGTTCCACTAAATTGTACAATTGTCACAACATGATCCCTGTTTGCACAAGTAGGAACAAGGTGAAACCTTCATTAGCTTAGACAGAAAGGATAGAAAGACATTAGCATATTACTTTAATAGTAGCATCAAATTCATGATGAACAATACGCAAAACATTGCCTCATTGAACCAGTGGCAATAAATTGACAAGCAAAACAATAGCATTATTATGTCATGACACTACCAAGATTCCCTCCCTGCTCCACCACATGGTTCACCTCCATAGACACACATACACACGTACATGATTCAGCATAGGGTGCTACTAAAGATTTGTTTAACTCCGACAGGAAAATTAGGCAGCAATTAATTAGTGCTACTTAAGTACTCCTAATTAATTAAGCGACCTTGCAGGAGAGACAGCAGAAGTGGAAGGGCTCCTGGAGGATCGTCTCACATGTAAGGCAGACGTTGCCGGAGCCCTTGAATGGCCTCGACTGAGGCCTCAGCTTCAGCAAGATCACCTTGGCACTGTTGATTGTGTAGAGCTGGTTCACATATGCATCCAGAATCCAGTTAATTAGTATGATGTGTCGTCAAGCCAAGTACTACTCTGCTGCATTTCTCTATCTATCTACTCTTATAAAAAACAGAGTTGGTGATGATGGTGTGCCTGCCATCCTGCAATATAGGCCGTCCGATTTATATCTGATGGATAGGAAGGAAACTGTGGCAATTTTGCAAAAAGATACCCACACCCCTCTCCACATTTGCAAATAAGGCCTTCCCTCGTTCATCCTTTTTTCTCACAAGATAAACTACTCATACAAATGCATCTTGATGTTACGTGCAACGCACGGGCATCTTGCTAGTCTTCCAAGTAAATTAAGACTAGTAGCAACACAGCAATACAATACCATTAGCAAGATGTCAGGATAACATAGGACGGTACCATCGTGTGATCTTCTTCATTTCCTCCTTTTTCTTCTTCTTCTTCGTCTTCCTCTTCATGCTCTGTTTCTCTTTCTCCTCACCAGTTGGTGAAACCAAGTACATGATTGGCCTTCTATTTCAGACTTGGTTTTGTCAGTGAGGGAGTACAAGTGTACTAGTAAAAAAATAGCATTATTTTCTCATGGCAGTCGCAAAATAGAGGTGAACACATGCATTAAATATCATTCTTACCTAAAGGAAGGTTATGGTGCCAATATGGAGGACGAAGATTGGAACACAGATCTCCCTTTGTGCAGTTCCATCGAAATGAACCAACGGTTCCATTCTGACATTCAAGTTAAATAGCACAAAAGTCACTTCTTTTAAGAAGTGTTTTGTGCAGTGCACCAAAAGGTCGCAATAGCAACGAGGTGAAATGGATATCCCTGTTTGCACAAAAAGCTACAGAGGAAACAGTCAAAGTCTCAAACAATTACTGGCAAAAACAATTGGTTAAACTTGTCATGGCTTATAACAGTGGCTTGGCTTCATTTTACCAGGGGCATTAGATTAAGAACAGCTAAATATTTGCTATAAGGGCATGGGACAGTGGGTGCACCAGCAGTCCAGCACCATGTACCTAAACCGGGGCATAAAGTGGTGATTCAGAGTTTCTTGCCCCGAGAAACAAACATCCAAGAAACATATCTGGGTTGGTCCCATTTTTGTTCACTCTAGCCACCTATTCCTATGTGTGGATAGCAAATCTAGTCCTGGTCATACCACTGTGTACAACGTTTCCCCTATATTTCCCTTTTCGACCAAGAGACCGGTTGGATGACCAGTCTGTACTACTTTCACCCCATTTCTTTCCTGTTTGTACAAAGTCTGATGTACATACTAAATTTTCCCCCTTTATTTCTTGTTTGAACCAAGTACAAGATTCGACTGCATGAAGTAGCTTTACCTTTAACAATAGAAAAAAATGAGGTGACGTGGGACCATCCGATCGAGCCTAGCTACGAGGGGGCTGAGAGGTAGAAAATGATGCACAAGCAGTGACGTAGCGAGCCGGGGAAGTAGAGCTAGGCCGGTTTCGAAGGAAGATATACCTGAAGGTCGTCGGGGTGTGGATAGGTGGGCGACGAGAGGCCGGATCCGCCCACACTAGGGCAGTGACGAAGGGATCGGAGGACCTCCCACGCCGGCGCTCGGCCAGAGATAACGGTGCGGCCGGCAGCGGGTCTCCTCCCTCGCTGTCGATGACGACCTAAACGCTGCCCCTCCTCCCCTTCACCGGCGGAGGGGGATACGTCCGGATCTGTAACCAGCGGTGAGGATAGAAAGACAGTGTTACCACCATTATCTTGTTTAGATCTGGAGAGGATGAGAGTGTGTGAATAGAGCAACCCTAGCAAGCAAGCGCGGAGGCTCCTGCCTATATATATATATATATATATATATATACGTATAGTGGGGTAGTTTTCTTTTTTCACTCCATCAAAACAATCATTTAAAATTGTGTACGTGCCAGGTCGCCATTTTTGTTGAGTTGTTGATTGTTTTTTGAGATAGCTACCCGCTTATTCCAAGTGGTGTTATAGGGGTGGATTAACGAGCTGCTCGGCTCGGTTCGTTCGAAGCTCGTTAAAAGAAAATTCATGTAAGATGAGACATGTGTTGTGTTGTTACTAACGAACATAGCGTGAAACTTGTTAGCTGGTTCGTTAAGCTCCTTAATAAATTGATGATTGGCTTTGTTCATTAAGAAGCGACCCATGAGGATAACAAGCCGTCGTGCCTACCCCAGAAACTCTAATGGCCACCTATGAGAGGCTCAAGGCCAAGTTTGAGGAGATAGTCGCCGTTGAGAAGCAGTATTTCCCTGGCAAGGCGATGGCCCCCATCAAGGAGAGGGCCCCCAGAGGGATGGGATCCCCCGGTGAGCTGCACAAGGTAAAAAAATGGCTTACCATATTTGTGGTTTTTGATTATTTGCAGTGTGCTAGCTAATATGGTAGGGTTGTGCAGGTGCCGGTGGACGTCCTTGATGATTCCGATGTCGCGGTCTGTGGACATCGCCCCGGAGATCGATTTCCATGCCGCTGTCCGTCCTGTGGACATCGCCCCAGAGATCGATTCCGATGTCGCGGTCCGTCCTATGGACATCACCCCAAAGATCGATTCCCATGCCATTGTCCGTGCTGTGGTCATTGCCCGAGAGATCGATGACAAGAAATAGTTGGTCGCGCTAATCCTTCAAGGTAGTTTGCATTGTGTTTAATTACCAGAACGATGCGTGTTATCAAACCATCTTTGGGCTAGTGCACTGTCTTGTGTCGGCGGTACTTGCTACTTTTGTTTGATAGTGAATCATGCGAACCCTCTCCGAGTTATGGAAACAGATGTATCCTCACCAGCTTTTGATGTAATATATGGCATGCTTAGATGTAAGTTTGAACTGTTTATCATATCAGCAGGGCTTGTTTGATGATTCTTGGTGTTAGTAGGCTAGCTACTGTGCGAGCTATAGTACTTGCAAACACTCACCGAAGAGAAACGTTGGGGCTGATGAGCTCGTGGTACGCTTATAGGTCTGATCCGTCGTTGATCGGCCAATAGCCCAAGCTCCTAAAATTGTAGGATTAGCGATCGATCAGACAATAGTCCACAATTATACATTAATTCACATCAAACTCAAAGAGTTGGTTCACGGATACATTCACATTAATAGCTAGCAAAATTGGCACGTACTTGTAACATGCGTGAATGTGTAATTTTTTTGTTGGAAGCGTGAATGTGTAGTGACGTCGTACTTTCGGAGTGGCTACAGAGAGTGTGTACGTGTGCTAGAGGGGTTGTGGGATGGAGAGAGATCTAGAGAGAGAAAGACCCTCCATTTCTTTCTACTCCTAATCGTTAGATTGACAAAGGATATTTTTTGAGAACACAAAATCATAATAGTACAGAGACGTACAAATCCTAGGCGGGCTAGTTTGGCCTAGTGGGTTTCAGTGATATGACGTGCTACAGTGTCGTCCAGTCTTCGCATGTGGTAGCAGTATTGCGGGTACAGTAAGTTTTCTTGAAGAAGCGGATTCAACGAAGTCATGATGGTTCCTTCGTCCGACCAACTTACAGTGGGAAAGGTTGGGCCTACGCTACGACCGGGGTGACTCTCCCCTACAGTATTGTCTGGTGCACTACAGTATAATTTTGTGCATGGCAAGTGGACCAGGATGGTCGACGTCCCACATGTCGGCGAATGAAAGTATTCTTTCCGATATCGAGGACGAGCAAGGAGTATTCATTGTTTATTTTTTATGAAAGCTATTGTCTCCACTGTTACGACGGAGGAGTGTGAAACACGACAGCCCAGTGAACTTGGCATGTGCATAACTTCCTCCTTCCTCATGTACCATAGTGTTGACTATAAGGTTGGCTATAAGGTTACAACTTTTTCTCACTTTCTCTCTATCTATTTCCTCTCAAATGTTTTTTACCTTCTTTTTTTAGACACAATTGTTTTTTTAATACCTAGGAGCACGTGTAGAGACGGGCTCTTGCAGAGCCCAGTATTGTACTTGCTATGAATGCGGGCAGCTGGCGCCTGGGGGGAACGCGCGTGGGAGGGGGAGGGGTTTTCTGGTGGGCCAGGGCGGTCAGAAGCGGTCCGGACTCCCGCATGGCCCACCTCACATTATCACCATATTTCTTGTAGTCCGTGCGCGGCAGGCGGGCGATCTCTTCTTCCTCCCCCGTCTCTCTCTTCTCAGCCGACACCCGCCAAGCGATTAGATTTTGGCTATCGACGGTTTATTCAATTGCAGTCCCACATGTCAGTGAAAATGCAGGACAACGCGTGTCCCCTTTGGTGAGCGGCGTGCTAGACGGACTGTCAGGGGTGCGACGCGAACACGACAGCCGTGCTTTAAGTGTGCTGCCTTTTGCTTTTGAACTTGCAAAGTGTAACATTTTTGTGCGATCGATCAATAGAAATCCAGAACAAAATGACGAGGGCGGGGCTTTCCCGCGTGTTAGGCGGGCTAGTTTGGCCTACTGGGTTTGAGTGATATGACGTGCTACAATGCCATCCACTTGCTCCATTTTTATGTAAGCAAGCATCTCTGCTCTTACGTGGGAGGAGTGCGAAACACGGTGGATCTGATTTTGATCGAGGGATAACTGTTCCCTGTGAAATAATGGAGCACTGTTAGCGATTATAGCATGATACTAGTTAGGGAATCTCCAGCGCTGACCCACAAATTTACACCAGCATCTGTCCGAGGACACTGATGGAGAGGATGCCATCCAATGCTGCCCACATACCTTTCGACAACTATATGAACTAACCGGATGAAATTCATGCAAACAAAGCAAATTTCAAATTAACCGGTTGAAATTCATTACATTTCGAAAAAAATTCCTATAAACCGGACGAAATTCATTACATATTTCGCACAAACCGTACTAAAACCTACTGTAAACCTAATATAAACGATCGCCGGCGCCCGACCACCATGTCTGGCCATGAGCCCTGAGAACTGATGCTCCGGCTATTGCCTTTGCCTCCTCCTCACCCGCCTTGGCTTTGTCCAGCTCCGCCTCGATAAGCTCCTCCTCCTGAGCACAAGGTTCTGAAGATTTCCGCCTCCACATCACCGTCAAGCGGCTAATCGGCCGCCGATGTTTACCCCACCAAGCTTGGCGTCGACTGAGTGGAGGAGTGGTGGCCTTCCTGGGACCAGAGCGGCGGTGACCTACCATGTACTACTCTTCCTCACTGCCGGCGGCGCCCGCGCACGCGCGCCGGCTTCGTGGTCGTGGCGGCCGAGGGCGGCCGGGGGGGAGCCGACGATGTCCTTCATCTGCTCCTGCGACAGTACGTCCAAGAGAGCTTTGGAGCGCACCCAGAGCGGAGCCGGTGATGTCCTTCGTCTGCTCCTACGACAGTACGTCCAAGAGAGCTTTGGAGCGCGAGGAGGCCATAGTTGGAGTGGTGTCGACAGAAGGAAGGGACCGGAGGAGAATGATTGTGGGTCTTTGGCTATGGCTGGGGCTGAAGTTAATATAGCGGGCGAATGGCAATGAGCCGCGGCAGACGTACGGACGGCTGGCGCTGGAGTAGGTTCGTCGGCAGGCGTGTGTCATTAATGTGGGCGGCGGACGGACGGATGGCTATGGTGTCGTTAACGCGGAGCAGTCGCTTGCACCGGGATGCCGCGGGTGGCGCTCTCTCGGCCGTCGCGCTGCTGCAATGCCGGCGCCAGTGAGAGGTCGCGTCAGGCGTGAATGCGGCATTGACGTTCTGGAGCGACGATGACCGTTTCAGGCGGGAAGCGCGCGCTAGCGATGGAAGGGGTTTCGGTGGGCCAGGGCGGTCACACACTGGCGTGGTGGTATATTGTTTTTGTAGTTTGCAAAAGTACTCAATTAATGTGGCAGTTCACTTTTTTTTCTACGATCAACATACACCCTACAAAGCACCGTGTTCAAATTTGGCACTTCTCTGGGTTCATTTACCATATTTAGGCCATTATGTACATTTTGTAGAAATTTACTACCACTATAAGAATTAAATGAACATCTACATCATGCATATATGACTCAAAGCTTACATGCTATAGTGTGGTATTTATTCATAATTTGGTTGCCAAATCTCATGCGTGCAATGCACGTGTACCTTACTAGTAAACATAGTTTCTAGTGATATTATTTGTAGTTACATGCATCAACCAGGACGAAGGTGCAGAAACATCAAATCCCTGCTACAGCTACACGAGTGTGATGATAGGGACGTGGAATGCCGTTCGATCACGGTGCACGCGCGCGATCCGCGTGGCTGGGGTGGCGGCCAATCAGAAAGCAACCCACAATAGGGTCAGCGAACACAGTTTCCACACGCGACGGAAAGTAACCGTGTGCGGTAATAAAGAGTAAAATGCACTAGCGGTCATCGAACTTGTCTCGATAGCTCACTTTGGTCACTATACTTAAGAATACAATCAATACGGTCACTATATACGACTTAAGATGATTATACGGTCACTGGCTTAGCGTATAGCTCCGTATTTTGTCTGGTTGACCGGTCAAACAGTCCACATGCGCCTCACCCAGGTTCTACGAGCCCACCTATCAATGGGTCAAAAATAAATAAATTAGAAAAGCTAATTTATGCATTGCATGGGTGGGGAATTAACCCCGAACCTCTCCAGTAAAGTCCCACGAGCTAACCAAATGAGGTATTTTTGCAAGGAGCAAACGCGATGCACAAGCATGCATGCGGATGATCCACACACATGTAGTATGCACGCGCACGCACACAATACATACTAGCATGCACGCGGACGCACTTACGCAGTTACGCTTATGATTGTACTGGAATAAATTATGTGAACTCATGGATGACGAGCCTTTGAAGCGTATGCGGCACGTATAGACAACCAGGTATTCATGCAACCGCTCTTGTCGCCAGCTAGCCTTCAAGGACCACCATTAGACACACACAACCATGCATAACTTACAAATAATGGATAAATCGATCAAACACACACTCGTGTGCAGTGGCATTATGATCGATCGCTCACGATACATATATAGGTACCATAGTACCCTCTCTAGCTAGGTTGTTTATAGATTGTTGTTGTGATGGATGATATACATGAGCAAGGCGCCGAGTCACGTCATCGCATCATGTGCAGAGCCATGGCTAATGTCGAGCAGCTCGGCGCCCAAGCACGAGTATGACGTTGGTGTTGAGCCAGGTGAATACATGCTCGGTGTTCGTGGAGGCCGCCAGCAAACGTCTAAACAATAATGTCAGGCGCCGCCGAGGCGCGCAGGTGACGGGCTCGCCGTTTGCGTTGCGCCATGAGCAGGACTTTGATTGAGAGGACGACGTGCATGCATTACCATGGTTTGACAGCGTGAACGTGAGTGTCTGCACGCGTACATGCTACTTGCGTATGTGGACGGTGTGCGCTAATGTGTGCATCATGTATAATATAAAAAAATTGGTTTGTGCATTTAACGCAAAGTATTTCATTTTCATTTGGCTGACGAGTGTGCATTGCAGCGACGAGTCCGTGGTTTGATTCCTCACATACGCATAATTTTGGTTTTTATTTCTTTCTCCACTGACAGGTAGGCCCGCATAGATTGATAGATACAGAACACGAGTTGATGAGGCGCATGTGGACTATTTGACTGGTCAACCAGACAAATACGGAGCTATACGCTGAGCCAGTGACCGTATAATCACCATATCTCGTATATAATGACCGTATTCTTAAGTACAATGATCAAAGTGAGCTATCAAGACAAGTTTGATGACCGCCAATGCATTTTACTCGGTAATAAATGACCAGGATTGAAGGGGAATCCAAAATTCCTTCGTCGTCTGTCCTTGAGCTCTTGACAAACCAATGCACTATACGGTTGTCCGGCCACTCCGCCCCAGAGCTCTCACCAAGCGTCGTTCATGCCATCGCGCCGCACACTAACCGGTAAGGAAGGCATCCCGCCGCGCCGAGTTCCTCGCCGCCCACGACCACACACAAAATGGTAGGGAAGCGATGGCATCCCACCGTGCCGAGTTCATCGCCGCTCGCGACCTCACACCTACGTGGGCAGACTTTGAAGCTGCCAAGGCCGAATGGGAGGTAGAGCAAGAGGTGGCCAAAGCCACACAGAGGGAGCGGAAAAGGCAGAAAGCACTCAAGAAAAGAGAGTCCCGCCGCCGCAAGAAAGAAGAGGACGCACACGCTGCTGTGGAGAGCTCGGCGGAGATCCAAGCACAGTGGGGTGTCGCCGACAAAGCCGGGAAGGAGAATGACGGTGTCTGGCCAGCATGTGAGAAGTAGTAGTACTAGTAGTTAGTGTGTGTGTCTGTGTCGCCCGTACGTTTGTTTAATTAATTACGAGCATGTACCGGTACTAGTTACTACTGTAGTTTTTAGAGCAAATTACCAGTACATTAGCCTAGACTCAATGGAAAAATTCCTATCCTATGCATCAAATGGCATCTCTTTCTCTATAGGAATTGAGATGCATGTCATCTCACTTCCTATGATTTTCATATTCCTATAAAATTCCTATCCTATGAACCAAAGGAGGCCTCCGCTGGAGTACAGTACTACTATAGCTAGCAGTATTGCTGGTACAATAGTTTTCTTCAAGAAGCGGAATTCAATGAAGTCATGAGGGTTCCTTCGTCCGAGCAACTTTACAGTGGGAAAGGTTGGGCCTGTGATTTCACGGCTCATTAGTCATTATTACTGCGGCGCGATGACCGGGGTGACTCTCCCTTGGAGTTCTGCGTGCATGGCAAGTGGACCAAGATGGTCGACATCCCACATGTCGGCGAACGGAAGTATTCTTTCCGATATCGAGGAGCAAGGAAACTGCGTGGTATAGTATCACTGCTGATTTATATTTATTTTTTATTTTTTATGAAAGCTAGCGTTTCAACTCTTACGACGAAGGAGTGAAAAACACGGCACCTGGATGTCCCACACGTCAGCAAAAGGAGTGCGACATGAACAGCGTGGTAGAGCGTCTCCACTTCTAGGTCGGAGACCACACGTAGTACTAGTAGTATGTAACGATACAAAGTGCGACCCGGAGAGAAAGATGCGTCTAGTTGGAAGGTCTCGGGTCATACACGTAAACAAATATAAAACCTAATATGTGCCTCCAATTAATATAGTAGTAGAGTACTTAGGCACGTACATCATAATATCATTGTGCATTACACGTACAACATTTAGTGGTAGTAAGACAAATGCCTATATGCCACGCATGTTCATACTATTTGTGCCTTTCTACTTCACTTACTGCGCTACATTACTCAGGTTCGTACATCCCTGGGTACATGTCCGTCTCGTAGTTCCAGTCCCTTCGGAAAGGATGTTCTGCGGGCGCGCACTAGTGCAGTTTATATTTGAGACTAGCAAGAGGCCCATGCATTGCACGGAACATCAAGATGCATTTATACGAGCTGTTTATCTCATGGGAGACGAAGATGAATGAGGGAAGGCCTTATCTGCAAATGTGGAGAGGGGTGTGGGTATCTTTTTGCAAAATTGCCATAGTTTGCTTTCTATCCATCAGATATAGATCGGACAGTCTATATTGTAGGATGGCAGGCACACCATCATCACCAACTCGGTTTTTTATATTTTATTATTATTATAAGAGTAGAGATAGAGATTAGGGAGCTGGCGGGCGGTTCGTTGTACGGCACGTTCGCGTCCATCCACTAGCCCGGAATTAAAGCACGCACGACATTTACAGCGACTAGGATTAGTTGTTTTCCGGGCGCATGGACCAACGCGGACTAGCGGACCTGGTCACCCTTTTTCGAGCATGCCTTCGACAAGTACGTGCGTGACATGCGTGCATGAAATCTTGCGTGACCAAACCGTGCGAAGCGGAGCGGTAGGCTGTCGAACTGCAGCCTGCATGTTGCAGCCATGTCATCCACACGCAACCTAAAGGCCAATTCATACTCCGCTGGACTATACTGTACTACTATGCATTGTTTGGCACGAATGTTCCTTGGAGCTCGTGCTGCAACTGCCATACTCCACAGCCCGCTTCCCTTCTCCTTCCTCTTCCACCGCCTGCGCACGTCCGCGGGAAGCGACCGGTCAACCCTTATATAGGAGTGCTAGCACAAAAAGATGCATGCATGACCACTAAAATGTCCTTTCTCTTATCTCTATGAAATAAATGTGGCGTGAAACTCAAAGCCCTTTAAGTCTGAGTATAAGGGAAATCATCGTCCTCCTCCGGCTCCGCTTCGCCCGCGTCGTCGTCCTCCTGTTCCGGCTCCGCGACGTTGTTCTCCTCCTCCGGCTCCACGTGCTGCTCCGCCTCCAACGCCTCCTCGTCCGGCTCCGGCTAGTCCGGACTCCAGAGGCAGGGCGGCTGCGATCCGGGCTTCACGTTGCCTCCAGATCAAAGCGCCACTATGGCGGGAGCATGGCGTATGTCGTTACCTTCGGCCGGGCCATGGCTATTGGGCGACGGCGACCAGAGAAGAGGCGGCGGGAGGGGAATGAATGCAGCTACTGTTTGGGTTCGCCGTACGGCTTAAATAAATGTGCACCATCACGTGTACCCGTGGGTGCACAAATTGTAACATACGGGTCTGCTTAGGGGGTGTCACGTAACTGGTATGTGTGTGAGATTCTGAGAGGCAGAGTGCATGTGTGTGACTCTACTCTTCGGACATGTACTCCACCTTTTGCATCGGGATATAAGTATAATGGTATTACACTTTAGCTTGTGATTTACATGGCCGTGTTAACGTGGTTGTGTAAAAAAAATGTCACTTCCTGCTCGTGATTTGCGTTATATAATTATGAGAAGTTTGCTAACTACTCCCTCCGTCCCATAATATAAGAACATTTTTCAAGCTTACATAGCTTGAAAAACGTTCTTATATTATGGGACAGAGGGAGTACTAAAATAAAGTGGAATTTGTCCATGTTATATAAGTAAGTTAAGGTGATTGTTTATCATACGGTAAGGTTGGACCAAGGGTGGTAGGAAAAAATGCTCCACCTAGAGCATGTGTGTGTGAGATGGAGTCTCTATGTGTGTGTGTGTGTGTGTGTGTGTGTTTGTGGTGTGGTGTGTGGTGTGTGTGTGTGTGTGTGTGTGTGTGTGTGTGTGTGTGTGTGTGTGTGTGTGTGTGTGTGTGTGTGTGTGTGTGTGTGTGTGTGTGTGTGTGTGTGTGTGTGTGAAGCGGAGTCTTCGGTGGTGAAGGTAATTTAAGTGTGTGTGGCTTCATCATAGAGAGGTGATGTGTATGGCAGAGGCCACCAATGAGGGGGGTGCGAGAGAGAAGAGGCCCGTAAAGAGGGAAGAGAAGGCATGTGCACGTGAGAGGAGTTGACATCGAGATAATGTGTTTGTTCGAGAGACACCAAGGAAGACTACTATATATCGATGGTGCATGTAGGCGGGAATTAAATGAAGGGATGGTCTTATTGGTTTCGGGGATATAGGGGAAGAGTGAGAGAGGGGGTAGCTAGAAGGAGATTGTTAAGTGTGAGTGTGTGTTTTAGAGAAGAGACCCATCCAGGCGGAAGTCATGTGCACACAAGAAGAGAACGATTCGATGTGGGGTTAGGGCTGAGGGTAATTAACTACATATGGAGACATAGGAGACCTTGAACATGCATGTGCGGGAGGTATACATGTATACGTGGGATGTGTGTGTGTGCGCGCGTGCGCATGATCGAGATAAAAGAAAGAAGACATAAGTCATAAGATCAATGGCATGGGAGAGACGGATCGGTATGACAATATGCATGCATGTGAGAGTGGAGGGAAGAAGGCCCGATAATTGAGCATGTGTTTTTGTCTTTAAGAGATAGTGGCGTGGGCTAGAGCATGCATCTATAGCGAGCAGAGAGAGCGAGACACAACGATTGTGCAAAAGAGATCAACCTATAGATGCATGTATAGAGAAACAGATATAGTGTGCATGATAGGAAGCAAGAGTGAGTGCGAGAAAGAAAGGTTGACGGAGAAACTGCAGATAGATAGAGAGATAGAGATGCTAGCTAGAGGGACATCGGCTAGTTTGTGTGTTAGAGATGACCGCCGAGTGGTTCAGAGGGGTGAAGTTATGTGTGTGTGTGAGAAAGATAAAAAGAGGGTGCATGACTGCATGTAGAGAGAAATATATATAGTGTGCGTGATAGGAAGCAAGAGTGAGGGCGAGAAAGAAGGTTGATGGAGAAACAGATAAATAGAAAGATAAAGATGCTAGCTAGAGGGAGATCGGCTACCTAGTGTGTGTGTTAGAGATAAGAGTCGAGTGGATCAGAAGACTGAGTTATGTGTGTGGGTGTGAGAGAGATAGAGAGAGGGTGTATGTGAGTCACATACAAACAAATATCAGAGAGAAATGAGATCCCGAGAGACGGAGTTTTGTGTTTGCGAGAGAGAAAGATATTTCACAAGGAGAGTGATAGCTAGAGAGACATATATTATCCCTATTAGGGAACGCGAGATATCCCTAGGGAGAGAGAGTTTGTGTGAGCGACATACAAGGGAATGGTGGAGAGATATGAGACCCTAGGAGACAGAGTTTGTGTTTGTGTGTGAGAAAGAGATATTTAAGAGGGAGAGTCGTAGCTTCTCATACCTAAGGAGCGCAAGACATCTCTGTGTGAGAGGGGGTGTGCGAGCGGCACACAGGGGAATAGCAGAGAGAAATGAGACCCCGGGAGATGAAGTTTGTGTTTGTGTGAGAGAAAGAGATTTCACAGGGAGAATCATAGTTAGAGACACATAGCAGGGAGCGAGATATACTTAGAGAGAGATAGAGTGAAGGTCGAGGGAGAGAGTACCGTCAGTGTGTTACGAAGATAAAAGATCATTAATTGTCGACATACAAGTAGCACGAGAGATACCCGAGAGACGATGAAGGCGTATAGCTCTAGAGAGATATAAAAGCATGAGTGATAGCTATATGAGACGAATATCTGGATTAAAGGGGATTCAAATATTCAAACTAGAGATCACGACATCGATAATATCATAACGAAAATTGGTCTATCAAACATGCATATTCATTTGAATTTGGGGACACGTGTAATGTTATATAGTTTATCAATATTAGTGATCCATAGATTCTTTAATTAGAGACAATGCATGGTTTATATGCAATTAATGTCTAAACGGGATTACACTATATGTTGCGTGTGTCAAAAACATTATACGTGTTTCAGAAGTAAAAAAAATCCTCATGAAACACACATTAATTGAAGACAGTTAGCGAGTAATGCATACATTGGATTTCAACATAAAGTGGTTTCAAATATTTGAAAATCCAAATTAAGATGGATCCAGCCTTATGAATCTAAGATCATGCCATTTGTAAACCATATTTATGTATAAAGGGTGTTGTGCTTTTGAAAGTATATATAAAAAATGATGTATATAGATTTGTATTCGAATACAAAATGGATCCTGCCCGGAAAAAAATACAAACTGGATTCGAATTGATTTGGCACGGTAAACGTGCACTCTTTCTCTGGAAAAATTTGAACGAAGCGGGAAAACTCGCAGTAACCGCCCGAAACCAAAATCTGCAAGATGGAAATTACTGCCTATCCCTGACATGCAAAGCCTATCGGCTCGATAGGTTTCGATAGGGGTAGGCTTGTAATTTCACTCAAATGTGACATAACCGCCTCCGCCTCTCACCTCCCCGGATTCAAACACGGTGGGCGCCAAAACAAACTCTCCTCAGCCGAAATCTCTGTCGGCAAATATTCGGTGTATGCGAGATTACCGTCCTATCCCCAACCGACTAATATTGTTGTGATGTAGGAAATTTTAAACGGGGGGCTAAGTTTGTAAATTTCCTCGCATTTGAGACAAGCACGCCCTAAAGACATGGTTTCCCCTACCTCTCTCCCTCCACTCCCCCATTCGTACTCCGTGGGCGCCAAAACAACCTCTCCACCGCAGTCTCCTCCGTCCGCCACCCCATCCACCGCCGTCCTCCTCCACCATGCCAGAGCTGATACCCCGATGTCGTCGTCCATTACAAGAGATCGGCCTCTCTCATGCACGGCTTCAGACCAGTATCCTTGCATCGCGTCCTCTTGCTTCATCCGCGCCGTCGTCCACCTTGCCGAGGCCGCTCGTACGACCGTCTCGTCCACCGCACCGGGATATTTCCCTCGCCAGCACCGTCTGCCCTCCTAGATCTGCTTCCATGACGCCGACAGCCATCACTACCGCAGCCCCCTCAACGCCTCAGCAGATGCTTACACGGTGCCACACCAGAGGCGGTACTCTTTCATATCTGCTCAAGTTATTGATCTCAGCAAGAAAATAGATCGCCACTGCTTTACTGTGATTTCTTGTCCATCACTTAGAATCTTACTTGTTAGTTGAAACCAAACATTGTTGCGAAGTTGCCTTTGTCCGGTTTGCACCTTCAGATCCGCCATGGCACGCTCACCACTATACTCGCAATGCTTATGGTTTTCCCCTTTTATATTTCACATTAGCTTAAATGACAGTTGACTGAATTTCAAATTGGGGTCAGTCCATTTTTGGGAGTTCGCCGAAGGGAAGGAAGGGGCTCGCCGGAGGGCTGCCCCATTATCTATCTTAGGGTTTCGGGTGGGGAAAGTGGTTGTGGGGGGCTATCGTCGGGCTATGGTGGGGCCTCGCCGGAGGCAAAACTCGACGCGGGTGGGGGGGTGGGGTTAGCTAGAGGGATGGCCGGGGGCGGCGGAAGACCGGAGGTGGTGGGCGGTTCAGGGGAGGGCGGGGGCCGGTGGTTCGGCCGGCGGCCCGTGCAGTGGTCTTTAGGGGAAGAATAAGAGGCGAGGAATAAGAAGGGTTAGGAGACGTAGGATCTTCATCCAACCGCCTGAAATGGTCGACTGGCCCAAATGACGAAAGTCAGGCGACTTGCATGTAGACATTCCCATATATTCAGTACCATCATCGTAGGTGCTTTGAGACATACGTGCAAGCAGTGCTCCTCAACCCATCAAGCTAAACAACATGCCACTCATAATTCCAAACTTAGTTTCTCAAATACAAATCTGATATGATGCTGACATGTACTAAAACAGAGAATGTTTAATTGGTCAGCTAATGTTCCTACTTTACTTTTGAAAATCACATGCGCCACATATCGAGGGACAACAGGGAGTTGCGTTCTTTATGCGCTCTGGTTCATCATGTGTGGCCAACCAACATTTTATTATCCAAAATCTACTTGCTCTTATTTAGCATGCTCCTCTTCTGTTCTTCTTTTGTAAGTACTCTCTCCATACCTAAATATAAGTCTTTGTAGAGATTCCTCCATGGACTACATACGAAGCAAAATGAGTGAATCTACACTCTAAAATGTATCTATATACATCCGTATGTGATCCATAGTGGAATCTCTACAAAGACTTGTATTTAGGAACAGAGGGAGTATAATAGTTGCACAGTATGTTCTTTGTAGTGAAGAGGAGCAGGGACATTTGCAGTGTACATGTCTATTCGGTCGCTTGTCATGGACGCTTTCAACTCTTCGTGTTGGTCTTCATGTCGATTGTCATGGACGCTTTCAACTCTTCGTATTCGGTCGTATGTGTCGCCTTTGAGAATTAGACTGATAGTAATAGTACTGCACCTTCAGTTGTAGAGAGCTGGTATCCGAAGCCTTTCAAGCCGTACCGGCAATACTAGCACATATTTTCCAGCAAGTTCCACTTTCCTGATTTTATTCCTGATGCTTAGGGTTTTCCCATTATATCTACACTATGATCTGCGTAGGTGCTTTGTGTCCTACTAGCAGTTGTCCACCCTTTAAAGCTAAATAACACACCAATCATATGTCCTAAGCTTCTTCAAATACGAATGTGATATGATACTGACATTAGCTAACAGACACACATTTAATTGGTTAGTGTAGGATCGAAAGTAGGTCTAGAGGGGGGTGATTAGACTACTTGACCAAATAAAAATCTAACCTTTTCCCAATTTTAAGTGTTGGCAGATTTTAGCAACTAGTACAAGTCAAGCAATCAACCTACACATGCAATTCTAAGAGTGTAGCAGCGAAAAGTAAAACATTCCATATGAAGGTAAAGGGAAGGGTTTGGAGAAGGCAAACGCAATGTAGACACGGAGATTTTTGGCGTGGTTCCGATAGGTGGTGCTATCGTACATCCACGTTGATGGAGACTTCAACCCATGAAGGGTAATGGTTGCGCGAGTCCACGGAGGGCTCCACCCATGAAGGGTCCACAAAGAAGCAACCTTGTCTATCCCACCATGGCCATCGCCCACGAAGGACTTGCCTCACTCGAGTAGATCTTCATGAAGTAGGCGATCTCCTTGCCCTTACAAACTTCTTGGTTCAACTCCACAATCTTGTCGGAGGCTCCCAAGTGACACCTAACCAATCTAGGAGACACCACTCTCCAAAAGGTAATAGATGGTATGTTGATGATGAACTCCTTGCTCTTGTGCTTCAAATGATAGTCTCCCCAACACTCAACTCTCTCTCACAGATTTGGCTATGGTGGAAAGATGAATTGAGTGGAAAGCAACTTGGGGAAGGCTAGAGATCAAGATCCTAGTGGTAGGATTGGAATATCTTGGTCTCAACACATGAGTAGGTGGTTCTTTCTCAGAAAATGAGTAGTGGAAGTGTAGGCACGTTCTGATGGCTCTCTCACAAATGGAGAAGGGGGTGGAGGGGTATATATAGCCTCCACACAAAATCCAACTGTTACACACATTTGACCCAACTCGGTCAGACCGAATAGAAGAACTCGGTGAGACCGATTTAGTTCAAAATGTGAACGTTAGGAATCTCGGTGGGACCGACTGGAACAACTCGGTGGGACCGATGTGCTAGGGCATAGGGCAAACATCAACTTAGTGGCACCGATTGCATCATCTCGGTTAGATCGAAGTGAAGCAATAAGGCAACAGAGAGGATGTCAAGCAAACTCGGTGGGACCGATTGCACATTTTGGTGAACCGGAATAATTGCAACAGGCAATAGAGAGTTTGCAAGGCCATCTTGGTGAGACCGAGATCCGTATCGGTGTGACCGAATTGTCTATGGTTTCTGGCATTGGCTATGTCAACTGAACTCGGTGGCGCCGGATAGGTCAATTCGGTGGGGCCGAGTTTGACTTGGAGTTTTGGACATATGTGAAAATGAGAAAGTAGTTGAGGGTTTTGGAGCAATATCACTAAGCACTTTGAGCAAGTAGACCATTAAGCAACACCTCATCCCCTTTTAATATTATTGGCTTTCCTATGGACTCAATGTGACCTTGGATCACTAAAATAGGAATGAAGAGTCTTGAGCTTTTGCCAATCTTTGTCCTTAGCATTTTGAGGGGTCCACATCTCTAGTCCATGCCATGCCAATCATTGAACTTTCTGAAATATTCAACTTGAATGGATATTAGTTCAATGAGCTATATGTTGTTATGAATTACCAAAACCACCCGGGGATTAGTTGCACTTTCAATCTCCCCCTTTTTGGTAATTGATGAGAACATATAGATCAAAGCTTTGACAAATGATAATATGAAAGAAATACATCATCGCTTTGAGAAGTATGTGATAAGCAAGAGCTCCCCCTAAATTTGTGCATTATTTAAAATTTGCTTTTGAATGCAAATGCACAATCGATTAGGATCATGGGTCACTCTTCCATGTCACATACATCTTGGTGGAGCACTCAAAATGATAAGAGTTGAATAACATGCACTCATCACCAAGGATAAAAGTGATTGATCATACACAAATATCATAGACATAATCATGCAAGCACACACATTAAGCGTAGTATGATCAAACACATGATCACATAAGTGTCTCACGAGCATAACACAAATTGTAGCATACGAATCAAACAACCAGACGATCAAAGTAGCAAGAGAGGCAAATAAAAGGCAAAAGACACTCTCTCTCTCTCTCTCAAAGCCTAATGATCTATACACTTTCTTCCCCTTTGGCAACAAGTTACCAAAAAGTTCAAAAATGTATAGTGCTATGCGGCTCTCTAGGCACGATCTCCGGGAGCTGCTGAAGGGGTCTTCTGGCTTGTTGCTCCGGTGTGCGTAAATGGCGTGGAGAGGAGTCTGTCTGCAAATGCCTCTGAAGTAGTCTGTGGAGCTGGAGGGGTTGACACTGGAGGTTCAACCGTGGCAGTTGGTGCAGGTGCTGAAATAGTAGTCCTGGAGTCTCTGACAACTGGCACTGCTGATGACCTTTGTGCCCTTGGCACTCTCTGGAATGTATCTGTGGTTGGTTTATCCTCCCCGTCCTCAGCTTCTTCTTGGAGCTTCTCCATAATGGTCTGTATCTCAGTGACCTTAACATCTAGATCCTGGAATTTAGTCTCAATGATCCTCTCAAGACTCTCTTGATTTTGAGTCAGGGTGGCCAAGCCCTTCTCAATTCTCACTGTATCCTCAAGCAGATAACTGAGTTGATCTTGCTTGGTCTTGAGCGTCACTGTGGAAGCATCTGGTGCACTAGCTTCCTTTGCTGCTTTTGCAGCCTTTGCTTTCTCTCTCTTCTCCTGGGCTTCAACTGAAGTAGGATGTGATGCATCCATGACAACCTTGTTGTCCTCAAAATTTGGCCTCAAGGGAAGATGCTCTTTATCAAGAAGATATGTCCCAGTTCCCATCTTGGAGTTGATCACATCTGAATGTGAGGGGCATATCCACAAGATCTCTTCTAATCAGCAGCTGTTCTCTTCACAGTCTCAACAATCAAGCTCATCACCTTGAACTTCTGAGGTACATCAAACATGTGAAGCAAATTGATTGAGTGACCACGGATCATTCTATGATCTCCTGACTTGGGCAAAAGAGTGTGCCTCAAGATAGTGTTGATGGTGGTTAGATCAGACAGCAGATAGTATATTGATCCAAGCTTGTGTGTCTCCAGGGCATCACCAGGAATAGTCTTGTACATGTTGGCCATGGAGTTGTGATCCTTCCTAGGCTTGGCATATACATCAGTGTCATTCTCCTCTTCCTCTGGGGCATTGATCAGCTTGGCCCATTCTGAGATAGTTGATTGATACCTTGTACCTTCAGTCATCCAGACAATCTTTCCATCGGGATAGAAGTGAGCAGTGGAATAGAATTGCATGATCATCTCATCGTTCCACATAGTCAACTTCTGTCCAACAAACGTGTCAACTTCATTCATTCTGAAGCTCTCATGCACACCTGGGAAATAATCCTCATTGTCATCAATGTGTTTCCAGTCAACCCATCTCATATCACACACAATGGGCTTCTTGTCCAAAAGGACAGTCTCATAGAAATCCTGTTGTTCCTTTGTGTGAAAGCGGTAGTCCACAGTAGTTCTCCTCCTGGTGGCATAGGGATCAGTCTGTCTCCAAAGTCTCAGACCTGCATCCTTTCTCAGCTTCATATTTTCTGCCACAGAATGATCATCACTATGATATGGAATCTTTGGCTTGAGCTTTCTGAGCACTAGTGGCTCTTCCTCTTCTTGAGCTTCAGGCACTGGGGCCTTATTCTTCTCAGCAGCAGAAATGTTCCTTGTTGATCTCTTTGGTGCAGATGGTTTGGGAGCTTGAGCTTGAGATGGAGGCTTGGGGGCAGACTTGGGCTTAGATGAAGCAACCCCAGTCCTTATGGCATCCCCCATAAGCTTCTGAGTCTTTGCAGGAGGTGCAACTGGCTCTTCCTCCTCTTCTTCTTCATCAGAATCTCTCATCATAGAAGGTCTGCCAATCACTCTAGCAATGGTCTTTCTGACTCTCTCCTTCCTCTTCTTTCCTCTAGCAGCCTCTTCCTCTCTTGGTTCAAGAGTGAATTCCATGGTTTCTTGAGTTGAGGCTCTGGCTTTGACATTGGAGCTCTCTTAGCAGGAGCCTTCTTCATTCCAGGCTTTGTGACAGCAGCAGCAGCAGCATACTCTTTCTTGAGTATCTTCTTCTTGGAGGTCACGTCCTCCTCAAAGACAAAGTCCTCATCCTCAGATTCAGATGTTCTCTTCTTCCTTGTCCTGGTTGCTGCCTTTGGCAAATTGCTGGGAGTGCTTCTGCTCCCTTCATCATAGCTGCTTGAGGGACTAGTGCCCTCACTGAGGTTGACCTGCTCTTCAGACTTGTTCTGGCTATCACTGCCCTCTGACATAGCTGAAACTGACCCTGTGAATAGTTGGGTATAGATAGAATGGATGAGCATCACAAAGTGCAGCTTATTTTGCAAAAATATTGAGACAAAAACTTAATTTTAGTTTTCTGCAGAAAGCATTTTGGAGCTACCAATTTGACAAACTCGGTGACACCGAAGCACTAACAGAGTCTAAACACACAGTTTCGGTCAGACCGAAATGCAGTTCGGCGACTCCGAGATGCTAGGGTTTCACAGAGAAAGTGATTTCGGTCGCACCGATCAGTACACTTCAGTCAGACTGAGTTGTACTTGTGCAATGGCCAGGGCCAATCCGTGTGACCGAGATCCTCAGATCGGTCGGTCCGAGATGAGTTCGGCGGAAACCTAACCCTAAGTTTTTCCATCAAATCTATTCTAAGGAATTCTTTTGGTGGATAGATCAATCTCATACTTGGAAAGAACATATGCATTATGCTTTGTGCAAGAATCGGAGTTATGGAAAGCACAAAGGGTCAAATCCGTACCCTAACTTGGCGACGGATTTGCTACAGCGGCAACGGCGGTGAGGATTCCATTAACGGCGGCGGGGACCATCGGTAGGGGGTCACTGGCGACGATGGCGATGATCCGGAGACCAGGGGCGGCAGTGCTAGGGCGCGGGCTCGTGCGGTTGAAGTGATTTTCAACCGTACAGGTATGCATAGTATAAATACCCAGGCGCTATCGGTGTGACCGAGTGGAACTACTCGGTGGCACCGAGATGCAAAACTGCTAGCAGTTGCTGCAACTCGGTGTGACTGAATGGTTCTAATCAGTTGCACCGAGATTGAAAACCTAGATCAACTTAATGATTTCGGTGAGACCGAATAGGAGTGAGTTGGTCTGACCGAAAGGCATTAAGAGGTTTTGGAGGTTAAGCCCTTGACGGATCGGTGGCTCCGAGTGCTCCTCACCCGGAGGGTCCGAGTTCGACTTGTTCAAACTTTGTGATGTAGCATGAATAGAGTTTGAGATGAGAAAAAGCATAGATAGCTAGAGGAAGTACATAGGCATTCTTGTCCATCCATTTGGCAAAAAGAAAAACCAAACAATCAGAGCAACAAATGGATGTCCTCGAATGGAGAAAATTATGCAACCAACATGCTCACACAATAAGATGGCAAATAAAACATGTGGCAAAGCATGCACAAACACTCTAGCATCTATCAAGCAATTGGCGATGACTAGGTCATCTATATATGAGTATATTGACTTAGGAGTCAAATGAGAACATTTGATCATAGGTCATACTCATCGTTTAAGCACAAGTGGGGTTACCACTTTTACATAAAGCATTGTTGTGTTCACACCATTAGAGTTGCTTTAGCTCAATTCTTAGAGCAAAGCTCCCCCTAGATGTGATATCCCCCCTTAGAGGGATGAACTAACCCTGGGTTTTGTCGATGATGACTTCATGTAGGTGTTGAAGATGTGGATGCTCAATGTTGATGTAGATCATTTGGAGCAGTCCATTGGAGTGAGTTGCACTTTCAATACCTACACGGGTTAGTCCCATAAGGAACACACAAGGATATCCATAGACATAGAGTGAAACACACATATGATGATGTCCATGAAAGCATTAGGTTACCTTGTCCCTTGTCTTACCAACAAGAGGGTTTGTGACTCCTTGAACTAGTACAAGATATGGAAGTTGGTTGCACTTGTCCTTGCCAAAATGGATATGAGTGAAGTATGTTGGCGGAGTCACCCTCAAGAACTCTCTAGTTCTTCTTCTTTGGGAACCACATCAACTTGATGGGAATCCTTGGAGTTGTAGTCATACTTGATGAAGTAGAACTTTATGTAGTCTTTGGAACCCACTTGACCAAGCCCTTAGGAGCTTCTTCAAATGAATCAATCTCCTCTTGAAGCTTGTCCTTGCCTTTTAGCTTGTGGTCTTGTGGTGGAAGATCATCTTGAGCTTGTGTTCCCTTAAAAGAAGTGGGGTCATACTTCTCTTGTTGAGGAACAAACTTCATCTTGGGGTATTGATCTTCTTCCCACTCAACTCCATTGGCATTGAACTTTCGTTCAAAACCAACACCTTGATTCTTCCGGTGCCTTCCTTGCTTGCGTACAATTTCCTCAAATTGCTTACTTCCGGCAAGGCTCTTGTAAACACCTTTCTCTATAATTCCCTTTAATAAGCTATTTTCTTGCTCAAGTGTAACTTGGCTAAGAGAATCATTAGTGGAATCAAGAGAACTACTAGAAGCAACAATACTGGATTTAACATTGTTATTGTTACTACTAGAAGAAGAATCTTTCTTGCTCTTATTGCTAGATTTTACTTGTGGCATATAAGTAGACAAGAGTAAACGCTTGGCAGCGTAAGAAGAATTCTTCTTTCGAAGATCATCATTGATTGCTTTTAGGAACCCATGCTCTTGCTCTAAATTTAGCTTCTTGAAGCGTAGCTTCTCATGAGTCCTTAGGAGTTCTCTATGATCCTCTGGAGTTGTTTCATGAGCTAACTTAAGAGTGTTTAGTTCTTTAGTTAGACGCTCAATCTCCTTCTTATCATTGTCATTCGTTTCACCTTGATTAGCATGATTAATAGCAATTTCATCATAGTTTTCATTACTAGTGTTGTCAACAAGTAAATCATCATCACCTAACAAATCATCTTCATCACTATTGAAATCAACATACTCATGGTGTGATACCTTAGGGCCTTTAGCCATGAAGCATCTTCCAATTCCTTCGTTTGGTGAGTCAAATATGTCGTAGGAGTTGGATGACACAAGTGCAAGACCGGCAACACCTTCATATTGAGTATATTCGGAGTCGGAGTAATAACTTCTCTCGGAGTAGTTGTCGGAGTCGGAACCGGATACCCATTCACCAACGTGAGCTTGATGTCTTCGTCTTGTGTAGCTCTTTGATGACTTGTCCTTCCTTTCCGAATCCTTGCTTCTACGAGAGGGTCTTCGTTTATAACGATCATCTCTACTCCTTCTCTCTCTTGGTGGTGATTCCTCTCTTTTACTTCTTTTCTTGGGTGAATCTTCTCTTTTCTTGTAGGGAGCCGTACACTCATTGGAGTAGTGTCCGGGTCTTCCACAATTGTAGCAATTGCGATCACGACTAGAAGATCTTTTGTCATTGTAGGACCTTGACTTGGAACTTCTCTCTTTGCTTCTATTCTTGTAGAATTTGTTGAAATTCTTCACCATTAAGCTCAATTCTTCATTGAAGACTTTTTTCTCACTTGATGTTGTAGGAGCATCACATGAAGCTTTGTAAGCACCACTTGACTTGTTGTGGAGCTCTTCCTTATCCTTGAGTGACATCTCATGAGCAACAATTCTACCAATGACTTCCGTTGGCTTGAGATCTTTGTAGTTGGGCATCATTTGGATCAAGGTGCACACGGTATCATATTTTCCATCCAAGGCTCTTAGGATCTTCTTGACGATGAATTTGTCGGTCATCTCTTCGCTTCCTAAGCCGGCAATCTCATTTGTGATGAGAGCAAGCCTAGAGTACACTTTGGTGACTCCTTCACCATCCTTCATTTTGAACTTGTCAAGTTGACTTTGAAGCACATCCAATTTGGATTCCTTGACGAACCCGGTACCTTCGTGCATATCAACCAAAGTATCCCAAATTTCCTTTGCATTCTCAAGATGGCTGATTTTGTTGAATTCTTCGGGGCACAATCCGTTGAAGAGAATATCGCAAGCTTGAGCGTTGTATTGCAACATCTTCATTTCTTCCGTTGTCGCTTCACGATCCGGTTCTTTTCCATCCTCGAAGAAATCACCTTGCAAGCCAATACGCACAACAGCCCAAACGGCGGGGTTATGACCAAGAATATGCATTTTCATCTTATGCTTCCAACTAGCAAAATTAGTACCATCAAGGTAAGGACCTCTACGGTGATAATTTCCCTCGCTAGACGCCATACTCTCCTAGGTTGTGAAACCAAGGCTATGATCACCAAAGCTATGGAAATCAAGGTAAATGGAGACCAAAGCTCTGATACCACTTGTAGGATTGAAAGTAGGTCTAGAGGGGGGTGATTAGACTACTTGACCAAATAAAAATCTAACCTTTTTCCCAATTTTAAGTGTTGGCAGATTTTAGCAACTAGTACAAGTCAAGCAATCAACCTACACATGCAATTCTATGAGTGTAGCAGCGGAAAGTAAAACATTGCATATGAAGGTAAAGGGAAGGGTTTGGAGAAGGCAAACGCAATGTAGACACGGAGATTTTTGGCGTGGTTCCGATAGGTGGTGCTATCGTACATCCACGTTAATGGAGACTTGAACCCACGAAGGGTAACAGTTGCGCGAGTCCACGAAGGGCTCCACCCATGAAGGGTCCACGAAGAAGCAACCTTGTCTATCCCACCATGGCCATCGCCCATGAAGGACTTGCCTCACTCGGGTAGATCTTCACGAAGTAGGCGATCTCCTTGCCCTTACAAACTTCTTGGTTCAACTCCACAATCTTGTCGGAAGCTCCCAAGCGACACCTAACCAATCTAGGAGACACCACTCTCCAAAAGGTAATAGATGGTATGTTGATGATGAACTCCTTGCTCTTGTGCTTCAAATGATAGTCTCCCCAATACTCAACTCTATCACACAGATTTGGCTATGGTGGAAAGATGATTTGAGTGGAAAGCAACTTGGGGAAGGCTAGAGATCAAGATTCTAGTGGTAGGATTGGAATATCTTGGTCTCAACACATGAGTAGGTGGTTCTCTCTCAGAAAATGAGTAGTGGAAGTGTAGGCACGTTCTGATGGCTCTCTCACAAATGGAGAAGGGGGTGGAGGGGTATATATAGCCTCCACACAAAATCCAACCATTACACACATTTGACCCAACTCGGTGAGACCGAATAGAAGAACTCGGTGAGACCGATTTAGTTCAAAATGTGAACGTTAGGAATCTCGGTGGGACCGACTGGAACAACTCGGTGGGACCGATGTGCTAGGGCATAGGGCAAACATCAACTCGGTGGCACCGATTGCATCAACTCGGTTAGACCGAAGTGAAGCACTAAGGCAACAGAGAGGATGTCAAGCAAACTCGGTGGGACCGATTGCACATTTCGGTGAGACCGAAATAATTGCAACAGGCAACAGAGAGTTTGCAAGGCCATCTCGGTGAGACCGAGATCCGTATCGGTGTGACCAAATTGTCTAGGGTTTCTGGCAGTGGCTATGTCAACTGAACTCGGTGGCGCCAGATAGGTCAATTCGGTGGGGCCGAGTTTGACTTGGAGTTTTGGACATATGTGGAAATGAGAAAGTGGCTGAGGGTTTTGGAGCAATATCACTAAGCACTTTGAGCAAGTAGACCATTAAGCAACACCTCATCCCCTTTTAATAGTATTGGCTTTCCTATGGACTCAATGTGATCTTGGATCACTAAAATAGAAATGAAGAGTCTTGAGCTTTTGCCAATCTTTGTCCTTAGCATTTTGACGGGTCCACATCTCTAGTCCATGCCATGCCAATCATTGAACTTTCTGAAATATTCAACTTGAATGGATATTAGTTTAATGAGCTATATGTTGTTATGAATTACCAAAACCACCCGGGGATTAGTTGCACTTTCAGTTAGCTAATGCTCCCACTTGAGTTTCCAAATGCATGTGGCCACATATAGAGAGACATCATGGAATGGCATTTCTTTGGGCACTCTGATTCATCATGGGTGGGCAACCAACATTGTATAGAAAGAAGGGGAATCTCAATAATATGCTTCCGCTTCTATTCTTTAACATGTTCCCCTTCTGTTCTTCTTGAGTAAGTACAGTATGTTCCTTGTCAGGAAGGGGAGCAGGGACATCTGCAGTCGACAGCTCTATTGGGCGGGTTCAGCTACATGATTTCGCACTTCGAGTTGGTCTGCCATAATATCCTGGAAATGGTGGGAGCCACGCGGTCTTTGATAGACTAGACTGATAGTAACAGTAGTGCGTCTTCAGATGAATAGAGCTGGCCTGTAGGTGATTGATAGGCTGCATATTAGTAGCGGCAAAACCCTGTATTTTCCAGCCAGTTCTGCTTTCCCGATTTATTTATGGTGGTTATGGTGTACCCCTTTTATCTACACTACGATCTGCCTAGTGGCTGTGCGCTCTCGTTATCATGGTTTGGCAATAAACTTTCTATACGGTATATTATGAACCTATCATCTGCCAACTCTCCTTATATCTGGAGCTCCCAACAGGGAGCCTATTTTTTCTGTAGTTGTGCCAGATTATATTAATCTACTCACCATATTACAGCACACATGGGCTCTCTCATCAGAATCCAGTGATAGCACACAAGGGTTTACAGGGAGACCCTATTATATTACAATATCCTCTGCATTACAAAGATAATCTCACTACTATTTATGTTTTCATGCTTTTCAGATATTGTACGTAATCACAATGAATATAAGAATGCGCACATCAGAAGAATATTGCGGAATAGTTCAATGGGTAACAAACTTGGCATCAAGGGATTGAGGTCCATTGTGGATGCAATGAAACCCGCATGCTCCCGACCTATAGTTTCGTATTCAGAATATGATCCTAATGACTATTCTGAGCTCAAGGAGTTAAAGGTAGATGGCCTATCCTGTTCACCCAGTAAGGTGCCTGTTCTAATTTGGCAAGGTTTTATTGGTTGCACATATCTTGCATAAGGTGTCTTGCATTTCTTTTGCTTTGTTGCACCGCCATCTGCTTAGTTTACTCATGATATATGTGAAGATGCCATGCCCATCCATTATCAATACCTATTCCATCTGTCGTCATACCATGTTTTTTCATTCAAATGTAGTTCTTGTGTTTCAGACATCCAAAAGGAAGAGGGTGATTGCAGAACCTGAAGGAGTTCAAGCAAAAGTCCTTGAAAAAGGTGGTGCTACCGGAGAAATCAGATAGCACCCCACTTATATTGGCGATAGAACCAACGCCGCAAAACCTAGGATATCGCAACTATGCTAGTCACTGCTTTGCTCTTGTGAGTACCTATTGTCCTATCGTTGTACTTACATTCATACCTGGTGGATTATGTGACATCATTGTGCATTATAGCTTGTTTATCCACTGTTCGCTCCAAATTATCAGATCTATATTAATGCTTACATTAATGTAGAATAAACCCAATGCTTATGAAGAAATTTAGTTCTGCATTGTTCTTGTAAGTATCTGCTGTCCTTCATCACTGTACTTATATTGTCAGCTAGTTCTTCATGTACACTTTGCAGCTTATTTTCCCTTGCCCTCCATTTTCTACACATTAGATCTACATTTACTCTTGCCAAAATATTGAATAAAACCAATGTTACTGAAGAAGTTTAGCTCTGCATTACTCTTGTCAGTGCCTTTTGCATGTATGCTGTATTTACATTTGTACTCTGCATCTTAGGTTAAATAATCGCCATTTGTTCCTATATTTTCACATCTATATTTACTCTTAACAAAATGTAGAATAAAGGCAATGCTCTTGAAGAAGAGTGTGCGGTAAACTTCTTGAATTGCCCCCCCATCAATATGGACAAGGGCTTTATAGAGCCGGTCTTCACTACTAATGTAAGTTTGTCCTCCTCGAGCCTTTAAACTTTGTTGTGTATATTTGGATAGCTATGAGTGCAAATGCTGTTTATTTTTGTCGTCTGCATCAAATTGCTTGTTCAAAGTTTATAACGAAGAAGTGCATAAACATAAGTTTGTCCTTCTCAATTTCAGTCTTTAGTTGTACAACCTAGTTCCTTATTCATACCATGTAAATTAAACTAAACATAGCAAGTTATCTTCTTTAGCACTGCGTGTATGCTTGTGTTCTTGATCTGTAATCAAGTGGTGTGGTGAAACTACCAACTCCAGCACAATGTCATATCCTGCTATGTCTCAACTATGAATAATGCCATATTATATTAATGTTATTTAAATCATGTCTCTTTATTTACCAATCTGAAATGGTATAAATTGACAGTACACTCACCATTCATGCTTATACGTTGTTTAGCACTACATGTATGCTTGTGTTCTTGATCTGTAATCCAGTGGTATGGTGAAGCTGGCCGCTCCTGCACAATGCCATTTTCTGTCGTCTTAACTATGAACAATGCCTATTATGTTAATGCTATTTTAAACTGTGTCTCTTTATTTCTGACAAAGAAATGAGATGAATTGGCAGCACTGATGCTTATACGTGCAAAACCTGTTATCTACCTACTTGTTTCTCTTCCAGGGTGACAACACTGATGCTAGGAAGAACTGCCACAATGATAGTGAGACGAACCCATTGTTTGTCCCTCTAACATATATTCCAGAGAAGAAGGCCACACATCTTGAGGGTAGCGATACAACCCCAAAGTCATGTCTTGATGTAGTGTCGAACTTACTCAGTGACACAAGCTCGATGAAGTCGCCGCCTGAATCTGTTCGACTTCTTCAGTCTGAAAATCAAGCAGAAAGACATGCTTCCGCTCAAATCCGACTGGAACTCCAATCTCTATGCAAGATTAACCATAAGTATAGAACGTCTATTGATGCTATGCAGCTTGAGTTGGTGGATATAAGTGTCAAACAAATGCAGTCTCATCAGGTTGCTAAGCTACTTGCGCTGCAGCTCCTGGGTCGGGCTAACCTTTCTTGAACTGTGTTGAAGTGCTGTCGGTTCTGGCTATTATTTTGTCGGCCTGTTTACTTCCACTGGTGGCGACCTGCCCAGTTTATGGAATCTGTTGTCTGGTTGCCCTTTATTATCACTGGTGGCAAACTTTGATGCCCAGGGGATGTAATATGTTGTATTTTCTTTGTTGTATAGTCTAGGTTTATTCTTCGTCATGATGTTGTAATTTATTTGTTGTTTATGCTGTCGTCACTCTGAGAAAAGGTCGTAATCTTCGATCGGAGCGCAATGAGCCAATAGGTTAGGTTTATAAAAAAATAATTTCGGTACTAAAATTGGCCGGTCACCAATCGCTATTTCGGGCCGAACCATGGGCCTACAATCATCTTGGGCCATTAGTTAGGTCTAGACTTAATCTGGCCCACTATTAGTTTCCGGCCTTTGAAAGGCCGAGTAAACCGCTTGCCTTAATTGGGCCATAAAATTAAATAGGCTTTTAACAGGTTGAGATCTACATTGAGCCTTAACTGTGGCGAACAAATCACGGGCCGACAACAGGCTGTAATATACATTGGCCCATTTGTATGACGGGCCATTAACAGGCTAAAATATTTTTGGGCCTTGGCTGACCCAAGTACATGACGGGCTAGAAGCAGGCCGGATGTATAACGGGCCAAAATTAGGCCCAACACTATCAAGGGCCTTTAACGAGCTGATAGGCAGTTTGGGCTAGAATGTATCCATGAAGACTATGGGCCGTTAAGAGGCCGAAAGTAACTACAGACCAGAATTAGGCCCAGGTGCAACTCGGGCCTTTAAATGGCCGAAAGTGAAACCGGGCCGAAAGAGGCCCATATGTAGACAGGGCCGCTGACAGGCCGAAACTAATATCGGGCCGAACTGTTAAACAGGCCATTAAGAGGCCGAAGAGCAAATCAGGCCCCCAATGGGCCCGATGGCACAGTAGCTGTTAAAGGGCCGTATCTGTTATGGGCCGTAATTTGGCCCAAGATATGAAAGTCAGTTAACGAGCCGGATCAGGTATGGACCGTAATTTGGCCCAAACTATTGCAGGCTGTTAATGGGCCGGATCTGATATGGGCCGTAAACTGGCCCAGAATATTGCAGTCCTTTAACGGCCCGTATCTGATGTGGGCCATAATTTGGTCCAGAAAATGTTAGGCTGTTAACGGGCCGGCCCATTAGATCTGACGAAATCTTGTGGGCCTGTTCCTGGGCCCGCTTTTAAACCTATATGGGCCTCTATTGGGCCGTCCCACGTGTCAATGTTTCATTGGCAATTCTTGCCCAATGGACGGTTGACATCTGTCCCAACGCTAAGCTGACACGTGGATCGTCGGCGAATGAGAATTTTACACGTGGAAAATCTCCATTGGTCCGGGCTGTTAACGGGTTATCGGATCCAAACCGGAACCCGATAGCTTAACGGCGACCCGTTACGGTGGATGCCACATGTTGGTTACCCTTGACGAAAGCACTTCCATGACGCGCCATTTATCATCATGGAAGTGGACACTTCCATGATGATAATTTTGGTATTGTCGTGGAACACTTCTACAACAGCACAGGTATGACTATCTTGATTCTGTCATAAAATCGTCATGGATGTACATGCATGACAGAAAATGTGACCTACTGTGACAAACACGTATCATCATGGAAGTGTATTTTTTTGTAGTGTCGTAAGCCGTCTTGTGGAGAAGCTTGTGAAGATATAGTCGATTCGTAGCATGACAAGCTGTCTCAACCGCTTCCGCCCAAAAATGTCTTGGCGCCTTGTATTCGTCAATCATCGTTCTTGCCATCTCAATAAGTGTCTGGTTCTTCCTCTCAACAACTCCATTTTGTTGAGGTGTGTACGTAGCCGAGAACTCATGTGAAATCCCTTCTTCGTCAAGAAAGGTATCCACATTGGCGATCTTGAACTCTGTTCCATTGTCACTTCGAACCTTCTTGATCTTCACTTCAAATTGGTTTTGGGCCTTCCTAGCAAAGTTCTTGAAGATCTTTTGGACCTGCGATTTATCATCAAGAAAGAACACCCACGTAAATCTTGAAAAGTCGTCAACAATGACCAAACTGAACGAGTTACCACTGATACGTCGCCAACGTATCTATAATTTTTGATTGTTCCATGCTATTATATTATCCATCTTGGATGTTTTATATGCATTTATATGCTATTTTATATTATTTTTGGGACTAACATATTAACCTAGAGCCCAGTGCCAGTTTCTGTTTTTTCCTTGCTTTTGAGTTTTGCAGAAAAGGAATATCAAATGGAGTCCAAACGAGCTGAAAATTTACGGTGATTTTTTATGGACCAGAAGAAGCCCCCGAAGCACAAGAGTTGGGCCAGAAGAGTCCTGAGTCAACGACAAGGGTGGAGGGCACGCCCACCCCCCTAGGGCGCGCCCCCCTGCCTTATCGCTGACTCATGGACCCCCCTGACATGAAACCGATGCCAAAAACTCCTATAAATCCAGAAACCCCCAGAAAGAAACCTAGATTGGGAGTTCCGCCGCCACAAACCTCTGTAGCCACCAAAACCAATCGGGAGCCTGTTCCAGCACCATGCCGAAGGGGGAAATCATCACCGGTGGCCATCTTCATCATCCCGGCGGTCTCCATGACGAGGAGGGAGTAGTTCACCCTCGGGGCTGAGGGTATGTACCAGTAGCTATGTGTTTGATCTCTCTCTCTCTCGTGTTCTTGATTTGGCACGATCTTGATGTACCGTGAGCTTTGCTATTATAGTTGGATCATATGGTGTTTCTCCCCCTCTACCTTCTTGTGATGAATTGAGTTTTACCTTTGAGGTTTCACTATTATCGGATTGAATACTATTATGGATTTGAGAACACTTGATGAATGTCTTGCGTGGGATACCCGTGGTGACAATGGGGTGTTCTATTGATTCACTTGATGTATGTTTTGGCACTCAACTCGCGGATTCCCGAGGTAACATTGGGGTAATCTATGCATAGGGGTTGATGCACGTTTTCATCTTTGTTTCTTCGGTAGGAATCTTGGGGCACTCTTTGAGGTTCTTTGTGTTGGATTGAATATTATGAATCTGAAGTTGTTTGATGCATATCGTATAATTGACCCACGGATACTTGTGGTGACATTGGAGTATCTAGGTGACATTAGGGTTGATTGATGTGTGTCATATGGTGTTATTTTACTACGAACTCTAGGGCTGTTTGTGACACTTATAGGAATAGCTCAATGGATTGATCGGAAAGAATAACTTTG
This sequence comes from Thinopyrum elongatum, assembly GCA_011799875.1. NCBI lineage: Eukaryota > Viridiplantae > Streptophyta > Magnoliopsida > Poales > Poaceae > Thinopyrum > Thinopyrum elongatum. The sequence goes on from CM022301.1 coordinate 281,149,731, forward strand.
AGGAGCTTTCGTACCCTACAAGCAATTTCATCTTATGTTCTTCGCAATAGGAACTTTGGAGTGACTGTTGTCGCACGTTGAGGGATTGTCATATGATTTAATTATGTTATCATTGTTGAGAGAATTTGCACTAGTGAAAGTATGAACCCTAGGCCTTGTTTCCAAGCATTGCAATACCGTTTTTGCTCACTTTTGTTACTAGTTACCTTGCTGTTTTTATATTTTCAGATTACAAAAACCTATATCTACTATCCATATTGCACTTGTATCACCATCTCTTCGCCGAACTAGTGCACCTATACAATTTACCATTGTATTGGGTGTGTTGGGGACACAAGAGACTCTTTGTTATTTGGTTGTAGGGTTGTTTGAGAGAGACCATCTTCATCCTACGCCTCCCATGGATTGATAAACCTTAGGTCATCCACTTGAGGGAAATTTGCTACTGTCCTACAAAACTCTACGCTTGGAGGCCCAACACGAGTCTACAAGAAGAAGGTTGCGTAGTAGACATCAACCACCGAGACTCTTGTAGGCGTTGGGACCGAAAAGATCCATATGAAGTAGCTCAAGCGGTCTTCTCGTGGTCATGATGTTCTTCACGGGATGACTTCCTCCAACCTGTTTTCCTGCTTGACAAGCACTGCAAAGTCTATCCTTGTCAAATATGACATCTTTAACACCAAGGATATGATCACCTTTAATAAGCTTATCAAGATTGCGCATACCCACGTGACCTAACCTTCTATGCCACAACCAACCTTTAGAAGATTTAGCAATTAAGCAAGTACAAGGTTGAGCTTTCTTAGTGAAATCAACAATGTATAGGTCACCTCTACGAATACCGGTAAAGACCATATTATGATTATCTCTTTGAAACACTTGGCAATCTACTTCAGTAAATAGAACATTGAAACCGAAGTCAGCTAGTCTAGATACGGAAAGTAGATTATAATCAAGAGATTCAACGAGCATAACGTTCTGAATGGAGCTATCATGGGAGATGGCCACCTTACCGAGGCCAACTACCTTACCCTTGGAGTTGTCACCAAAAGTGACATACTTGTGGGGACCGTCGTTCTCAGCAAGCTCACGAAACATGTCCTTATCTCCGGTCATATGATCAGTACATCCACTATCAAGAACCCATTCCTTTCCTCCGGCCATGTAACCACATAGGTTAGCCATAAGACCAAAGTGTCTCATTGACTCATCAATATCAAAGTCACTATCATCATCCTCATCATAGTAACCATGTTCAACATCATCATGTGAATGGTCGTCACCTAGAGAGAGTGATTCATTAGATTTATGACCATGACAATGTGCATGTTTGTGAATTCTAATGACTTGCGAAATGATGCTACTAATGACTCCAACATCTCCTTTGGCACGCATAAGGTCACGGAGCTCACATAGACAATCATCAAATTTAGGATCACTAGGATCCATTTTATGAAAAGCAATGGAATTTTGAAGAATCTCATCTAGATTTTTCAAGGAATAGTTTGGAAAGCGCTCCTCAAGATATTTCCATATAGTATAAGCACATTCAAATGTAGGCAAGCACACAACCAAATTTCTAGGCAATCCTCTCATGATAAGATCAATAGTTCTAAGATTGCGGGTCATGCCAAGATACTCATCGGGGGTAGGATGCAAAGGAACAATGGGGCGCGCGCAAGGGCTAGTAATATACTTGTTCAAATTATATTCATTGAAAATCTCAAGCATCTCATTCTTCCAAGAACTATAGAACTCTCCGTCAAGCATAGGCACCCTACGTCTAGTACTCCCAATCGTAGACTCATCCATCTTCCTCCAATGGTGATTAAACCAAAGAAATGGAGACCAATGCTCTGATACCAATTGAAAGGATCGAGAAGAGGGGTCTAGAGGGGGGTGATTAGACCCTAAATAAGTAAAAGTGACAGTTTTTAAGTTCTTCAAGTTAAGGTGGAGTTTCAGCACAAGTTTAAGCATTCACAATACATTTCAAGCAAGCATGACAAGAGTATGAGCAGCGGAAAGAGTAAAGCATGCTAATTGCAAGAAAGTAAAGGGATGGGATTGGAGTGTGCAAACGCAATGAAGACACGGAGATTTTTGGCATGGTTCCGATAGGTGGTGCTATCGTACATCCACGTTGATGGAGACTTCAACCCACGAAGGGTAATAGTTGCACGAGTCCACGGAGGGCTCCACCCACGAAGGGTCCACGAAGAAGCAACCTTGTCTATGCCACCATGGCCATCGCCCACGAAGGACTTGCCTCACTCGGGTAGATCTTCATGAAGTAGGCGATCTCCTTGCCCTTACAAACTTCTTGGTTCAACTCCACAATCTTGTCGGAGGCTCCCAAGCGACACCTAACCAATCTAGGAGACACCACTCTCCAAAAGGTAATAGTTGTTGTGTTGATGATGAACTCCTTGCTCTTGTGCTTCAAATGATAGTCTCCGCAACACTCAACTCTCTCTCACACAGATTTGGATATGGTGGAAAGATGATTTGAGTGGAAAGCAACTTGGGGAAGGCTAGAAATCAAGATTGTCGGTGTACTAGAATAAGGGTACCCTAGTACCCCGTACTTGTGCACGGGCAGTAGTAGCATCCCGCGGCCAGGCTTGCGGGAGGACAGCCAGAGAGAAGCTCAAGATTATTAAGCCATTCAAGAACAAAGTATACAAAGCAAGAGTTAAGGCCCCGGCAAGAGGAGCTTGCCGGGAGGGACAGCTGAGGCCCAGCCTGAGGTTTGCTGTAGCAGAGTACTTGCCGCGGCAAGGTACTTGCCCCGGCAAGTCATTGGCTGCGGCAAGGTATTGGCTGTGGCAAGATAGCAGCTGCGGCAAGGTACTTGCCCCGGCAAGTTACCTTGCGCGGCAAGCTATGGGTTGCGGCAAGCTGTCAGGTGCGGCAAGGTCTTGCCGCGGCAAGCGTTACTGTACCACTGTGCTACTGTGCTGCTCCGGTGCCTCTGCCAGCGTGGCGCTCTGGGTCCTTCCAAGCGTGTGTGGCAGGGCACTGTGTAGACGGCGGTACACTGTAGTTAGCGGTGCAGGAGCAGGTGGGATAGGCTTTTCCCACGCCCAAGACGTCCGGGTACATGTATGTGGACAGCAAAGGCATGGGCATTTAATGCCCTTGTCCCCTGCCGTCAGTGGTAGGTAGGACATGTCATTCTGGTAATAATGGCCTTACTGTAACAACTTTCCACCTCTACCTTTACTGTTTGCCACCTGTTGGTGACCCCTTTGTGCGTATAAAAGGAGGCCCATAGGCAACGTGGAGAGGGGGAGGAACTGGGAGATGGAGAACTCCAGTATTGTACGCAGCTACTCGGTACTGTAGCGCTCCTGGAGCTAGAACAATCATACAGATAATAAACCAAAAAGCAGGAGTAGGGTTTTACGCATCCGTGCGGCCCGAACCTGGGTAAATCTCTCTCGTGCACTGTCGTGTTCTTCGCTAGATTTGCTCTTCGTGCGACCGTCTCTCCCTGCCGAACGTAAAGGGGTCCTTCCCTGGGTCCCATAGGTGATCGCGGATTCGTCCCCGACAAAGATTCTTGTGGTAGGATTGGTATATCTTGATCTCAACACATGAGTAGGTGGTTCTCTCTCAGAAAATGTAAGCTAGAAGTGTAGGCACGTTCTGATGGATTTCTCACATATGGAGAAGGGGGTGGAGGGGTATATATAGCCTCCACACAAAATCCAACCGTTACACACATTTGACCCAACTCGGTCAGACCGAATAGAAGAACTCGGTGAGACCGATTCAGTTCAAAATGTGAACGTTAGGAATCTCGGTGGGACCAACTGGAACAACTCGGTGGGACCGATGTGCTAGGGCTAGGGCAAAACCTCATCTCGGTGGCGCCGATTGCATGAACTCGGTGAGACCAATTTCAGCAAAGAGCAAATAGATAGCTGGTTAAGCAAACTCGGTGTGACCGATCGCTCATTTCGGTGAGACCGAAATGTTACAAAAGGGAAACAGAGAGTTTGCAGGGCCATCTCGGTGAGACCGAGATCCGTATCGGTGTGACCAAGGTGTTAGGGTTTCTGGCAGTGGCTATGTCAAATGAACTCGGTGGCGCTAGATAGGAAAATTCGATGGGGCCGAGTTTGACTTTGGGTTTTGGACATATTTGGAATGAGAAAGTGGTTGAGAGCTTTGGAGCAATATCACTAAGCATTTTGAGCAAGTAGACCATTAAGCAACACCTCATCCCCTTTTAATAGTATTGGCTTTCCTATGGACTCAATGTGATCTTGGATCACTAAAATAGAAATGAAGAATCTTGAGCTTTTGCCAATATGTGTCCTTAGGATTTTGAAGGGGTTCCACATCCTCTTGTCCTTACCACGCCACTGTTGAACTTGTCTGAAATACACTAGATAAAAGCATTAGTCCAACAAGAGATATGTTGACATTAATTACCAAAATCACCCAGGGAGCACTTGTGCTTTCAGGCGCCAATGAATCGTCGGTGAGCCCGTTCCCGCGCAACCGAGCAGGTTCCCGTGCAAGCTTCCCGCCCGGCTCGGTGAAATCCCTCAAAATCCCAATGCTTACCGGCCTGCTATATAAACCCTCTCGGTCGGCGAGTCCTACGTCGCATTTTCCCCTCCCTCCCTGTAGCTTATCTCATCTGCTTCTCCCACAATCGCCAATGGCACCAGTCCGTCATCGTCGCTCAGCCACTCCGCCGTCATCAGAGGACAGCTCTAGCTGGGAGGCTACACCGCAGCGGCGGCGCGGTCCCCGGTGTAGTGTAGTGCGCGTGGCGTCCCTGTTGGGTGTGCATAGAACACCCACCACATGCTCTGCCCCCGCTGCTCGTCGGCAGCTGTTGCCAGCCGCCGTTGCTGCCATCCCACCATCTGCCGCCGTGGCCACCACACCACCGTCGAAAGCCAAGGCCATCGCCCGCTCTGTCGCTGCGGCCCGAAGGCGGGAGGTGGCCGTCGTGGCCGCCACCCCACTGTCGGCCACCGTGGCCATCACCCGCTCCGCCACCGCGGCCCGAAGGCGGGAGGTGGTGGTCGTGGCCGCCACCCCATCGTCGGCCGCTGTGGCCGCCAGCCCACCGTCGACCGCTGGGGTCATCACCCGCTCCGCCACCGCCGCCCGAAGGTGGGAGGCGGAGGTGGAGGCCCGCACGTGCGTCAACAACCTTGCACGCTACATCGAGTTCCTGCGGGAGGAGGAGGAGTGCCTCGTCGAGCACGCAAAGAGCCTTATAGCTGCCGTGGCCGCATCACACGCCACCGCAGAGGCGAGTAATGAGGAGATCTAGGAGGAGTCCCTCCGCTTCAAGAGGGTCGTCTGGAGCGGCAGAGGGCGTTCGAGGTGAGCATCGCTGAAGGTGCAGTAGCGACAGGCACCGTATTGCAGTTGTCCAGCTCGTCGGTAGGCTCCTCCTCCTCTGCCTCTTACTAAGCGCGCTTGGCAGAGGAGAGGCTGCTGGAAGTAGTACAAAGCCCCTCCGTAGTAGTACTAGTATTTAGGGGCTATTTTGTTCAGTTCATTTGACTATAGATGTGGTTGAACTGTACAACATACTAAAAATTAGCTAGTATATCTAGTTGAACTAGCTATTTCAGTATGTGGTTACAACAATTGGGGAAAAGTTTGGTCGGTTCAGCTGTCGAGTTGAACTATTTGTATAAAGAACGACTGCTTAATCTATGAATGAAATATATGCTTAATTACTGAATTTTAGTTGCAAAAATTAGATAGTGCTAGTGATTTTTAGCTGCAAATTTTGACAAATGACAGTGTTACAAGGTCAACAAATGTCAATCTTTCCAGTTTGACAAATGGCAATATACCCAATATGACAGATGCAAATCTTACCAAATTGTATGTACGTGGTTGCACACGGGTCATCCGAAAAAACCGTTTGCATTGAAGGGATGTACAAATCCTGCGTGCCAGATTTTCTCTTGGCTTAGGGGCGAAGGAACCATAGCTCTCGCTTTGCATACCGTATACAATCTGAACTATTTGCGATGATGGGATGCACAAATCCTGCGCGACAAATTTTTCCCTTGGCTTACTTGGGAAGACCGTAGCTCTCGCTTTGCATATGGGTGTTCTATATAAAACGTTTGCGATGAAGAGCTCCACAAATCCTGCTCGGCACATTTTCCCTTGGCTTACTGGGGAAGCTGTCAGTTTGCATACGGGTGTTCTATCTTAAACGTTTGCAATGAGTGTTTTAAATTTAAAACCCATTGACATTTTTTTTAAATCGTTTGATAAGTATGTACATTCAGAGAGAAGAGCGCAAGTTTGCTCAAACCATATGTTTCATTCAGTCACACTGCGACTTTATATTCATACGATCGATATACAATATTAAACCCAAAAAAACTAATTCTGGCGGCGCCAGAGGCGGTGTGCCGCGCCAGCGTTGTCGTTGTCGTCCTCCAGGATGCCATTGTTGAAGTCTTCAAGGCAGCACAGAATGTTCTTCACTTGGAAATCAAACATCCTGTCGTCGCGCGATCGACAGGCAGGGCGTGGGAGGACGGCAACTCGTGGTGCTGTGAGGTAGCGGTCGACAGCGGCGTCCCATGACGCTGAGGGGGGGGGGCGCACGGGCATAGGCACGGCGGGTGCAGGCAAACGCACGGGGACCGGCACCGCGGTGGGTGCAGGGGCACGCACGGGCACGGGCACGGGCACGGGCGCTGGCATGTACACAAGCTCGCGTGGGTCTGCGGCGACCTCGCTAACGCCCGCGGCTTCCAATTTTGCGATAGTGCTCGGCGACCAGCCCGTCAATGCGACGGGGATGGTCGCTGGCACGGGTGTGGGGATGGGAGCTGGGATGGGTGCGGGAGCAGCAATCGCCGCGGCCAGCTGGTTCAGGGCCATGTCCATGAGGCCCCATTTCTCCTTATTTACTATCTCGTCCGGCTCGGAGTCGACTTCACCAAACTGGAAGACTAGTGGCAGATGATCCTTCTGCGCCATGGCGTTGGTGGAGGTCCATGGGAGGGGAATGGGAGGCGAACAGTAAGGCCGACCGTATTAAATAGTGGCTCAGGCGCCATTAATGGAGAGGATGCGAGCAAGGCGGGCGGTCATGGAAGTCAAAGGGCTCGCTTCCCACTGAGCCTAAGCAGCGTACAGCTCGCACGCTTCTCGGGGAGCCTGCCCATTGGTGGGCAGCTTGCACGCCTCCTGGTCAGCCTGCGCAGTGATACGTCTCCAACGTATCTATACTTTTTTATTGTTCCATGCTATTATATTATCTATTTTGGATGTTTTATATGCATTAATATGCTATTTTATATTATTTTTTGGACTAACCTATTAACCTAGAGCCCAGTGCCAGTTTCTGTTTTTTTCCTTGTTTTTGACTTTTACAGAAAAGGAATATCAAACGGAGTCTAAACGGAATAAAACTTTCACGATGATTTTTCTTGGACCAGAATACACCTACGTAACTTGGAGGGAGGGCCAGAACGTTCCCGAGGAGGCCACAAGCCTGCAAGGCGCGCCCTAGGAGGGGCGCCCTAAGGGCTTGTGGGCCCCTCGGAGGTCTTCCAACCCTAATCTTTGCACTATAAATTTCCAAATATTCCCCCAACATCAGAAGCGTCCACCAAAATACTTTTTCGCCGCTGCAAGCCTCTGTTCCCGTGATATACCATCTTGGGGCCTTTTCCGGCGATCTGCCGGAGGGGGATTCGATCACGGAGGGCCTCTACATTAACCTTGCTGCCCTTCCAATGATGTGTGAGTAGTTTACCACAGACCTATGGGTCCATAGCTAGTAGCTAGATGGCTTCTTCTCTCTCTTTGATCTTCAATACAATGTTCTCCTCGATGTTCTTGGAGATCTATTCGATGTAATACTTTTTTTTGGTGTGTTTGTTGAGATCCGATGAACTGTGGATTTATGATCAGATTATCTATGAATATTATTTGAGTCTTCTCTGAACTCTTTTATGCATGATTAAGATATCTTTGTATTTCTCTTCGAACTATCGGTTTGGTTTGGCCAACTAGATTGGTTTTTCTTGCAATGGGAGAGGTGCTTAGTTTTGGGTTCAATCTTGCGGTGTCCTCACCCAGTGACAGAAGGGGTAGCGAGGCACGTATTGTATTGTTGCCATCAAGGATAAAAAGATGGGGTTTATATCATATTGCTTGAGTTTATCCCTCTACACCATGTCATCTTACTTAAGGCGTTACTCCTTTCTTATGAACTTAATACTCTAGATGCATGCTGGATAGCGGTCGATGTGTGGAGTAATAGGAGTAGATGCAAGCAGGAGTCGGTCTACTTGTCACGGATGTGATGCCTATATTCATGATCACTGCCTTAGATATCGTCATAAATTTGCGCTTTTATATCAATTGCTCAACAGTAATTTGTTTAACCACCATATGCTATCTTCAAGAGAGAAGCCTCTAGTGAAACCTATGGCCCTCGGGTCTATTTTCCATCATATATTTTCAGATCTAAAAACCAAAAAACCCAAAAATACCTTGCTACAATTTATTTATATTTACTTTAGTTTGCTCTTTTATTTATCTTTTATACCTATCTCTATTAGATCTCACTCTTGTTCATGACCGTGAAGGGATTGACAACCCCTTTTTTCGCGTTGAGTGCAAGTGTTTGTTAGTTTGTGCAGGTGCATAGATTGGAGACTTGCTTGTGCCTCCTACTGGATTGATACCTTGGTTCTTAACTGAGAAAACTACTTATCTCTACTTTGCTGCATCACCCTTTCCTCTTCAAGGGAAAAATGAACGCAAGCTCAAAAGTACCAGGAAGAATTTCTGGCGCCATTACTGGGGAGGTTCTACATCAAGCCTACCAAGTACCCATCATAAACTCTCATCTCTTGCATTACATTATTTGCCATTTGCCTCTCGTTTTCCTCTCCCCCACTTCTAAAACGTTTTCAGAAAAACACAAAAATATTTGCCTTTTTATTCGCCCTTCTTTCATTCGTCTTTTCGTTTGCTTTTTGTTTGCTTGTTTGCTAGATTGGTTTCTTGCCATTATGTCTGAATATGGGGAGGTTATCGTTGAAAATTCTGAGGATCTTGCTAATAATCTTGAGGAAAAATTTGGATCTTGTTCTTTAGATCGTGAAAATGAAACCCCCTCTAATCTTAAGGCAAAAAAATTTCATGTGGGAGACGGTAATATTATTGGGAAAAGTGTTATTCAAGAATTCTTTGAGTGTACGGGAGTCATGCCAATTAATAAGGGATCTATTCTTCTTGATACAAATTGCTATGCGGATGATATTGCTATGCTTGTCGTTAAACTAGAGAGAAAATTTGTGCATATTCATCCCGCTTTGCAAAAGATATTTTATGAACTTCCCAATATACTTCATCCTAAGGCTAAAAAGGTTGCAACTATCATCCTTATGCGAGAGTTTGACTTCATAATAAAAGAAGCTAGGGAAAATTTTGTTTTCTATAATAAAAATATTGAGCATCCTCGAGTTGAAGAAATTCTCCATAATAAAAGAAGCTAGGGAAACTTTGCGTAGTCTAGAATCTAGAGATTATCATTCTTACTGTAACAATCTTAGGAGAAGAGTTCCCTATGCAGAAATTGCTCAAGCCCTCTACCTTGATACTTATGATAAATTTGATTGGGTAACTAAGGGAATTTATGTAGAATTTAATGATGAATGGATGGAGGAAATGTCTAGGGAACCCATTAAGGATGAGATACGTATCTTATATGAGGATATTTATGGGGATGATCCTGAGTATGGAATTATGAATGTTAGAATCACTAATCAAAGTCCTTTCCATGAATTGAGTTCACCCATTAGGAAGGAAAGGAAAGAAAAAAGAGATTTATTAAAAAAGCTTTTGGAAGATTTAACTAGGAATGAATTAAATACCAAAGATGACAATACCTAGATCTATGTTTTATGCCTAGCTAGGGGCGTTAAACAATAGCACTTGTTGGGAGGCAACTGTCGGGGTACACAAACAGGGGTGTATGTTTCCCTGACTTGTGCACGGACAGTAGGCCTCTAACCCGGCAGCACCAAGCATTCAAGACAAAACCAAGCCAGAGAGATAGCATTTGACGAATCAAGGGGCGAATCAAGAAGACCAAGACAAGCCTAGAGAACAAGATATCACTAAGGAAAAGCCTCCCTTACCGGGCAGGTGAGCCTGGTCAGGTTGAGGCCATCCCAAAGACAAGTCCCAAGACTTCCGTGGCAGGCTTGCCAGGGCCACCGGCGGCCTGCATCCCCGCCAAGACTCCACCGCACCACCGCATCGCAACGCAAGTCATCCATCGGTGCGGTGTCGAGCCCCCAGATAGCTAAGTGGCTGTCATTTGGCACGTGGCAGCCATTTAGAAGGAGGATCACCTCTATATGACACCCGTCCAGAGGCGTGTCAAGCAGACATGTGGAAGATGACTAAGCGGCGCGGCAGGCCTGCCGAGCCGCATCCACAGCGTGACACCTAGCAGTGCATTTAATGCACTTTGTCCTAACTACCAGAGTTAGGTATGATAGCACTGTTAGCTATCTAATCACTGGATAATGACTATTTTGCCATTGTGGTAACCCCTTAGCCTATAAAAGGAGGACCGTGGCAACCTTAGAAAGGATTCGCAACCTCGTGTACTCATACGCGTGTAGCTGCTCTCCCCAAGGCGACCTTGCCGGGCTTGAGCGCCACGCATTCTTCACGGTCCCCCCATCAATCCACCAAAGCAGGAGTAGGGTTTTACGCTTCTCAGCGGCCCGAACCTGGGTAAAAACCACCAGTGTCATCATTGTCGTATTGTCCCATGGCCTCCGCTCTTTGTGCAACGTGATCACTCCCCCTGCCGAACCACAAGGGGCCGATGGCCCCATAGGTGGTTGTGTTCTACCACGACATCTTTGGCGCGCCAGGTAGGGGGCGGTGCTTGTGCGAACCCGAGGTCGTGAACAGCGCGTCAAGCTACACCAGCGTCACCATCAACGCTCACATCATCAGCGGCTACTGAGAAGAGAGGCGACACCGCTCCCTCGTTCCGCCTTGCCCGGGCCCTGTCGCCCACGCCCGCCGCAACCGCAGCGGCGGCGGAAACGGGAGGTGGTGGCGGTGCGATGGCCCCGAGCCGCTCAGGTGGCGTGGCCGCCACACTGCCCCTATCCAAAGGAGAAAAGCAAGGCATGCGGCGACGCTGTCCTCCTGGCGGGTTCCCGCCAAGCATGCCCGGTGACTGAGAGAATCACTAAGGCAAGCGGAAAGCATGGTATGCGGCCTCCTCCTCCTCCACTTTCGCTTGTCGACGATCGAGCCGCGCATGGGGTGGCATCTTCAATGTCGATAAGCCCACGTGGAGCTCGGTCCAGCATTTACCCCGCCAAGGGAAAATCCTGAGTGAAGCGCTGGTGCAAATCCGTTGATTGACGCCCCGGCAAGCACGCTCCAGCAGGGCTGTCCGCGCTAGCGTGACTTTATGCCCGCAGCCGTGATGACGTCAATAGCATAAGAAAGAGGAGAGAGGAGCCGACCCTTCCCCTTCATCGTACATTATTACCTGCAAGTGTTTGAATATCCCCTCCAGGCCTTGCCGGGGGTGGATGTGCAACTAACAAACTGCCAAGTTTCCCTCTTGCACATGTTTTCCGTTGATCGGTTTTATAGACTCGAGGCAGATACTCGAACGCTGTCTCCACAAGATATGCGGACGTGGTGAACGACTGCGACTAAGGAAGGAGGGAAGCGTGAATGAAAGCTAAGTCCACATGTTCACTGGTCTTTTCTCCAAAGTTCGCATTTCCTTATCCCTCGGACAACCAGGGTGTTCCGTATGGTGAAATCTTCCGTGCGATGGCACCTTGCCGGATTTGTCGGTGCCCCCACTTTGTTTCGAGCCTGCTCAACAAAATGGGCGGCTGCGTTAAAGACCCCTAAGGAAAAACCTGCCAGGGCATGTCCTCGCCAGCTGAATGCTAAGGACCCGCTCCTCACAGCAATCGCGGCAGCATGCTACTGGCGGGCAACCAAAACGCACAAAAAGAAGCCAACCATACAAACTTCCATGGGTAAAACACAAGAGGTATAACATGCGCTTAAGTTTAATTAAATACCAGTTCCACAAGAGTAAAAGCAGATATAGTACGTGGCCTAAACACGAGACATGCATTTTGTTTTGTTACAGGGCACCATGACACCAGAATGATTCAAGGCTGTGCTTGGTGGTCTCCTGGGACCCTGGGGACGGAAAGAACCTTGTCGGCGAAGGGACCAGCCTTCTCCTCGGCAGCAGAAACATCGGCACCTGCCGGCAGCCTCCTGAAGCCATCGGCAAGGTTGAGGTCCGGATGGCGGAAGGCGAGGTTGCTCAAGACCATGAAGAGGGCGTCGCGGGCGAGCTTTCGGGACTCATGGGCGAAACATGCGTCCCTCTCGTCCTCATACGTCTTCAACCCTTAAATCAACCCCTCGAAGAAGAGCGATAGCTTGACACTGGGAACCTCATGTTGACCCACAAAGAAAGCCCAGCTCTTCATTTTCATTATTGCGATCTGGGCAGAAAGGCGCTCGGCGATATCCACCAAATTCTTGATCCAGAGGTCGCGCAACCCAACTTGGTTCGCCAGCTTGTCCTCTGCATCTTTTCGGTGGATCCTTGCATTGTCCAGGTCCTTCATCAGTTGCTTCTCACGGACGTCGGCAGACTCGATCCTGCTCTCCAGAGCGCCGAGTCGTGCCTTCAGATCAGTAATGGCGCCGTTGGCAGTATCGAGGTCCTGGCTCTTGGAAGAAAGCTGTGATTGCACCTCTTTCAGAAGGATCTCCGCCTTCTGCGTTTCCTCCTTGAGGGCCGCAGTTTCCTTGGCACTCCCAGCAAGCTCCTCTGTCAGTTTAGCCACCTGTTGGTCGAGATCAGCCTTGGCAGTGGATGCAGCGGCAAGGTCATCAGCAATCTTCTTCAGCTGGGCGGCAGAATCAAGGGTGAATGTGTCAAGGGCCGCCTTGTGCTTGTCCTCTAGATCCTTGGTATGCCGCTGGACAAGGGCCTCCAGTTCTTCGTCCTTGCAGCGGAGAGGGGCCTCAAGGTTCTCTTCTCGAGAAGAGATGTCCTTCTCTTTGGCATTCAGAAGCGCTGCGTGCTCCGCCAAACGAGCTTCCCGGGTGGCGACGTCCTCCTTGGCCATAGTGATCACCTCCTATTGCCGCAGAAGGATTTGGAACTGCTTGTCGTGCCACTCGCATAGTTCATTGCCCTTGTCCCTCAGTTTCTGATCCATGAGGTTGGTGGAGTTGCGTTGCTCCTTGAGTGCCTGCCACTTCTAGTTGTACATGTTTTGCATCTCCTTTATGCCTATTGCCATGGACTCCAGAAAAGACAGGTCCAAGACTACGCTGACTGAGTCATCAGCCTCTTCAGCTCGCTGGGGCAACGGTGCCATGATGCGCTGGATCTCTTCATCGAGGTTAGTGCTTACTGCCGCGGACAAGCCGAGGGCTCCAAGTCCAGGTTGGGCGAGAACCAATGCCAGATTGCTCGAAGATGACTGCAGAGCCGCCACTGAGGTGCCAAACTGGGGAGGAGGGCTCATAGTTTGAAGGGGGGCCTTCTCTTCAACCACTACCTCCAATCCTGGCACGCTACCGGGGGTCTTCTCTGCTTCCTTTGGGACCTCTTGGATAGCCCTGGCAGTGTGCCCCTGGCCCTCCGTGGCAGCAATCCTGGCAACCTCTTTAGCGGCATCTTTTCGGATGCTGGCCACGTCTTCCAATAGCTCTGGCTCCTCGACCAATGGGACTGCAAGCGAGATCAGCAAGCAACGGCAAGGAAATAATATGCATCAGAAAGCCAGAGACTTGAAGCAAAATAAAACGAGCAACAGAAGACAAAGAGTAAGCGAATTACACGGAAATGTTTGCCGTGGAAGGGCATCGGCTTCCCCGGCGACACCCCTTGCCGGGGCATAACCCTCGCCCCCTCCCTCGGTAGTCACGTCATCAGCATGGGCTGATCCTTCCGCGGAGGCCCTTGCCGGGGATTTCTCGGCTTGGATATCGGGAAGGGTAAGCCCCTCCTGGGGAGCATCGCTCTGGATGAGCTCTCCCTCTCCCTTGGCGGAAGATGGGACTCGCTCTCCCATGCCTTCCCTGACAGGGGAGGCCCGTCCCATGCCTTTGTGCCGGGGGCTGGGCTGGGGGCTTGGCGCTGGATCGTTCACGCTGCTTCCCGCCAAATCCACGCCCTCCGAGGGCCCCGACGACTCCACTTGCTTGGGTCATTTAACCCGATTGGATCAGCAAAACCAGTGAGTGCATGACGCTTTGGCAAGGGAAGAAGGCGTTCTCCTTACTCTGAATCGAGAAGCATGGAGCCCAGTGCGAACTCCATGGGCGGTGGGGTCGCTCTGCTTCTCTTCAGGGTCGGGGGAACAGTGCTTCCCGACAGCTTCGAGCCCTTTGGAAGAACCGGGGGCTCCGGCGAGGATGAGCTGTGCGAGGGGCTCGAGCTTGATTGGGAGCTGGAATCAACCCCCGTGACTGCTCGCCGCTTGGTGGGAGGCTCTTTGGCCTCGGAAAGGAGGGGGGAATGGCGGATCGCCACGTCTGGCCTGTCGCCCTTAGAAGCGATCTTCTTCACCCTCTTGGTGACGGGCACAGGGACAGGGGCCGCAGTTCCCCGGCTGGGCCGCCTGCAGGGACGCTGTTCCAAGTCTGGTTCGGGGGCTTGTGGGCCCGCTGCGAGCCACTCCTCCTTTGGCTGCTCCACCTCCTCGGCCTCGTCCCCTTCCTGGGCTTCCGCTGCCGTAGCATATAAGGCTTCGATCCCGACAGGCTCATCCCCGGCAGGATCACCCTCGGCAGGTTCGTCCCCGGCAATCTCCTCCATGGCGTGCCCCTTGCTCCTGCCATGAGAAGAGCCCTCATCTTCAGCCTCCTCCTCTTCCTCCTCCTCCACTCTTCTGGACTTTGCCTTCCCAGCAGCTCGAAGCGCCTTGTCCTCCTCAATCTGCCTCCTGATAAACTCTGCCTCCACCTTGGAGGTGCGCTTGAACATGTTGCTCTCCACTCTGGAGGCCCTTTCCTCCAGACCGGAGACCCACTCGACCTCTGCATCAAGCTCGGGTAGTTGCCCATCAGCCGCAACCCCATAAGCATTGCAATCAAGCATCCACTTCAAAATTTGGTCCCGAGCAGAATTGATATTCAGCGGGACAACCCTTGACGGCAATTTGAACGGCCCAAGGCTTCCGAACAGTTGTTCGCACAACCAGCCATGGCCGTAAACCGACAAGTTGTTGGTAAGGCCTGGATACAGGCACATCCACTCCGCAGTGTCTCCATGCCGCCAGGCGAACCTGTCCCTCTTCTGCAGCGGCGCGATGTGGCGTCGGAGGAAATCGGCCCCCACTTGTTTGATGGTTAGCCCGACAGCTTTAAGACGGGCAATCTTGTTCAGCGTCAGGCGAAGCCTGTCATCAGTAAGGCCTAGTTCCCTCCACTCATTGCCGCGCACGATGCACTCCGTCCACCGCCGGCAGTACAATGGAGTATCCTCATCTTGGATCCAGCACCAGTCCGCCCTCCATTCTTCCCATCTGCCTCACTGATGACCAGGAAGATAATCCCAAACATTCCTCTTTTCCCGGAGGATCCAGCTTATATTCCCCGAGTGGTGGGCCTTGTTTTCAACCCGCGGGACGAAGTAGTGCCTGAACAGGTCCACATTGGGGGCAACCCCGACGAAGTTCTCGCACAAGTGAGCAAAAATCGCCATGCACGCCATTGCATTTGGCGTGAAATCCAGGAGGTGGAATCCGTACACCACCATCATCACCTCAAAGAAATCCGAGAAAGGAGCGCTGAGGCCGCAGAGGAAATACACGCAGAAAAAGCGGTATGAATTTGGTGGGTCCTCTTTCCCTCCGCCAAAACCGCAGGTGTGCCGTGCCCCTTCGGGACTTCCCTCCCCCACATGTACGCATACCTCATTACCAGGGTGTTGCTATCCAAGCTCGACGGGAAGAACACTACATGTTCCCACCGCTTCCTGTCCAGCTCCGCCACCTTCTTCTTCTTCCCCTCCGCCGCGGCTTCCTTCACGGTGGTCGGCCGCTTCCCCCTTCCGGCGGCCTTCTTCCCCATCCTTCGGGGCCGTGTGAAAGGTGGAAGACTAGATGGGAGATCGGAGGCAAATGTGGGCGCGGGAGCGGTCGCCTGGCTTGAGGAGGAAGATGATGGAGGATGAAACGGATGCGAATGAGCAGTGCCCTTTTGCGTTCTCTCCTTTATGAGGAACGGACATGGGGGGTGGCTCTTCGCTGCTTTCTCTCAGAAAGTTACCGTTTTACATTAACTGCTACAGTCTCACGACCCCACGACCTGCGGTAATTACACGGAGTGGACGTTGATTTGACTGGTCATCATAACCGCTGCGCGTGCAGCACCTCCTCGACACGTGTCCGCGCACTGTTTGGGGCCTAACCCAAGTGCCCGGCGACACATATGGCTCAGGCCCGGGGGCTTCTGTTGGGTTACACAAACAGGGGTGTATGTTTCCCCTGACTTGTGCATGGACAGTAGGCCTCCGACCAGGCAGCACCAAGCATTCAAGACAAAACCAAGCCAGAGAGATAGCCTTTGAGGAATCAAAGGGTGGATCAAGAAGACCAAGACAAGCCAAGAGAACAAGATATCACTAAGGAAAAGCCTCCCTTACCGGGCAGGCGAGCCTGGTCAGGTCAAGGCCATCCCGAAGACAAGTCCCAAGACTTCCTCGGCAGGCTTGCTGGGGCCGCTAGCGGCCTGCATCCCCGCCAAGACTTCATCGCTCCACCGCATCGCAACGCAAGTCATCCATCGGTGCGGTGTCGAGCCCCCAGATAGCTAAGTGGTTGTCATTTGGCACGTGGCAGCCATTTAGAAGGAGGATCACCTCTATATGACGCCCGTCCAAAGGCTTGTCAAGCAGACAGGTGGAAGATGACTAAGCGGTGTGACAGGCCTGCCGGGCCGCATCCACAGCGTGACACCTAGCAGTGCATTTAATGCACTTTGTCCTAACTGCCAGAGTTAGGTATGATAGCATTGTTAGCTATCTAATCACTGGATAATGACTATTTTGCCATTGTGGTAACCCCTTAGCCTATAAAAGGAGGACCGTGGCAACCTTAGAAAGGATTTGGACCCTCGTGTACTCATATGCGTGTAGCTGCTCTCCCCAAGGCGACCTTGCCGGGCTTGAGCGTCGCGCGTTCTTCATGGTCCCCCCATCAATCCACCAAAGCAGGAGTAGGGTTTTACGCTTCTCAGCGGCCCGAACCTGGGTAAAAACCACCAGCGTCATCACTGCCTTGCTGTCCCATGGCCTCCGCTCTTTGTGCAACATGATCACTCCCCCTGCCGAACCACAAGGGGCCGATGGCCCCATAGGTGGCCGTGTTCTACCACGATATCAACCCAATTTTATTTTCATGTTTTTTTGTTTTTGGTTCTACTTTTCAATAAATACACATTATTACCTCTATAGTAATTTTGTTTTGGTGTTTTAATTAGTGTTTGATCCAAGTAAGACCTTTGGGATGGTCTACGGTGATAGTTGATTTGATCTTGCTGAAAAACAGAAACTTTTGTGCTCATTGCCAGAAATTTAAAAAATCACAGAAACGTGCTTTTGATCTGAATTTTTTACACAGGATTGATATACAATTTTTCTAAATTTTCCTATTTTTTCAGAAGTTTTAGAGTTTCTTAAGTATACGAAATTTCCAGATTACTATAGACTATTCTGTTTTTGACAGATTCTGTTTTCTATGTGTTGTTTGCTTATTTTGATGAATCTATGGGTAGTATCGGGGGGTATGAACCATGGAGAAGTTGTAATACAGTAAATATAACACCAATATAAATTAAGAATGAGTTCACAACAGTACCAAAAGTGGTGATT
The DNA here is from genome assembly GCA_011799875.1 of Thinopyrum elongatum. Lineage (NCBI taxonomy): Eukaryota > Viridiplantae > Streptophyta > Magnoliopsida > Poales > Poaceae > Thinopyrum > Thinopyrum elongatum. The sequence goes on from CM022301.1 coordinate 281,167,666, forward strand.
TATTTTATTATACTAACGGATCTTATGAGTTTTCTGTTGACTTTTGTGTTCTGAAGTTTTCAAGTTTTGGGTAAAGATTTGTTGGACAAAGGAATAAGGAGAGGCAAGTGCCTAAGCTTCAGGATGCCCAAGGCACCCTAAGGTAATATTCAAGGACAACCAAGCATCTAAGCTTGGGGATGCCCCGGATGGCATCCCCTCTTTTGTCTTCAATCCATCGGTAAATTTACTTGAGGCTATATTTTTATTCATCACATGATATGTGTTTTGCTTGGAGCGTCTTGTATGATATGAGTATTTGCTTTTTAGTTTGCCACAATCATCCTTGATGTACACACCTTTTGAGAGGGACACTCATTAATCGTGAATTTATTAGAATACTCTATGTGCTTCACTTATATCTTTTGAGCTAGGCAGTTTGCTCTAGTGCTTCACTTATATCTTTTTAGAGCACGGTGGTGGCTTTATTTTATAGAAATTGTTGAACTCTCATGCTTCACTTATATTATTTTGAGAGTCTTAAACAGCGTGGTAATTTTCTTAGGTTATGAAACTAGTCCTAATATGATGGGCATCCAAGAGGGATATAATAAAAACTTTCATATAAAGAGCATTGAATGGATGAGTAGTTTGATTCCTTGCATTTGTTTTGAGATATAAAGATGGTGATATTAGAGTCATGCTAGTGAGTAATTGTGGATTGGTAGAAATACTTGTGTTAAAGTTTGTGATTCCCGTAGCATGCACGTATGGTGAACCGTTATGTGATGAAGTCGGAGCATGATTTATTTTTTTGATTGTCTTCCTTATGAGTGGCCGTCGGGGATGAGCGATGGTCTTTTCCTACCAATCTATCCCCCTAGGAGCATGCGTGTAGTACTTTGTTTCGATGTCTAATAAATTTTTGTAATAAGTATATGAGTTCTTTATGACTAACGTTGAGTCCATGGATTATATGCACTCTCACCCTTCCACCATTGCTAGCCTCTCTAGTACCGCGCAACTTTCGCCGGTGCATTAAACCCACCATATACCCTTCCTTACAGCCACCATACCTACCTATTATGGCATTTACATAGCCATTTCGAGATATATTGCCATGCAACTTCCACCGTTCCGTTTTATTATGACACGCACCATCATTGTCATATTGCTTTGCATGACCATGTAGTTGGCATAGTATTTGTGGCAAGGCCACCGTTCATATTTTTTATACATGTCACTCTTGATCATTGCACATCCCGGTACACCGTCGGAGGCATTCATATAGAGTCATATCTTGTTCTAGTATCGAGTTGTAATTCTTGAGTTGTAAGTAAATAAAAGTGTGATGATCATCATTATTAGAGCATTGTCCCATGTGAGGAAAGGATGATGGAAGCTATGGTTCCCTCACAAGTTGGGATGAGTCTCCGGACTTTATAAAAAATAAAAGAGGCCAAAGAAGCCCAAACAAAAAAAAGAGAGAAAAGAAAAAAATGAGAGAAAAGAGAGAAGGGACAATGTTACTATCCTTTTTCCACGCTTGTGCTTCAAAGTAGCACCATGATCTTCATGATAGAGAGTCTCCTATTTTGTCACTTTCGTATACTAGTGGGAATTTTTCATTATAGAACTTGTCTTGTATATTCCAATGATGGGCTTCCTCAAATTGCCCTAGGTCTTCGTGAGCAAGCAAGTTGGATGCATACCCACTTAGTTTCTTTTTGAGCTTTCATACACTTATAGCTCTAGTGCATCCGTTGCATGGCAATCCCTACTCACTTGCATCGATATCAATTGATGGGCATCTCCCTAGCCCATTAATTTTCCTAGTTGATGTGAGACTTTCTCCTTCTTTTTGTCTTCTCCACAACCACTATATTCTATTCCACCCATAGTGCTATATCCATGGCTCACGCTCATGTATTGCGTGAAAGTTGAAAAAGTTTGAGAACACCAAAAGTATGAAACAATTGCTTGGCTTGTCATCGGGGTTTTGCATGATGAAATAGTTTATGTGATGAAGATGGAGCATAGCCAGACTATATGATTTTGTAGGGATAACTTTCTTTGGCCATGTTATTTTGAGAAGACATGATTGCTTTATTAGTATGCTTGAAGTATTATTGTTTTTATATCAATATTAAACTTTTGTTTTGAATCTTATGGATCTGAATATTCATGCCACAATAAAGAAGATTACATTGATAAATATGCTAGGTAGCATTCCACATGAAAAATTCTGTTTTTATCATTTACCTACTCGAGGACGAGCAGGAATTAAGCTTGGGGATGCTTGATACGTCTCCAACGTATCTATAATTTTTTATTGTTCCATGCTATTATATTATCTGTTTTGGATGTTTGCATTAATATGCTATTTTATATTATTTTTGGGACTAACCTATTAACCTAGAGCCCAGTGCCAGTTTCTGTTTTTTTTTCTTGTTTTTGAATTTTATAGAAAAGGAATATCAAACGGAGTCCAAACGGAATAAAACTTCCGTGATGATTTTTCTTGGACCAGAAGACACCTACGTAACTTGGAGAGAGGGCCAGAAGGTTCCCGAGGAGGCCACAAGCCTGCAAGGCGCGCCCTTGGGGGGCGCCCTGAGTGCTTGTGGGCCCCTCGGAGGTCTTCCAACCCTAATCTTTGCACTATAAATTCCCAAATATTCCCCCAACATCAGAAGCGTCCACCAAAATACTTTTCCACCGCCGCAAGCCTCTGTTCCCATGAGATCCCATCTTGGGGCCTTTTCCGGTGATCTGCCAAAGGGGGATTCGATCACGGAGGGCCTCTACATCAACCTTGCTGCCCTTCCGATGATGTGTGAGTAGTTTACCACAGACCTACGGGTCCATAGCTTGTAGCTAGATGGCTTCTTCTCTCTCTTTGATCTTCAATACAATGTTCTCCTCAATGTTCTTGGAGATCTATTTGATGTAATACTTTTTTTTGCGGTGTGTTTGTTGAGATCCGATGAATTGTGGATTTATGATCAGATTATCTATGAATATTATTTGAGTCTTCTCTGAACTCTTTTATGCATGATTAAGATATCTTTGTATTTATCTTCGAACTATCGGTTTGGTTTGGCCAACTAGATTGGTTTTTCTTGCAATGGGAGAGGTGCTTAGTTTTGGGTTCAATCTTGCGGTGTCCTCACCCAGTGACAGAAGGGGTAGCGAGGCACGTATTGTATTGTTGCCATCAAGGATAAAAAGATGGGGTTTATATCATATTGCTTGAGTTTATCCCTCTACATCATGTCATCTTACTTAAGGCGTTACTCCGTTCTTATGAACTTAATACTCTAGATGCATGCTGGATAGCGGTCGATGTGTGGAGTAATAGTAGTAGATGCAGGCAGGAGTCGGTCTACTTGTCACGGACGTGATGCCTATATTCATGATCATTGCCTTAGATATCATCATAACTTTGTGCTTTTCTATCAATTGCTCAACAGTAATTTGTTTACCCACCGTATGCTATCTTCAAGAGAGAAGCCTCTAGTGAAACTTATGGCCCCCGGGTCTATTTTCCATCATATATTTTCAGATCTATAAACCAAAAAACCCAAAAATACCTTGCTGCAATTTATTTATATTTACTTTAGTTTGCTCTTTTATTTATCTTTTATACCTATCTCTATTAGGTCTCACTCTTGTTCGTGACCGTGAATGGATTGACAACCCCTTTTTCGCGTTGAGTGCAAGTGTTTGTTAGTTTGTGCAGGTGCATAGATTGGAGACTTTCTTGTGCCTCCTACTGGATTGATACCTTGGTTCTTAACTGACGGAAATACTTATCTCTACTTTGTTGCATCACCCTTTCCTCTTCAAGGGAAAAATCAACGCAAGCTCAAGAAGTAGCACGCAGCGGACTGCGCTCGAACGCATTTCGTCTACTCAAGCAGCTGTCCGCATGGTACCTCCTAGCCATTAAAAGCGTGACGCGTGGCGTCACGTGAATGGTTAACAGAACGCCCATGATTTAAATTATACAAACGTTTGGGATGATAAGGTGGCAGCTATTTGTTTCAAAATGCGTTGTTGGCTGTTGATTCGAGTGCGCCTTCTCTCAAATTGGACACGAAAAATACCACAGCATGTCGGGTGCCATTCCATGATAGCCTACCAAGTTTCATGAAATTCAGACAAGTTTTGGATTTACTAGAATTTTAAAACAAAGTATCTCAACGTTTTGCCGGCAAGCAACGGTGCCCTGGTGTTTCAAATTCATTCCCATTTCTTGCATGGGACCTAAGCATGCACCCAAGGACACACATTTGATTTTTGAACCGATTTTTCTGCACATGAGCATGTGCATGTAGTTCAAATTTGAATTGTGCAAATAAAATGCCTACAAAACACAGTTAATGTATAAAGTCCAAACAAACCCTGAAAAAATTCAAATTTTAACACGACACTCCTGTTGCTCTATGTTGCCACTAGGACAAAATTTGAAAGCAAGAGGAAGCAACGAATATCGTTTCATCCATGAAGGAGGCACATTCCCAACCGGAACCATGAGGCTTGTTATGAGAAGCTCTCGTTTGTGAGAAGCTTATACCCAAACCTGCCCCAAATGGGACAATGTTTTTACCACAGCATGTTGATGTCGTTCCATGATAGCATGGCAAGTTTCATGAATTTCAGACGAGTTTTGGATTTACTAGAATTTTAAAACCATGTATCTCAATGTTTGCGGCCAAGCGATGGTGCCCTGGTGTTTGAAATTCATTCCCATTTCTTGCATGGGACCTAAGCATCCAACCAAGGACACACATTTGATTTTTCAACCCATTTATATGCACTGGAGCATGTGCCAGTAGTTCAAATTTGAATTATGCACATTAAATGCCTAGAAAACTCAGTTAATGTATAACGAACCCCGAAAAATTCCAAATTTTAACACAACACTCCTGTTGTTCTATGTTGACGCTAGAAAACTTTGAAAGCAAGAAGAGGCAATTAATATCGTTTCGTCCACAAAGGTGACACGTTTCCTACCGGAACCATGAGGCTTGTTGTGAGAAGCTCTGTTTTGTGAGAAGCTTATACCCAAACCTGCCCCAAATGGGACAATTTTTTCACCACAGCATGTTGATGCCATTCCATGATAGCATGCCAAGTTTCATGAATTTCAGACGAGTTTTGGATTTACTAGAATTTTTGAACCATGTATCTGAATGTTTGCGGCCAAGCGACGGTGCCGAGGTGTTTGACATTCATTCCCATTTCTTGCATGGGACCTAAGCATGCAACCAAGGACACACATTTGATTTTTCAACCCATTTTTATGCACTGGAGCATGTGCATGTAGTTCAAATTTGAATTATGCACATAAATGCATAGAAAACTCAGTTAATGTATAAAAATGTCCAAACGAACCCCAAAAAATTCCAATTTTTAACACGACTCTCCTGTTGTTCTATGTTGACACCAGAAAAAATTTGAAAGCAAGAAGAGGCAACGAACATCGTTTCGTCGACACAGGTGGCACGTTCCCTACCGGAACCATGAGGCTTGTTGTGAGAAGCTTATACCAAAACCTGCCCCAAATGGGACAATTTTTTTTACCACAGCATGTTGATGCCATTCCATGATAGCATGCCAAGTTTCATGAATTTCAGACGAGTTTTGGATTTACTAGAATTTTTAAACCATGTATCTCAATGTTTGCGGCCAAGCGACGATGCCGAGGTGTTTGACATTCATTCCCATTTCTTGCATGGGACCTAAGCATGCAACCAAGGACACACATTTGATTTTTCAACCCATTTTTATGCACTCGAGCATGTGCATGTAGTTCAAATTTGAATTATGCACATAAATGCAAAGAAAACTCAGTTAATGTATAAAAATGTCCAAACAAACCCCGAAAAATTCCAAAATTTAACACGACTCTCCTGTTGTTCTATGTTGACACCAGAAAAAATTTGAAAGCAAGAAGAGGCAACGAACATCGTTTCGTCCACAAAGGTGACACGTTCCCTACCGGAACCATGAGGCTTGTTGTGAGAAGCTCTGGTTTGTGAGAAGCTTATACCCAAACCTGCCCCAAATGGGACATTTTTTTACCACAGCATGTTGATGCCATTCCATTGTAGCATGCCAAGTTTCATGAATTTCAGACGAGTTTTGGATTTACTAGAATTTTTAAACCATGTATCTCAATGTTTGTAGCCAAGCGACGGTGCCGAGGTGTTTGACATTCATTCCCATTTCTTGCATGGGACCTAAGCATGCAACCAAGGACACACATTTGATTTTTTAACCCATTTTTATGCACTGGAGCATGTGCCCGTAGTTCAAAATTGAATTATGCACATAAATACATAGAAAACTCAGTTAATGTATGGGAATGTCCAAACGAACCCCGAAATATTCCAAAATTTAACAAGACACTCCTGTTGGTCTATGTTGACATCGGAAAAAAATTGAAAGCAAGAAGAGGCAGCGAATATCATTTCGTCCACAAAGGTGACATGTTCCCTACCGGAACCATGAGGCTTCTTGTGAGAAGCTCTGGTTTGTGTGAAGCTTATACCAAAACCTGCCCCAAATGGGACACTTTTTTACCACAGCATGTTGATGCCATTCCATGATAGCATGCTAAGGTTCATGAATTTCACACGAGTTTTGGATTTACTAGAATTTCAAAACCAAGTATCTCAACGTTTGCCGGAAAGAGCCACAGTGCCGAGGAGTTTGAAATTCATCACCATTTCTTGCATGGGACATAAGCATCAACCCATGGACACATATATGATTTTACAACCCATTTTGGTGCACCGGAGCATGTGCATGTAGTTTAATTTTGAATTGTGCACATGAAATGCCTAGAAAACCAAGTTAATGTATAAAAATGTCCAAACGAACCCTGAATAATTCCAATTTTTTGACGACACACCTATAGTTGCATGTTCACTGCAGATAAAAGTTCTAGCAATTCAAACACCCTCCTTTGCCGCCGTGACCCAATTATGTATTTCAAATCAAGACGAAAAATCAAGTAGACCGCACACAATTCATTATCACCAACCATGTGAGATGCAGTACAAAATATCTTGGAGCACCGTCGGAGTTGTATGTATATGGCTTATGCGAGAAGGTGCGTCTGCTACAGTCCACAGCTGGCGCGTCAAGGACACTAGCTCGCTCCCCAAATATCATTTCATTGTTCAATCGTCGCCGGTGAAAGATGGGGACGTGGACCCGCATCGTGAGGGCCAGTTCGGCAGCCCACTCCGGCGAGAGCGCGGCCGCAGCCGCCATGCGCGTGGTAACAAGCTGCGTCAGCGCGACCGCAATCTACGACCGGACGACCAAGGCAGCCCAAACGGCCACTGTTGCTGCTCAGGTGGCGGCAGCAACATCTGCGTCGGGGATAGCAACTGACGAGAGTGGCACAACAGCTGTCCGTTCCGCAGCGGCGGCCTTAGCCCTGATGGAGGCCGCCCACGCCCAGCTCGTGGCGGTCACCGCACAAATCGAACGAAGCTTCTCCGACAATGGTCGGCAACCCACGGTCGAAGAGTTGGCAATCACTGAGAGCGTTCGAGCAGCCGTCTGTTCCTTCGCGGCATACCTTTCCACGAGGGAGCCCGTCCAAGCCCAGATCGCGGCCGCCCACGCCCAGCTCGTGGCGGCCTTTTCCAAAGAGATGGCTGACGTGGATGGTGAGATGCTTGCCGAGTATGGTGCGATTGATGTCGTGGAGCCCCTTCCCCAGGAGATCGTCGGGCGCGAGATGGACATGAAGGAGGCGGCGGAGATTGACGAGCGCCAGCCGGAGTAGTACTCTTTGTTTAATTTAGAGCGTCGGTGTTTAATTTGTTAGGGTAATGTTTAGGTCAGCTAGCTCTGTTTAATTGTTGAACTTGCTCGATTAAGAAGTGTGGGTATGCTGTAGGCTCCTTCGTGTACTCAAATTATGCAATGACGTGGATGACCACTATAACCAGGGATATTCAGACCAAAATTTGCATGTTCAAACTCATCACATATGGGGTAAGCTATATGAATCGTTTATGATGTTCACATATCGTACACAGTGCTGAATAAGGGACCGTGTCTGATGACACTTTGCGCGCCAGTTTTTTCGCTGCATCGATCCAAAATTTTTGGCTTCCGCGGAAATATCTACCTCCCCGCTCCCTCCCCCTTACCAAAAGCCACATTTCCCCTGTTTCCGCCTTCCTTTCCAAGTTCAAACCTTCACTACTTGCTTGCAGCGCCGCCTCCTCGCCGGCGACCCTCCTTCACGCTGCTCGGCCTCGTCGATCCAGGTAGGTAATCCACACTCGACCCCATCCTCCTCCTCCTTCCACATCCTACATGCCCCGACCGCCGGCGCGACACCTTCCACCCAACTCACCGACCCTTCCCCCAAATAAGCGCCACCCTAAGCCATGGTGAATACAGTATAGCCAGGAGCTCAAGGAGCATTTGGCAGCGGAGAAGCAAATCGCGGCCGCACATGCGGATGAGGTCGCGATGGCTGCCATTCGTGCCGACCCCTAGATCTTGGAGGAGCACCTCGCCGTCGAGGCCACCCTCGACGCCTCGCGCGCCGACGCCGTGACATGGTTGGCTGCTTTAAATGACAGTTTGTGGCGTTTTCTCGAGGCCACCGTCGGTGCCTTCGACGAAGACTACGAGGTGTCTTCTCTGCGTGCCCGTGCTTACCTCAACTCGAGAACCAGCAGGTTGGTGCCCGGAGCGGCTCAGGCAACTCACCACTACGAGGAGGGCACCCATGATGTGGAGGCCTCGTCCTCTTTCATGTCCAAGGAGCCAATCATCATCAATATCTCCGACGATGAGGAGTAGCTTGTCTTATTAGCTCACTATAAGGACCTATGTTTAGTTAGCTAGCTACGCCGGTTAAGCATGTTCGGTTTACCCATTGCATGTGCTGCTCCTGCCTTTCCTTAACAAATTCCAGTGAATTGTCCTATCTACTTTTACCATGCAATATGTTGCTCTAGTGTATATATTCTATATGTCGTGCAATGTGGTGCTCACTTATTAACTGTTTGGTTAATTAGTTGTCGTGTTCAGTTAACTGTTTGGTTCAATTCTGCAATCTGATGTTCAATTCTTCAGGGTGCAATTTTGTATTGTCTTCCATGTGAGAATTAAATCAAATTTATCTGTACAAAATACATGAGAAACAAATACAATTGCTATATTTCCAAGTTGTCAAGCATGCTTCGTTTGCTTAACTGTCTGATCTTCTAGTATGTTATATATTGTGCAATGTGGTGCTCAGTTAATGTTTGGTTCATTTGTTGTGGTGTTTAGTTAACTGTTTGGTTCAAGTCTGCAATGCGATGTTCAATTGTTGTGGGTACAATTTTGTATTATTATGCATGTGAGAAATAAATCGAATGTGGCTGTACTAAATACATGAGAAACATATACAATTGCAATATTTCCTAGTTGTTAAGCATGCTTGGTTTGGTTAACTATCTGATCTTCTATTAGGAGTATGTTATATTTTGCAATGTGGTGCTCTTGGTTCATTTGTTGTGGTGTTTAGTTAACTGCTTGGTTCAATTCTGCAATGCGATGTCCAATTGTTGTGGGTAGAATTTTGTATTGTTATGCATGTGAGGATTAATTCGAATTTGGCTGCATTTAATACATGAGAAACATATATAATTGCTATATTTTCTAATTCTCAATCATGCTTGGTTTGGATAAATGAGTTTTCTATGTGGCTCAAATTAATCTGATGAATCTGCAATGTGTTTATTTTTCATCAACATATTTTACTGATAGCATGCCAACCCTCACTTAACCTGATCACTAACTACCTTATATGTGTTGCAGGGAAACAATGAGAAGCACTGAGGTTTACAATCGAGGTTTGCACATGCATGTTCCTTTGTCTAATAGCACATTATTGTGCAATTGCAGAAACCATTCTAATATTTAGGTTTTTAACTATTTGGTCTTGCACATGTAGGTCCTGCTGTCAGAGGTTTTGACCCACTGTTCGACCCTTTTTGCATATGGGGAAATGAGTTGTCCATGAATATCAGTCAAGTCAAGAAACTCAGAAAGATTGTTAGAATGAAGAAATTAGCGGCAAAAAACAATAAGATCTTTGTCTGCACAATGAAGAAGGCATCAGTTCACTACATGATGGTACTAACTGTTATACCTTGTCTTTTTTATTCCTTTACGCCATTTCAAATCTAGAGAAGATATTTATGCATATCCTTGTTTTCAGGTCTTTTCAAAACAGTTCACTGATGATTATCTCTCAAACCACCTGTATGGTCAGGAGGCGAGGAAGGTATTCATACAACACCCACGGTTCAATATTGAAGTCTTCCTGAAAAGGACGAAGGATGGACGGTCAATCATCCACAGGCACTGGCCTAAAGTTGTAAAGACCTTCAACATCAATGAAGGCTTAATATTCGCCTTCCGCTTTAGCAGTTTTTCAGATGAGATTCATCTGTCTATGTATCGTCTATGATGCTAATTTCGATAGGTTATAGATGTTGCATGTGAAACTTGGTGCTGGTGCAGTTGTGTAATGGGGTAGCTGAGTGCTGAAGCTATATGATGTTGTACTCTAATGTATTTCAATTATGAAATCCTGCTTCCTTGATATGAAAATGAAATATATTGTGTGCTTAATATGAACTGTCAATTAGATTAATAAATGGATTATTAATAATAGGCCAATTAGCTTGCTAATTGAGTTTTTCAAACGGTTATTGAGAAAACACCGTGGGCGATGACCTCAGACAACGCACACAGTTTCTAGGAATAAAACGTGTTGGATCAATGAACAACCGCACACGACTTTCTCTTGAAAATTGTTTGCGTTATGCCACCATGCGCACACGTTTACCACATAAAAAGTGTGTGATGGACAGCCTATGCCACACAGTTTCTTCTACACACCGTGTGTGATGCATTCAATAACGCAAACGGTAAAATTGTTAATATCGTCTACAATGGCAACGCTATCACAAACGATTTAATGGGAAAAATTGTGTGTGATGTACGTATGAACGGAAACGTTTTCCATGGATTAACTGTGTGGGATGTACATACGAACGGAAACGTACTTCTTGGATTGACTGTGTGGGATGTACATACGAACAGAAACGTATTCCTTGGATTGACTGTGTGGAATATACATACGAACAGAAACGTTTGTCTGGGACTGACTGTGTGGGATGTACTTACGACCGGAAACAATTGGGCATGTATAATTGTATTTTTTAACACAACTGTACGTATAACCGTATTTGATCACTTGTCCGTCGCACATGAGCTCATTTTGCCCAGTGTGTGTGACCGGAGGGCCTATCCCCGACGATTTCTGGGTCATGTGGGAAGAACCCCCCTATAACCCACACTCACTTGGCGACGGTTTAAAATGCCGTCGCGGAAAGGGGTTAAAAACCGTTTGTATAGCACCTCGCTGTACCAGTGATGCTTGAGTGTTCTATTGCAACATCTTCAACTCTTCTGCGGTTACTTCACGATCCGGTTATTTTCCATCCTCAAAGAATTCACCTTGCAAGCCAACACGAACAATAGCCCAAACAGTGGGGTTATGACCAAGAATATGCATTTTCATTTTATGCTTCCAACTAGCAAAGTTTATACCATCGAAATATGGACCTCTACGGTGATAATTTCCCTCACTAGACGCCATACTCTCCTAGGTTGTGAAACCAATGTAATGGAGACCAAACCTTTGGTACCACTTGTAGGATCGAAAGTATGTCTAGAGGGGGGGGGGTGATTAGACTACTTGACCAAATAAAACTAATCCTTTTCCCAATTTTAGTTGTAGGCAAGTTTTAGCAATTCTACCAAGACAAGCATCTTCTTACACATGCAAGTCTAAGAGTTGAGCAGCGGAAAGTAAAGACTTTGCATATGAACGTAAAGGAGGGATCGAAGAAATCAAACGCAATGAAGACACGGTGATTTTTGGCGTGGTTCCGATAGGTGGTGTTATCGTACATCCACGTTGATGAAGATTTCAACCCACGGAGGGTAACGACTGCACGAGTCCACGGAGGGCTCCACCCACGAAGGGTCCACGAAGAAGCAGCCTTGTCTATTTCACCATGGCTTACGTCCATGAAGGACTAGCCTCACTCGGGTAGATATTCACAAAGTAGGCGATCTCCATGCCATTACAAACTCCTTGGTTCGACTCCACATGATCTTGGAGGCTCCCAAGTGACACCTAACCAATCTAGGAGACACCACTCTCCAAAAGGTAATAGATGTTGTTGTTGATGATGAACTCCTTGCTCTTGTGCTTGAAAAGATAGTCTCCTCAATACTCAATCACTCTCTCGTATATTTGGCTTGGGTAGGAGAAGGATTGGAGTGGAAAGCAACTTGGGGAGGCTAGAAATCAAGGTTCAAATGGTTGGATTGGAATGCCTTGATCTCAACACAAGTGTAGGTGGTTCTCTCTTAGAAAATGAATGGTGGAAGTGTAGTTTTGTTCTGGTGGCTCTCTCTAAGAGTGAGTGGAGGTGGAGGGGGTATAAATAGCCATCACCAAAAATCCAACCGTTACAAACTTTTTGCATAACTCGGTGACACCGAAAAGAATTCTTGGTGAGACCGAATAGTGTAAAATATTCGAATGTTAGGCTTTTCGGTGAGACCAAACAAATCCACTCGGCGAGACCGATTAGCGATGACCTAAGCAGAACCTTGTCTTGGTAGTTCCAATCGGTTCATCTTGGTAATTCTGAAATGAGTTTGACTGGGTACAGAAACTTGGTCACTGCACATCGGTGGAACCGAATGCCATCTCGGTTGTACCGAGTTTCTAGGGTTTGGCTTATGGCTCTGTCTTGAGTAACTCGGTGGATCCGGATGAGAGTGTTTCGGTGGGACTGAGTTTGACTTTAGGGTTTTGACAGATTGGAATATGGGAAAGTGGTTGAGGGTTTTTGGAGCAATATCTTCAAGCACTTTGAGCAATTGAGTCATGATCAAAACCTCATCCCCTTTTAATAGTATTGGCTTTCCTATGAACCCAATGTGATCTTTGATCACTTAAACCAAAAATGAAGAGTATTGGAGGTTTTGCTAATGTGCTTCCTTAGCATTTTGAGGGGTCCACATCCACATATCCTAGCCATGCCAACGTTGAACTTTCCTGAAATTTAACTTTGAGTAGGCATTAGTTCAATGACATATATGTTGTTATTAATTACCAAAATCAACCGGGGATTAGTTGCACTTTCAACATCGAATTCACTTTCTTCCCGACCTAGGTGTTGCATGATATTATAGATGTTATCCCCACCACGCCCCATGACCGTCGGACACCCTGCTCATCGAGCTTAAAATAGCCTCCCTCATAGCCATAGAACCAGAACCTAAATATCACTGCCAAAATACATAGATCAACCCACTACCAAGACCGGGAAGGCGGACCAGCCGCCCCCTAAATCAGTGCGAGCAACCACCGTCTATCAGGAATCCAGAACGAGAGACATAAATGAACCAAAGATTAGACTTTCACCAAAGAAACTCCGGGAGAGGATAGGAAACCCTAAGTCGCCAGGACTAGGGGAAAACAAGGTACACAGTACTTTGCCGACTAGCCTAAGTTGGAGGCAGTTGGCTCAATTAGAGGTACGTATCTAGGAAGTGGTTAACCAAGAGAGAGGCGATAGGGAGCGACCGAGGGTTTCCCCTCCTCCTGCCGGCTAGGTTGTTGATCCTTGCCTCCTCCGCTCACCGTTCCGGCGGCTGGAGGAGGTGGGGATCTCGATTCTCGGGCCCGGTGTGTAGATTGGGTAGTTTTAGTCTCCGGTGGCGTCGCTGTGATGGAGGATTCCACACTGCCTTTGAATAATGGATCCACCGCCCTCCCTCCTCCTTGGCGTTCTCTTCGACGGCGCTGGGATGTGGGTGGTGTTGTGTTTGCGCCTGATCACCGGCGTCATCTAGCGGAGGGGATGGCGTGGTGCGGCGGCTTGCTCCTCTAGTTCCCTTTCCATCCGGCATTGTCTGGCCAGTGGAGATCTCGTCGGAGAGCTCACGAGTATGGTGTCTCCCACTTTCATCTGGCTGGAGTGTGGGGCTGGTCCTTTGCCGCTGGAGGTCGTTCAAGACGCTGGCGGTGGTTTGGGCCTCCTAGTTCTTTGCAGGTTTCCTTCGGCGGTGGCCTCGCTCCTGGTGTGCTGGTCCTTCTGGACTGAAGATCGGAGACTTCCCGTCTGCGTAGATGCCGTGAGATTCAAGGTTTGGTTGGCTTCGAGTGAAGCGACACTGGCGGCGGCGCGCCCTCGACTCGCATCGGGAGATGTGCTAGCTAGCTTCTCCAGGGACCTTGATGTATTTTCTTGTTTCTTTAGGGTGCTTGTACTGCTGTTTGATCCTTCAATATAGATCTGGGGGCTTTATCACAAAAAACAGTACTTTGCCGACGGTTGCGCCTGTTGAATCTCCTGCAAACCCCAACCCAATTTTTTTTTTAGGGAACAACACTCCTCTTTATTAAGAACGATGTTGGTAGGAATGGGTTAGGGAGAAATACTTACTGGCGGAAAAAATGACAGTTTTAGAAGAAAAATGCTTTCTCTAAATAAATGCTATGATATTCCCAGAAAAATATCATATGAATAAGCTGCCCGTAAAAACGTTTGCAAATGCCGTCTCTCCCCTATTGCGGTCCTATTTTTTAGGGCGCCCCACACAAGAAAATAACCAGGCCTGGTATTATTCCTGCCCGGCCTGGCCCGGCCCGGAACTTCGCGATCCCATCTGACTTTCTTTCTCGCTCCATTCGTGTTCACCACCATCACCACACCCGTCTCCCCGGAAACCCCACAGAACCCTGCAACCACCTCCGCGCGCCGCCGCTCGCCGCCGCTCGCCATGGCTGCCGCCGCCGCCAGGGCAGGCGGCCGCCCGTGGCGCGTGATCCCGCGGCCGGTCATGGAGACCGTCCTCCACAACCACGCCCTCCACCCGCGCGTGCCGCAGCCGCTGCTCCTCCACGGCCCCCGCGGCGTCGGCAAGTCCACGCTCCTCCTCAACCGCCTCCTCCCTCAGTGGTCCGAGCCCCCGCACTACGCCGCCGTCGTCGACTTCCTCCACCCCTCTCCCAGTTCCCCTGCTCATGCGCCCTGGTCTCTCCTCTCAGACACGCCCCCCTCCCTGCCCTCCCTCCGCCTCCGGCTCGAGTCCGCGATGGAGGAACTCACCCGCGCCGCAGTACTCCGAGGTGCCGTCGGTTCCAAGGACGTGCTCGCCGCGCTCTCGCGGTCCCACGGCCTCCACACCGTGCTCTCTCGCCTCGCGGGCCCTGCCTCCCGCCGCGGCCAT
The DNA here is from genome assembly GCA_011799875.1 of Thinopyrum elongatum. NCBI lineage: Eukaryota > Viridiplantae > Streptophyta > Magnoliopsida > Poales > Poaceae > Thinopyrum > Thinopyrum elongatum. The sequence goes on from CM022301.1 coordinate 281,183,002, forward strand.
GGCACTAACTCTGTTCCGGTGCTCTGGGCAAGGGCTGTCCTAGCTGCAACCTCCTCGGCCCGTGGTGACGACCCCACCTTCCGCATTGGCGAGGGGGAGGCAACGAACTGCTCCATGGAGGAGAGGGCGTACATGCAAGAGGCCATGGCGGCGCTGCGTGTGGCCAAGGAAGTTCTCGGGATGCAGGAGGGGTGGAGGAAGGAGGCGGTGCGGGAGATGAATAGGACAGGCCGGTTCTCCCGTCCACTGGCCAATTCGGCCACAGACTGGCCATGCCTCTTGCTGGATGTGTTGTCAGGCGCAGCAGAGGAGGATTTTTTCCAGGTAGAATTTTGTGTGATTTCAGTTGGTGCGAGGGTTCATGAGGACAATGTGAGGCAGTGTGCCAGTGATGACATTGTTGATTTGCAGCCAAAGCTGGTGCTGAACAACGTTGATGCCCTGAGGAAGGCGACATGCGAGGACGATACAATGGTACCAGCAGCAGTGTACCATGACAGCTTCATTTGGAGGGTGATAGCACTCGGTGCTAATGAACAGTGCTTACCAGTCATTATGTCCACCTCAGATGGGTAAGTGTCTGCCTGTATGTTTCTGCATGCTATGTTTGATGAATGTTGCATTACTTGAATGAACAGAATGCATAGAGACTAAATGAATGCTCAAAGACTTGCAAGTCGTAACAAGATTGAGAAATTTGTATTGCCTTAGCATAAGGTTCTGACCTACTTTGTTGGTTTGTTGTACTATCCACAATACGGATGCACAATTTATCTGTTGATTCAAATGCGAAGAACACTCTCCATATAAATTGGTAAAATTAATATTCCTTTTGAAATCTTTGCAGATACTATTCTTCCCAAGCATTCGTCGATTTTGGTTTTCCTAATATCTTCATTTCTCGTGAGGTATGCTTAGTTTACTTTTGGACAGTTGTCCTTTTTCCTCGTTTGCCTAAAGTCATGATTACTTTATGCAACAGACGTTTGGTTGGACACCACAAGAAGCTAAGCTGCATATGGTTTCTGAGTTCTTCAGTGAACAGGAGGTAGTAAGATTTTGTACTTGCTAATTCCGTTTCTTTTCTCCCTTGTGCAAACTGCGTGCATAATTTCCTTCTGATGTTTATTGAAGTTATAGTGGAAAGTCGTTGATGAGCTTCTTGGACCAAACCCACGACAATTATGTGAGATATATATGCTAAAGCAAAAGGCGAATGGCCCAGAGTAAGTAACATTACCACTTTTATCAATTAATTCTATAAACTGTTGCTTACAACGGAAGTGTTTGAAGTCTTTAGTCCTCGAGCCTTATTATTTTCAAAAAGAGCACTCCCGCTGTTCTTAAATCCATGTCGTTTCAGACATGGGCAGTCTCTAACATCCAACTTTGACCGTTACTTCTCATCCCACACAAATATCTAGTAAGAAACTGATAAACTATAATATTTATAAAATGACGAATCTAATAGTACTAGTTTTGCATGACAAATCTGAATATTTTCTTTATACATCAGCAGTCAAAATTAAAAAATTGTGATTGCAGACATCATCTATTTCCTCATGGAGGTAGTAATCTTTAGCATGTTAATAGTTTGCAATTAAGTCTATTGAGCGGCAGACTTTCATCATATTTTCAGGATTCCAAACATAGTATATTAAGAGCATCAACCTTAGTCTGTTTGGCACTGCCATGCGTTCATACTTCATGTTACTATTATTGTTGTTTAATATCCATTTCATTGCAGGGTTTTGCATGACACAAACATTGAGGAAATTATTGACACATACCTGGCACACTTGCAAGTAAGTAAATGTTTTAATCACAGCTGAGGCACCTATGCTGTATGAGATGTCATTCTTCTCATCCTGGAAAGCTTTAGTTATTTCTAGTTCGCGGATCTGCTCTTTTATCGAAAATGTGTACTTTTGCATTAAATATCGAAACTAGGAGAAAGCAGCCAATATATTAGGTAAACGAGCATGACCATTGTTCCATTTCTGCTCACCAGGTATCTGTTGTGAATCCTGCAATGCAAACAGCATTAAATATGGTGCAGAAGTTTGCTTCTGATGTACGTGAGGGTAAAGTACCAGAGAACAGATTGTCTTTTGGCGCGCCTTGGAGACATCCACCTCAGGCTGACAATCCTGGCATGTGCTATAAGTGGGCAAAGATTCAACTGATGGATTTTGTCCAGTCTTATGTAAACACAGAATTTGGGGTAACTATTACTTTCCTTCTACTACCCAGGCAATTGCATTTCTACAGTAACAAAAATATGTATGTCACATAATAGGGGAAGTGACAGTTTCCCTTGTGCCGACTTGCAAACATAGATTGAAATGATAAGATAATATATCCTCAAAAGCTCTAGGTGAAGTTCTCATTTTACATCATGTATTTTGTAGATTTCTGGAGTTTTATAGTTCTTATTTGTGTGTTTTGTAGTTGAATTACCTAGCAGATGATAGCCTGGAAATATTGGATGATCCTGCAGCAGTCGCCATGATGGAGGTATTTCGATCATTTTACATCAGATGCTCAATAGTAGAATCTGCGACAGTCGAACATTTTCAGGTTTGGCCATCGGAATAGAAAACATCAGCAACATCTACAACGCTAAATTGACATTGCCAGATCTATCATCAAATACAAATATACTTCTATAATGCATACATTTGAATCAACAATTTTAGATGGTCAAAGTGCCACCTTGGAAGCCATGTCAATGTCTAAAACTACCTACATTGCATACTCTGATGGAGTATTGGCCTGATGGTAGGATGCTTATATGTTTGATGTTTGCTAGGTTGGCTTACTTTATCAACAGAGAGATCCATCCTTTGTGCGACCAATCACACGTGGGGTTCAGCGTTGTCTTGCTAGATGGTGCGTTCTTGTACTTATGTAGTATTATAAATGTTTTTTTCTTATGACACTTTTTTTGTGGTCATGTGAAGGCTTGTTCAGCAGAGATTAGAGTTGACTCTTCAAGAATCAATATCATTCTCATGGCAACGTGTAATTCGTGGGCGAAGCTATCGACACTTGATGAAGGAAGTCGGCTACAAGTAACAAGGTATATAAGAAGTTCCCAAATACCCATTAATTCATTTGAACTTAAAATGGGGATCTTACACTTCATTTGTTATACAGTTTATGCCAAGAAAAAACAGGTTAATTTCATAATTTGGAACTGACGTGTGATTTTGATGGACTTATATAATATTCATAAGAACGTTTGAAGCATATATGATTTTGCGATCACTCACATGCACATGTAAGTTTTTTCACCTGTCATAACCATTCGCTATTTTCCGTTCAACCAGTTAGTAACCCATTACATGTGGATCATTATAGATTTGAATAATAATTTCGTATGTTCAGCTTTCCTCTAATTGGCTACCTCAATCTGTAGCATTACATCATCTGGTGTGAAATTCACAGCCGTATGTAGTATGCCACATCAAACATTTTCCATCAAATGAAGCAAAGTGTAATTAGCAAACAACAGTCGTTTCCTTTAAACAGGACCTCACGTTCAAACCACAAACTCTTGTCAAAGAGACCGACCGTCCCTGTAGTTTGTGTTCCTGTAACCTGGTGATTGTTTGGCCATAATGTTTGCATCCAAATGTGTCCTACCTTGTGCTCACTTGATCTCCTATTTAATTTGATTCATTTGCTAGAAGCTGCTAAATTGTGCTGCATATCAAAAATTTCCTTGCCCTTTTTTTTTGCGAAATTCCTTGCCCTTTTCTTCGTCTTCAATAAGCCTCTCTAATTCCCTTGCCCATGAGCATCCCGTCATGGCCTCACCTTCCTCATTTTTGTGTTTGTTCAAACCCCAAAACTGAAATCACTGGCTTCTCCTCTCTGCGCATTCCATCTTGGCCATCGCCTGCCTGTCGTGGCCTTGAATATTTTCATGCCGTGATTGATTTCCCTCTCTTCTTCTTGCACCTAGGTTGTGTGTGTGTGTGTGTTTCTCTCCAATACTCGGGAAACTCTGTCTGATCCAAATGTAAATTGTTTTAGAATCTGTGCCAGTGGATCATTTTTAGGTTTAGCCTCCCATCATTTAATATATGTACAATTATTTTATTTCTATACCAGGCAACATAATCTTGTAGAAACTAATAGTAAGTGTCACCTTGGACTTGGAGACATGTCAGAATCCAAAAAACTTACATTTGGGATCATAGGGAGTTCTACTTTAATTAGATTGCATGTGCTGCCAAATGCGTGATCTTCGTGTGCCCATAAGTTGCATCATAAGTTTGCAGTGTTAATTTGCCAATGCCGTCCAAGTGTGATGTCGACAATGAAGCCAATTTTTAGGCCCATCATTTCAACTAGCTCCATAGATTCTAAGTTTGGAAGCTTGTGGTGTTCCAATCAGAATGTGGTCCTGCTAAACCATTGGAGAGCATACAACTATAAGTTTAAGTTGTGCCGTTTAGCATTCTCACGCTGTTCGCTTTCTACTCAGCTTGATAGACAGATACAGTAAGAAACATTTGAATACACCGGATGGGGATCCAACGATATTAGACATTTCAAGTAGGAAATTGGGCTTTGATGTCTTCATGGATCAGTATTATGGTGCAGAGTTAGGAATACCTATTTTGTTTTTCGAATGTGAATACTTGGAAGAATACAGTGGTTCAGCTTCATGAACGAGTATTAACATCCCACTAGCATTTTTTCTTCTAATGTCCTCAATTGCATGCCACATATTTTCTAACAAGTGATGTTTCATTCAGTATTACCTAGTTGCATATTCCACAAACGAAATGGTGGAGGGTGCGTTTGGTTTGAGTCTTTGAGCCCAAGTTTGACATATCAAAATTTTGGCTGGCAACAGTTTGGTCAAGGTTTTGTTTGCCCATGGCTTGGCTTATGCTGGCAAGAACAAATGCACTAGAGGCAAAAGGGGCATTGGCATGCCGAAAGTTTGGCATCCATCCAAAGTTTCAAACAAAGACCAATTTTTTGGGCATGACCGAAAAATTGGTAGGGTACATATGTTGGCCACAATTAAACATACCCAAATTGTCTGTAGACAAACATAATAACCATTGTGCTCTTAAAAGAGAAATAAAAGTGCATTCGTTTGCATACTTCAGCTCTTGGCCTGGAAATTTGTGTATCATTAGAGCGACACTTTCTTGCTCAGGCTGTTCAACCTTTCCTGCCGTTTGTTTTTCAGGACAGCTGAGGAATTTTGCAGGTCGCCGGAGGTGGACATCTATTTTAACTAGGAGATCAATCATAGTGGCACTGGTTCTTTTAGGTTTATATTTATACATCGTTTTGGATGAAGATTGCCGGCTTTCCATGTCACGAACTGGGAACCTCGCCCAAGTGGGACAGGAAGTCAACACGAAACCCGCTCTGTCTTGGACGTACGCTGGCAATAGCAAAAGATAGCACTATTACAATTTTTGGGGGCATGTTTCTGTAACTAAATATATGATCAAATTCTGCACCAGTTCATGGTCTGACGTGCTCATACGCGCATGATACAACTGTTACTCGTAGCGTAGTGGAGTAGAATGAGCATGTGCGCTGTGTCGTGTCATGTGGAACTGGCTGGTCTGCTGAATGTATGTTTGTTACAGTAATTCTTTCGGAATAAGAGGGCAGCCCTTGACTTGATTCCCAACAGATTAATTTAATGATGGATTCTGCCGAAATGCTGAGGCCTTGTTTGGTACTAGAGTTTTTGAGGGGATTATTAGGGATAATACCCACAGGGATTGGGTGAAACCCCTACCCTTCCCCCAATCCCATTAAATCCTCATTTATCCCTAATCCACTAGGGAGGGGTAGTGCATTGAGTATTGAGAAAAATACATTAAAGTTTGGGGAATTCTAGGGAAAAGCGGGGATAAAATCGGCCCATTGCACTAGAACCAAACGGGCTTTTATGGATAGGAGGGGATTTGTGTTTGACCTGGATAATCCCTACCAATCCCTAAAAAATGTACACTACTAAAGAAACCAATTCATTTTTTGCGGGGGGCTCTTATATTTCTTTGTACAAAGGGAGTATCAAACAAGGCCTGAGGGTGTGAACCAATTCATTCCCGATTTGTTGAACCATCTGTTCAGTGCTTGGCTTTTCGAAAAGTTTTCTTGTTACTCGGGAAAAAAAACTGGTTTTAAGAGCGCAGATGTTTGTCAGCTAGGTCGTGTCTTTCAATGATCAGTGCCCAACTTTGGAGGCAATTATTTTAAACACACAACTTCGTAGGGATAATTAATCACTTTTACAGGGTTCCATTTTCTTTCTCAGAGCATCCTTTGATCTATGAAAGATAATTTTTTTTTAACTGCATGAAAGCTTGCTTAGCTTGCCGAGTTAGGGCATCTCTGTAACACACCATGTATTAAGCTACAGTAATCACCCTTTTGATTATGCCATGTCATCATGATCAACAGTGCTTAATCATCATTAGTATCATATCTCTTTTCAAATTCAAATGAAAATGAAAATTCAAATGAAAGTGGAAAATAAAAGTTGTGCAACATGAAAACTAAAATGTTCAATAAATGAAAAATAATACAGAGACCATTCTAAAATTGTAACCAACATTAAATATATTAATTAGATGACCCAAACCTCTTTTAACAGTGGCTGAAAATAATATTTACAAGCCTTTTAATTAATCTAGATCAAATATGAAATGGTGTTTTGCCCAAACTAGTTTTTGGTGTTAGGGTATAATGCACTAGTATTTATGGACTAGGTCACACTTTTTACAAAAACCATTTGGGGTTCAAATAATTAACAAAACAGAAAAGAAAAGAAACAGAAAAAGAGAAAAAGAAAAAGGCCTAAAGGATCTACTGTGCAATCGGCCCACCGCTACAGCCGCGGCCCAGCCCACCCCCGCGCTATCCCCCACCTCCCGCACTGCTCACGCCGCTGTTGTCGAGCACCTGGTGCGCGCGAGCCAGGCCCCCCCTCCGAGCGATCGACAGCGCGCCCGCGCGCGCGCTGGGTTAAAGAACAACCCCGCACTCCCCCCTGGCGAACCCTAGCCCAGTTCCCCCCCCTTCCTCCCTCGCTCCCCGCTTCGCCCGACGCCGCCATGGACGGCCACCGCTGAAGCTCGCGGCCGCCGTGCCCCGCTCGTCCCCACGTCTTGTCCAGAAGCTCTGGAGCCCTCGTCTCCGTCAAGCTGCTGCCCTGCTTCGTCTTGGGGAGCAGCGCCATCACCGCATCGTCTCCGTCAACGTCCGCGGCCACCGAAACTTCGCCGCGTCGATCCCCTGCTCTGCTGCTCCTAAACTGATCAACGAGCACTCCGTACGCTCCTCGGTGAGCTCCGCATCCTCCCCTTCCTCCATCTTGCGCTAGCACGAGCCGTAGCTAGCTGTCGCCATTGCCGTGCTCCTGTTTCCGCCCTGGAGCTCGTGGCTCACGCCCTCGTCCACCCCGTGCTAAGCCGTCGCCTCCGCCGTGTTTCTAGAGAGCCCAGGCATCGCGTGCGCGCAGTAGTTCATCTCGGGCGAGCCCCTGGGCTCGACCCCGAGCTTACCGTATTCCGGCCGCCGCTAGAATCGATGCCGCCGCCGTTCCGGCCACCCCCGCGACCAACCACCCCCACCACGTGATGCGGCTCGCTGCGCCCTTTCGATAGAGCCCAATCACGCCCCCGGAGATGCCCTATGGGCGAAACCCGAGCTCGCCGGAGCTCGGCGCCGCGTTCGGGCTGGCCGGCGCGCTCCGGTGGCCGGTGCTGACGTGGCTGCCACTTGGCACCGCGGGCCCCGCCTCCCTGCCGCTGACCACGGGCCCCACTGGGCCCCGTTGACCCCAGTCAACGCGCTGACGTGGCCGCCCGGTCTCACTGACATGTGGGGCCCGGTCGTTTAAACGAATTTAAAATAAATAGAAAATCTGTTAATTAGTTAGTTAATTAGTTTAAACACTAATCAGTCACTGACTACTGGGCCCCACCTGCTAATTAATCCAGTTAATTAATTTAACCCCTCTATTTATGTCACAGTGTATGACATGTGGGTCCCACCTGTCAGGTTTGACCCTGGTCAGCCAGAGTTGACTGCTGACATCACCATTATGTCATGCTGACGTCACCAAACACTGTTCTGGATAATGTTGAGTTAAATAAATATTCAAATTCCAGAAATTAATAAAAACTTTAGAAAATCATATCTTTTAATCCGTAACTCAGATCAAAAAACTTTATACATGAAAATTGCTCAGAACGACGAGACGAATCCGAATACGCGATCCGTTCGTCCGTCACACATCCCTAACTATCCGAACGTGCAACCGTTCCCCTCTTTTCGTCTGTCCGAAAAGCCGGACACGGGGAATACTTTCCCGGATGTTTTTCTCTTTCGTCGGTATTACCTAGCCCTACGATAGAACACCGCTAGCTCTGCTTATTGACATGACATGCACTTGTTTGCTTAGTATTTACTGTTTCCTCCCCCTCTTCTCTCTCGGTAGCCCCCGACACCGACGTCATCCCCGAGGCCGACACAGCTCCGGAGCCCGAAGACACCATTGACAACCTTGCCCTTGCCGCCGAGCAACCAGGCAAGCCCCCCCCCCCTTTTTGATCATCCCGATATCGCCCATTCTAATTTCTCATGCTTGCATTAGAATTGCTGCTGCTACTGCTTTACCTTTTCTGATGCATAGCCTGTTTATTGTAACCTGCTGTTGATAATTACCTGCATATCCTAAACTGCTTAGTTTAGGCTGGGTAGAGACCTATCAGTGACCCCCACTTTTCCCGACTGCCCCGCTGGATTATCAGAAGACCCGATCAACGGGATTGAAGACCAGACCCCGGCACCGCACATCACCCCCCTTAGTTGTAACGACACTGCAGCGTTAATATCGAGTGCCGAGGGTGATACCTCGTGTAGCACTTCTGATGTTAACTCTGTAGAGTAGCTATTCGGTCGTGGTCATCAAGGGTGATTCCTCCTTCACCACTTCCGATAACGACGCCGTCGTACAACACCTCAAGTGTGAACCCATCGAGGGTGATTCCTCCGAGTTCACCTTAATGGATACATCGAGTGGGAATTCAGTGAGGGTGATACCTCAGATTCCCCTGATGTTATAGACACACGGATACTTGGACTTTACACTGTTACTTGGATAGGCGGGTCGACCCTGAGGGGTACCCGCGTGCGCCTGAGAAGCGAGTGTTGTGAAGACGGGTTGCCTGTATGGTGCCCGAATGATGAATACGAGGCGCGGCCGGGCATTCTTAACCCTTGCAGCAAGTCCTCGAGACGGGGCGACGGGGTCACATCTTTCGTGAGTCTCTGCTCGTTACCGCAAGCCCAAGGTACTAACGATTTGGATATTTGATCCGAGCAGGCCTCTGGCCTAATAGCACTAACCATCACGTGGGCATAGTATGGGCGTTCTGCATCGTATGCATCAGCCGAAAGCTCTGTCAGACGTCTAGTTCAGCATGGCGGCACGGACGGACCGGCGCCTTCCTGTAGTGTTGGTGCCTGGCTTCACCGTGTGCGCAACGACCCGAAGGGCGAGGGGCGATGGCCAAGACCCCCTTGCGCTTAGGATGTAGACCGGCGGGGACCTCTCTGCTGAGCTGTAGGTAGGGTTGCGGTGTGTCGTTTGGCCGAGGCCGGGCATGACCCTGAAAAGTGTGTCCGGCCGGAGTTGAGCGAGCATGGTGGGTAAGTTGGTGCACCCCTGCAGGGAAGAAAACTTCTATCGATAGCCGGTCCTACGGTAAAGGACACTCGGAGTTGTATCCCGATCGATACAACTAGAAGATGAGATGAGACCTGGATATGAGGCTCTGGGATTGCTTCCCGCAGGGAGTCGAGAAGGGATCTCAGGACGAGGTTGATGACTGTATGGCTCTGGGATTGCTTTCTCGCAGGGAGTCGAGAAAGGATCTCTGGGTGAGGTTGATATCATTACTGCTACATTTTATGGTACTGTCTACACTCTTCTAATGCTGCAAGACCTCTGAAGATGCTAGTCTTTGATAGGACTAGGCCTCCTCTCTATTCTGGCATTTCTGCAGCCCATTCCACATATATAGCCTCTCTTTGAAAATGTTGCATATGTAGTGTAGATCCTTGCTTGCTGAGTACTTCTGAGTACTCACGGTTGCTTTGTTTTCCTTTTCTCCCCATATCAGTTTGTCGCGACCAGAGGACGGAGCCCCTTGAGACAGATGCCCCGTCGATCGACTACTACTACTACCCAGAGGATGGATATTACTACGGTGAGTTGGATGACGACCAGGAGTAGGTTCGGAGGGTCCCAGGCAGGAGGCCTGCGCCTTTCGATCGTAGTGTTTTATTTTGCCCCGCCTTTCTAAAGGCCTTTCTGTTTATGTTTCATATCTGTACTCAGATATCTGATGCTTCCGCTGACGCTTGTATGCAAGCTTATGTATTCGAGCCCTCGAGGCCCTTGGCTTGTAATATAAAGCTTGTATGACTTTATTTATGTTTTAGAGTTGTGTTGTGATATCTTCCCGTGAGTCCTTAGGCTTGATCGTGTGCATTTGCGTGTATGATTAGTGCACGATTGACCTGGGGGCGTCACAATCTCCAACATGACCTCTCACTTCCCACCTATATGGCCGGGCCTAAAAACAACCACCCAACTAGACACCTCCAAAATCAGTCCATATGTTTGCGCTGTTCTAGCACTCCTCAAACTCAGCCCATATTTGGGACAAATTCGAGACCGCCCGGATGCATCCGCCCGGTCAGATCTGATGACCGGGCCCACCCCAAATCCCTCTAAATTGACCAAATCAACCAAATTGACCGCTCTCCCTTTCCCGCGTCCGCGCCGTCGCCCTCCGCTGCCTTTGCTTTGTGTCAGCATCATCGATCTCCTTCGTCCTATCCATCGACGCCCGCTCCGCAGTCCGCCAGAGCTATAGAGGATGGGTCCGCGGAGTCGTCGGGGACCCTACCATCGTGAACAAGACAAAGACCATCGTTTGGAGGGAGAGGCGCGCCAGCAGCGTGCCTGCGAGAAGGCTGGGAAGGAAGCTGCTGAGAAAGCGGAGAATGACGTCGTCCAGGTGGAATTTTGCCTATGTATGAATTGTTGGATTTTATTCCGACTTGTGTTGAATTATGCTTTCTTTTAGTTTGTGTTGAAATGATGAATTGTTGAATTACTGGATTGGCTGTGTGCTATATGATCTACGTCTATGTGTTTACATAAAAGTTAGGTTTTGAATATGAGGTGTGTGGTTCCTCGGGCGGAGGCAGGCCAGCGTTGTCCATGGACGTTATGAAGGGGAACGTGCTACGCAGCAAAATCTTAGCGCATGAACATGCCCATGATCACTATGGAGTTTTACAGGTAACGATGGTCTCATCAACAATCAGCACAACAGAAGACAAAAAATAGTTGGTGATGCTCGCCGATTCCCACAGCTAGGTTATACTCTCAGTCGCGAGAATTTTCTCCGGAATGATCCAACTGATCTTGTGTTGAAGGAGATGACACTTCCGAGGTATCCACGCATACCGAACTAGCAATATCGTAACACTTTGTGGAACCAACACGAATAATCGGTGGACGAAATATAAGGAGAATTAGCCCAGCAGCGATCCGATCTAGACTAGATCTAAACCATAGAGAGGGGCACAAAAGCAAGGGGGTAGCCGTGGGAGGCTTTGGTGTATCTCCTGGTGCGCCCCTGTCCACCTATATATAGGTGGCTGGGAGGCTTGGGTCGACCGACCCTTGTAGGAGTCCCTCCTCCTTGCGCAGGACAATCCTAGTCCAACTAGGACTCCCTTCCGACTTGCCTTGCTCCCAAATAAATAAGGTAGCTGCCGCCTTGGGCCCCTATGGGCCGCCTTGCCCCCATGGCAACAGAGAGCCCCCTAGGAACCTTCTGTATTGTTCGGGAAGCTTCCGTCACCTTTATGAACATACGGGATCTTTCAGGACGCTCCTGGGTATTACCGTTACATTCTTGGGGACCTCCGTGAACACTTCCGGGATGATCTGTAACACTTTAGAAGCCCTTCTCTCTCATTCTCCTAATCTCATAGTACTTTTACATACCGCTAGTCGTTAAGCATGTGACCCTGCAAGTTGAGAATATGTGGACATGTTTGGAACACCATCTAGTCAATAATTATTAGCAGGATCTTGACACCCATAATAATTTTCACATATCAATGAAGATCAGGAAAAATCGACAAAATTGACCTACGAACAAAAACAATTCACAAAGTGGACTAGTTTAAAAAAAAATCACTCAGCTAACCGTTTTGAGTGGCGCCCGACACGCAGGCGCCACACCCTACTGTGCAACGCCTTGCTCATAGGCGTTGCAGGCCTGGCCAGCGTGGCACCCCCGGGGCCTGCACCCAGCAGTGCAGCGCCTCCGGGCTAGGCGCCACACCTGTAAAGTGCAGCGCCTAGCTCGTAGGCGCTGCACTGTGACTTAGAGGCAGCCGCGTCCATCCCTCTCCCCACCCACCCCAGTTACAGAAAGAACGCGCCGGCGGCTTCCTCCTCTCCCCCTCTCAATCCTCTCCCCCAAATTCTTCAGATCTGACGATTTGGTCTGTGGATTTCTTCACCATTCCATCCTAGAAGGTACTCTCCTCCGATCCCCTTCTTTCTATTCAAAAAATGTATCTTATTTTGAAGATTTGTGGAACCCTTGTTTGATTAGATTAGAATCTTGCATGTATATAGATTTGTGGGATTTAAGATTTGTAGATGATTTGTAATTATTTTGTAACCCTAGTTTAGTTTATTTCTATTGAAAAGATATGCTTCTATGTTGAAAACCTAGATTGTTAAGATTGTCTAGATGTTTGTGTTGATGTTTTTTTAGATGAGTTAGATGAAATCCTAGATTCGTATTGACAAGAATGCTTTGGATACATATGTTGAGATGTTATTTACATGAAACCATTATAGAACCCTATATTGTTTTGGATACATATATTAGGAAGCATAGGGAGTTAGCTAACGTATGTTTATTGTTTGAAATTTGTAGGATGGTTTGGCTTCTCGATGATCACTATGACACTCGACATCGGCCCTACTTTATGTCGGAGGAGCAGAAGGTAATAATCAAAGTGGCTGGTATTTTGAATTTTGTGTTTATTTAAAACACACATGTCCTATATGTAATATTATGATTTGCTTGTTTGTAGCCTCTTCAACCTCTGAAGATTCGGTCTCACGGGGTCACCCTTGGGGGGATGCACTATGATGAGCAGTACACATCATACATAAGGGAGACAAGACTCCTCCCTTTCATTCAGTTGGTCAGCCGGTCGACGCCGAACCTCAATGCTGCAGCAATCACCGCGCTTGTTGATCGTTGGAGGCCGGAGACACACATTTTCCATCTTCAGACCGGGGAGATGACCGTGACGCTCCAGGATATTGCTATGATCGGCTGTCTTCCTATCGAGGGGAATGCTCTTTGTATGAGCACCGATTCTGATGGGTGGCGCGAGCAGATGGAGGCCTTTATCAGTATGGTTCCTCCAGAGCCTACGGCACCAGAAGGAGACAAGAAGAGGGAAAGAGTCGCAGCAGGTGCTCCTTTCAGCTGGATTGCATTCCACTTTGGGTATTGCCCTGACGATGCTAATGATGATCAGGTAAAGACATATGCTCATGTCTACATGTGGTACATTATATCCAGGACTATGTTTGCTGATGCCACATGCAAGAATGCTCCATGGATGTGGCTGAAGGCGTTAACCGTCTTTGATAGCAAATGGAGTTGGGGTTCGGCGACACTGGCTTACTTATATCACTGGTACCGTAAGATGCTATACAAACGGTTTTTAACCCCTTTCCGCGACGGCATTTGGAACCGTCGCCAAGTGAGTGACTGTGATAGGGGGGTCCTTCCCACATGACCCAGAAACCGTCGGGGATAGGCAAGCGGCTACTGACGATCGCCATAGAATAAACGTATGAGAAGCCGCCCCAGTCCCACATGTTACATCTCGACGTTACGTTTATGATCCGAGAGACATCCCAAACGATTAGCTGCTATAGTTGTGTGAAAAAGGTGGACATCAACATTTAATCTACCGATATGTTTGCAATAAGTACGTTATCGCACACATTTCAAGAATGTAAAATGTGTGCGGTGCCTCTACTAACGCCAACGTGTCCATTTTCATAACTGTGTGCGATTGGTATTCCTATCACACACGCACACTGGTTTGAAACATTTGCTGTATTACCATGAATTGCACACGCATATGAGACGAAACAATGTGTGCGTCCGTCGGGCATCGCAAACGTTTCACGTCAAAGAACCATCTGTTCTCTATTTTTCATCGCACACGCTGTTTTCTTTCTAACCGTGTGCACATTATTTTATTCGCTCCTGTATAATTTTATTTTTCCCTATAATTTATTATTTGAATTAGAAATTTTGAAATATGAAACGTGGAATTCAAATTCTCAGCACAATGGTTCAACAACGAATCCATAAATAAAATTGTCAGTATAATATGTTCAGTAATTACAGGATTAGACAGCAATTAACTATGATGAACCACAATATTTAGAGGCGGTAAAGGTGAAGAGACAAGTGTAAATCATTTTGACTGCCGATGGTGTTGAAGAAGCAGAATGCCCATAATGTGACTTCCTGCATGCCATAGGCACGAACAACTTTTGTCCAACCCCTTGTGACGATCGCCCGCCCATCCTTCACCGCCTTCAGGAAGACTTCTAGAGCATTATCATGGTAGCATGAATTATATACTTTAACCTTAGTTGCCTCCACTCCCGGTCATGTAGTTTGCAAGGTAATCATCAGTAAATAGCTTCGAAAACCACTGAAAAGAGAAAAGTTTCAGATACTGAGGTCTAATAGAGTAACTTGTTGTGGGCAGGGGGAAGAGGCAACACATTACTTACCATCCTAAAGTTCACTGTTGTCTTGGACAAAGTGTAAATAAAGAGCTTAATTCCCATCACCCGTTCCTTTCGCCTAACAATCTTTCTTAGTTTCCTCACTTGACGTTTGTTCATGAATATCTCATTACCCCATACGCAAAAGGGATCGAAGCGTGGATTAGTACCGTTCATATATGTACCTACAAGCAACCAGTAAATGTTAGAAGCTAAACTAAGATTGCACAAATGATGTAAAATACAACTACCTACGTTTCTAAGTACAAGTATTTTTAGAGATTTCAATACGAACTACATACGGATGTATATAGAATTATAGATATAGTTTAGATTAGAATCTAGATTCACTCATTTTGCTCCGTATGTAGTCTATATTGGAATCTCTAAAAATACTTATATTTAGGAACAGATGGTGTATAAGACATGGGATGTAGCTAACCTTGACGGCAAACAATAGCATCGCCCATTGTAGCCCTGTGTAAGTACATGGAAAGCCAATGTTAACTACAGCAGGGTTAACATCCACCAAAAATAGCAAATGGTAATAAAACGGCAGCATCTGTAGTGATATCTTCATTGCGAAAGAGTAGCACGGTAGCAAAGGGACGGATTAAAAAATGGATACAACTGTTAGTTGCAACAGGCTTAACAACATCCTAAGTCATGTTTTGTAAGTTTGTAGCCATTGAAATATAACTGTTTAAAAATGGATACAACTGTTAATTGCAACAGGCTTAATAGCCATTGAAACCGGTACTGATAAAAATGCAATTGGCAGAGTTAAACATCACAAGGCAGGTGCTGGCAGAGCAGAGAATGACCCAGTTGTCTATAAAAAGATAGGGAAAATAGCTAAAACGTGTTAGGCATGTTTACTACAACATACTTAATACATCGACCGTACAAAACATAGCCATTAATTGCAACTGGTATTGGTAAGATTGAACTGGTGAGTTCATACTTGGTAAGTCCTGAGAGGTAGTTGCTGGGGCACTTCATCTTGGCCAGAGCCCGCCCAAAGTCAGCGGCGGCGGAGGCGAGCTCTTCCTCTGGGTCGAAGCATGGATCAGTGCCGCCGACATGTGTACCTACAAGAAGCAAGTAAATATTAGAAGCCAAACTGCAATTGCACAAATGATGTAAAATACTGTAAGACATGGGACGCAGCTAACCTCGACGGCAAACAACAGCATCGCCCGTTATGGCCCTGCGTAAGTACATGGAAAGGTATGTTAAGTACAATAGGGTTAGCATCCACCAAAAATAGCAAATGAGCAGCATCTCTAGTATATCTTCATTGCGGAGAGTAGCACGGTAGCAAAGGGACGGATTAAAAAATGGATACAACTGTTAATTGCAACAGGCTTAACAGCATCCTAAGTCATGTTTTGTAAGTTTGTAGCCATTGAAATACAACTGTTTAAAAATGGATACAACTGTTAATTGCAACAGGCTTAATAGCCATTGAAACTAGTACTGATAAAAATGCAATTGGCAGAGTTAAACATTACAAGGCAGGTGCTGCCAGAGCAGAGAATGGCCCAGTTGTCTATAAAAAGGTAGGGAAAATAGCTAAAACGTGTTAGGCATGTTTACTACAACATGCTTAATACATCGACCGTACAAAACATAGCCATTAATTGCAACTGGTATTGGTAAGATTGAACTGGTGAGTTCATACTTGGTAAGTCCTGAGTGGTAGTTGCTGGGGTACTTCATCTTGGCCAGAGCCCGCCCAAAGTCAGCGGCGGCGGAGGCGAGCTGTTCCTTCGGGTCGAAGCGTGGATCAGTGCCACTGACATGTGTACCTACAGACAACCAGTAAATGTTAGAAATTAAACTGCAATTGCACAAATGATGTGAAATACTGTAAGACATGGGATGCAGCTAACCTCGATGGCAAACAACAGCATCAGCCGTTATGACTCTGCGTAAGTACATGGATAGGCATGCTAAGTACAACAGGGTTAGCATCCACCAAAAATAGCAAATGGGCAGCATCTCTAGTGATATCCTGAGTCATGTATTGTAAGTTTGTTGCTGGTATTAGTGAAATTGAGCTGGACAGTTAATACTTGAACATCACATAGTGTGCAGTACAAAAATAAACAAGACACGAACATGCTTAATACATCAACCGTACAAAACATAGCCATTGCAAGTGGTATTGGTAAGATTGAGCTGGTCAGATCATACCTGATAAGTCCTGGGGGGTAGTCGCTGGGGCACTTCATCTGGGCCAGAGCCTGCACCAAGTCGTCGGCGGCGGAGGCGAGGTGTTCCTCCGGGTCAACACGCACAGCGGCCATCGCGCCATCGACCACCATCAGCTCCTCGACCTCCACGTGATATGTGGTTGGGCTTGCGCGGTGATGCTCTGGAGGTAGGGGCGGTGGGGATTTGGAGGCATGAGGATGTTTCACAGGCGCCATTTAAGCAATCAGGCCGGGGCCGTGATAGAGATCGGTGGGTTACCTGACTGGATCCGAGCAGAACGTAGATGTGGTTGAAGCTGTGGTTGCGGTGGCGGCGGTTTGAGCTGTCGATAGGGGGGAGGGGGGAGGGGGGAGATACTGAGGAAATTTGATGGGTGGGGATGTGGTGGGAGGAATAAATTCTGAAATCGCGCGCCTAATGAAAATTTCGCTGTGAAACTTGAAACTTGGGCGGGGGAAACACACAACGCAGACGAAGCGCGTAAAATACTCATGTGCGAGAAAAGAGAAAATTGGCAGATCCCGTCTCCAAAAAATGTACACGTGTAGTTGATTTTTTCGGTCAATGGTACGTCTGGTTTATTAGGAAACATCGCACAAGTAACTGACTAATGGATCATTAACGCAAAACAACGCACACGGGTATGCCATAGAAACCGTGTGTTTTGTGATCTTCTAATAATTCTTATATCTATCAGCATCTCCAACCGCACCTAATTTCAAAAATCTCTTTCATTGTATCAGGATTATTCAATGTACATGAACAAGGCAAGGTGACACCCGATGAGCAATCATCGGTTTATGAAATGCAATCAAGTGTCAACCTGCCTCGCTCGCATAGCCAAATTTGATCCTATGCAACAAGAGAGAAGCTTGCTGCCATCCGCCGGCGCGGCAATTTAAGCCGGTGTGCGGCCAACTCGCGCGGCGAGGTGGGACTAAAAACCAGCTGCGGCCAGCTCTAGTCTCCTCCGGTGGCTACGGGCGGACGTTTCGGGAGTATTTAGGGCCGGGGTGCGGCTACAAAACTTCAATGAACACATGCTAATCAACGTTCAAAGCCCTCAAAGGACGCGCTTACCGACATTGCATGTTAATAATAGATAGTACCAACTTAAAGTACTACTGGTAATTTGCTCTAAAACTAGTACGTATGTAGTACTGGTAGATGCTCATAATTAATTATACAAACTTACGGGCGACACACGCACTAACTACTTCTCACATGCTTCCATCGGGGCATGCTGGCCAGACGCCGGCGTTCTCCTTCCCGACCTTGTAGGCGGCAGCCCACCGTGCTTCGATCTCCGCCAGGCTCTCCTCAGCACGTCGTGCGACCTCTTCTTTCTTGCGCCGGTGGGACTCTCTTTTCTTGACTGCTTTCTACCTTTTCCGCTCCTTCTGTGCGGCTTTGGCCGCCTCTAGATCCACCGCCCATTCGGCCATGGCAGCCTCAAAGTCCGCCAACGTAACTGTGTGGCCGTCGGCGGCGATGAACTCGGCGCGGCGAGATGCCATCGCTTCCTTACCATGTGTGCGGTCGCGGGCGGCGAGGAACGCGGCGCGGCGGGATGCCATCGCTTCCTTACCAGTTACTGTGCACCGCAGTGCCATGAACGATACTTGGAGAGAGCTCTGGGACAGAGTGGCTGGGCAGCCGTACAGTGCGGTGGTTTTTAAGAGCTCAACGACAAACGACGAAGGAAATTTGGCTTCCCTTATAATTTTGCTCGTTCATTATCGCACACGGTTCATCTCCGTCGCCTCCGGAAACAGTGTGCGCTGAGCCTATTGTGTGTTGCGTTATGATTGACCGGAACACCAGCCACGCGGATCGCGCGTGTGCATCGTAGGATGCGCCGCGATCGAACGGCAATCCACGTCCCTCACATCACACCCGTGCAGTTGTAGCTGGATTGGATTTATATGCGCTAAATGCCTAGAAAATGCACATAATCCCCTAAATATGGTAAATGAGCCCGAAAAAATGCCAAATTTGAACACGGTGATTTGCAGGGTGTATGTTCATCATAGAAAAAAACTCCAGGGCAAAGAACGAAGAAAATTTGGATCCCCCTTCAATCTTGGTGATTTCCCTCTCGAAAGCATGGAACTTCCTCGGTGATGGTTCGATTTATGAAGGGCGTGCATGACGACATAAGCCAAACCTTCTCAAATTTTTACCAGGGCATGGTGAGGCCATACCATGGCACCATGCCAGGCGTCATGTTTTTCAAGCATTTATTTCATTTTTCTATAGTTGAAAACCCAATACACAAACGTTTGTGGTTGACTATTGCTACACATTTCATCGAAATATGTGCCCATTTCTTGTAAAAGGCATGAGAATTTACTAAATGGCACGAGCATGGTTTTCCAGGCCATTCTTGTTCACCCTTTCATGCACCGATTGTTTGAACTTGAATTATGTGCATTAATGCCTAGAAAATGCACATAATCCCCTAAATATGGTAAATGAACCCGGAAAAGTGCCAAATTTGAACACGGTGATTTGCAGGGTGTATGTTCATCGTAGAAAAAAACTCATGGACAAAGGACAAAGGAAATTTGGACCCCGCTCAATCTTGGTGATTTCCCCCTTGAAACCATGAAACTTCCTCGGTGATGGTTTGATTTATGAAAGGCGTGCATGACGACATAAGGCAAACATTCTCAAATTTTTACCAGGGCACAGTGAGGCCATACCATGGCACCACGCCAGGCGTCATATTTTCCAAGCATGTATTTCATTTTTGTATAGTTGTTAACCCAGTAAACGACGCGTTTGTGGTTGACTATTGCCACACATTTCCTTGAAATCTCTGCCCATTCCTTGTAAAAGGCATGAGAATTTACTAAATAGCACGAGCATGGTTTTCCAGACCGTTCTTGTGCACCTTTTCATGCACTGATTGTTCGAATTTGAATTATGTGCATTAATGCCTAGAAAATGCACATAATCCCCTAAATATGGTAAATGAGCCCGAAAAAATGTCAAATTTGAACACGTTGCATTAGAGGGGGTATGTTGATCATTGGAAAAAATAGAATGACAAATTAGGACAGAAATTTGGATTCCCCTTCAATCTTGGTGATTTCCCTCTCGAAAGCATGGAACTTCCTCGGTGATGGTTCGATTTATGAAGGGAGTGCATGACGACATAAACCAAACCTTCTCAGCTTTTTACCAGGGCACGGTGTGGCCATACCATGGCACTATGCCAGGCATCATGTTTTTCAAGCACGTATTTCGTTTTTCTATAGTTGATAACCTAGTAAATGACGCATTTGTGGTTGACTATTGCCACGCATTTCCTTGAAATCTCTACCCATTCCTTGTAAAAGGCATGAGAATTTACTAAATACCACGAGTATGGTTTTCCAGACTGTTCTTGTGCACCTTGTCATGCACCGATTGTTCAAATTTGAATTATGTGGATTAATGCCTAGAAAATGCACATAATCCCCTAAATATGGTAAATGAGCCTGGAAAAATGCCAAATTTGAACACGTTGCATTCGAGGGGGTATGTTGATTGTAGAAAAAACTAAATGACAAACTAGGAAGGAAATTTGGATTCCCGGCCCCTTCAATCTTGGTGATTTCTCCCTCGAAACCATGAAAATTCCTCGGTGATGGTTCGATTTATGAATGGCATGCACGACGACATAAGCCAAACCTTCTCAAATTTTTACCAGGGCATGGTGAGGCCATACCATGGCACCATGCCAGCCATCATGTTTTTCAAGCATGTATTTCATTTTTCTACAGTTGAAAAACCAATAAATGACTTGTTTGTGGTTGACTATTGCCACACATTTCTGTGAAATCTCTGCCCATTCCTTGTAAAAGGCATGAGAATTTACTAAATAGCACGATCATGGTTTTCCAGACCGTTCTCGTGTACCTTTTCATGCACCGATTGTTTGAATTTGAATTATGTGCATTAATGCCTAGAAAATGCACATAATCCCCTAAATATTGTAAATGAACCCGAAAAAGTGCCAAATTTGAACACGGTGATTTGCAGGGTTTATGTTCATCAAAGAAAAAAACTCATGGACAAAGGACAAAGGAAATTTGGATTCCCCTTCAATCTCGGTGATTTACTATCGCACACGATTCATCTCCGTCGCCTCTGCGAACCGTGTGTGTTCACCCACACATGCAAAAGGAAAAAAGAAAACCCTCGCCCACTTCGTCCCCACCCACTCGCCGCGGACTCCTCCGCAACTCTGCACCTCATCAACTTCTATCGCGGCGGCCACCCTAAGCTCGACGGCTGTCGTCAGCGGGCGGAGGTCGCACTCCAACCGCTTTCCGCCGCCTATTTGCACCGACATTCTAGACTCTGGTCGATTGGTGTTTTCTGCGGGATTGGGCCGGGGATTTTTCTCATGGAGAAGGTAATCAATTTAGCGAAATATTCACTCATCTCTTATTGCAGTCCGTCCGTCGCTGTTAATCAACCGTCAGAAACCACCGTGGATTCATTTTTCTTCTAGCTAATTCGAGGGTTTTCATTCATGTGTCCATAGTGCGAGCACAAATCGGGCAAGTGTGGTCGCAGCCAGTCGAAAACGAAGTTCTATCTCACCATTCCGGATGACTTCAGGGAGCGCTCGGTATGTTCAATCTCACCCTACCACGGTTGGCATGGCCTAAATTTGTGAACATATACCGTCTGTTGCTACATTTGGATAAAAGGTACGGTGCCACGTGCAACCTAGATGTCGAAGCCGATTTCCCCCCCTATATTAGGCAAATTTATGATGTATTGTTCATTCAGTTACTCTCATATTTGCATCAAATCTTTGTTACATTATCTATTTTTAATTATATATTTTTGTACTTTGCTTTCATCTATATATTGATCTGTTCTATCAGTTACTCCCATATTTGCATCTTGCTCTGTTATTTCAATATATCTAATTGACGATCTTAATTTTCATTTCAAGCAGTACATCCCTTGCTTTGCAAGAACAGGAGTAGAAGGAAATCTTGGGCTTTACTTTGTTGATGACTCCATGGATGTCGTATTGACAACGCAACATGGATTTACAATGACAGTTAGCGTAAAACTTGATAAAGATGGTCACTCCTATTTTGATGCGGACCTTTGGAGAAAAATGTCTAAGTGTTATGAACTGAAAGCTGGCAATAAAATTCTAGTGCATGCACCATAGCCTGGTCTAATTAACATGGATGTTTACTTCCCCAACGTCATCAGCCGATCAAAGTCTTATCGAGGTTAGTGTCCTTTCAACTTTCTCCATGCTGGCATATTACTTAGCAAAATCAAGGTATTTGTTTTGACTAATTGATCACTATTTAAGCAACCAATTGTGATTTCATTTTCTGACTCCGTTCCTAGGCAGTAACAAATTCTATTTACCAATTTATGCGCACTATATATTCTTCTGCCATGTTCTGAATAAATAATACCTTTCCACCTTTTAAGCAAGATATGTTGGATGCATAGTGAATGACCTGTATGTTACTAAGCGTACCAAATTTCACTGGAAGGACTTGAAGCATGTCATAAACTTTGTTGATAATCTGACAGAGATAGCACAGCGTATGAACGCTGGATTTTGGATGGCATTAATTATACCTATGGTGCACACATTGAACAAGACCAATTGTGTGCACAAAACGCTGGTACAAAGTCTTATTTGTATGTTGATGCTCATAAACTATATATATCTTCAACAATATGTTACAATTGGTTTTTATTCTACATTTCAACAGAAATTTCCCGCTGTAGCTGTTCCTGAATCGATTTCCCGGCATGGTCGAATTACACTTGTGCCTATTAATAACGCCAAAGTGATTGCAAGGTACTGCATTTCCCGCAGAAATGGAACCATTCAAATTAACAAGTTCTCGCTTGTCATGGCAATGCATCCATATTGGAAAATTGGAGACACTGTTCTACTCATGCTCTACCAAGGCACAGGAGGGCTCTTCCTTTTCATTGACGAGATGCCGAGTCGCCGTGATCAAGCTGCTTCCAGCGGATAGTTGTGGTTGTTGGCCCTCAGCCTCTTAAAATGTGCTAGCTGTTACTATGTTAAGTATGTAGATATGGACCATATGGTTGTTGGCCCTCAGCCTCTTAAAATGTGATAGTTGTTACTATGTTAAGTATATAGATATGGACCATATGGTTGTCAAAACCGTGTTACGAAGATCCTCCTTTTGTCGAATAGTGTAACCACTATATATATGTTACTCAAATGCTGTTAGACAAGTTCTTAAATTTTCATGGAAAGTATTAGTATCGTACAAAGTTCATTGAGTTTAAGCGTGTGCCCGGTAGAGCGGTAGAGTAGAGGACGCCCATGTTTTGGACGTGGCAATCAACACCGATGTCCAGAAGGCATTTGCATATTAATTGTCCATATTGCAAATTCACACACGTGTTAACATAAGAAAACATATGTGTAACTTACTAATCATCGCACACGAGTACTCGCAGACGCATCATGTGCAATACTCCTAGCCACCGCAAGCAACTAGTTTGCCATTTTTAAAGTTTTTTGTACACACAGAATCGCACACGAATTAACTATAGTAACCGTCTGTGTTGTAATTTCTCATTGCAAACAGTTCATCCGAGTGGGCTGTTTGCCGTGTATCACACACATCTTGTTTACATGACTCATTTGTGTTCTTTTGGCTCATTGCAAACAGTTCATCTATGTGAACTATATGCCGCATATCACACACATCTTGTTAAGTTGAACCGTTTCTGTTGTGTTCCCTAATGGAAAACAGTTCGTTCGAGTGAACCGTATGCCATATATCACACACACCTTGATCTGGCTAACCATTTCTGTTGCATTCCCTAATAGCAAAACAGTTCATCTGAGCGAACTGTATGCCGTATATCGCACACACCTTGATATGGCTGCCCATTTCTGTTGTTCTGTCTCATCGCAAACAGTTCGTATGGATCATCCGTGTGCCCCGCATCGCACACGCAACTAAAATCTGAACCGTGTTTGATGTCTTCGCCATCACAAACGTTTTGCATCTTTTTTGACGGTTTTTTTACATCACCGTTTGTGATTAATGCATCACACACAGTTTCGTCAAAGGGTCTTTGATCGTAGTGTCGCGTTAGCAACATCCTGCAGTAGTGTATAGACAGGTAGGCAGCTGTTTATTTTCACTTCATTGCTACATTATCCATGCGATCTTCCTGTTAATTCAACCATGTTTTCTTTTATGTGCAGTTGGATGAAGCCTGTTGTAGGACCTCAAAGGACAGATGTATTGGTGGTTGTATGCTCGTACTTTCTGTATGGAGCTGGGAGCGATTGCCAGTTGGATGACCGAAGACCATGAAGTACGAGCAATGGGACGACAAAGACGGACCACTATGGTTCCCCACTTGGGCTTACAAGTGGGTGATAACCCACAAGTATAGGGGATCATTTGTAGCCGTCTTCGATAAATAAGAGTGTCGAACCCAACGAGGGGCTAAAGGTAGAACAAATATTCCCTCAAATTCTATCGACCACCGATACAACTCTACGCACACTTGACGTTTGCTTTACCTAAAACAAGTATGAAACTATTTTGCAAGAATAAAACTACGAGTACTTTGCGAGAATAAAACTACGAATAAATTGCAAGGTAATAAAAGTGGATAGTTTTTGTTAACAAGAAAGTCATTTGTCCCTAGGCAATCGATAACAAGTACCGGTAATCATTCTTGTAATTTTATATGAGGGAGAGGCATGAGCTAACATACTTTCTCTACTTGGATCATATGCACTTATGATTGGAACTCTAGCAAGCATCCGCAACTACTAAAGATCATTAAGGTCATGAAACCCAACCATAGCATTAAGTATCAAGTCCTCTTTACTCCCATACGCCATAACCCACTTATCCGTGTTTAGGCTGCTGTCACCCCCGCAACAGTGACAATAAACAAACCATGAACATATTGCAACACCCTACAGCGAGGATCCCCCATGTTTGCGCGAGACGGAGGGCACCGTAGGATAGCACCATAAATAAAATATACAATCATACCAACCAAGATCACGATTAACCCACAGGACAAAACTGATCTACTCAAACATCATAGGATAGCCAAATATCATTGGGAAATAATATATGGAGTTGAGCACCATGTTTAAGTAGAGATTACAGCGGGGAGAAGAGGTGTTACACCACTGCATAGAGGGGGAGAAAGTTGGTGTAGACGGTAGCAAGATTGTTGATGTAGATCGCCGTCACGATCCTAGCCCCGGCGGCACTCCGGCGCCACCGGGAGAAAGGGGGAGAGAGCCCCCCTCCTTCTTCTTCTTCCTTGGACTCCCCCTCTAGATGGGAGGAGAGTTCCCCCTCTAGTCCATGGCCTCCATGGAGGCGGAGGGGCGGGAGCCCCTTCGAGATTGGATCTCCCTCTCTGTTCTCTTCTGTTTCGCGTTCCCTAGATCTGGCCCTTCACTGTTTCTTAAATTCCCGGAGATCCGTAACTCCGACTTCGCTGAAATTTTTATACGATTTTTTTCCATAAATTATCTTTCTTGTGCCAGAAGAAAGGCCCCAACCGACGTTTGAGGAGGGCACAAGATACCTGGGCGCGCCAGGGGGTGCCCGGCTCGCCCTGGTGGGTTGTGGTCACTGTGGGCCCCCGTTTGCGTTGATTCCACCTCGCAAAAATCATAAATATTCCAAAATAATTCTCTATAAATTTTTATCGCGTTTGGACTTCGTTTGATATGGATTTTCTGCGAAACAAAAAACATGCAACAAACAGGAACTGGCACTGGGCACTGGATCAATAGGTTAGTCCAATAATCATATAAAAAGTTGCCAAAAATATGTGAAAGCTGTATAATATTGGCATGAAACAATCAAAAATTATAGATACGATGGAGACGTATCAGCATCCCCAAGCTTAATTCCTACTCGTCCTCGAGTAGGTAAATGATTAAAAAAAGATAATTTTTGATGTGGAATGCTACCTAGCATAAACTTGATCATATATCTAGTCATGGCATGAATATTAAGACATAAGTGATTCAAAGCAATAGTCTATAATTTGACATAAAGACATTAATACTCAGGCATCCCAACAAACAATCATGTCTTTCAAAATATCAACGATAAAGAAAGCTATCCCTACAAAATCATATAGTCTTGTCATGCTCTGTCTTCTTAACACAAAGTATTTATCATGCACAACCCCGATGACAAGCCAAGCAATTGGTTCATACTTTTTAATGCGCTTCAGCTTTTTCAACCCTCACGCAATACATGAGCGCAAGCCAGGGATATAGCACTATAGGTGGAATAGAGTATGATGATAGGGGTAAATATTGAGAAGACAAAAAAGTAAGAAAGTCTCACATCGACGCGGCTAACCAATGGCTATGGAGATGCCCATCAATTGATATCAATGCAAGAAGTAGGGATTGCCATGCAACGGATGCA
The DNA here is from genome assembly GCA_011799875.1 of Thinopyrum elongatum. NCBI lineage: Eukaryota > Viridiplantae > Streptophyta > Magnoliopsida > Poales > Poaceae > Thinopyrum > Thinopyrum elongatum. Next base: position 281,209,603 of record CM022301.1, read on the forward strand.
CTAAGAGCTATAAGTGTATGAAAGCTTAATATGAAAACTAAGTGGGTGTGCATCCAACTTGCTTGCTCATGAAGACCTCGGGCATTTGAGGAAGCCCATCATCGGAATATACAAGCCAAGTTCTATAATGAAAAATTCCCACTAGTATATGAAAGTGACTACATAGGAGACTCTCTATATGGAAAACATGGTGCTACTTTGAAGCACAAGTGTGGAACTAGCATGCCCCTTCTCTCTTTGTTTTTTTCTTTTTCTATTCTTTTTTTTTTCTTTTCTTCTTCTTTTTTCTTCTTTTTTTTCTTATTTTCTCTCATTGTCCGGAGTCCCATCCTGACTTGTGGGGGAATCATAGTCTCCATCATCCTTTCCTCACTGGGGCAATGCTCTAAAAATGAATAATGATGATCATCACACTTCTATTTACTTATAACTCAAAAGAAATAAAAACTACAACTCGATACCTATAACAAAGTATGACTCTATATGAATGCCTCTGGCAGTGTACCAGGATGTGCAATGATCTAGCGTAACATGTATGAAAAATGATGAACGGTGGCTGAGCCACAACTGCTATGTCAGCTATATGATCATGCAAAGCAATATGACAATGAATGCTCAAGTCATCAAAACGGAAGCGGTGGAAGTTGCATGGCAATATATCTCAGAATGGCTATGGAAAGGCCATAATAGGTAGGTATGGTGGCTGTTTTGAGGAAGATATAATAAGGCTTATGTGTGATAGAGCGTATCATATCACGGGGTTTGGATGCACCTGCGAAGTTTGCACCACATGTCGAGGTGAGAAAGGGCAATGCACGGTACCGTAGAGGCTAGCAAATTGCGCAAAGGTAAGAGCGCGTATAATCCATGGACTCACATTTGAAGGAAATATGCCCTAGAGGCAATAATAAAGTTGTTATTTATATTTCCTTATATCATGATAGATGTTTATTATTCATGCTAGAATTGTATTAACCGGAAACTTAGTACATGTGTGAATACATACACAAAACAGAGTGTCCCTAGTATGCCTCTACTTGACTAGCTCATTCATTAAAGATGGTTAAAGTTTCCTGACCATAGACATGTGTTGTCATTTAATGAATGGGATCACATCATTAGAGAATGATGTGATGGACAAGACCCATCCGTTAGCTTAGCATAATGATCGTTAAGTTTTATTGCTATGGCTTTCTTCATGACTTATACATATTCCTCTGACTATGAGATTATGCAACTCCCGAATACCGGAGGAAGACCTTGTGTGCTATCAAACGTCACAATGTAACTGGGTGATTATAAAGATGCTCTACAGGTGTCTCCGAAGGTGTTTGTTGGGTTGGCATAGATCGAGACTAGGATTTGTCACTCCGAGTATCGGAGAGGTATCTCTGGGCCCTCTCGGTAATGCACATCACTATAAGCCTTGCAAGCAATGTGACTAATGAGTTAGTTACGGGATGATGCATTACGGAACGAGTATAGAGACTTGCCGGTAACGAGATTGAACTAGGTATGAAGATACCGACGATCGAATCTCGGGCAAGTAACATACCGATGACAAAGGGAATAACGTATGTTGTCATTACGGTTTGACCGATAAAGATCTTCGTAGAATATGTAGGAACCAATATGAGCATCCAGGTTCCGCTGTTGGTTATTGATCGGAGATGTGTCTCAGTCATGTCTACATAGTTCTCGAACCCGTAGGGTCCGCACACTTAACGTTCGATGACGATTTGTATTATGAGTTATGTGTTTTGGTGACCGAAGATTGTTCCGAGTCCCGGATGAGATCACGGACATGACGAGGAGTCTCGAAATGGTCGAGAGGTAAAGATTGATATATTGGAAGGTAGTATTCGGACACCGGAAGGGTTCCGGAGTGTATCGGGTACATACCGGAGTACCGGAAGGGTTACCGGAACCTCCCAGTGGAAGATATGGGCCATATGGGCCATATGAGGGAGGCTAACCAGCCCACAAGGGGCTGGTGCGCCCCCCACAAGGGAGGAGGCCGAATTGGTTTAGGTAAGGGGGCGCCACCCCCCTTTCCTTCTCCTACTCCCTCTCCTTCCCTCTTTCCCCCTCCGGAAGAAAGGAAATAAGGGGGGGGGGGCGAATCCTACTTGAGTCCAAGTAGGACTCCCCCCATGGTGCGCCCCTCCTTGGTGGCCGGCCTCCTCCTCCCCTCCTTTATATACGTGGGCAGGGGGCACCCCAAAGACACATCAGATATTCTCTTAGCCGTGTGCGGTGCCCCCCTCCACAGTTTACTCCTCCGGTCATATAGTCGTAGTGCTTAGGCGAAGCCCTGCGCGGATCACATCACCATCACCGTCACCACGCCATCGTGCTGACAAAACTCTCCCTCGACACTTTGCTGGATCAAGAGTTCGAGGGACGTCATCGAGCTGAACGTGTGCTGAACTCGGAGGTGCCGTTCGTTTGGTGCTTGATCGGTTGGATCGCGAAGACGTTCGACTACATCAACCGCGTTAAGCTAACGCTTCCGCTTTCGGTCTACGAGGGTACGTGGACACACTCTCCCCCTCTCGTTGCTATGCATCTCCTAGATAGATCTTCCATGAGCATAGATTTTTTTTTGAAATTGCATGCTACGTTCCCCAACAGTGGCATCCGTGCCAGGTCTATGCGTAGATGATATGCACGAGTAGAACACAAAGAGTTGTGGGCGATAATAGTCATACTGCTTACCACCAACGTCTTACTTTGATTCGGCGGTATTGTTGGATGAAGCAGCCCGGACCGACATTACATGACCGCGTTCATGAGACTGGTTCTACCGACGTGCTTTGCACACAGGTGGCTGGCGGGTGTCTGTTTCTCCAACTTTAGTTGAATCGAGTTTGACTACGTCCGGTCCTTGTTGAAGGTTAAAACAACACACTTGATGAAAAATCGTTGTGGTTTTGATGCGTAGGTAAGAACGGTTCTTGCTAGAAGCCCGTAGCAGCCACGTAAAACTTGCAACAACAAAGTAGAGGACGTCTAACTTGTTTTTGCAGGGCATGTTGTGACATGATATGGTCAAGACATGATGTGATATACGTTATTGTATGAGATGATCATGTTTTGTAAAAGTTATCGGCAACTGGCAGGAGCCTTATGGTTGTCGCTTTATTGTATGAAATGCAGTCGCCATGTAATTGCTTTACTTTATCACTATGCGGTAGCGATAGTCGTAGAAGCAATAGCTGGCGAGACGACAACGATGCTACGATGGAGATCAAGGTGTCAAGCCGGTGACGATGGATATCATGACGGTGCTTTGGAGATGGAGATCAAAGGCACAAGATGATGATGGCCATATCATGTCACATATTTTGATTGCATGTGATGTTTATCTTTTATGCATCTTATTTTGCTTAGTACGGCTGTAGCATTATAAGATGATCCCTTGCTAAATTTCAAGGTATAAGTGTTCTCCCTGAGTATGCACCGTTGCTACAGTTCGTCGTGCCGAGACACCACGTGATGATCGGGTGTGATAAGTTCTACGTTCACATACAACGAGTGCAAGCCAGTTTTGCACGTGCAGAATACTCGGGTTAAACTTGACGAGCCTAGCATATGCAGATATGGCCTCGGAACACTGAGACCGAAAGGTCGAACGGGAATCATATAGTAGATATGATCAACATAGAGATGTTCACCATTGAAAACTACTCCATCTCACGTGATGATCGGACATGGTTTAGTTGATACGGATCACGTGATCATTTAGATGACTAGAGGGATGTCTATCTAAGTGGGAGTTCTTAAGTAATATGATTAATTGAACTTTAATTTATCATGAACTTAGTACCTGATAGTTTTTGCGTATCTATGTTATTGTAGATCAATGGCCCGTGCTACCATTCCCTTGAATTTTAATGCATTCCTAGAGAAAGCTAAGTTGAAAGATGATGGTAGCAACTACATGGACTGGGTCCGTAACTTGAGGATTATCCTCATTGCTGCACAGAAGAATTATGTCCTTGATGCACCGCTAGGTGAAAGGCCTGCTGCAGGAGCAGATGCTGATGTTATGAACGTCTGGCAAGCTCGATCTGATGACTACTCGATAGTTCAGTGTGCCATGCTTTACGGCTTAGAATCGGGACTACAAAGATGTTTTGAACGTCATGGAGCATATGAGATGTTCCAAGAGTTGAAGTTAATATTTCAAGCAAATGCCCGAGTTGAGAGATATGAAGTCTCCAACAAGTTCTATAGCTGCAAGATGGAGGAGAATAGTTCTGTCAGTGAACATATACTCAGAATGTCTGGGTACCATAACCACTTGACTCAGCTGGGAGTTAATCTTCCTGATGATAGTGTCATTGACAGAGTTCTTCAATCACTGCCACCAAGCTATAAAGGCTTCATGATGAACTATAATATGCAAGGGATGGAAAAGACAATTCCCGAGCTCTTCACGATGCTAAAGGCTGCGGAGGTAGAAATCAAGAAGGAGCATCAAGTGTTGATGGTTAACAAGACCACTAGTTTCAAGAAAAAAGGCAAAGGGAAGAAGGGGAACTTCAAGAAGAATAGCAAGCAAGTTGCTACTCCCGGGAAGAATCCCAAGTCTGGACCTAAGCCTGAAACTGAGTGCTTCTACTTCAAAGGGACTGGTCACTGGAAGCGGAACTGCCCCAAGTATTTGGCGGATAAGAAGGATGGCAAAGTGAAAGGTATATTTGATATACATGTTATTGATGTGTACCTTACTAATGCTCATAGTAGCGCCTGGGTATTTGATACTGGTTCTGTTGCTCATATTTGCAACTCGAAACAGGGGCTATGGATTAAGCGAAGATTGGCTAAGGACGAGGTGACGATGCGCGTGGGAAATGGTTCCAAAGTCGATGTGATCGCCGTCGGCACGCTACCTCTACATCTACCTTCGGGATTAGTTTTAGACCTGAATAATTGTTATTTGGTGCCAGCGTTGAGCATGAACATTATATCTGGATCTTGTTTGATGCGAGACGGTTATTCATTTAAATCAGAGAATAATGGTTGTTCTATTTATATGAATAATATCTTTTATGGTCATGCACCCTTGAGGAGTGGTCTATTTTTGTTGAATCTCGATTGTAGTGATACACATATTCATAATATTGAAGCCAAAAGATGCAAAGTTAATAATGATAGTGCAACTTATTTGTGGCACTGCCGTTTAGGTCATATTGGTGTAAACGCATGAAGAAACTCCATGCTGATGGGCTTTTGGAATCACTTGATTATGAATCATTTGATACTTGCGAACCATGCCTCATGGGCAAGATGACTAAAACTCCATTCTCCGGAACAATGGAGCGAGCCAATGACTTATTGGAAATAATACATACCGATGTATGCGGTCCGATGAGTGTTGAGGCTCGCGGCGGGTATCGTTATTTTCTTACCTTCACAGATGATTTGAGCAGATATGGGTATATCTACTTAATGAAACATAAGTCTGAAACATTTGAAAAGTTTAAAGAATTTCAGAGTGAAGTGGAAAATCATCGTAACAAGAAAATAAAGTTTCTACGATATGATCGCAGAGGCGAATATTTGAGTTGTGAGTTTGGTCTTCATTTAAAACAATGTGGAATAGTTTCACAACTCACGCCACCTGGAACACCACAGCGTAATGGTGTGTCCGAATGTCGTAACCATACTTTATTAGATATGGTGCGATCTATGATGTCTCTTACCGATTTACCACTATCGTTTTGGGGTTATGCATTAGAGACATCTGCTTTCACGTTAAATAGGGCACCATCTAAATCCGTTGCGATGACACCATATGAACTGTGGTTTGGCAAGAAACCTAAGCTGTCGTTCCTTAAAGTTTGGGGCTGCGATGCTTATGTGAAAAAGCTTCAGCCTGATAAGCTCGAACCCAAATCGGAGAAATGCGTCTTCATAGGATACCCAAAGGAGACTGTTGGGTACACCTTCTATCACAGATCTGAAGGCAAGATATTCGTTGCTAAGAATGGATCCTTTCTAGAGAAGGAGTTTCTCTCGAAAGAAGTGAGTGGGAGGAAAGTAGAACTTGATGAGGTAATTGTACCTTCTCCCGAATTGGAAAGTAATTCATCACAGAAATCAGTTCCAGTGATGCCTACACCAATTAGTGAGGAAGTTAATGATGATGATCATGAAACTTCGGATCAAGTTACTACCGAACCTCGTAGGTCAACCAGAGTACGTTCCGCACCAGAGTGGTACGGTAATCCTGTTCTGGAAGTCATGTTACTAGACCATGATGAACCTACGAACTATGAGGAAGTGAAGATGAGCCCAGATTCCGCAAAATGGCTTGAGGCCATGAAATCTGAGATGGGATCCATGTATGAGAACAAAGTATGGACTTTGGTTGACTTGCCTGATGATCGGCAAGCCATAGAGAATAAATGGATCTTCAAGAAGAAGACTGACGCTGACGGTAATGTTACTATCTACAAAGCTCGACTTGTTGCAAAAGGTTTTTGACAAGTTCAAGGAGTTGACTACGATGAGACCTTCTCACCCGTAGCGATGCTTAAGTCTGTCCGAATCATGTTAGCAATTGCCGCATTTTATGATTATGAAATCTGGCAAATGGATGTCAAAACTGCATTCCTTAATGGATTTCTCAAAGAAGAGTTGTATATGATGCAACCAGAAGGTTTTTGTCGATCCTAAGGGTGCTAACAAAGTGTGCAAGCTCCAGCGATCCATTTATGGACTGGTGCAAGCCTCTCGGAGTTGGAATATACTCTTTGATAGTGTGATCAAAGCATATGGTTTTATACAGACTTTTTGAGAAGCCTGTATTTACAAGAAAGTGAGTGGGAGCTCTGTAGCATTTCTGATATTATATGTGGATGACATATTGTTGATTGGAAATGATACGGAATTTCTGGATAGCATAAAAGGATACTTGAATAAGAATTTTTCAATGAAAGACCTCGATGAAGCTGCTTATATATTGGGCATCAAGATCTATAGGGATAGATCGAGACGCTTAATAGGACTTTCACAAAGCACATACCTTGATAAAGTTTTGAAGAAGTTCATAATGGATCAGTCAAAGAAAGGGTTCTTGCCTGTGTTGCAAGGTGTGAAGTTGAGTAAGACTCAATGCCCCACCACTGCAGAAGATAGAGAGAAAATGAAAGTCATTCCCTATGCCTCAGCCATAGGTTCTATCATGTATGCTATGCTGTGTACCAGACCTGATGTGTGCCTTGCTATAAGTTTAGCAGGGAGGTACCAAAGTAATCCAGGAGTGGATCACTGGACAGCGGTCAAGAACATCCTGAAATACCTGAAAAGGACTAAGGATATGTTTCTCGTTTATGGAGGTGACAAAGAGCTTGTCGTAAATGGTTACGTCGATGCAAGCTTTGACACTGATCCGGATGACTCTAAGTCACAAACCGGATATGTATTTATATTGAATGGTGGAGCTGTCAGTTGGTGCAGTTCCAAGCAGAGCGTCGTGGCGGGATCTACGTGTGAAGCGGAGTACATAGCTGTTTCGGAAGCAGCAAATGAAGGAGTTCATATCCGATCTAGGTGTAATACCTAGTGCATCGGATCCAATGAAAATCTTTTGTGACAATACTGGAGCAATTGCCTTAGCGAAGGAATCCAGATTTCACAAGAGAACCAAACACATCAAAAGACGCTTCAACTCCATCCGCGATCAAGTCAAGGAGGGAGACATAGAGATTTGCAAAATACATACGGATCTGAATGTTGCAGATCCGTTGACTAAGCCTCTTCCACGAGCAAAACATGATCAACACCAAGACTCCATGGGTGTTAGAATCATTACTATGTAATCTAGATTATTGACTCTAGTGCAAGTGGGAGACTGAAGGAAATATGCCCAAGAGGCAATAATAAAGTTGTTATTTATATTTCCTTATATCATGATAAATGTTTATTATTCATGCTAGAATTGTATTAACCGGAAACTTAGTACATGTGTGAATACATAGACAAAACAGAGTGTCCCTAGTATGCCTCTACTTGACTAGCTCATTCATTAAAGATGGTTAAAGTTTCCTGACCATAGACATGTGTTGTCATTTAATGAATGGGATCACATCATTAGAGAATGATGTGATGGACAAGACCCATCCGTTAGCTTATCATAATGATCGTTAAGTTTTATTGCTATTGCTTTCTTCATGACTTATACATATTCCTCTGACTATGAGATTATGCAACTCCCGAATACCGGAGGAACACCTTGTGTGCTATCAAACATCACAATGTAACTGGGTGATTATAAAGATGCTCTACAGGTGTCTCTGAAGGTGTTTGTTGGGTTGGCATAGATCGAGACTAGGATTTGTCACTCCGAGTATCGGAGAGGTATCTCTGGGCCCTCTCGGTAATGCACATCACTATAAGCCTTGCAAGCAATGTGACTAATGAGTTAGTTACGGGATGATGCATTACGGAACGAGTAAAGAGACTTGCTGGTAACGAGATTGAACTAGGTATGAAGATACCGACGATCGAATCTCGGGCAAGTAACATACCGATGACAAAGGGAATAACGTATGTTGTCATTACGGTTTGACCGATAAAGATCTTCGTAGAATATGTAGGAACCAATATGAGCATCCAGGTTCCGCTGTTGGTTATTGATTGGAGATGTGTCTCGGTCATGTCTACATAGTTCTCGAACCCGTAGGGTCCGCACGCTTAACGTTCGATGACGATTTGTATTATGAGTTATGTGTTTTGGTGACCGAAGATTGTTTGGAGTCCCGGATGAGATCACGGACATGACGAGGAGTCTCGAAATGGTTGAGAGGTAAAGATTGATATATTGGAAGGTAGTATTCACACACCGGAAGGGTTCCAGAGTGTATCGGGTACATACCGGAGTACCGGAAGGGTTACCGGAACCCCCCGGTGGAAGATATGGGCCATATGGGCCATATGAGGGAGGCTAACCAGCCCACAAGGGGCTGGTGCGCCCCCCACAAGGGAGGAGACCGAATTGGTTTAGGGAAGGGGGCGCCACCCCCCTTTCCTTCTCCTACTCCCTCTCCTTCCCTCTTTCCCCCTCCGGAAGAAAGGAAAAAAAGGGGGGGCCGAATCCTACTTGGACTAGGAGTCCAAGTGGGACTCCCCCCATGGTGCACCCCTCCTTGGTGGCCGGCCTCCTCCTCCCCTCCTTTATATACATGGGCAGGGGGCAACCCAAAGACACATCAGATATTCTCTTAGCCGTGTGCGGTGCCCCCCTCCACAGTTTATTCCTCCGGTCATATTGTCGTAGTGCTTAGGCGAAGCCCTGCGCAGATCACATCACCATCACCGTCACCACACTGTCGTGCTGACGAAACTCTCCCTCGACACTTTGCCGGATCAAGAGTTCGAGGGACGTCATCGAGCTGAACGTGTGCTGAACTCGGAGGTGCCATACGTTTGGTGCTTGATCGGTTGGATCACGAAGACGTTCGACTACATCAACCGCGTTAAGCTAACGCTTCCGCTTTCGGTCTATGAGGGTACGTGGACACACTGTCCCCCTCTCGTTGCTATGCATCTCCTAGATAGATCTTGCGTGAGCGTAGGAATTTTTTTGAAATTGCATGCTACGTTCCCCAACAACATTAGTCATAAAGAACTCATATACTTATTGCAAAAGTTTATTAGCCCTCAAAGCAAAGTACTACTACGCATGCCCCCAGGGGGATAGATTGGTAGGAAAAGACCATTGCTCATCCCCGACCGCCACTCATAAGGAAGACAATCAATAATAAATCATGCTCCAACTTCATAGCATAACGAGAGACTATACGTGCATGCTTCGGGAATCACAAACCTTAACACCAATATTCTTACTAACCACAACCGTTTACTAGTACCTCCCACATATTACCATCTCTATATCGCAAAACTATTGCAAGGAATCAAACATATCATATTCAGTGATCCATAAGTTTTATGTAGGATTTTATGACTAACCATGCAATTGACCAATTCTTGTTGACTCTCTAAATAGATATAAGTGAAGCATGAGAGTTTAATTCTTTCTACAAAATACCATGCTCTAATAAATATAAGTGAAGCAAAAGAGCATTCTTCAAATAACGGTTTTCTATGTGAAGAGAAACAGGCAATCCAAACTTCAAATAATATAAATGAAGCACATGAAGCATTCTATAAAGCCATACTCAAAAGATATAAGTGAAGTGCAATGAGAATTCTATAAATCAACCATGGACTATCTCATACAAGCATGGTGCATAAAATAAAAATGAAAAATAAAACAAAAGACGCTCCAAGATTCACACATATGACGTGAAAGAAACGAAGATGAAAACATACCGATACTTGTTGAAGAAAGATGGGATGCCTTCCGGGGCATCCCCAAGCTTAGATGCTTGAGTCTCCTTGAATATTTACTTGGGGTGCCTTGGGCATCCCCAAGCTTGAGCTCTTTCCTCTCCTCCTTCTTCTCATATCGGGACCTCCTCGATCTTTGATCACTTCATCCACACAAAACTCAACAGAAACCTCGGTAAGATCTGTTAGTATAATAATGCAAATCACTACTCTAAGTACTGTTGCAAACCAATTCATATTTTATTTTTGCATTTTAGCTACTGTATTATAACTTTTCCATGGCTTATACCACCGATAAAAATCGATAGTTTCATCAAAACAAGCAAAACAATGCATCAAAAACAGAATCTATCTTAAACAGGACAGTCTGTAGCAATCTGAACACCTACCATACTTATGCTACTCAAAAAATTCTGAAAAACTAGGAAAAATAAAAAATTTGTATAGAAATACTGTGCAAAAAGTTTCAGAACCTTTCGACGTTTCAGTAAAAAATGTAAAATCGTGCACTCCAGCAAAGTTTCTGTTTTGCACCGCACATACCAACAATAAATCTAATCATCCTAAAGGCAAATCTTGGCACATTATTTTTATAATACAATGGATTTTTACAAGGGGATAATTATTTTTGTGAGAATCTTCATGAAAAATTTACATTGTTTCCATGAGCATGAATACAAGTGTTCAAGGTCGACCCTCACTTCTCCAATGCATCACCTTTCAATCGCTTCTCTTTTAGTGAAGTTTTAAGTTCCCCTCTATATTTTTTTTGTTTTTAAACTTTATAAAAGCACTCAACAGAAATAAATGACTCTCTAAAACTTCCGGGTTGTCTCCCTGGCAGCGCTTTCTTTAAAGCCATTAAGCTAGGCATAAAGTGCTCAAGTAATGAATCCACCCGGATCCCAAGGTATATCAAAGCCAATTTTAATTAACAATGATTTGGCATTTAGTAGTGAGCACAAAGCAACATATATCATGCAATGACGAAGTATAACTCTCTTCCTATGCATTGGCATGTCATACAAGAACAATTCATGCACATCAAGTAAAGGCCAATACATAGCATAAGCAGTTTCTTGCAATTTTATCGTGTTGGAAACATAGAGAGGCGGAGATGTAGTTCTTCTCCCATAATAATTGCAAGTAGGAGCAGCAAGCACATGCATATTACATTCATTAAAATTATCATGTGCAATGGTAAAAGGCAATCCATCAATATAATCCTTAATAAGAACAAACTTCTCCAATATAGTGTAGTTTGGAGAATTCAAAAAGATAATAGGACTATCATGTGTGGGTGCAATAGCAACAATTTCATTCTTAACATAAGGAACTATAGCAAGTTCATCTCCGTAAGCATAATTCATATTGTCATCTTGGCCACAAGCATAGCAAGCATTAAGTTCATCAAAAAGGGATATTTCAAAAGAATCAACGGGATCATAGCAATTATCATAGCATTCATCCATCGGTAAGCATGAAGGGAAATTAAATAATGTATGAGTTGAAGAGTTACTCTCATTAGAAGGTGGGCATGAGTAGCTAATCCGCTCTTCCTCCTTTTGTTCTTCGCTCTCCTCATCATCTTTTTCATCCAATGAGCTCATAGTTTCATCAATTTCTTCTTCCATAGACTCCTGCAAAATATTAGTCTCTTCTTGGACAGAGGAGACTTTCTCAATAAATATATCAATATCGGAGTTCTATTTATAATTTTCATAGCAATATTTAAGGATAGCAAAATTTTCAGGTCTATAAACTGAATCATCAAAATCTTCAAACTTTTCATATAAAGATTCAATTTCATAAGCACCCTTAAAAGCAACAAATTCTTCTATTCGTTCCACATCATAGTAATCATATCTACCATTAGCATAAGAAGCTAAGGTTTCATTATCATTAAATTTGCATGAAAAGGGAAGGTGTGGAGCGTTCATCCTAGAGCAACAAGTATAATCATATCTAGAGCATAGATTCCAAGCATACCATTTCAACATATGAATTTGATCCCATAAAAGTTTTCCTTTTTTGAGTCAAGCGATAATCCCTAAAGTATTCACGTTGATCCAACGTGTCTCCCATTATAAAGTTGAATGGGGTTTTCTCAGGATTATCAAAGTAGTGCATAATATTTTTCACATAACGAGCATCGAGGGTTTTAGGAGGTTCCCCATCTCCATGAGTAGCAAGTACAACTAATTTTTTTGGTGTTTCGTGTTCCATGTCCATAACTAAAGATAGAGAACAACTTAGAACAGGAAATAAAAACTAATAGTGATAAAGCAAATAAGCACACACGAGAATATTCACCCCACGCTATTGCTCCCCTGCAACGGCGCCAGAAAAAGGTCTTGATAACCCACAAGTATAGGGGATCATTTGTAGCCTTCTTCGATAAATAAGAGTGTCGAACCCAACGAGGAGCTAAAGGTAGAACAAATATTCCCTCAAGTTCTATCGACCACCGATACAACTCTACGCACACTTGACGTTTGCTTTACCTAAAACAAGTATGAAACTATTTTGTAAGAATAAAACTACGAGTACTTTGCGAGAATAAAACTACGAATAAATTGCAAGGTAATAAAAGTGGATAGCTTTTGTTAACAAGAAAGTCATTTGTCCCTAGGCAATCGATAACAAGTACCGGTAATCATTCTTGTAATTTTATATGAGGGAGAGGCATGAGCTAACATACTTTCTCTACTTGGATCATATGCACTTATGATTGGAACTCTAGCAAGCATCCGCAACTACTAAAGATCATTAAGGTCGTGAAACCCAACCATAGCATTAAGTATCAAGTCCTCTTTACTCCCATACGCCATAACCCACTTATCCGCGTTTAGGCTGCTGTCACCCCCGCAACACTGACAATAAGCAAACCATGAACATATTGCAACACCCTACAACAAGGATCCCCCACGTTTGCGCGAGACGGAGGGCACCGTAGGACAGCACCATAAATAAAATATACAATCATACCAACCAAGATCATGATTAACCCACATGACAAAACGGATCTACTCAAACATCATAGGATAGCCAAATATCATTGGGAAATAATATATGGAGTTGAGCACCATGTTTAAGTAGAGATTACAACGGGGAGAAGAGGTGTTACACCGCTGCATAGAGGGGGAGAAAGTTTGTGTAGACGGTAGCAAGATTGTTGATGTAGATCGCCGTCACGATCCTAGCCCCGGCGGCACTCCGGCGCCATCGGGAGAGAGGGGGAGAGAACCCCCTCCTTGTTCTTCTTCCTTGGCCTCCCCCCTAGATGGGAGGAGAGTTCCCCCTCTGGTCCATGGCCTCCATGGCGGCAGAGGGGCGGGAGCCCCTCCGAGATTGGATCTCCCTCTCTGTTCTCTTCTATTTCGCGTTCTCCATATCTGGCCCTTCACCGTTTCTTAAATTCCCGGAGATCCGTAACTCCGATTGCGCTGAAATTTTTACACGATTTTTTCCATAAATTATCTTTCTTGTGCCAGAAGAAGGGCCCCAACCGACGCTCGAGGAGGGCACAAGATACCTGGGCGTGCCAGGGGGTGCCCGGCGTGCCCTGGTGGGTTGTGGTCACTGTGGGCCCCCGTTTGCATTGATTCCACCTCCCAAAAATCATAAATATTCCAAAATAATTCTCTGTAAATTTTTTTCGCGTTTGGACTTCGTTTGATATGGATTTTCTGCGAAACAAAAAACATGCAACAAACAGGAACTGGCACTGGATCAATAGGTTAGTCCAATAAATCATATAAAAAGTTGCCAAAAATATGTGAAAGTTGTATAATATTGGCATGAAACAATCAAAAATTATAGATACAACGGAGACGTATCAGTGGGATGTGTTAAATGAGACGACGGATGATCCCTCGGTCATGTACAAGCAGTACACGAGCGAGTTGAGACACGATTACGGCTGAGCAGGTGACTTGACATTGCATCATTCATTCTCATGCTTTTATCATAACTCGACATCAATGTTGCCTTGTTGTATGCTATGTTGCAGGTGGAATGGGAGCCGTATGGAAAAGGGGATATATTTGGTAACCCTGGAGATTTCATGCTGAATCCGATGTGCCTTAGGGATAGGGATCTTTGGCATATGCGGTGCCCACTCATATGCAACTGGGCGGTTGAGCTTCACATGCCACATCGGGTCTTCCGCCAGTTTGGTTTGTTCCAGCCTCACCCGCCGGAGTGGGAGGACACGGAAAAGTTGCTACACGGGTAAGAGAGAATGATCCTTGTGCATTTAGCAGCTTCTCGGTGGTTTCGATGGTGCTAATATTCTATTTTGTAACATGCAGGTTGGATAGGAGAAAGCAGCGCAAGATCAAGGACTGGGACAAGCATCACAGGAAGTATGTCATATAGTTTGCGCTTAGTGTGGAGCAAGCTAAGGCTGGAAAAGGATCCAAGCTTCGTGAGCACTGCCCGATCGCGTTCAACAACTACCTCACATGGTTTCTTGCAAGTACCCGTGTGGAGATATGCAAGCCGGCGTATAATGAGGAGATTTTGGAAGATCCCACCGTCTTTGATGAGCTAACCCAGCACCAGTACAACAAACTTGTCAAGGAAGGCACCCGAGTCCCTTCAGCTCCAGTGATGAACTTTGTGGTAAAGACTTCCCCTTTGTGCTTTTCCGTTTGCCCTATTCACATCTTTGCTTGCCTAACACGTTTATGTCATTTCTGTTCACAGTGTACCCAAATCAAAAAAGCAGCTGGTGAGAGCCAGACTATTCTGGAGACAACCCCGGTTGGAAAAAGCGATGGGGAAGGTGCACTTCGAGCATTCATTAAGGTACACATCTCTTTCAATTGTCCATGTTACATGTCTTGCTACGTTCGATATCTCATTCACTTGTACATTTTGCAGCGTCAGGGCCAAAGGTTAAGGTGGTTATCGAACATTGTCGGTTGTCGTGACCCCAAATATGTATCACCTTAGCGGTCTAGCTCGGCTACACCATCAGATCCCACTTCTGACCATGGGGCTCCTTTGGAGGAGGAGGATGTGGGTGTGGTCACCCAAGAGGTATGCCAATAGCATATATTCATTTCTTGATGCATTGCTAACTTCATCCTCACACACGTTCTTTTCCATGTCGTTTATTTTTATAATAGGTTGATGATGACATGACCTTGGAGGACTATCAAGTTTGGTTAGCATACATGTTAAAGCCAAGGAGGGGAATCAATAAATAAACACCCGAAGACTTCACCAAAAAAGGGAGGAGGACGGTCGGCACCTCACGGATGGCGGCCTTGGATGACTATGTGGACGAGGTGGAGGAGGAGAAACCGGAGCCGGAGCCGGTTGCTCATGCTAGGAAGAAGAAGATATCCATCAGGAGGGGAAGAGGCGGCAATAAGCGCGGAAGGAACTAGTCGTCGTCCTCCTTTTCTTATGTAACTCGACTAGACGTCGTTTTCTTATGTCGAACTTGTTATGTCGTTGAACTTTTAGGCTTTGTTGAACTTTTCATATCGTTGAACTTGTATCAATGTTGAACTTCTTGACTTTCTTCAAGTTGAATGGATGTTTGAGTTGATCGTAATAGCTTAAGTTTTATCATATTAATCCATGAAACTGTCATATTATTTATGCTGCAAATCTGTAATGAAACTGCACAGGAGCTGTTTAGCTTCAGCATGTCGAGATATGTGTGGCGCCTAGCCATCAGGCGCTGCACTGCACAGTGCAACACCCAGAGGGCAGGCGTTGCACTGTACGGTGCAGCGCCCGAGGGCTAGGCGCCACACAAGGACTTAGCGAAATTTTGGCCTCTGTTTAGCTGGGAAACCTTTTGAATTTCAATCCGTCCATGTCACCTCTAAGGCGCTTTGTCTTACGTCTACCCCGTTTAACAACCTTCAAATCAGGATCCGGCCATAGTTGAACTCCATGGTACTCCAGCCATTGTGATTGGTCAAAGTATGGGTGAAATCGGGGAGCCCATGTATTCTTGACCATCATGATTGAGAACTCCAAGAGCCTCACGGTGAGCGGGTGATCGACGTCCACATTCCTAACGTGACCAGCGGTATACAAGTGTGAGTATGGGAGATGAAGCAACAATGGCCTCCTGCAAGAGCAATCACACCATGTTAGGGAGACCTTGAAAGCCCGACCTCCATGTTGGCGGCCATCGTTTGTGGTTCATCCTGGCTCTTTCACTTCGTACAACCAATCATCGTTGTTATATAGTATAGCTTCTTGTGAGTCCGCCTTCCGTGATTGAAATTCCAACCATTCATCAACCTTGGGTGGGAACTTGTACTTGTACTTTCGCTTGTTCTCACCCACTATCTACGCATCCATTTCCATTGAGTGCTTTAGAAAGTACGCCTTCATCTTGTCAAATGTGTATTGAACAATTGCCGTCACGGGTAATGCACGTACACCCTTGAGCACCCTATTGAAGCATTCGACCATATTGCTTGTCATTTGACCATTGTAACTTCCGATATGATTCCAGCCCGTTGTAACTTCCGACCCATGTATGGCCCATGACGTCTTTCGGCCCATAGAGGCCCTTTGTAACTCTTGGCCCATTAACGGCCCGTGGTGAAACTGTCCCGTAATGAACAATGTATCGCTTTATACCCATTAATGGCCCATTATTCCATTGGGCCGTTTCCAGCCCGTGTTATCTTTTGGCCTTCTAAGGGCCCATTTATTCTTGGGCTGATTTGCAGCATTCGATTACTTACGGTCCGTTACTGGCCTGTTCTGGTTGTGGGCCAAATTCAGCCCGTGGTTAAAGTTGGCCCATTAATCCGTTGGGCTGTTTTCATAGTGTCATCAAATACGGCCCATTAACTACCCGTTATGCCGGTCAATAGAATCAAGCCCGTTATACTCATCGGCCTATTAATGGCCCGTTATGGTCGGCCCATAAACGGACGATTCCCACTCTAGCCCGTTTACGACCCATAATGCGGTCCGTTATTGGCACATGTTTGGCCAATCGATCATACGGCCCATTGATTTTATGGCCCGTAGAAGGCCCGTAGGAGGCCCATGGTCACTACAGCAGATAGCAGGACCATGGTGGCAACGGTCCGTATGTAGCCCATGGTTATTGTGGCCTAGTTTAAAAAAATAGGTTATTGCGGCACCTAGCAAACCACAGAAAAAGAACTGCACTGACTACAAGCAAACAAATAAACAAGACAACAGGGAAATAAATAAGCAAGCAACTTACACTAGGCTATTACGGCTATTACACATATTACATCCACTGGGCATCAAAGTTCGCCACCAGTGCAAATATGGGGAACAAAGCAGCATATTACATACACTGGTTGTCAAAGTTGGAGACCAGTGCAAATAAACGCCGCAGCAAAACAAGTCTAGAACTGAAACCACTTCAGAAGAGCTCAAGAAACAATATCCTGGGTACCCACCATGTTGGCAAGATGCTTAGCAAGCTTATTAGCTTTCTCTTGTTTGGCGCTTAAATCCTCCAGCGCTTGCTATTGCACCAGAAAGTATGCATCTGAATTCTACAGGGACTTCCTCAGTCCTTCGGCTTCGTGTCGCAACACATCTGATCGATGTCTTTCAAGTTGAAGTTGAGACTCAATAAGACGAACTAATTCAGGCAGCGAGTTCGAAGAACTTGTGCCAGCAGTAGTGGCCAGTAACTCTAACACTACATCAAGACAGGACTTTGGGGTTGTCTCACTGTCGTCAAGATAGTTTTTATCAGCTTTCTTCGAGACCAACAGGGATGTCTCACTATCTTGAACCTTATCTGCATTACTTCCTTTACCATTGCATAACGGGGTACTCTTCTCCAATATTTTGTCCGCATTCTAAAAGAGAAACAAGCAGACACATCACAGGTTTACCATTTTGTATATGAAACTTATTTTTGTAAACCAGTTCAGTAGTAAGGTGGACATGATAACAGCATGAAACAAACATATATCTATGTAGTATGGTCACTGTATGGTCTATATCATTCTAGTTTATGTTGCCAAATCAAGATAGAGACAGGTCCAATCATATCTGTTTAAGAGAAAGCAGCATAGACAGAATATAAGTGTGGGAAACTACATAGCATTAACAACACTTGTAATGTGCATGGCATGAGAACATAACTGTTTATTCAATTGAAACTGAAATCAACATAGAGCAAGTTACAACAGCAAACCAGTTAAAGAAATAGGTTTAAAACATACCTGTTGCGCCATTGGAGTTTCAATTGTATCCTTCAAATTTGAAATTAGTTGGTATGAGTAAATACAGTGATGCAAGAGCAAAGGAGTATGAACCATAGCTACTGAACCTGACCTGAGAACAATTCTTATTCTGCTTTAAGCGTTGACTTGGGGTTCAGAGTGGTGGTCCTCGTGCTTTGTGCACTGCAGTTGCCTTACTAACTGCTCGTGTTTGGGTGCTCTGTGGTGGAGACGGTGATGTGTCAACTGGAACTGGGTTACTATCTGCTGGGGTTGGGGTTAGAAGGGGTGTAGCTGGTTCTCTGTCCATCTGGGTAGGGGTACAATCTGCGTGAGTCTGGGTTATGTGTGGTGGGGCTTGTTCTTGGGCAAGTACAACCGTGGTTCTATCTGCATCGACGGATAGCACGATCTTTTTTGAAGACCGTGTTCTTACTCCCATAGATACTGCCATCACCCCCTCCAATTCAAATGGCTGATAAACAAGAAAAGTAATTGAATGTACAGACATTGTATGATAGACAGGTGCAATGGATAGTAGGGAAGAAAACAGGGCATGAAATAATTCACATTTATGTTGTCTAACCAAACAGGATAGCATGACATAATTTCACATATATGATGGCTAATTAAACAGGATAGCATGACACAATTTCACATATATGATGGCTAACTAAACATGATAGAATGACATACTTCAAAATATGATGACTATGTAAACAGGATGACATGATATAACTATACGATGTGTCTATTAAAGTGGTTGGCATGCCATAATTCACATACATGCCGTCGATGGAAACATGATGGCATGATATAATTCACGGATAGAATGACATAATTCAAAATATGATGACTATGTAAACAGGATGAGATGATATAACTATATTATGTCTTTAGAAAATGGGTTGGCATGCCATAATTCAGATACATGCTGTCTATGTAAACATCATGGCATGATATAATTCAAATATATGATTTATATACTAAGCAAGTGAGCAGAGGGCAATCGCATATATGATGTGTCAACTAAGCAGATGACATTCAATATTGTGTATATGATGTAAAACCTAAGCATTGCAAGACAACATATGCATGATATGAGTAATATAACCCTGCCAAGTTTGAGCATACACCTCAAGAGGGAAATAGGACTGGTCATTTGTCTTTGAATCCTCCTTTGTGGAGCTATCTGTAACCAGTAAGATATCTGCTTCAACATGTAGCATTGTCTGCTATGAAGACCTTGTTTTCACTCCAGATTTTTCCATCACCAATTCAAATGGCTGATGCACAGGAAGAGTAGTTGAATATACAAACATTGTCGACAAAGGGAATACGTAATACAAAAAAAGGATGGCATGATATAATTCACATATATGACGCTTGGCTAAACAGCATGGCATTGCATAATTCACATATATAATGCCTTGCAACAAGATAGCATTGCATAATTCACATATATAATGTCTTGCAACAAGATGGCATTGCATAATTCACATATATGGTAATTAGACACTAAACAGGTGGCATTCACACAAAGCATGTCTAAACTAAGCAAATGACATGGCAATGCAATACACCATATGCACGATATGAGCAATATAACCCTGCCAAGTTAGAGCATGCACCTGGGGGGGGGGGATAGGACAGGTCATCTATCTCCGAATCCT
Organism: Thinopyrum elongatum; assembly: GCA_011799875.1. Taxonomy (NCBI): domain Eukaryota; kingdom Viridiplantae; phylum Streptophyta; class Magnoliopsida; order Poales; family Poaceae; genus Thinopyrum; species Thinopyrum elongatum. Next base: position 281,229,839 of record CM022301.1, read on the forward strand.
CCTCTGAGGAGCTATCCGTAACCAGCAAGACATGTGCTTCGTCAGATAGCATTGTCTGCTCTGAAGACCTTGTTTTCACTCCAGATTTTTTCATGATCGTGTCGAATGGCTGATGCACAGGAAGAGTAATTGAATGTACTAACATTGTTGACAAATTTAATATGTAATAAAAAAAGGATGGCATGATATAATTCACATATAAGATGACTGGCTAACCAGGATGGCATTGCAAAATTCACATATATGATGCCTGGCTAAACAAGATGGCATTGCATGATTCACATATATGATATAGAAACTAAACAGATGACATTCACACAATTCATGTCTAAACTAAGCAGATGACATATTTTATGTATAAAGTAAGCAATGCAAGGCACCATATGCATGATATGACCAACATCAGCATGCCAAGTTAGAGCAAAAGACCTTAGGGGGTAAATAGGAGTGGTCTGCTCCCTCTGAATCCCCCTCTGAACAGTTATCTTCCTCTTGATTACAGTCTGGAATGGGGGGAGGCGGGGTTGCTTTTGCGCCCACCATGGAGCAATGTCTGCATGAAATTTTATTGCCACGCACCTTTTGCTTACATGTTCAGTACCATTGTGTACAATAACTGACATGCATAGGAATAAAACATAGTGAGATTATGTAAGGAGTGCATGCACATATCTAGAGTGATGGTAGCAAACTGTGGATAGACCCAAAACCAATGATAGCAGGCAGATAATAGCTTCAGTTAAAAAAATACAGATAATGGCTCCTTTAATATTTGTTTCCACCCAACATGAAACTCATAGTAGACACCCGAGATTAACCAGATAATAGAGAGATAGTATTGATTGCTGCCCCAATATGTACCCCACAACCATTTAAAAAGTTTGAGCATTAGTTTGGACCTGACTCGGAGTCTAGTCGGTGAACAAGACGATAAAGTAGCATGTCATCATATTAAGCGATGCATAACATAAGCAGACACGAAAGAGTGCGACCTCTCTTGCGGACCCGTGTAGTCGTCAAGGTCATCTGCTCAGTTGATGCTGGTAATGCAGTTGTCGTGGCTGCCGGCGGCGGGGAAGAAGATCTGAGGCGACGAAAGACAGTCTAGAGGGCGGATCCCTGCTGTGGTGAACCCTTTCGTCGTTGGAGCAGCTAAGCTGGGGTGGACCACAGTGCAGCAGGAGCGGGACAAACCACACAAGGTTTTCTTTGACACATATCTGTAACAGAAGTAATTCTGTAAGGGCTTGTTTGAATTAGAGGATTCTAACAATGCAGGGATAGGAAATACACAGGAATAGGATAGGAATGCACGTGCAAAATAGAGAATTTAAAAACACAGTATTTCTGCCAATCTGGGTGTTTGGTTCACAAGAATTGGAAGATCACAGGAATGCAAAGAAGCATGGTGAAATTAAGTCAGATCCTCATCTGGTGTGGTGGATGAGGGATGTTGAGGTGTTGCTGTGGACGACGTCGTCGGGGAAGAGGCTCCGGCTGGGTGGTGGACGGAGGAGGGTGTGGGGCTTTGCGGGTTTTCGCGGCCTCGGTGTACGAATGGGTGGGCGGAGGGATGGGAGGGGGGAACCATGGCTTAGGGATGCACTTGTCCGAAATGTGGGGTAAGTTACGAAAGTACCCCCACCGATTTGAGCTAGGCGGTTCTTTCGATTCAGGGGTATCACGGGAATTTCGTGTGTTGGGATTTCGCAGGAGGTGGGAGTTTTCACGCGCATTGTAATTTTGGGATAGCAAGGCGCGGGTTGAGATGGAGGGAGTTTTCAGAGCATAACGAGACAAAGAGATATCTTAAAATTTCGGGGTAACAAGGCGCGGGTTGAAGAGGCGGGAATTTCACAGCACGATAGACAGAGATGCTAGCTTGAAATTTTGGCATGACAAGGCGCGGCTTGAAATTTCAGGAGAACAAGCTTAACGTGTACAAAAAAGGCAATTTGTACCCCACTAGAGAGAGCCATGTCCCGTTTTACTATATTACTAGAAATGCCATTCAAATACAACAACAAAAAACTAAAAAAATTCGGGACAACAAGCTTAACGTGTACAGTACCAAATCAATTTGCACTTCCCTCAACAATAAAAAAACAATTCGTGTTGTCTAGCATATGGACTAAATTTGAGTACATTTTTCCTGTTTGAATGGGATTGTACGCGGGTTAGTTATACAACCATCTAAATATTATCTTCACAACACATGACATGAATATAGGAGTAGTAAATTCCCATATAAATATGAACTACATGTACATACGATCTCGAATTCAAATATATGTATCCATTTTATGATGAATTCAAATCATAGTACATGTATGCTCTAGCTAGATGTTCGAAATCTAAACCATGTATGATACTATGTACAATGTGTTTAACACGCACAACACACACACACCATTTAGAGTAGTAAGGTACACCTGCATTGCACGAATGAGATTTGGTAACCAAATTATGAATAAATACCACACTATAGCATGTATGCTTTGAGTCATATATGCATGATGTAGATGTTCGTTTAATTCTTATAGTTAATCTCATTCAAAATCAATTAGTTTTTATAAAAAAGTTAATCTATTTTAAGATTCATGGAATTGTGCGTTGTAAAGCATAAAGTAAAAAAAATGGCAAATCATCTAGAAAAAAAATTGGGCAATTATGATACGGAAGATTCTAGAACAAAGGAGAAGTGCTTGTGTTTTGAGGTTTGTGAATTATGCTTAAGTTCAACCATGGAGTCTTCTAGATTGTACATGTGGCAGAATCTGGTGGAATGTAGATGATATCCAACGGCCAGTAGTGCTCGGATTTGCCATCTCTGCACCGTCGGATTGGCTTCACCCAACGACCATCTTTCAAAGTTATTCGCACACTATATAGGGGTATAGATATGTGATGCGAAAGCCACCCATCATCTCCAATTTGAATAGTGTGTCCATGCATGGATGCAATGTGGACAAACGATGCCTGCCATCGGTATCTCAAATTCAAATCAGTCTGACCTTGTTCAATGTGTATACAGTATAGCATGCTCGTTTCCAAACCACACCACGCATATCTCAGTTATATTCATGCATGCATGGGTTTCAAACATCATGATCTCTTATTCAAATATTTGAATTCAACTTTACATTGATTATGACCTCACCTAGTCTTTTACACCCACACAATCATTTTCTCTTTATAGTTATACCACTAACTTTCTCTCGTGCATGCATGCACACACACTACCACTTGGCATTATCCATCGCACACACGTAATCTTTTTCTTCAGGTCGGTCTCCCATGCATGCACACTCACACACCCCCCCTATTCATCATTTCGGGCATTCTTTATCTCCCACATGCATGAACAATGATCGATGTTCCTCTATGTGTGTATACATATAGCTAGATCGTTCCCAGTTTTCCACACAAACCGATCGATCTATATATCTAGTCAGGTCTCACCCTCTTTCCCACATACACATCGATTAATCTACCTCTCTATATAGGACTACATAGCTAATACACACACATTATCTATCCATCGTCTCCCTCTCATCATCCATGCCTTCCGCTTCATCTCTCAGACGCGCGCACAGTGGTGAAGACAGGGGGCAGCAAGGGCCCTGGCCCCCCTAACATCACTATATTGAGGCTAATATGAATGTGATTAGTAGATCAATTGTTGGTAAAATTAAGTTGATGAATTGTCCCTCCCCATAAAGGATTAGCAATGCTTGGCCCCCTAGCTCATTTAATTTTCATGGCTCCAGCACTGCGCGCAACCGCGCATGTTCTCGCCCCCTCTCTTTAAATATCGATCTCGCACTTGTGCACTCCTTCACAGTCTCCCTCCACTTGGCCCCTCGCACCATCTTCCAACCCCCCCATATCCCAGTGCTTGTACGCTCGTAGAGCTCTTCCCTCTATCTGTCTCTATCGATATCTCACGTAGTCGACCCCTCCCCTCCCTTCTCGTATATCACCCCGGGCCCATGCACATACATGTATGTATATAGGCCTCTCCTTCACACAAATTGCATTGACACGTATTCCCTCACCATATCTTAGTATCTCTCACACACACGGACTACGTGTGCGAAAGAGAAGAGTTGCACACACGCACTCGTTCCCACATACAAACGCGCGGGTGCACGGTGGAGCACATTTGTACAAAAAATGAGCGTGTACAAAGGCTTTAGATGATGTGCCACTAGTCTATATCTATATCTACATCTATATCTATACCCCTATATAGCGTGCGAATAACTTTGAAAGATGGTCGTTTGATGAAGCCAATCGGACGGTGCAGAGATGGCAAATCCGAGCACTACTGGCCGTTGGATATCATCTACATTCCACCAAATTCTGCCACATGTACAATCTAGAAGACTCCATGGTTGAACTTAAGCATAATGCACAAACCTCAAAACACAAGCACTTCTCCTTTGTTCTAGAATCTTCCGTATCATAATTGCCCAAACTTTTTTTCTAGATGAATTGCCATTATTTGTTTTTACTTTATGCTTTACAACGCACAATTCCATGAATCTTAAAATAGATGAACTTTTTTATAAAAACTAATTGATTTTGAATGAGATGAACTATAAGAATTAAACGAACGTCTACATCATGCATATATGACTCAAAGCTTACATGCTATAGTGTGGTATTTATTCATAATTTGGTTGCCAAATCTCATGCGTGCAATGCACGTGTACCTTACTAGTACTTCCAGTATGTGCAAAACACGTAAATTAGAATTCCAATGGCACGCTACACAGTGTCTCTCCCTTTTTCAGTTAATATATTATGATTAAAATGATGTGGGGGGTATCCATGAAGCCACGTGGCACATGTGGAGGCGTTGTCGCGAGCTTCTTGTGTGGATTGATCACAGTGACGTGCTGCTAGTTCCAAAAGAATGTACTCGTCCTCTCTCACGCACACTGGCAGTACGTGCACGAAGCGAAGATGTGCACGCGCGCACTCATTCCCTCGCACGCACACGCGGGTACACGGTGGGACGCATTTTTTGTACGAAGATCCACCCCATGTGATAATTTGACGTGTGTAAAGTCGTTGACTTAATTGATGGTCAATTAATACAGCGCATGCAAATTGAGTGGACGTGAGGGAGGAAGTAGTTGACAATGACATTACTACTCCACTGCGTGCATGCGAGTAGTTAAATCATGGGTTGCTACTTCCATTGGGCTCCTTCGTATTTTGTGCCAATTTGTGACCATAATTTTAAGTAACACAATATTTATACATGTCATAAAATGAAATTTCATTGAAAACTATGTTCAAATGTGATTCCAATGATATAATTTTTTGTGACATGCATTAACATTTTCTTAGTTAAATTGTTGGTCAAAAATTGGCACAAAATAAAAAGGGGGCCAATAAACCAGGACACAGGCAGCATGATCAATTTTTGCCTGGGTTACTGTTGGTGGCCTTTGTATTTAAATATGTACGGAGCGGAGTAGTACTATATTTATCTTAGCCTCGTAGGGCTTTCCCAGCGCCTACGCTCGCCTCCCCGCCTCGCCCACCGGATCCCACCATGGAGGATCCCGCCATGGATAATCCCTTAGATCCCAGGATCCCGCAGGCTACCCTCTCGCTGCGGCCCGCAGCACTGCCGCCTTTGAGCGAAACCCACATGTGTTTCAGAGGGGATCCATTGCTCTGGAATCACAGATCGGTGGCGCCGGAGGACATGCCAGGGCTGCATTTTCAGGTGGTGGGCAGCAAGGGCAAATCGGATCGAGGAAGCATCGCATTGATTGGACACAAGTTCGAAGGAGTTGTGCCTGGCGAAGCACAAGGCGGAGGCGCAAGACGATCTTAGGGGAGACATGCTGAGGGATGTCAGCATCTGGCAGCGTCGCGTTGATTTTGAGCTGGGGCTAATCGCAGAGATCATATTCACGGAGTCGACTGCGGAGGAAAGAACGCGCATGCCTACGGAATGGCATGAGCAGCTAGTGCAACTGTTCAAATGGGCGGTAGGAGAAGCCAAATCGCGGGACCAGCTGCAGCACCGCCGCTGGGCATGCATCGTAGGCGAGGTGAGCTGCCCTCCTTCCCCACCAGCGATGCAGTGACCTACTCGGTTGCTGCTGCAGTGAACTTGCGGCGCCATGGCGGTTTGCAACCGTGACAATCACTCCATCTATATGTATTGTATTTATGTGAAAATACTTGGTCGTTTGGAAAAATATGGTAATTGATTTATCATGAGTTTTTGAATGCTTGGTCCTGACAATCACCCGATAGCCACAAGTCTCCATCGCGTAATACTTGACGGTCGGTCGCACCAATAGACGGTCGGACCCGTGTCTCACCGAAGGGACACGCATTAGCTTGGTCTGACATGTACGACCAGGTACATCACTGACATGTGCGACCGCATTTGAGCAGTACTTGAAATTTGTGTTCAAGGAAACTCATCGGGAGCCGTTTCGGGCTTCGAAGCCAAAACTATCAATAAATCTTTAGCTTGTTCCCATCACATTCCAAAGTAGTACTACTACCATGCTATAATCAAGTGCAAACCTGAACGTGTTCCCACTATGCAGGTTTTAGTACTAGTACTACTAGGTTATAAAAAGGGGAACTACCTAGCCAAAAATTACTCTACCTTCCTCCTCATAAGTCTTTCTTGTTCGTCCTTCCCTGCCATGGCCGGTGTGCAGAGCTCTAGGTCGAGAACTACTAGTGAGAAGGGAGCAGCGACCAAGGCCACGGAAAAAAAAGAGGGCTCGCCGCCTCGCGGGGGGCTCGAAAGATCTCTCATGGGAAGGCGAGGGCTCCCAGGAGCGCCCTAGCCGTGGAGGCGAACATGCCAAGCTGGCGGTGCTGGAGTCGTTATCCCTCGACGACATGCCCGCTCAGCTCAATAAGCAGAAGGAGTTGACCGATGGCTTGGTGAAGCTGCTGAAGGAGAGCCTCGATGACATGCTCGCTGAGCTCAATAACCTGGAGGAGTTGACTGCTGGCTTGGTGAAGCTGCTGAAGGAGAGCATTGCCTCGGGTAACAAGGCGACCGGCAAAATCCAGCAACTTCAGGAGGACAAGGCAAAGCTCCGCCATGAGCTCGACCTGCTGAAGGAGGAGAACGCTGGCTGGAAGAAGCTGCATGAGAAGAGGAGTTCCTCGGTGAAGATGCTTAACGCCCGGCTGCTGTCAAGGTACGTAATGCGGCGGTGGAAGAGATGATGAACACTCACCTCGAGAAAGCCCGCGTCATGGATAGAATGAATAAGATGGCGGAGGAGATGCGCGAGGAGATGGAGGTCATTGAGGCGATGAAGAAGCAGTTAGGACTCCGTGTCCAGCAACCCTTCATGAAGTAGAGAGCAGCGCCCCAGACTTGTGTCTGCGTCTTCCTTCTTTTTTTGGGGGGGGGGAGGGTAATCTTCCTTCTTCTTTTGCTCCTGTGTTTCTTCTTTTGCTTCGGGTGTTTCGCCGCATGTGTCATGTTCTCTGCGAGGCACGGATAGAACAATGCTAAGAGTACGATGAGCGGCACCGTGGGATCGATGACAAGCAAATTAGTAGATATTTTTTATCTCCATATCGCACAGGACTGCCGTGTTTTGCACTCCTCCGTCGTACTAGTACTCCACTGGAAAACTAGAGTATACAGCATGGTTCTTTGCTCCTCCTCAGGTCGTCGGCAACAATTATACGTGCAGTCAAATCACAAGGCCCCACCTTCCAGCAGTAATGAGCCGTCAAATCACAAAGGCCCTCGCCTCTCTGTCAAACTGACAATGCGAGATTGCCCCGCCCTCGCCTTAATGTACTTTTGTACAGTAGTAGTATCGATGGATTGCGCCATGGAGCAAAACTAACAAGATGAAATTAAAGAAAAAAGGTGGTACATATACAGAGCGCTCGTCGCCAAATTATGCATAGTACTATTAAAAAAGCTAGCACGTGCTTAGATGGGGTGCTGAAGTCTATTAAAGAAATTAGCATACCTATTTAATTCTTTGAAAACTAAACTCCTTCATGCTTTGGGTAAACTTTTCTCATTTAAGTTTTTTTTAGAATTACTTATCTCATTTAAGTGTTTTGCGTATGTGGCATGCTTAGAGCGTGGTTAATAGTATAGCCAACTGCTGGCTATATGATGTTGGCCATATCATATATAGTACGTATATAATGTGAAGAAACGAGTGGTAGTACTACCAACTACAAGATGAACTGTAAGAAATACAAGTACTCCTATGTACGTACTGAAGAGTTAAAGTAACGAGAAAGAACATAACATAGTTTTGCTGGGGGCTCAGCACAACATACCCCTGAAATAAAACTAAGCACCCTGAAATTAAACTAAGCAACTAATCCGGTAGACACTACATTAGAACCACCATGAGCAACGACATTGCCACCTTACTCGGACTCCTCGTCCATGTCCTTGACTTTGTCCTTGTCCCTCTTCCTCTTGGCCGATACTTCTTTGCTTGAACCGCACACTAGGCTCTCGCTCTTCATCCAACCCTTGTAGATATTGAAACAAAGGTAGGCATCCATTGCAGCATACTGGATGTGGTCTTTATCTATTAAATTCCACTCCCATGCAAGATGGAACTTGTGGTGAGGTTTTGTCAATTTGCCGTACAAAGGATCAACCATGGCTCCTTCCAGGGCCAGCATTGAAGGCTGACGGGAGGACACCAGCCTATTCTTCTGGAGGTCGAAGGGCTGGCCTACAACGAGGCCTATCCGACCCAGGACTCCCTCATCGCTATGAAAGTCTACAGTAACGAATTTGACTCTGTCATCCACGAGGAATTCTTAAAATCCTCGCACTTAACGTCGGCATGGCATATGTTGTAGACCAAGCACAAGTTATGAACGCAAACCTGGATCACGGCGGGCTTCTTCTTCTCTTCCTCCTTTAGATTCTTCTCTTTTCCCAGGACTATGGTGTGCTCAACATCTAGCCCAGCGACCCACTCATCACCATCTGACTCTTTGAACATGCGTTTGAAGCGAGCAAGGCATCCTTTCACTGTCGCGGAAGAACGGGTGTAGATGACATCGAACTCATCGCCGGTGATGGTTCTAACCTTGTACTCACCGCCGATCATGGAGATTTGGGACGCCATGGATTTTGGAGGAGGGTTAGGATTAGTGGAACTGTTGTAATGTGAAAGGACGGGACGACTAGGAGCGAACTGCTGTGATGTTAAAGGACGGCCGGGGACGAGTAGGAGCGAACTGCTAGCGGTTTTCTGATTGTAAAAATGCTGAGTGGGGCGTGCGAACGGCAGGGTAGTGGCTTGTGTCGGTGCAACAAACATTTGCATTTGTTGGCCGGACTTACACACAGGTGCACTGGCATCGTTTGTTCCGCATCAACACCCAAGCCAGAGAAGCAGCTCTTAGTGAGATCAAAGAGTGGATCAAGAAGACCAAGAATAAGCACGACAGAAGAATATCACCTTGTGAAAGCCTCCCTTGCCGGGCAGGAGAGCCTGGCTGGGTCGAGGCCGCCCCAGGGATAAGTCCAAGACTCCCCCGACAAGCTTGCCGGGTCCACCAGAGGCGGGATCCCCGCCAAGACACCACCGCTCCACCGCACAGCAACGCAAGGCACTTATCATTGCGGTGTCAAGCCCCTAAGTGATTAAGTGGCCTCTGCTAAGCACATGGCGGCCCGTTGGAAGACAAGATTTATCCAAGTGACACCCGTCCAGAGGCGTATCAAGATGATAAGCAAGAGATGATTAAGCGGCTCGGCAGGACTGCCGGGCTTCGTCCTCAGCATGACACCTAGCAGTGCATTTAATGCACTTTGTCCAAACTGCCAGAGTTAGGTATGATAGCACTGTTGGCTATCTAATCAGTAGATAAAGATTGTTTTTCCATTGTGGTTACCCCTTGAGCTATAAAAGGAGGTCCAAGGCGACCTAACAAGGGATTGAGACCCTCACACACTTGTACGCGCGTAGCTGCTCTCCCCGAGGCACCCTTGCCGGGCTTGAGTGATGCATGCTCGTTGTGTTCTTCCACTCAATCCACCAAAGCAAGAGTAGGGTTTTACGCTACCCAGCGGCCCGAACCTGGGTAAAAACCACCAGTGTCACCACCGTCGTGTTGTTCCATGACTTCTGCTCTTTGTGCAATGCACTACAAAAAAAAGACACATCCGTGACATTTTGGCCCGAATATTTTTTTTTCTGTCATGCTTATGACACTTCTATGATGATAATTGTGACAAAACCCAGTATCATCATAGATGTGGTGGGCTCCTAGTTCTATGACAAAAAATCATGACAGAAAATGGGCTTTTCATCCTGGGTGGGCTGGAGACGCACCTGCATGACATTCTTTGGGCCGTCCATGATGGAAAAATCATGGTAGAAGCGAGGGCGAGGAAAATATCGGGGAGTTCCCGGTTACGGTGGGTGGTCAGGGCCGAGAAATGCACAGAGGTTTGCGCATTTCTCTCGTACACATACGCGCGTGTGTGCGAGGTGTTGGGCTCTAATTGAACCCGAGCGAGGCGTTCACTTACTGAACCCGAGTGATTGCACTAGCTACGTTACTGAACCTGAGCGATCGATCCCTTGGCTGTTAACTGAACCCGAGCGATTCCTTCACTACTGCTGCTAACTGAACCCGAGCGATCGATCGCTGCTGCTGCTGCTGCTGCTTACTAAAGCCGATCGAACCTGCTGCCTCTTGATGAACAGTAAACGTAGGGGTTGGTTGAATGAGTCAAGATGTACGTGGTTGGGGTTGGATGAACAGGACCCCGTGGTAGTAGGCCGTTGCCGCTGGATGAACAGGACCCCGAGAGGAGGCCGCCACAGCCGAGCTGGTTGGGGGTGGATGAACAGGACCCCGTGGAGGGCTGGTTGAACAGTAGCCGGTGGAGGGCTGGATGAACAGTAGCACGTGGATGAACAATAGCTGGTGGAGGCAGGAGGAAGACGTGGTGGATGAACAGTGCAGGTGGTGGCTGAAGGAAGTCGATGGTGGGTGAATAGTAGCCCGTGGAGTCCCATTTTGCGGTATGCCACACCCCTCCCGATGAACAGGACCCCTGTTTCGACCGTAGCGCTCCAACACAAGTCTGTTTCCTCCGTTTTGCGGTACGCCAGACCCCTCCCGATGAACAGGATGCCGTTTCGACCGTAGCTGGTTGAAACAGAAGGCCGTTTCCTCCGTACTGCGGTATGCTAGACCCCGTTTCGGCTGTTCTGTCCAAGCCGGTTGGCTCCCGTTGAACAGGACGCATTCCAACCCAGTCTGTTGCCTCCTGATGAACAGGACACTGTTTCTTCGTTCTGACCCAGCCGGTTGGCTACCCGATGAACAGGACGCCATTGCTGCCGTCCGTTGCCTCTCCATGTACATGAGCCCTGGCCGTACGTATGCGCGAGTAGGCATTCGAGACCCCGCCCGTATGTACGTACGTGGCCGTATTTTTTGGCATGTGGCTGTACGTACGTGTACACGGTTTAGAAGGGACAGCCTGAACTGCTACATCGGGGGCTCTACTACTACACGTGCCGCTGCTTGCTCGGCCATGGTTCATCCTTGCAGAGAGCCCGATCGACCAGCATGTACGTACACGTTCGCGACCAGAATGACAACGCTACGTATGCTTCGACCAGGTGGGTCCCGGCTGTCAGGGAGGATAAGGAGGCACTTCCTTGCGTGCGAAGTTATTGATAGCGGGTTCGAGCTGTCAGGGGAAGGATTCATTTTTTTTCGTGCCTAATATGGAGGCACTTCCTTGCGTCCAAAGATATAGCTGGTGGGTCCCAACTGTTAGGGGGAAATGTTTTTTCGCAAAATACAACTAAGCCAAAATACAGCGGCCCTTCCGGTAGGTCCCCGCTGTCAGGTGGAGGAATCATTATTTTGCGCGTAATAAAGAGGCACTTCCTTGCTGCGGTCGTGGACCCAGCTGTCAGCCTCTCCACGTACAGTCCTCTTCCGATGTAAGTCGTTCGTTAACCATGTTGACCACGCCGCGGCGAGAGCACCAAGGCGATGGACGACGGCGAGGCCTAGGAAGGGAATGACCCAGAGCCGGGGAAGACTCGGCAGTTGTTTCCCACGCGGAGGGGAGTACGAGGGTTTACTGGTTGGGCTGCAGTGTGAGGCTGCCGTTGCCGGAGAATAACAGGAGGTCTGGGTGAGTACAGGGATGGCTAGGCAGCGATGGGAGTTGGGTGGGGCGGTGAGGCCTGCGCGGCAGCAGAGCCGGCCACGGGAGGCAGGAGCAGGCGGCACGACCGGCGCTGGTTTGGGCGGCTAGAGCAAGAAGACCAGAGTTTGAAGAAGCACTACGGCCGTTGGATGGACATCGTACGGTTACTGGAGCTAGAATCGTTCATATTGACTAAGTTGACAAAGCCCTCTGTCCGCGTCAACTTAGTAGGCCCACAAGTCAGCCTCCAACTATGGTGGGTCCCAGCTAGCAGGGGGAGTATTCATTTTTTTGTGCGTAATAAGGAGGCACTTCCTTGCGTGCGAAGATATAGCTGGTGGGTCCGAGCTGTCAGCGGGAGGAACATTTTTTTCGTGAAATACAGATGCCCTTCTGGTGGGTCCCTGCTGTCAGGTGGAGGAATCATTATTTTGCGCGTAATAAGGAGGCACTTCCTTGCGTGCGACCGTGGACCCAGCTGTCAGCCTCTCCACATATAGTCCTCTTCCAACGGATGTCGTTCGTTGACCACGTTGACCACGCCACGCCGAGAGCACCAGGGCGGTGGACGACGGCGAGGCCTAGGAAGGGAACGACCCGGAGCCGGGGAAGATTCGGCATTTGTTGCCCACGCGGTGGGGAGTACGACGATTTACTGGTTCGGCTGCCGTCGCTGGAAAATAATAGGAGGTGTGGGTGAGTAGAGGAATGGCCTGGCTAGCGATGGAGTAGGGTGGGGCGGTGCGGCCTGCGTGGCAGCACAGCCGGCCATGGGAGGAGGGAGCAGGCAGTCCCGCCGGCGCTGGTATGAGCGGCTGGAGTAGGAAGAGCAGAGATTGAAGAAGTACGGCGGCCGTTGGATGGAAATCCAATAGTCACTGCTCTCGTGTGTTGACTAAGTTGACACGGCCTTGCATGCGCGTCAATCTTTTTTTTAGGAAAGCGTACGCGTCAACCTATAGTAGGCGCACAAGTCAGCCTCAAATCTATTGAAAATAGCAGACAACCCATCTGCCATTATTTCTAATAATTTACAGCCCATTTGCTAATTCTTAAGGATTTTTTTGGAGCCCATATTCTTTTTGTTAGCATTACAGCCCATATTGTGGCCACGGTTAAAAAATTCTACGAAATTTTGCATATTTCGGTGCGGTCCGAACTGTTTTTAATCCTGAAATTTCGAGTCACATTCAAACTAATTTGAAAAATAAATTTATATCAATATAAAATCCAAATAATTGTCCACACATAAAAATCAATGGAATTTAAAATCTCAAAATAAAAAAAAAGAAATTTGAAACTAATTGCCGGTTTGATGTGTTTTAAAAATGCACAGCCCATTTTCTGGGCAAGCCGAATGAAACTCTCCCCGTCTTGAAAGATTTGTAGCCCAGCAGAGCTGACAAAAGCAAGTAGGTCTTGGTTGGGTATTCTGCAAAAGAACAAGAAAACTGGGCTAGCCATTTTTAGAAGAAAAAAAAAACTACTGGGTTGGTCTTGTGGTAAACATAAAATAAAAGGCTAGCTAGACAATCCAGAGTGCCCCGCACAACCCAGTTGACACCCTGCTTCCGTCTCAAAAACAAAAAGAACTGGGCGAGCTGCTGGGTCCCTGGTGTCAGCCGCTCGTTGTGCAATTCTCTTATTTATTGACTACGTTGACAATGGCATGGGACCCAGATGTCAGAAATCCATTAGGAGGAACCATTTTTTTTGGCTTTAAATAAGGAGGCACTTGCTTGTGTACTGCCATGACCCTGGTGGGTCCCTGCTGTCATCCTCTCCATGTACAATCATCTCCTGATTGTGTACGCGTCAACCTAGTAGGCTCACAAGTCAGCCTCTAAGCCCGTGGTGGACAAATACAGCCCATTTAAAAAATAACAGCCCATTCCATATGTTCAATGGAAAGTTCAACATTCAGAGCAAAGTAACAGGTCTGATCCAGATATAGAGTACTGAACTTCCACGTTGACAACCATCATAGCCAAGTTAACTATCTACTCCCACTAATACTCTAGTAGTGTACAAGTACTAACTTACTCTTAGCTAACTAGACGATGCCGGCCGCCATCTGCGGTACACGCTAAACGCCGGCACCGACGTCCTCCTCCTCGCCTCGGACTTGCTAGAGGTGCTATAGGGCACGTTGCTCGCGTGCGTTGGCCCTTTCCGTGCTGGCATGGTCCATCGAAGCTTCGGCTTCTAAGCCGGAAACCCACTTGACGAGCTGGTAGTAAAATTTGGTGTCACAAATGCGTGCATGCCCGACAGCCTCCAGGGCTATTTGTCGGGCGCCGGCCTCCACATAGTCGGCCCAGTTGCGGGCGCTCTGCTCACGACTCAGAGTGTCCGTGCGCTGCTGCTCCATGCCCCGCTGGCAGCGCAAATCGGCAATACATTGCTTCTCCGCTAGGCGGTCACGCTCCAACAAGTCCTCATACTCTGCATTGCCATCTAAAGACCGATAGAATGCCTCCTCCCTCCGTCTGCCTTCCGGTGAAAAACCGAACACTAGTTCCGGCGGTGACCGCCTCCGGCGTCGCCTATTGCGGACGGGTGGGGGCATGACGGACGTGGCGAGAGCGAGGGCAAGTGGCGAGCGACATCGGGCCGGTAGGGGCTTATGAGGATAGGGCAAGTTGGGTGATAGTGCCACCGGAGAACGCCGGGAACCAGTAATTATAGGCGGAAGGTAGGTGAACCAGCGTGTCGCGGGAAACATGGCGGTCATCGCGGTCATCGGAATTCAATGCATAAGCAAGCATGGTTTAGCGTGCCAGCTTGCCATGGAAAACTAGAAAAAAATGAAATTATGACTGTGCCGTCCCGTCCCGTCAGTGGTGCGTCCCATCCGTGCTGGGTCGCACGTCGGCATGACGGTCAAACGAGTGCAGTCGATTCATCCAGATGAGGTACGTGCGTGATCCGCTGGTTATTCATGTAGGATCGAGTCGGTCGGATAGTGTACGTGTAGGATCACAATAGCTGATGAACGTTCGCTGGGAGATAAGGCATTTGTGAACGTTTTTACTGGCAGTTTCTTCAGATTCGCATAGCATTTTCTTCAGAACAGCATGTCAGTTTCTTCAGACGTAGGCATTTTTATTCAAAAAACTGCCACCTTCGGATCTTGCGTCGCAACTAAAACTGCCAGGAGTATATTAGTAGGCTAGCTAGTGATCGATCAGTAACTTGTAAACACTGAGCGAACAAAAATAAGGAACTGCTAGTAACTTGTGAACACTGAGCACACAGAAATAAGGATCATGCTGTGCACATTAGTAAGAGCCGATCCGTTCGAAATGTTCACACGAGACTCACAGGCCTGGCATTGTAATATGTTCATATTAGTAGCCCAAATTCACAACCAACTAGTACGATTCCCATACATAAGATCAACATGTTAATGCATCTCAATGATTCACAGATCATATACAAATATGTAGCTCCAAAAGCAAAGATCTAGAAAAAACATATGTTCTTGCTACTAACATGGATGCTTCTCTGGGCCAACATTCAGTACAGAGTGAAAGACAAATTTGTTTGTGAAATCTACATTTCCTCTTGCAAACGTAAGTGGTTTCACCAACAGCTGGAACCATGAGAATGAACCACACATGATGGAGGAACATCCACTGCAATATGATTTGGTCTTCTCTCGATCACACGGCGAGACTATTTTCGGAATACAAACTTTAACTTAGGCAAAATGATGTCCATTGTATAATCAGACCAAAGCAATGAAGCACCTAGTGTTGGCCAATAAATAGCACAGTACTACTTTTGTGCAGTCCATGAAGTGACTATCCAATCTTTCTGTGTCTATTTTCAAATGGCATTGCATGCAGTGACTATACTATTCTCTTGTGCAGTTCCACCAAAATTGAGGTCACTTTGTTTGTTTGCCAAATAGAAACGGGCAGACATCTGTCTGCACAAATATCAAGCAGCTAGTAAACATATACCGCACCTTGTATTTCCGGTTTAAACACATCTCTTCTAGTCGTTTCCCCTTACCATCTGTCATGTTTTGCACTGGAGAATTTGATACTGTCATGTTTTGCCCTGGACAATTTCATACTGAATTGATTTGCTGGTATAGAGCAGAAATATAGCGCCTATTCTTCATCAGACCAAGGATATCCATGTTCGCAGTGATGGAAGAGGTGAAATCGATACAACCGAAATTGAGCATCCTATCATTGAATCATGTCCTGCACCTCCAATGTAGGTCCACCCTACCAATAAATTCACATGCAAACCACTAATATTACTATCTAATGACAGTACAAAAAGAGTAGCAAGATAGTAGCAAACCATGTACCTTCGTAATGAACAGCTCATAGTGCCACCAATTGGATATACCGGTTTGGAAGAAAACATGCTCATAATGTTGAACCATTTGGACTTTTTGTGCAGTTCCACTAAAATCGAGCATCCCTGTTTGTACAGATATTGAAAGTGTGATTACTATAAAAGTGGCACTAGATGAAGCATAGACTCACAAATATAAGCATTCCAATTTCTTAATGGGAAAAGGTAGCAAGACTGTTTCTAACCACCTGTTTGAAGGATTAAATAGGGCAACAACGGCTGATGTCAGGAAGGCATACATAGTATTTTCTGAAAGATTGAACCATTCCTGACCTTTCCTCTTATTTTAAGCATATTTTGTGCAGTTCAACTAAAATAAAATGCCATCACCACCTTGACAATTCAGTGACACTGTACAAAAAGCAATGACTTACCATTACATCATGATGTCAGGTATGTAATCGACAGGCATTAGAGACAAACATGCAGACCTCCTCTAATAACATAATGAACATTAATTTTTAACAAAGGTGTGACTAGCTTTACCGGCATAATTTGAGTGAACTCTACACCCTCTGTTCCTTAATATAAGACATTTTCGCAGTTCAATTTAAAGTACCCAAACGTCTAGTATTTAGAAAAACAGGTCGTAGTTTTCTTGAGCACATGTCTGGGAAAGCTTGCCACACCTTATATATGTCCATACGCTAATGCAACACCATTCGAATAGTACAAATATACACTAATCCAGTGGCTAGTGCAACAGTAGAGTAGTTTTTTTATTACGGGGTACAGTACAATGGTTTTACTGAACAGATTTCCATAAGCTAGCATTGGAAGATTCTAATAAGCATTAACTATACAAAATGTAAAGGTAACAAGTTTTAGCATTGGTATACTAGCTGTGCAACAGCATTAAACCAAATACAAAAGTCTGAAGGTAACTAGCATTATTAACTAATGACAGTATAAAAAAATTGCAAACCATGTACCTTCAAGGTAAATATCATTTCGAACTCGAGGGGACTTGAAAAATTGCTATCCCAATCTTGATAATCGATCAAACATAAAAACTTGATCAACCGAATCAAGAAAACAGCCGGAGGAGGAGGTGCCCACTCTTGACCTTTCCTCTTCTCTTCATAATTTTTTGTGTAGTTTAACCAAAATAAAATGACATCAGCGCCTTGGCATTTTGGTGACACTGTACAAAAAAATTGACTTATCTCATGAAAGTGAGGTATGTAATCTATAAGCATTAACAGTGCAAAAATCTGAAGGTAGTAACAAGTTTCATCGTTGGTATACTGGCTGTGCAACAACATTAGAATGCCTTAGCTAAAAAATCTTTAATACATCCACAATCAACAGCTAACCCTGAAATAATCCAGTGACATTAAACGACATTACTTAAATTTATCGGTGGCATTAGACTGAGTGCGGCATTAGTTAAATGTGGCATCACTTTAGCAGTAGCATTGCTTGACTTTACCGGTGGCGTTATACTAACAGCAAAAAAGTGGCAATAAGAGCATGGGAGGCCCATTCGGACAGTGGGCGCACCAGTACGATGTACCTCCACAGACGCATAGAGTGGTGAGGGAGGGATGGTTGCCCAGAGCAACAAATATCTAGGCAGCATATGTGGATTACGTCCCATTTTTGTTCTCTTTAGCCACCTTTTTCCTATGTGAGGACAACAAACCGATCGACCTGGTCATTCTCTATTGCATTGTCATGCCTTTCTACCCTTTTTTAACCAAGAGACATGAGACTCGTTCCTTAGCTACTGATTTTCCCCTTTTAAATCTAGATGCGGGTTCGATACCTAGTCTCTTCGACAGTACTTTCTCCCTTCCTTGCCTTATTCAACCCAGACATGGATTAGTCTGCATGAAGTAGGGTTTCCTTTAATAGTGCAAATTAAGGTTTTCATCTGCGTGACCAGCAGAGTAGACGATAGCAAATTGGGGAGATGGTGGAGTGGAAAAAGATCCACATGCAACGATGTGGCAGATGGGGGCAATAGAACAAGGGTATGGTTCGAAAAGAGGTAGCATACCTGAAGGTCGGCGGGAAGTGGCTTCGCTCGTGGTCGTCGTCCTCCTCACACACTACGGCAATGAGCTTGGGGACGGAGGCCATCCCGCGCGGGCGCTAGGTCTGAGAGGACGGCCTTGTCGTCAGTGTGTCACCTCGCTCGCCGGTGATGAGTGCGTCAATGCTGCACATCCTTTTCTTCCCCGGTGGATGGGATCCTGGCGGATCTGTGACCACCGGTGAGGAGGGAGGGAGAGGGGCCACTGCCATCTTTTTTAGATCTGGAGAGAGGGTGATAGTGTGAGAAGCAAGTGGACAGCCCTTAGCAAGCAAGCGCTGAGCTCCAGCCTATATATCTTTTTTGATACTAGTACTAGAGGTGAGTAGTGGTAGAGTAGTTTATATTTTCTCTGCATACAATACCAATTAGTTGTGCTTCAAAACTGAACGACACGCCATTAATTAAAAAAATAAAGTCAAGAAATAATGCTGCACCTGGGGCCAACGCGGCCATATCGCATTTTGCACGAGAAATGACACACCATGTTTCGTTGACATGTGGTCCCATTCCAACATGTCAGTGAGACGACGGCGAGTCCTTTTGTACAATTTCCGAATGGATGTCTATGTAGGCCGGGGCGCCTCTTCCTGTACCGTGGCAACCGTCCACCTCCTCTTCGCCTTTCCCTCTTGATTTGGAACTGCTGTCTCACGCTCTTCCTCCCTCCATTTGCCTTCACCCTTCCTTCTGCCATTGTTCGATTGTCTTCTCCATGGAGGGAACAGGCTGGAAACGACGCCGTTATTCTTGCCCCAATCTGAAAGATGACGTGGTGGAGGAACTCATTGATCGGTGCGACATCATCACCTCGGTTAGCATGGAAAGTTCATTCAAGACCATTCTCGACTGAATAAATAACATCATTACAAAGAACCCAAGGGTTCAAGAGCGGTTTGATCTCCCCTATCTTCTTTGCCATGACCATGCACGCTGGCGCGGGGATGACGGAAGCCTCGCCTTATGCAAGTTGATGCCGCTTGATAATGATACGTGTGATGTTAAGATGCCATCGCTTAAGGGTAAGGCCTGGGCAGGTGCAAATGGAGATTGGGTTGTTTATATTGGGTACAACTGCGAGTGGGAACTTGTGAATGTGTACACTCGTCACCGGGTTCCACTTCCAAAAATCTCAGAGTGCCCTGAGGTTGAGCACATAGATGATCTACGTAGGTTCAAATACGATCATGGTGACTGTCGTCTACAGAAGATAGCAATTTGTCGAGTTCCCAACCGCTCTTGGAATTACATGAACTATCATGTTGTTTCTATCTTCGACAAGCTTGTTGTCGTCCTTACTTCTACGCCTCGATGGATATTGCTCAAAAATCAATTTCTGTACATGGATGAGTACTGTGATGCAATTCAATATGAGAGTCTTGTGTTTGCTGCCACCACTCGTGGCACTGTTTTTGCATGGAATCCTTATTGCTTCGGTACGTTTGTCTTCCACCGTAATTAGAATTGTTTCATCCATGTGCATGCGAGTTAGTATCCCCGTACTAATTAACCTTCTTGTGTTTCCAAGGTCCTGTGAACATTCCACCACCTATACTTGAAAAAATTTATAACCAAGGGGGAGATGACGATAGTGATGATCACGAGCATGAGGATGAGCAGGACCTACATACTCAGTGGCGCCTGTCAACTTATTCCGATGGATCACCTCTTCTTGTATGTATACAGGGCACTGCTGATGTTACTAATGAAGCAGGTGTTGTCTCCCATGGTCGCACTCTCCGGACCTATTCCAACATCCGTTGCAGGGTATTCGGGATGGATACTAGTGTGCTAGCGCCAGCACCTTCTTCCTGGTTCCGTATTGATAGTCTTGGAGAAAACCCGCTCTTCCTTGGACAAAACTATACAATGATGGTGAAAGGCGATCCAGCTGCTGTTGGCACAATGTTACTACCATTTATGAGAAGCAACTGTATCTATACCTCGGACATTGCTATGGTTCCCTACCCTGGCTATCACAATATGCGTCCTGATATAGGCCGCTTCAGCCTAGATGATGAGTCCTGCGTTGGTCTCGATATTGACAATAGCTGGCCCTTCCCAGAGGCTTACTTATGGTTCAAAGCAAGCGTTTCCAACACAGAGGATTGGTTGAGCTGAAGTTCATTTCATTGCTTGTTATTTGTTGTGTGATAAAAACTTTAGTATTTACTAGAATGTTTTGTTCGAAATAATCTATAATCCAACATGTATCCTCGTTGTCGTTGTGTGTTGATGACTTGTTGTATGTAATGAATGGTACATTTGCATATGCATGTCATAAACTCAATTTATGAATGGTTTTCGAGTCACTTCTTGGAGTGTGAGTACCATAGTAGTATAGCCAGCATTCGGTTATATGAAGTTGCCACATCACATAGAGCCAACCTAATAGTGGAGTATGCTAGTACAATAGTTAGTCCTAGTAGTAGTATACCATCAACTAGAGCTAGGTGTCGCATGGAGGCCGAGAAATATGGTGATAGCGTGAGGTGGGCTTGTACGTATGATGTAGGCACAGGGCTTGCTGTGTTTCCTACTCCTCCGGTCTAAATGTGGAGAAGATTTGGTCGAGTTCTTCCTCCTTTTGCCGACACGTGGGACATCCAGCATCCAGGTCGTGTCATGCAAGAAAATGGAGTGCTAGTTGAAGGTAGGAGTACATGCCGTGCATCTTGGGTTAAACTGTAAATAGAATCTTACTCTTGAGTAACTCCAAAAGCAGCCATCGAAGATCTTTATTGGATTTGTTTTTCATCACCAGCATGTCGAGGTGAAAGATGTGCAGGTTCCGTGGGTCGTCTTGCGTTTTCACTGACATGTGGGACCGAATGTGAGCAAACAGACGATGGGCACACTTCGCGCGTCTACTGGCTGGCTGAGAAGAGAGAGAGAGGAGGGCTGAGCACGGACTCCAGGAAATTTCGTGACAATGTGAGTACTATTACTAGTGGTGTTCGCTCTATGTAACCAGCACCTCGATTAATAGTGGGGTGGCATGGGCCATAACTAGCATTCACGTCTAGCAGTACGGCACACGCCACCCACATGAGTCCCATCTGACACCAATTTTCTTGGACTCCGTGCTACAGCTATCTCTTCTCCCCCCTGTTTTCTCTAGCTCAGCCATCGCGCGGTGGGCGGGGTGGTGGTTTGTCGATAGTCGGTTTGCTCAACTACGGTCCCACTTGTAAGTGAAAATGCAACACAGCACGGATTCCCCCTTGAGCGGCATGCCGGACGAACCGTGTGGGGGTGCAACGCAAACACGACAAGCTTTTCCTTTTTTTTTGAGGAACCAGCAGGAGCACTGCCTTTTTCTTATAGAAGGGATGGCGAAAAGACGCAATTTACAGAGGGGCGAGGCTTTTCCTTTTGAACTTGTAACTTGTAAAATTTGGTTCTGCTCCTTGGCACGACCGATAGATAGAAATAACGATTTTCCCTAGAGTAATGAGAAGTTTGGTTCTGGCACGGTTCATGCATGGTACGTACAAAAATTATGAAGTTGATGTCAAAGGTAAGATAATTACAATATACTACTACATGGAATTGACGGAAAGATAAAGATACATACGGATCCATCAACGACATCCTCACGCCCTAGTGCGCCAGGTCACCAACCGACGTGTGAGGAGCAGCGGCGTTGGCGGCGAGCTCAACGTGCTTCTGAACAATGCCGTCCAAGGTTGCCCTGTGGTCCAAGAAGGCCATCGTCCTATCGTCCTCCTCTTGCACGTAGTAGTCCTTGTGGACGATTTGCTCGTAGACATGGGTGATTATGTCGATGGTGTCTTGCTGCGCCAGGCGCTGCGCGGCAAGCGCGACCTCGAGGTGGACATTCTCCGATGCGATGGCGGGCAGTCGTAGGGCCACCAGTGCGTCAAATAGGTTGTCACCATAGAGGTTGTTGAGGGTGGCGGGCATCACAGAGCCTGGGCGCGTGGGCTGGAGGCGTACGTCAAGGTCGTCCGTGAGCTTCTTGACGACGGTGAACTTGTCGAGGATGCCAATGAGGACCTCGTCAAACAAGGAGACGAAGCTGTCGTCCAAGAGGCTTGTCGCCCTGGCGGCCTCAAGCACGACCTGGAGACGTTCCTCAGTACCAGGCCGCAGGCCTGCATCGTGGACCATCTGGCATAGCCGGCTGATGCTCGTGCTCATCGCCTCCATGGGTCTAGCTTCTAGTCAACTGATCTTGCGATTGGAGTGATCACTCTTGCCCTTGGTTAGTGTGCGTAGGTGCGTAGGATTTCGTAGATTGGACTGGCAGGGAGCCTTTACATGAGAAGTGCAGACTGCGTTGCATTCACGTGTGTGTTGGCCATCTACTCCTCGGCCCTCCCTCCGTGACGGTGCAGTATAGTCATCTCACCGAGACCAAGTTGGGGCAAAACGAGTGAACTTTGATGTTTACTAGTATATTGGTCCCCTTTGCATTTTGCGCCAAGTTTTGACCTTTGATTTAACTAATAAAATGTTAATGCATGTAACCAAAAATAATATCATTGGAAACTATGTTCAAATACAAATCCAATGATACAATTTTTGGTGACATGCATTATTATTATTTTAGTTAAATCTATGGTCAAAATTTGGCACAAAATACTAAGGGGACCAATAAATCAGGACGGAGGTAGGAGTAGTATTTTGTAATTAATGTCATTGCATAAAGAGAATTGAGCACTACATGTTGTGCTAAGTAGTCTCAAGTCATTGAATGCATACGCACCCCACGTCTGCTATTGGGTGATTTCTTTTTTTGTGGCAAAAAACAGGGAACGAGGTGGGTAGTTAATGCACTGTGCCTAAATGTTTTGGGATTATTTGGTTTTTGTAACGTGACTAATGCACCAGTATGGAGGGAGTACAATAGTAGTCTTTGATTGCAATTTTTTGTTGGTAGCTTACCAAGCTGACCGCTCGGTGAGTACAATAGTAGTCTGATTGATGAGATCTCAGATTTGAGCCATCTAGCGGAAGGGAGAGTGTATAATATCATCGGGAACTACGTTCAAAACCGAATAAAACAATACTCCATGTATTTATTTACAGAGGGAGTAGTATATTTTTTGTGACATGCATTACTAGATATTGCTAGTCAAATACTAAATCCAGATGGAGGTGGTAGTACTACTAAATCCAGACGGTGGTGCTAGTACTAGTAGTAGTACTACCAATGTAGTAGTACTGTACTACCCGTTGGTCAAATTATTACGTGCTGCTCCTCACAGTGAAGTGACAAGACCCTGCGCCGGAGATGACACCTGAGTGTAGGCGCCGTGTTCGGCATACCAAAGTCAGCCTCACCGTGTGCAATCACTATCATCATGGCTGTAGAGCTAGCCTGCTCACAACTAGCCGTGTTCGACATAATTTCCCATGCGTTGCCACGAGTATCTCTACTATTTTCTTATATGAGTAAGATGCCCGTGCATTGCACGGAACACCAAGATTGGGGGTGGACGGCGCCGGCAGCGGTCATCACGCCAGATTGTTCCATGGCCTTCCAGATGTGGTGGGGAAGAGATAAGGCTGATTGTGAGAGACAAGGAGTTGTTTGTAAATAGGGAACAAGTGTGGGCATCTTTTTGCAAAACTGCAGCAGTTTGCTTTGTATGCGTCAGATCTAGATCCGACGACTATTGGTGAAAGATGGCAGGCACACCATCATCACCAACTCAGGACCTCTTTGATTCGCAGGATTTTGAAAACGCAGGAATAGGAAAAGTATAGGATTAGAGTGTCATGCCCACTTGAATCCTATAGGATTAGCAAGGAGCGTTTGATTTCACGGGAAAAGCAAAGGAATTGTAAAAAGAGGTTAGAGTGGATGTTAGATTTCCTATGAAATGTAGTACAAAAGATTCCATTGGAAAAAATCCTATGGGATTCAATCCTATGAATCAAAGGACAAACATAGGAAAAATTTCAAAGGATTTCAATCCTCCAAAAATCCTATAGAATTCCCTTGAATCAAAGGAGCCCTCAGGTTTTTATAGGAGTAGTATAGAGAAATAGAGAAACTTTTATAAAAAAACTGAGTTGGTGATGATGGTGTGACTGCTATCCTGCAATATAGACCGTCTGATTTATATCTGATGGATAGAAAGCAAACTATGGCAATTTTGCAAAAAGAGACCCGCACCCCTCTCCACATTTGCAGATAAGGCCTTCCTTCGTTCATCTTCATCTCCCACAAGATAAACAACTCGTATAAATGCATCTTGATGTTCCGTGCAACGCATGGGCCTCTTGCTGGTAATAATAAATATTGTACTCGAGTAATGGGTATATCATTGCCGCACCTATGCACGCGAACATTTATCCTAACATAGTACCTCGTGCTGGATAGTCGTAATATTACAAGTTTCAAACTGATATTACAAATGCTAGGAGTAATGTTGCACCTACGAAGAGGGAATTATTAGGAAGTTTACGTAAGAACTTTCGTTACTTTAGGTGGATGCAGCATTATCGTACAAACTAAAATCCACCGCCCTGACAAGTCACTAATGGGCAAATAAATTTTTGAGTCTCTGGTGACTTGATGTTTCAAAAACAAATTCAGCTTTTGCGGAGACTTTGTCATTTAGGCTTAGACGCTTGCAATGATTAGCACGCCATTCATTGTTGCGCTAGAGAACGCCAAACCGCCTCCAGAACAAAGAACCTGGCCAATTTAATCTCAGATGTGCTGCCTCGGTAGTCAATCAAATCAATTTCTGTAAGATGGAGATCAAGGCATTCGATGAGATTGTTATAGTGCAGCACATTTTTCACTTTTGGGTCTTTTTTTATCTGCAAAAGAAGAGAACATATTAGAGCAGCTGGCTGTATACGATTGCCGTGTCATCAAGAGGTACCAATATCATTCGCTCATACGATAGGGTTGGCTATAGGGTTGGCTCTAAGGCTAATGATATTTTTTCACTCTCTCTCTCTCTCTCTCTCTCTCTTTCCTCTCATTCACCTAGGAGCACGTGAAGAGCTTGGGCATTTGTTGCCTTCCACTATGTGGCCGATGCCATATTTCTCAAAAGTATGCCACATAATACGCATCCATGTCAAATCAAAAGATTTTGGCACCGCTCTAGCAATGTGAGAGAGTTGGCACAGCTGTGCACACAGACCCACATGTATAAACAAATCAATCAAACCAACTACACTAGCCTCTCCCTCTCCCAAACAAGTGTTTTTATTGCCTCAGTCCTCTCCCTCTCCCACGCAAGTGTTTTTTCATTGCGTGAGTTAATTTGGCACCGGAGCAAAGTAGGTGATCCAGATTGGGGCACCAGGTGAGCAATGGAGGGCATCGATGCCAAATGCATCAGAAGTGAATTTGGCACATGTTTTGGCCTACATAGTGGAGGGCCGTTATAGCCCACTTTTGTACTACCTCGTATTTAGTGTAAAATTTTGACCATATATTTACCTAAGAAAATGCCAATGCATGTCACCAAAAATTATACCATTTGAAATTATGTTCAAATACGAATCCAGCAATATAATTTTTAGTGACATGCATTAACATTTTGTCAGTTAAATCTATGGTCAAATTTTGATACTACAAAATACGAAGAGTAAACCAGGACGGAGGTAGTACTTGCTCTTAGGCTAACCATATAGTTACTAGTCTAAGTTACTTGCCACTATGACTAGCCTAGGCTACTAGTACAACAAAAAAACGATGCAGGTGATCACGTGAGAAAAAAATACTAAAAACATTTCTTTCGGTGCAGTGCGTAGATGCAGTTTTGAACACTACACTTGTCATCATAATTTGGAAAAATTATGAAAAAATTGAGCTACATTGTGATTATCGTTTACTAATAGGAAAGAAGTTTCACCTCGATGAGTAGCTTCTCCGGGCATGGAAATCATATAAGGAATCCAACAACTTGATCCAGATTGGGGCCGATAGATTTTATTGCCAAGATCTTCACTGTGCGCATAGACTGGGTCAAGCTTGTGGGAATCATTTTCTGGATGACAGTCGTAAATACATCAAGAAGAAATTTAAAAATGTGAATTTCAAGAAGACGGAGAAGAAGATGAGTGTTGTACCTGAACGATTACGGATCCAATAAAGAGTTCAGAGAATTTGGCAGATGAGTACACCAACGCTGTCAATTTCAGCGCGTCAATGACCCTGATTTTTGTTGGACCTTCTAGATCAGATACAAGCAATCTCTCAAGGAAAGGCGCATTCTCAATGACCATAACATGGAACAGCTGGAGTGATCTCTTCCCAATTGACGTCTTGTTGCGGGGCCAGTAAGACACATAAATCCATCGAAGATTCATCGAGGTGATGTGGAGGCTAATGAACCCGTGGATCTGCCGAAGACGAAGGTACTCGAGCGCAGTACAGCTGCGGAGCAGGTGCTCCATAGCCTTCTTTGAGATGCCAACATCGAAGAGGTCGAGCTGCTTGAGTTGAGGGAGAAGAAGGGTGGGCGTGACATTAATCTGGGGAAAATAGCAGGAGCTGAAGCTGGCGTGGCGCAGCGTTGGCGTGAGGCGGAGCGCGGACGGCGGCAGAGAGCGACATCGTCCAGCTTCAAACCCGAGCTCCTCGAGCTGATCTAGGGCGGGGGATAAGAACCACTCGTCGAACTTGGCTTGGACCTTGTAGTTGGTACTGAACATGCGGATGTCAAGGCGTCTGGCTGGCCCAGGGTGCGATGAAAGGATCTTGGAGACTGCGGCCATGTGTTTGCAATCCCCGTCGCAGAGGCAACTGTCGACGGTGAGGTTGAGGGGGACGCAGCGCCAGAGGGGGCGCCACCGCCGGGAGAGCAGGGTGGTCCGCACAACAGATTTGGTGGGGAGGAGGCCGATGATGACGAGCAGCATGTCGTCGGGGAAGCTGCTGATGAAGTCCAGGCTCACCAGATGCTGTTTTGGCTCGAGCCGCCACCGCTTGTTGGCTGCCTCGCCGTCCATCTCAGCCGGCGGCGACGCTGGTGTACACGTGTGCTGGTGTGTATTGTGTGCTGGGTGTGCGCGAGTGCGTCCTTGTGTGCATGCCGTCGTGCAGTGGTGTAGTGTGCGCGAGTGCATCCTTCACGTGGAAGAAGTGTGCCCTCAATTTACTAGCGTGCGGGGTGCTACCGTGAGTGGTTTGAACTTTGTTTACTTCATCGCGTGTCAGATGGGCCTCTAGTTTACTTATTTTCACCCACTGCCACATGGGCCAGCACACGAAGATAGAGAACACGAGCTGACAAGGCAGCATGTGGACTGGTTGACCGGTCAACTAAACAATATACGGAGCTATACACTGACACAGTGATCGTATAATCCCTCGGTAAAGAGAGATCAAGTGAGAGGGGAGGCCCGTGACAGATAGTAGAGAGAGAAAGAGCTAGTCCCTCCATTCGATAATGTAGTGCCTATATTTTTTTTAAAGTCAAACTTTTGAAACTTTGACCAAGTTTATAAAGAAATTACTTATATCTACAATACCAAAGATAAATGATAGTATGAAGTAAGTACATGTTGTGATGAATCTAATGATCATTCCAAATGTAAATGTTTTTCTCCACATATACCTGGTCAAAATTTTCTGAGGTTTGACTTTTCAAAACATCCATATGTTTATGGACGTGAGAGAGTACCTAACTAGAGAGAGAGAGAGAGAGAGAGAGAGAGAGAGTGTGTGTGTGTGAAATAGAAAGACTGAGTGAAAAAAGTGTGTGTGTGTGTGTGTGTGAAAGAGACATGGACAACGCACGATAAAGTAGAGAAAAAGCATGTGTGTCTTATGCAAACATATCACACATGCATCTTTGACAGCGGAAGCGAGGTGAGGAGATAGTGTGTGGTTGTTTGTAACCGAGAGAGAAAGACCCCTAGCACGTGGCCAAGAGAGGTCTGACAAACAAGGGAGAGAGGTCGAGAGAGACGTATGGAGAAAATGCAGGCATGGGGAGGAGAGAGTGTGTGTTTGTGACAGAGAGATCCCCTGGAGATCGTGATGGGACTACATGGGTGGGAGATCGAGTGACAAGGTGTGTGCGCGATAGAAGATACCTCAAGAGATATCGAGATAGACGTATGGATGGAAGGAGATAATAAGTGTGTTCCTGATGGATAGTGAGAGATAGTCATACTTAGGGGGGAGTGCGTGTGCCTATGATGGAGTGAGGGATTATGGTACTTAGGGGGGAGTGCGTGTGCCTATGATGGAGTGAGGGATTATGGTACTTAGGGGGGTGCGTGTCACATAGAGAGAGAACAAGGGCGGATAGTGTTAGATGGGTCTATGTAGCGTGAGCGAGATATGTGTATGTGTGAACCAGGGAGATATAAAGTTTGAGAGAGACAGAGCAGCCCCGATACGGCTGAGTGGTGCGTCAGATAGCTGAGAGGGGGAAATAGATACTCCATCTGTTCGATAATGTAGTGCATACAAATTTTGTATAAGTCAAACTTTGGAAACTTTGACCAGGTTTACACAAATATTATTTATATCTACAATACCAAAGATACATCATACGAAACTACATCTCATGATGAATCTAATGATATATGTTTGCCGTTCTAGATGTAAATGTTTTTCTCCACGTACCTGGTCAAACTTTGTGATGTTTGACTTTTTAATAAATCTATATGCTATGGACCGAAGAGAGTACCTAAGTTGAGAGAGATCAGGTGCATGTGAAGGAGAATGAGTGAGTGTGCAAAAAGAGTGTGTGTGTGAAAGAGAAAGGGACAACAAACGATAAAATAGAGAGAGTGTGTGTTCGTTTCTTATGCAAACATATCACGCATGCATCTCCGAGATAGAAAAGCGAGGTGAGGATATACACGAAGATAGCTAGTGCGTGATTGTTTGCAACGGAGAGAGACACCCCTATAGCACATGTCCAATAGAGGTCTGGCCAACAAGGGACAGAGGTCGAGAGGGACGCATGGAGAAGATGGACGCATGGGGAGGGAGAGAGGGTGTGTTTGTGATAGAGATATCCCCTCGAGATCATGAGGGGACTATAAGGGTGCGAAATCGAGGGATGGGGTGTATGTGTGATAGAAAGATGCCCCAAGAGAAATCGAGATAGACCAAGTGAGGAAAAGAGACAATGCATATGTTTGTGATGGAGAGTAAGAATTAGTCATATACATAGGGGGGACTGCGTGTGCATACAATTGAGTGAGAGACAATAATACTTAGCTAGGCGTGAGATTGTGTGTGTGTGTGCATGTGAGATGGAGAGAGAACGAGGGAGAGAGAGAGAGAGAGTTTTAGATGGGTCTATCGAGTGCGAGTGAGATATGCATGTGTATGTGTGACCCAGGGAGACGGAGAGTTTGAGAGAGAGAAAGGGAAGAGCTCCGAGATGGCAGAGTGGTGCGTGAGAGAGTTACGGGTAACGAACTAGGTAATTTGTGTGCGTACGATGCGTGCACCCTAGATATTTAGCTTGGACTAGAGAATCATACATTATGTGCCAGAGAGACCTATACATGGAGTGTGCATGCGAACTAGAAAGACCCCCCCCACACACACAGAGAGAGATAGAGAGAGAGGGAGAGGGCCCGACAAGGTTTGTGTTTGGATGCGTGCGATAGAATTGAAGATTGTCGGCGAAAGAGAGAACAGGAGTCCGGGAGAGGGGGAGGTCGCATTTATGCATCAAAGACTGATATAAACCATGTTTCGATATAAATTTGCATTCAAATATTTGAATTGGAGAACATGTTGTCTGCAATCCACACATGAACGGAGATATGCGTATCAAACAAATTCATTAATTTGACTTTTAACATGTTCATGGAGTACTAAAATACAACATGCTACTCAATTGAGGTGTTCAATTTTGGATTTGGTTCACTATTTTGACCTGGTGAACGAGCTATTTCATTGAATCAAGATATTTCATTTTGGGTTTGATTCCCGTTTTTGAGTGGGTCAACTATTTGTCATATAGTAAATCGTTAACAACGAGCATGTAAAAACACATTAGTCCCGAGCATCATCTCACCATCTAAAAAAGAAGTGGCAAGCTAATGTTTCAAAATTTGATTCGAATCAACTTTTTTTTAAATGGAACACTCCGATTCCATACTTAAACTGGCTCAGCCAAATTGCTGGCCATTCGAATCGACTTGGAAAGGTAGACGTGGATGCTCGTTCTCCCAAAATTTGAAGGAACCGCTAACAACCCTCTGCTCGGTGGAATTCGCCCGAGCAAATAAATGGGAGACGCGAAATTACCGGCCTATGTGGGACACGCATCAATTGGCCCGTTGTACATCAAGGATAGGTTCGTAACTTCATCCAAGTGCGCCTTCTCCTCGGCCGAAATGGCAGGTGCCGAATAATTCATAAACCATGGGCGGCAAAACACCCTCTCCTCGGCCGAAATCGCTCGCGCCAACTATTTCAAAACACGCCCTCCTCGCCCGAAATCGCTTGCGCCCACTATTTCAAAACACGACCTCCTCGCCCGAAATCGCTCGCGCCCACTATTTGGGAGAAGCAAAGTTAGTCTACTATCCCCGACCCTCAAGACACAAACCCAAGCCCAGAAGCCTAAAGGCAGGGGTAGAACTGTAACTCCCCCCCACATTTCCGACAAATGCATCCGTAAGACATGGTTCCCCCTCCCAATTCCCCATTCATACATCGTGGGCGCCAAATCACCTTCTCCCCGGAAGCTCCCTTCTCCCCAGGCACGAAACCTCAGCCCCTCCTCCATGGCGCCCCCCACCACACCAAATTCACCGTCGCCCTCCTCCCCAATGCCGGATACACTGTCCGTTTGCCGTCATGCACTGGGTCATGTGCCTCTTACTCCGTGCTGTCGGAGCTGCCTCGACGATGACCGCGTGAACCGTACTGGAGCTGATTCACCCCCGCCGTTGTGCACAACACCGGAGCGGCTCCAACTTCGGATGCGTCCAGGGCCCCAGCGCTGCTTCCCCGTAGCCATCGACCGTTGCGACATATCTGCTTTCCTGCCGCCGGGAGCCACAGCAACCACGCCGGCCTCACCGACTTGGTAGCTGGAGCTGCCTACTTCACCGGGCCGCAAGATAGGTCGTACACTCATCTTAAATCACTTTATTTAGGCATCAGTCATCTGAATTTTTATTCTGGGCCAATCGATTCCCAATGGGAAGCAGCACCCCTCGAGGCGGCGGAGCTCCTAGGATGCCGGTTGGCTGGTGTCTATCGTAAGGGTGCGGGGGCGCAAGTTCGCCGTGAAAGCAGCGCTTAGGTGGCTTTCTTAGAGTTGCGTGGGTTGAAGGTACTGCCGCCCCGGATCTGGATGACGGTGAGTGTTTGTGGATTGGCCGGGGGCGGCGCAACCATGGCAGTGCGATGGGGCTAGGAGCGGGATTTTGGTTGGAGCTCTCGCGGCCAGGTGGTCGTCGGCTCTTCGGGGAAGATTCTGAATAGTGTCAGCCGGGAGGCACAAGACGGCCATCAAGCCATCCAGCGTAGATCGGATAGTACCAAAATAAAATAACATCGTGTGACCCCAATTTAGTTTTCAGATGTGTGACCACTGTCGTACCTTACTGTTGATCTCTTAGGGTATTTCTTCAGATCAGAGATATGTGTCGTTCTTAACATTATGCGTTTTCTGCATCTTCAGCCACACCGTCTTCCTTCTCACCGCAGCTGCTCCAACAAGGGAAGCATACACCAGAAGGGTGCTATAGTCCCCACTCAACAGTTCCCTCCATCGAATGTGCGTGCCCGACATGGACAACCACAACAACTGCAGGGCCATCAACAAGTCAACACATGATGCTCACTCCTAAGGATGGCGGCCAGATAGGTTGTACCCTCATCTTACTTGTGTGCAACATTTATGGCTTTGTTATTCATCTAAGCATGGAAAATATATTATCACATTTCACTGTATATTCATGCTGATCTGTTAAGAGTCTTGTTCAGGAGTTACCGTTGTTCCATAGTTCAGATAAGAGACTTGTTCTTTAGGTAACGCTGTTCCATAGTTATCATCCATCAGCCAATGCTATCCCACAGGCTGGTGATTATAGTATTATACCACTTCTAGTATTACCTATGTTGTTCTTTAATACTTTTGTGTGCCTTCTAGTTAATCTCAAGTACAAATGATACATATTCTGTAGCTTTCATCTGTGTTCTCCCTTTAGTTTTTGAGACCTGTTGCTGCTAGTTAAGCCCAGTCCTACTATTTATGTCGTCTCCTACGGTCACTCATAACATAAATCTAACTACTAGTTGTCTTCCATGCATGTCAGATATAATTGCACACACTGATATATCCACAAGAACCTCACGGAGCAATGTAACGGCTAACAAACTTGACGTCAATGATACCCAATATGATGGAACATGTAAAGGCAGTTCTTCACAAGACTTGCAGAAAGATGATGGATCCTATTCACCCCACAAGGTCCTTGCTCTAACTTGGCCCGTGATATGGGTACAGCATGCATATAATGTCCTGGAGTGCATCTACTATGTTGCAATGCCATGTGCTTAGCCTGCTGATCATGCATGCAAATATGTCATGCCTTCCTGTTTTTCAGTACCTATTCCATTCATGATAACATGTTTTCAAATTCAAGTACTGTCATTCTACTCTGTCGCAATGCCATCTGCTTAGTTTGGACATCATGCTTCTGAATATCTTATGCATTGTTATTCATCAGTATGTACTTCATCTGTCTAACATACTTTTTTTTACATTGAAGTGATGTTCTAGTTGTCTGTTGCAATGCCATCTTAGTTTCCCAATCATACACGCATATGTTGCCTTAGTGTTTTTCTGTATGTATTCCGCTATCATACTGTTTTACATTCAACTAGTGTTTTTTTACTCTGTTGTCATGTCGTATCCCTAGCTCTTACATCATACTCCCTCCGTCCGGATTACATGTCGCAGAAATGGATAAAAATGGATGTATCTAGAACTGAAAAATGCCTAGACACATCCATTTATTTCCGGATGGAGGGAATACATGTCAATATGTCATGCCTTTCTATTCTTCAGTACCTATTCCATCTCTCTGTCGTAGCATGTTTTATAACTGAAGCACCATTCTTCTATATAAGGCATGCAAGGGGAAGACGGCTATGTTAGAATCTGAAGGGTTACAAACAAGGTCTTTGCAAAAGATCCAAACGCCAAGAGATAGTAAACCAACTCCAGTGCTCATAGATACTTCTCCAGCATAGAGAAACCCAACTCCTACTGATAATAAGCAAATTCAAGTGGCCAAAGAACTAGTCTGCTCCAGTCCAGCAAAAATATGTCAACTCCATTCTAAAAAGCGTGTGTGTATCCTCACATCATGAAATTTTATAGCATTCAGATCATATTTTCTACATGTTTCTTACCCATCTCTCTTTTAGAAAATAAGCTTAAAGGATAGAAGACTTTCTAAACTGGGATCATGTTCGAGGAAAGTATCTTGTGGGAATTCTCTGTGTTCCAATGCTGATGTAAGTACCTGTTGTATATCACTAAATTTTTACATCAGCATGTATTTTGTTAATCGGCGTGAATCCAACCTTTATCTGATCTAAATTTACTTGTAGCAAAATGTATAATTAAAGGCGACAATGTTGATTTTTGTAAGGAAAACTGCCTGGTAGTTTTGCATACTGAGCTGCATGAGTGTACTATCTCGTATCATGCACATTACTAAATTGTAGTGATGTTCTGGTTGCCCAATCATTCATTGTGTCAATGTTGCTTTCCTATTACCTTACCTAGCTGATGATAGCTATGCCATATTGTGTTAATTTGGTGTAGGCTGGTGTGGTGTGGTTGCCCAAATGTTCGTTGTGTCAATGTTGCTTTCCTATTATCTGACCTGGCCAATGATAGCAATGCTTGTGTGTTAATTTGGTGCGGGCTGCTGAAGATAAGAAGACAAACTCTGAAAACAGCAAGGCAACCCCATTGTTTCTTTCCAATAAACCTAGGCTAGGTAATATGGCAATAACTCTTGATTAATCTGTTCGGTTC
This sequence comes from Thinopyrum elongatum, assembly GCA_011799875.1. Lineage (NCBI taxonomy): Eukaryota > Viridiplantae > Streptophyta > Magnoliopsida > Poales > Poaceae > Thinopyrum > Thinopyrum elongatum. The sequence goes on from CM022301.1 coordinate 281,264,424, forward strand.
CCCTCCTAATTTATGTTATGATGCAGTGGTCGAGACAATCTCCACTATCAATAATACAAGCCTGCCAAAATCACCATGTGAATCTGTTCAGTTTCCTCTGTCTCGAATCCAACGGAAAAAATGTATGTTTGTGAACCAATTACTGGCTGAAGCAATGATGGAAATCGTGGAGGAATCAGAGGTGCACATTCTTGCGCAACAACAACTGATCAATGTTTTTAGAGACAGTGTAGCAAAGAAGGAAGAACTTGCTCACATGCTTATGGGCATCATCTGCGCTGAGGTTGCAGATTGTGAGGTTGTAGAACGTTAAGTTCTGTTCATTTATTTGCACTGGCATCAATCTTTGGTTGCCCAGTGGATGTAATTTCCTGTAATATATGATGGATGTGCAACGTTTTTCCTTGTATGCCATACGTTTGCTTAGCGCGCCTCGCATTCCAGCTAACTGGTCGCTAGGAAGCCAAAAAAGCAGTGAAATTATTAGTTAGCATGAACAGTCGTGGGCCCTATATGAAGGAAGCGGCCTACTGCCCTTAATGGGCTCGCAGGGGCCAAAATTCTCATATGCCTTTGATTGATCGGTTTTGGTCCTGTCCATAATTGCTCGTCGTAATGGTCTCAAATTAGAGCTGGGCCGGAATCGACGTTATCTAATTGGGCCTACAGACATGTTTGAACTTTAGCGGGCCCATTAAGTTAATGGGCCGTAACCAGGCCGAAAGCTCTATTGGGCCGCTATAATTGAAACGAGCCAACAGTTAATGCTCGGCCCTGTTACCTCCCGTGTCGTTAACAGGCCGACATCGAAGCAGGCAATAAGTGGGCCCATTCAATTTCATGGGCTGTTAACAGGCCGATAGTAAGGTCAGGCTATATATGGCCCAACTATACCATGGGCCTTTAGCAGGCCGAAAGAGAAAGCGGGCTCGTACTAGACCATGAAGAGCATGGGCCGCTAAGAGGCCGAAAGTCAGGTCAGACTGTATATGGCCCAACTATGTTGTGGGCCTTTAGCAGGCCAAAAGAGAAACCAGGCTGGTATTGGACCATGAAGAGCATGGGCCGTTAAGAGGCCAAAACTCAGGTCTGACTACAAATGGCCCAACTCATTTATGGGTCGTTAACAGGCTGGAAATTGGCCCAACACTTGAATGGGTCGCTAAAAGGCTGAAAGACGTACATCCTGAAAATTGGCCCATCCCTTGAATGGGCCGTTAATAGGCCGAAACCACATCGGGCCAATATTGAGCCCAAATATATAGCGGGCTGTTAACGGGCTCGAACTGGCGATGGGCTGCAATGGTGTCAAATAGTTAACGGGCCGTTGACGGCCCGAATTGGCACATCTTGTATGGGTCGTGGGCTTAAATGGACCAGACACAAGTAGGCCCTATATTGGCCAGCCTACTAATTTTGACTGGGCCGGCCTCTTTCGCCTAAATGGGCCACTGTTGGGCCTTGCCACGTGCCAACGTATCATAGGCGCCTCCCGTACAATGAGTGGATGACATCTGTCCCAATGCTGAGCCGACACGTGGATCCTCCGGCGAATGAGAATTTTACACGTGGAAAATCCCCAATGGTCGGGGCTGTTAACGGGTTATCGGATCCAAACCAGAACCCGATAGCTTAACGGCGACCCGTTACGATGGATGCCACGTGTTGGTTACCCTTGACGAAAACACTTCCATGACGCGCCAATTATCGTCATAGAAGTGGACACTTCCGTGATGATAATTCTGGTATTGTCATGGAACACTTCTACGACAGCATAGGTATGACTATCTTGATTCTATCATAAAATCATCATGGATGTACATGCATGACAGAATACGTGACCTACTGTGACAAACATGTATCATCACGGAAGTGTATTTTTTTGTAGTGATGTGATCTCCCCCTTGCTGAACCACAAGGGGCTCATGGCCCCATAGGTGATCGTGATCCACCACGACATCTTTGGCGCGCCAGGTAGGGGGGCATCACTTGTGCGAACCTGAAGTTGTGAACAGCGCGTCGAATTCCATCATCGATCATCATCCTCGTGCATGGTGCCCAAGAAGAAGTCCGGCGCAACCGCGCACCCTTCCACTTCGAAGGCCCCCTCTCACGCGGCCGCGGACGCCGCTGGCGCTGCGGCGGCGTTGGGTGAGGCGGGTACCACGGGAGGCGCAACCGGCACAGGCGGCGCTGTCATTGCGTCCCCCGTGGACGAAGCTGGAGCGGGAGGCGCTGGGGGAGGACAACATCAACAAAATCTAGACGGGCATGACCCGCAAGCTGCGGCTGGACGGGGCATTCAGTCTCCACCACCCCGCCGCACCAGCGGACACAACCGCGGCGACGAAGCCCGCTCTGGTGCGAGTCGTGACCCTCTGGCCGTGCCTGTCACGGGCACGGCCACTAGACACGCACCTCGCCCAGAACAAGGCGAGCAAGCCGAAGCACAGAACAGGGTCACCGATCCTCGAGCGCAGCCCACTCATCATCAGACCGCCTTGGCGACCGATCTGCAATGGCGTGATCGCGGCGATGCCCTGCTGATACTACCAGGAGTTGAGCAACATCGTGATCTGCCTCGTCATCTTTGCCAAGCACAGCTATGGAAGCCATGGCACGGGCCCAACTCCTACTAAGATTTCCACCGGCACCTGATCAGATGGATGAGTGGAGGGCCACCATCCAGAGCTTGATCGGCTTTGCTGAAGCTGGAGGATCATGGCGGGCGGAGCCATCACGGCACCCACAGGCGACGACAACAGCTCAGGCTGCTGGCCGCGTTGAGGGGGCCGCACTAATGGTGTAGTCCCCTCCGCAACAGCAAACCCAGGGGCAACAACAAGAGTAACACAACCGCGAGCCCGACGAAGCTTTGATGGCCTCGTCCAATCCACGAGCCTGTCGAGATCAGCGGTAGGTCCTGGAAGATCGGCGGAGGGAAGATGCGCGCGTCACTATAGAGCGGCGCCAGGAGACTTGCCGTCAATCTGACAGACGCAATGGCCCAGACGTCGACGAACCCGCTCCCAGTGAGGGTGGGTACCTACCTTTCGAGGTTGGGTGCCCTGCCTTCACTCGCGAGCTGCGGCAAGTCCGTTGGCCATCTGCCCGTGTTTTCAAGCCAGAATTGCCAGAAAAATATGATGGAAAGCTGAACCCGGCAGAGTTCTTGAGCATCTACACGATTGCCATTCAAGCCGCCGAGGGCAGGGATGAGAAAGTGTTTGCCAACTACTTCCCTTTGGCGCTCAAACCAAATGTGAGGTCGTGGCTGATGCACCTGCCGGAGAACTCCATCTCATCATGGGCTGACCTGTGCAATGAGTTTGTTGGCGCCTTCACGGGCGGCCATCAAGAGCCAGGACGCCCCAATGACCTGCAAGTTCTTCCGCAGAAGGAAGGGGAGAGCTTGCGAAAGTATATGCAGAGGTTCAGTCGAGTGCACCGCAACATTCCAGAGATACACCCGACAGCTGTGATTGCCGCGTTCCATTCGAACATGCGCAACAGAAGGATACGTTCTAAGATGAACGTCCGACTGCCCAAGACCATCAATGAGTTTTACACCTTGGCGGACAAATGCGCTCGAGCTGAAGAGGGAAGGCGACTTCCTGGAGAGGAGGAAGGAGCAAAGGTTGATTCGAACGATGATGACAAGGCCACTGGCCCAAAAAAGAAGGGCCAGAGGCGCAACAAGAAACACAAGGAAAAGTCATTATTGGCCGTTGAGGGTTCTGGCAATCTCAGCACCGGCAAGAAGGCCAAAACCGAAGCCCCCGGCAAGGAAGCTGCCGCGTGCACTGATTGACGGGAGGCTACGGCGGCAGAGAAAGCTGGGAAGTCCGATGGGCCGTACTGTAAAATTCACCGCACTAAGGGTCATGATCTCCAAGAATGCCATCAAGTCGAGCACCTTGTTAAGAGGCAGAAGGCGGAGTATGAAAAGCGTGACAGAGAGAGAGACCAAGAAGGTGCTGACGGGAAGGGCCGTGGTGACACAGGAGGCCGCCGTGGCAAGACCCCTCAGCAAAAAGAGAAACCTACCAGAGGCCGTGAGAAGAAGGAAGGTGATGATGAGAGTGATGAATGAGATGAAGAAGAAACCAGTGAGCAAGAATTCCAGAAAGCAACTGAAGCCCTGTGCATTGACGGAGGTGTGTCCTTGCACTCCTCTCACCGCCAACTCAAGCAGTGGGCGCGAGAGGTCAATGCCATGGAGCCAGCTGCGGATTCCCGGAAGCCGCTCAAATGGTCCTGCACGTCTATCATCTTTGATGAAGAGGATCACCCCGACAGTACTACTGCGGTAGGGTGCTTGCCGTTGTTGGTCTCACCAACAATCCGCAACCTCAAAGTCACAAAGATGTTAGTTGATGGTGGGGCTGGGCTAAATCTGATCTCTCCTAAGGTAGTCAGCAAGTTACAAATATCAGATGAAGAACTCAAGGTCACTGGCATGTTCCAAGGAATCAACCCCGGCAGGAGTCGTCCTAAGGGGAAGATTACGCTACCAGTGACATTTGGCGGAGAACTGAATTACTGGACTAAGAGGGTTGTGTTTGATGTTGTCGATCTTCCTCTGCCTTACAATGGGATCCTTGGCCGCCCAGCTTTGGCAAAGTTCATGGCAGCATCCCACTATGCTTATAATACCTTGAAGATGCCAGGCCCGATGGGCGTCATCTCTATCCCGTCAGACAAGAAAGACGCAATCATATGTGCGGATAAGATGTATCGAGACGCGGTAGCTGCTGAGGCCGCTGAAGCTGCAACTCCCTCCAAGGAAACAAGGAAAGGAAAGAAGGCTAGCAGAGACGCCAGCAAGGAATCCAGGAAGCGCGCCTCTTCGGAGTGTACTGCACCTATTGATGACTTGTCGGAGAGTTCTACTAGTAAGAGGCCCAAGATTGCTTCACCTGCTATGAAGAAGGTCCCGGCGAGGCAGGATGGCGCTGACGGTACGTTCAACATCAGCGCCGCCCTTAATGACAAATAGGAAGGTGCACTCATTGCCTTCCTGCGGGCGAATGTCTATGTGTTTGATTGGCAACCATCTGACATCCCCGGCGTTCCCATGGAGGTAATCGAGCACCACCTTGCTGTCTGCCCTCATGCTCGGCCCGTCAAGCAGAAGGTCAGAAAGCAAGCTTTAGAGCGGCAACAGTTTATTGCCGAGGAGATCAAGAAACTTAAAGCAGCTGGTTTGGTCAGGGGAGTTTTGCATCCAACATGGTTAGCGAACCCAGTGGTGGTGCGCAAGGCGAACGGGAAATGGAGACTTTGCATAGACTTCACAGATCTGAACAAGGCATGCTCGAAGGACCCTTTCCCCTTGTCGCGCATCGATCAGATTGTGGATTCCACTTCCGGGTGTGATCTGCTTTCCTTTTTGGATGCATACTCTGGATACCATCAGATATTCATGTCCAAGGAAGATGAAGAGAAGACCATGTTCATAACTCCAAGTGGCACGTACTGCTTTGTACGTATGCCTTTCGGGTTAAAGAGCGCTGGATCCACTTTTGCAAGGGCAGTGCAAATTGGATTTGAGCCTCAGCTACACAGGAATGTAGAAGCTTACATGGATGATATAGTGGTCAAGACCAAGGACAGATCAACGCTCATTCAAGATTTGGAAGAGACCTTTGCAAATCTACACAAGATCAACCTAAAGTTAAACCCCGAGAAATGCGTGTTCAACGTTCCCTCCAGCAAGCTACTTGGCTTCTTTGTGTCTCATCGAGGGATAGAGGCCAACCCCGACAAGATCAGAGCAATCGAGCAGATACAAGCGCCCAAGACAGTCAAGGATGTGAGGCGTTTAACTGGATGTGTTGTCACGCTGAGTAGGTTCATTTCCAAGTCTGCCGAGAGTGCCCTACCGTTCTTCAAGATCTTGAAGAAGGCAGGGCCAATGAAGTGGACCCCGGAGGCAGAAGCAGCACTACGGGACTTGAAAGCCTATCTTTCCTCTACCCCCACCCTGGTCGCTCCTAAACCACAAGAGCCGTTGCTGCTATACTTAGCGGCAACTAATCAAGTGGTTAGTGCAACACTGGTGGCGCAGCGGGAAGTAGACGAAGGAGCAGCTGCAACTACTGCCCTCTCCGAAAAAGAAATTGAACCGGTCACGGCAAGATTGGGCACAGATCAAGGCGGGGAAGAGCGGGTTGGCAAGATCAGTTCTGAAGTCACCGCAAAGAAGAAAGTGGTGCAGCGGCCAGTGTACTTTGTCAGCTCCCTATTGCAGGGGAGCTAGGTCAAGGTACTCTGGAGTGCAAAAGCTAATCTTCGGCCTTATCATGGCCTCGAGGAAGTTGCGTCACTACTTCCAAGCCCACGAGATCACAGTTGTCACTCGTTTTCCACTCCAGTGCATGCTGAGGAACCCTGAAGCTACTGGCAGGATAGTTGAATGGGCACTAGAGCTGTCACACTTTGGCCTAAAGTACAAAAGTACCTCAACCATTCAGAGCAGGGCGCTGGCAGAATTCATTGCAGAATGGACACCCACTCCAGATGAAGAGATATCAGAGACAGTTATCCCTGGCAGGGAGGCACCTCAGGAGTGGATCATGTATTTTGACGGTGCCTTCTCATTACAAGGCGCATGAGCTGGCGTGCTTCTTGTTGTGCCCACTGGAGAGCACCTCAAATATGTGGTCCAAATGCACTTTCCCCGGGAGAAAGCTACCAACAACACTACCGAGTATGAGGGGCTCCTTGCCGGGCTTAGAATTGCAGTAGAGTTGGGGATCAAGAAGTTGATCATTCGTGGAGACTCGCAGCTTGTGGTGACATAGGTTCACAAGGATTACCAAAGTCCATTGATGGAGGCGTATGTTGAGGAAGTGAGAAAGTTGGAGGAACACTTTGATGGATTACAAACAGAGCATGTGCCGCGTGTAGAAAACATCATTGCTGATTATTTATCAAAGTGTGCAGCACAAAAGCTCCCTGTGGAACCAAGGACTTTTCTCCTTCACCTGACCCAGCCTTCAGTATCTCCATTGATGATGGCCAGAAAAAGGAGGAAGTTGGACTCTGGCAAGTTTCTCCCGGCAGGGCCTCTCGAGGCCTCTGGTAGAGAGGCTACCGGGAACGACTCCACTTCGCTTGGTGAGCCGCACTCTTCCGCGGAACCACAAGTTCTTGCAATTGAGGTAAGCGCTCCCACGAATGAGGTGCCGTTGGTTCTAGTTGTTGAGCCTCGAGCTCCAACTTGGGCGCGACACATAGTCCATTACCTTCAAACAGGAGAACTTCAAGAGGAGCAAGATGAAGCTGAAAGAGTAGCCCGACGGTCTAGTATGTACCAGTTCATCGATGATACTTTGTACAGAAGGAGGCCAAACGGTGTGAAATTGAAGTGCATTTGCCAGAAAGAGGGGCAGGAACTGCTAGCAGAGATTCACAAGGGCGTGTGTGGCTCCCATATTGGATCGAGGGCCTTGGTTGGGAAAGCTTTCCGGCAAGGTTTCTACTGGCCCACGGCACTCCAAGATGTGGTTGATCTAGTCACCAGATGTGAAGCCTGCCAGTTCCACTCCAAGAACATCCATCAGCCAACTCAAGCTCTCCAGACGATCCCTTTGTCTTGGCCATTTTCGGTCTGGGGGCTCAACATCTTGGGCCCCTTCCCCCGTGCTACCGGGGGCTTTGAATTCTTGTACATTGCAATCGACAAGTTTACAAAGTGGCCGGAAGTGGAGCCAGTGAGGAAGGTGACCGCGCAATCAGCTATCAAGTTCTTGAAAGGATTGGTGTGCCGTTTCGGAGTACCCGCCAGAGTGATCACTCACAACGGCACCCAATTCATGAGTCGCGCCTTCATGCAACACGTCCAAAACCTTGGGAGCAAAGTATCTTTTGCTTCTGTTGCTCATCCCTGGAGCAATGGTCAAGCCGAAAGGATGAACACTGAAGTGCTTCGTGGGCTCAAGACAAGAACTTTCGATAAGTTGAAGAAATGCAGCAGACGCTAGATCGACGAGCTGCCGGTGGTTCTTTGGTCCCTCCGTACGACACAGAATCGAGCCACCGAGCAGACTCCCTTCTCCCTAGTTTATGGGGAAGAAGCAGTGCTCCCCACGGAACTCACATACGGGTGACCTCGAGTATTTGCCTACGATGAAGTAGAGCAAGAGCAGCACCGGCATGATGATGCCGTGCTCCTTAAGGAAGATTGTCTCTGGGCCGCTGTGCGTGCTGCACGCTACCAGCAAGCCTTGCGCCGCTACCATAGCCGCAGGGTTCATGCCCGGAGCCTTGAGGAAGGTGACCTTGTCCTTAGGCGTGTTCAGTCCGCCAAGGGTTCCAACAAGTTGACGACGAAGTGGGAAGGCCCTTACCGGGTAGTACGAGTCACCAGACCTGGCGCAGTCCATCTGGAGACCGAAGATGGCATTAAAGTGCAAAACTCATGGAATATTGAGCATCTTCGCAAGTTCTACCCGTAAGGCGTGGTTGCTGGGCTCAGCCCCGGCAGACACCTTTTGTACAAGCCTTGCCGATGTGCAAGTAACACTTTGTATAAAGCCAGGCGCAGACCCTGAGCAAAGATAATAAAACGAAGCGCTGGCGCCCTAAAAACTTGCATGCATGTCTAGTTTGAGCATATATTTTTGTTAGGATTATAACAATGCTTAACATGAGCTGATTAATCCTTTACAAAGATATCGTACACTGCCGGTTTCTCCCTTGTGCTTCTTTGGTTCACAACTTCCACCGCGTGCGAACTTCCTGAAAGGAAAAGTAAAGGGCGAGCCAGTGCGTCAGTCCCTGACAAACTATTGCTGTCAGGGATAATAAGAAGAATGACAGGCACAGCTAAGTTCACTCCACTATCCATCATGTACCTCTGTATGAAAAACTTGAGCGTAAGGAAACCTAGTCGCTCCTACCCTCTGTGGTCCCATCTTTCTTGGTCCGAAGTTCCTTCGATCAAGGGTTGGTTGTAGTAGCAGGGGAAGGAACCGGCAAGATGTGCTGCCGGGGAACGTTGTTTACATGAAAGTATTGAGGATTCATTCCTCAGCATGGACATTACACATGCACAAAAGTACTCGGCAAGCTCTCTTTTTCATTAATACGCTAGTAAATGAGTACAGATCATACAGAGTACAAGCATGGGTAGAGGACTACATATTTTAGATTAAAGATTGGCAAATGCCTACATATTTTAGATTGAAAAAAGATAAGTGCCCCGTAATCCCTTTCTTGTCCCTCTCCGACTAGGAGCTACAGTGGGAGGCAAAGAGGGCAAAAGGAGTGCCTGGGCAGAAGCCCAGCCTGACCCCGTCAGGGCCCACGGGACGCAGTCTGACAGGATCGAGAGGAGCGGGGGCGAAGACGACAGACAGAGAGAGCGGCTAGGCGATGCCCTAGTCACTGCCACCAGGACCAGCAGGACGTGGCAGGAAGAGCACCGGCAGGGCGGACGAAGCCGGAGCCCACAAGGAAGCCTGCCGGGGGCCCAACTGGAAGACTGCTGGAGGAGGCGGAGGCATCCACACCCAACATCCCGGCAAATCGCTCTGCCGAGGGAAGAAGACCCAGGTGCATATGATGGTGCCGCCGCCGCCCTCCTGACGGTGATGGTGCAGCCTGCGCTCAGCTGGAACTTGAGCCATCGTCCTCCCGCTCGGAGCCGTCGTCTTCACCGACACTGTCCTCTTCGTCGCTGTCGCTCGAGGAGGAGCTTTCGTCGTCGGTCGAGCTTTCCACGCAGCACCCTAAGCGAGCACCCGAACGTGCTCGAGGAAGACCTTGATGGAGAGCAGATTAGCCTCTATTAGCTTGAAATGGAGAACGTGCCCCATCGCCAAGCTGTGGGTACGAGCGAAGGTTTTCCAGCCACGCCGGAGAAGCATGACATGAGCTGCGGGGAACTCTACGTTCGCCCGTATGCTGCCGTTACAGCAGCCCCTCATGTGCAGCCTCAGTCCGGGCGGCTGTTCTTCCTCCATCACCCTTGCGAAAGGAGTTGGAAGCCGAAGACGACTGCGAGGGGGCCCGCGCAGCTGAACGATGAACTCCAACGGCTGGTCCCCAACGTGGCCTTCATCCGGGACAGGGACAGCTGGAGGAGGGGCTATCAGGGTGCCACCGTGGCCTCCTCGGCCCCGGGCGCCACGACGGCCGCGCCCACGTCCACCGGCACCACCTTGCGCGCTGGACTATGCTCCTGCGGCCCCAGCAGGAGAAGGGAGGCGCTGTCGAGAAGAAACCCTCGTCGCCACCATTGGAGGTCGACCACGTCCTCTTCCCCTCACCATGGTGGAAGAAGGATATCAGACAAGAAGGGAGGAGATGTGTGTGGGTGAGCCCCTCGCCCATGTCCCTTTTTATAGGGAAACATGGCCGGGGGCTGGCTCCTCACCACCTGGGAGGGAGCCACCCCGCTTCGCCAATCCTCCCTCCCTGCACTACTAACTGCATCCGTAATCAACGGCCGCCTGCCTGTGCCTATCCACGGTGCCTGGCTTTCTGCCATGGCACTCATTCCCGTGCCCTTCGCGTCCGCCACCAACCCTGCGCAAGGCATGCAGCGTACATGGCGGAAACGGTAGGCGTAGTGGGTGAGTAAAATGGCAGTTACCTCCCCGTGAACATGGGCAGCCCGTGAGTCACTACGTGGGTACTCCCATGTCGTTTCGCACGACTCGCGGGGAAAACGGTAACTGACTCAATTACAGGTTAATGAAGAAGCAAGGAGAACATCAGGAGAGACTTAAAACCTGTAGTGGCATGACCCAAATGCTCGCCTGTGTGATTGTTGGGGCCTACCCCAACGATGCTCAGCAGCACGTATGGGCCAGACCCGGGGGCTCCTGTTGGTGCAACAAACATTTGCATTTGTTGCCTGGACTTACACACAGGCGCACTGGCATCGTTTGTTCAGCATCAACACCCAAGCCAGAGAAGCAGCTCTTAGTGAGATCAAAGAGTGGATCAAGAAGACCAAGAATAAGCACGACAGAAGAATATCACCTTGGGAAAGCCTCCCTTTCCGGGTAGGAGAGCCTGGCCGGGTCGAGGCCGCCCCAGGGACAAGTCCAAGACTCCCTCGGCAAGCTTGTCGGGTCCGCCAGAGGCGGGATCCCCGCCAAGACACCACCGCTCCACCGCACAACGATGCAAGTCACTTATCAGTGCAGTGTCGAGCCCCCAAGTGATTAAGTGGCCTCTGCTAAGCATGTGGCGGCCCGTTGGAAGACAAGATTTATCCAAGTGACACCCGTCCAGAGGCGTGTCAAGATGATAAGCAAGAGATGATTAAGCAGGTCAGCAGGCCTGCCGGGCTTCGTCCTCAGCATGACACCTAGCAGTGCATTTAATGCACTTTGTCCAAACTGCCAGAGTTAGGTATGATAGCACTGTTGGCTATCTAATCAGTAGATAAAGACTGTTTTTCCATTGTGGTTACCCCTTAAGCTATAAAAGGTGGTCCAAGGCGACCTAACAAGGGATTGAGACCCTCACACACTTGTACGCGCGTAGCTGCTCTCCCCGAGGCACCCTTGCCGGGCTTGAGTGATGCGTGCTCGTTGTGTTCTTCCACTCAATCCACCAAAGCAGGAGTAGGGTTTTACGCTACCCAGCAGCCCGAACCTGGGAAAAAACCACCAGTGTCACCACCGTCGTGTTGTTCCATGGCTTCTGCTCTTTGTGCAATGTGATCTCCCCCTTGCCGAACCACAAGGGGCTCCTGGCCCCATAGGTGATCGTGATCCACCACGACAGCTTTCCCGGTGGATAAATGGCTTCATGCACAATACTATGGGGGCCCAATTAGATGTCATGTCTACTAGACCCACTTCGTAGGCCTGACAGTATAGCATCTGCGTGTTCGCACGTCAAGCGTCGGGAAAATTACAGGTGATACAAAGCTTTCCATGCTCCCATGATACGGGCTTCCGAGAGCCCTTGGATCTGACATCAAACGGTTGCATGGCGTGATTCTAGACCTATGGGTGAATATCCTATCCTGGAGGGTTATTCTGCAAATTTTCAGCAACTTAGCATGCTACCGTTCGATCTTAGATCCAAGGGCTGTCAGCAGCCCGTATCATGGTCGCGCCTACCACGACCGTCGCCTCGCTCGCCCGGTCGCGCCCTTGGAGATTTCAGACGGCTATAAATGAGCATTTTTTGCCTACTTCGCATGCATGAAACTACTTCCTCCGTCCAGGTGCGTTAGGCTATCTGATGTTGGCATGTCATACATAGTCATCACTTATAGTCACTCATACAACAAGGTTAGCTATAAGGTTGGCTATAAGAGTATTTTTTTTACTTCTCTCTATCTCTTTCTTCTTAGTATTTATTGCATTTGCCAAGGAGTAAGTAGCTAGGGTGTTGCATAAGAGCCCACTCCCACCATTTTTCCCATGTCTCTCTCCTCGACATATAAGCAAAAGTGCCATGTAAGCAGGCTATAAGCCCATTATTGTAGAGTACTTGGTCTTAGCACCTGTATACCATGGAGGGGGTCAGGGGAGACTCACCCCGGTCGTAGCGCCGCAGTAATAATGATAATGGCAAGTCAAATCACAGGGCCCCACCTATCCAGCAATAACGAGCCGTCAAATCACACAGCCCTACGTTTGCAGCAGTCTACTCCCTCGTCTTCTCGCCTCTCTGTCGAACCGACTAGGCGGAACTGCCCCGCCTACCGCGCGGGAAAAGCCCCACCCTCGACTTTTAAATATAATTTTGTATCCATGGATTGTGCCATGGAGCAAAGCCTGAAGAAAATGGTGGTACACATGTATACAGCACGCCCGTCGTGTTCGCGTCGCACCCCAGACGGTCGGTCAGTCTGGCACGCCGCTCACCAAATGGAACGCGCGTTGCGTTTGCACACACATGTGGGACCGCAATTGAGAACCGACCATAGGCACACTCCCCTGTCCCCGCAAGTCGGCCGAGTTAATAGAAGAGAGAGACGAGCGATAGTACTGGAGCAGTGCTGTACACACGTCGGTGCCTGGACGATCCCTGCACGACACGAGAGATCAGTTTGTCCATGCATGTGACCAGACTCCAGCAGACGGCTGGATTGGCTATCGTCTACATATCCTGCAGGCTGTGTTGTACAGGGCTGTAGTTCTGATGAGAAATCTAAAAAAAGGTTTCTTGTCATCTCGCAATAATAGGTGTCATGTGCTTCGGATCACTGCGAGGGTTAAACAGCGACAACTGCGTTCCTCCAAGGTGCTGGTCATTGGGGGCACATGCACGAAGACTACTCGGCTGCCATCTTGGTCAAGCCGACTATGTTAATTAGGACATCTATCGATTGACCCCTTTTCTATGAGTTTGTCTTTAATTTGAGCTTTGATCCTCGCCTAGTTTGTCCATCGGGATTCATGTTGTCTCCTTGGGGCAGTGAGGTTATGGTTTCTTGTCATGTGGCATTTTTTTGTGTTATATGTTAATCGGGTGCTTCAGATCAAAATGACGACAACTATGCCTTCGGGGCACGTGCATGAAGACTTCTCGACAGTCATTGACGAGGTCAAGCCGGCTCCGGTAGAAAAATGAAAACTACTCCACTATATGGGCAGGAGCCTCCGCGCTTGCTTGCTAGTGCTGCTCTCTTCACACTCTCTCATCCTCTCCAGATCTAAACATGACAGCGGTGGCCACACACTCTCTCTCTCTACTCACCACTGGTCACAAATCCAGCCGGATCCCCTCCGTCGGGGAAGGTGAGAAGGTGCAACGTTCACGCGGTTGTCCTTGACGACGGCTCTTACCCACTGCCGGCGCGTCCCGATCAGCGTGCCTTGCCGTTCTCTCCCACGCAGCGCCGGCTAGGGAGGGCCTTCGACCCCTTTTTCCTCGCTGCCGTAGTGTGGGTAGATCCGGCCTTCCGCCGCCCACCTAGCGACATCCCGGCGACCCTCAGGTATAACTTCATTCGAAACCGGCCTTGCTCTACTGCCCTAGCTCCTCATGTCGCTGCATTTGTATCTTAACACGTCACTGCATTTGTATCTTTTACTATTTCTCAGGCCCCCTCGTAGATAGGATCGACCGGCTGTTCGAAAGCCACCTAAATTTTTACTGTTAAGAGGTAAAACTACTTCATACAATTGAATCTAGTAGTACTACTTCATGCAGTCGAATCTAGTACTACTTGGTTCAAATAGGGAAGAAAGGGGGTGGGGGTGGGGGAAGATTTGTTACCTGAATCTAGGACTTGGTCAAAAGAGGAAATAATGGGGGCGAAAAGTAGCAGAGACTGGCTATCCAACTGGTCTCTTGGTCTAACAGGGAAATAAAGGGAAACACAATACAAACTTGATATAAACCGATCTATTGGTTGAAAAAGGAAAGAAAGTGGGGACTGGGGGACAAGTTAACAGAGTATGTCCAACACTAGATTTGCTAGCCTCACACAGTATAAGGTGGCTATACCAAACAAAAATGGGACCAATCCAGATATCCTGTTTGGATGTTTGTTGCCCCGAGCCCCTCTTATGTAATGCCACTAGTAAAATGTAGCAGTCCCACTATTAAAGTAAGGACACGTTAAACCAATGTTGTTTTCAATGTAATGCCTCCAGTAATATGAATCAATGGCACTATTTTTCATGTCCTGCTAAATTTCCCATTAAGAAAAGTTGCTTCTTTTTGTTAGAAATGCAACTGTCCTGGTCCGCCTACTCTCCCATGCCCAAATACCAACTCTTTAGCAGCTGTTAATGTAATGTTGCTGGTAAAATGAGGCGATGTCATCATTAAAGTAATGTTGTATTTAACGGTTGTCATAGTTAATCCTAATGCCCACACTAATATCTAGCAATGCTGCTGCTTTAGAAATTGCTACTGTCCTTGTAGGATCGCCATTCAGATAAGGAACATGCTTCTTTTCATTTGATGTATGTTTCATCACTTGTTAGTCACCCTCCTTTCCACCTTTTTGTGCAAACAGAGATATACATTTCACGCTTGATCTTAGTTGAACTGCACAAAATGATATCCAAATTATAGTTGAACATTCCACGAGCTTCACGACCAACCTTGATGTTGCTCAATTTTATTGCAACTAATGAAGAAGAAGTTGCTAGCTCATGGGACCAAGTACTTGCTAACTGCATGATGCAAACATTGCTTCATTTTAGGTGAACTGCACAAAAAGGTCCCATGAATTGAATCATCCATGTTGGTGACTGGTGCCATCCCTTCTACTATGGCGTTGACTGCAGATATGGTTCCCATCACGAGGTATGTTCCTTTTTGGTCCGACCGTTTGCCAAAGATCCTGCATGTTGACTCTGCTCTTATGCTACTGTTTTGGCACTGCCATGATAAAGCAGTAATGTTATTATTTTGCACCTTAATCTAGTGGCACTATTAATTTGAGGCAATGTTTTGGCACCGCTAGTGCCACTGATTTTTTTATATCAAAAGAGGGGGTTTCCTCCGATTTCATTAAAGAAACACAACCATAGAGAACCATTATCCGACAACATCTCATTGTAAATGGGCAGTTATGCAACTACTACTAGAACGGACTGAGTACTAGCAGGAGACAAGTTCGCCACATAAGCTAGGCAGGTAGGGGGACGCAGCCCCAGCTCGACCAAGTTTGGATTACAACCCAAAAGGTACCACAGAAACATCAGGGGAGAAGATAGGGACTGAAAGAGCCAGCTTCAGCATCCCAGTCTAAGCACCCCCGGCCTCCATCCTTGCGACGCACGGTACACCTCGCTTGCCACCTGCTTGACCCTTGTGCCACTGATAAAGTGAAGTAATAATACAGTTAAAATAGAGCTAGTATCCTCTCTATCATTTCATTTCCAATGTAGATAAAGAAAGTGCTTCTCTTTGTTAGTATATGTTTCATCAACTAGTCCCATTGTTAATGTTTAAGTGTTTCTGCAAACTGGGGTGCTTAATTTTAGTTGATCTGCACAAAAATAGAGATTGGAATGTCTCAAGGCCCCTCCTTGTACTACCGATGTACACTGATGTTCATCACTGGCAGAAGGTGTATCGGGGAGAATTGGGTCGATTTCTAGTATGAGGCCACCCCATGAGGCGTCGCAGGGCCCATCTCGCCCTCGCAGCATGGCATACTGTGATAATATCGCAATATTTTTCCATTAAGAAAATGAAGTTTCTTCTATTTATTAGTGTATGTTTCATCAACTAGTGCCACTATAATGTAATCACGCGTTTTCATTATCTGTGCAAACAGGGTTATTCAGCTGCATTTTGATGGAACTAAACAAATGTATGGATGGAACCGGCATATATGCAGAGTGCGAGGTGCCAAGTAAAAATTACCGACACCAACCATGCTCCATCTAAGCATTGGCATCCACCACCGGTGGGATGGGTGGCGCTCTATGTGGACAGATCTGTCTTGGCAGCAAATCCTCTAATCAAATACTAGTAGCTTATATTGGCACTTTTCTAGGGAGTAGTCTTTTCTGAAAGAAGCACCAATCGATTTTTCTTTATTTGTACACATTGTCACAACTTTGTTTTTGGTCCAAAGCTATTTTAGGGTGATTGGTGTAGTACTCGGAGACTCGGAGTACTACCCAGTACTTACCCGTATGATTTTCATTAGCCGTCACACTAATTGTAAGCATGAGCAGATGGAAGATTAGGTTAGTGTGAAGCTTACCTTAAACCCTACCGCCGCCATTGAAACGAGGCGAGCGGCGAGGGAACCGTGGAGAACGGCGGGGAAGCGACGTCGCGCCATCCGGCCTCCTCTTGCGGTGGGAGAACGAATACTCTTGTGGCTCTGGCTGACATTGCACCCTCACGAACGGCACACCGTACTCGATCGATTCGTTATCCTCTTGATGCTCGACCTTCGACTTGTACGCCCACCACTTCCACCTGACTTTCGCCTCGGGCGAATCTGTCTGCTCCATCACCCAGAGAAGATACTCGATGAACTCGAAGGACTGCGGCGTGACTACCGCCGGGGAGTAAATCGTCGCCCTCACTGTCCTCGAAATCTCCCACTCGTTGTCAAACCAAGTAAGGATCTCCTTCAACCTGGCTAACTTCTCCTGGTCGCCGCCGGTGATCTGCCCGATTCGCTGCTGCATCCTCTCCATAGATGTCCTTCTGAGAGGTCCGGTGCTAGCTTTGGAAGATGGGAGGAGAGACGATGGTATAGCAATGGAGAAGAGGGAGAGGCGAGATGGTGGTTTTGCAATGGAGAAGATGGAGAGGAGAAGGAGTGGTTTTGCAATGGAGAAGAGGGAGAGGCGAGACGGTGGTTTTGGAATGGAGAAGATGGAGAGGAGAGGGGGTGGTTTTGCAATGGAAAAGAGGAAGAGGAGCGTGCGACAGCGATTTAGGATTGGACGAGAGGGCCGGCACGTTGTGACTGGATCAAAATCAATTTACCCTTCAATTAAGAAAGCGACCCCACATTAACTAGTCTCCCTTGTATTCTGGGTCATATTTTAGCATGATTTTAACAAATAAAATATATGTTATACGTTGAAAAAATAATATAATTTGAAAGTACATTCAGATACGAACCAAACGATACAATTTTTTATGACATGCATTCACATTTTGCTTGTCAAATACAGTACGTGGTCAAACTTTGACCCAAAATACGCAAAACAAAAAAATACTTCCAAGACCAGCGTCGCTCCTCTCCTCTTAAACTACCGCCCTCTCCTATTCCAATCCAAAACCAGCACCGCTCCTCTCCTTTTCCATTTCAAAACCGTCGCCGCTCCTCTCCTGTTACAATCCAAAACGAGCGCCGCCCCTCTCCTCTTCCATTTCAAAACCACCGCCGCTCCTCTCCCGTTCTAATCCAAAACTAGCGCCGCTCCTCTCCTCTTCCATTCAAAAACCACCGCCGGCGAGTGAAGGTGCTGTGAAGAAGTAGATCGATGGAGGAGTACAACTGATACGTGTGGATCGCAGGCGGCGACCCTGTGAAGCTAGCTAGGATGTTGGAGATACAGTCTTGGTTTGACAACCCGGAGCAATTAGCGGCAACGGCGACAGCGATGGCCAAATATCTGGAAAAGAGCGAAAAGGCAGCGATACTCCCGGAGGGAGTCGCGTGGGAGTACATAGAGCTGCTCCTCTGGGCCATGGAGCAAACAGATTCACCGGATCCGATCGTGAGGCTACGGTGGTGGGAGTATCGATCCAAGATGGAGCATCCACCCGAGATTGAAGGATCGAGCATCTACACGGTGTCGTTTGTGAGGGTGCCATGGCAGAGCAAGCCGGTGGAGTCTTCGTCGACCGAACCCAACTGCAAGAGGAGAAAAATAGTTTGCGCGACGATGCTTCCCCGCCATCCTCTCCCTCGCCGTTCACCTCATCCACCGGGGGGGCTGTCTACCACCGAGGAATAGAAGGGGACTCCCCCCCCCCCAAATAGTCTGAGGAGGAGCTTAGGGTTGTCAGTATTTGCAGGTTGTGAATTGTGTTTTGTGTTGTGTATTTTGAGAGTACTTTCAGATATGAATGTCTTTTGAATTTCAGATTTGCAGTATCGAGCATATGAAGTATTTTATGAATTCTAGAGATCTATTTTTAGCACTTTAAAAAATGTAGTTTCATATAAAAGTGCAGACAATGTGATTCTCAGAGAAGAAACTGCAAGTTTCAGTTTCAGATAAGAAACTGCAAGTTTCAGAGGCAGAGCATTTATATTAACACGCCCTTTTCAAACAGGGATAACATCATGTTGGAAGTTTTATTCATGGTTGAAAATGGAACTACCTGCCAGTTAACATCATGCTGATCAACATTCATGCATAGCACATCTTCATATGATGCACAGTCAAAAAGATATGCTATTTTCAAAATGCCCACACAATGTTGAGTGTGCGAAAGACAGAGAAACCGAGGGACAAAGTTTTGGCAAGTGTTGGAGGTGGTATGCGTAGATGACAATGGGCACCCACATGTTAGAGGAGAGGCAAAAATTTATGGATATTTTCACTGCATCAGGTGGAATCGAACCCAGGTGGAGCAGTGGTTGGGGAGTGGAACTTGGCCACTGGGCTACTCCAGTACTTTCGCTAGAAATTAGGCACAACATCTACCACTACTGTAGCACGTCTTCCCCGGCACCGGTGCGTTCTCGTCCAGGGCCTGGACGTCATCCTTCACCTTCGTGCGCTCGTCGTGGCGCCGCTGTTTGCCGTTGTGGACATGCTCAACAACCGAGAGGAATCTGGAGAGGACTGTACGTGGAGAGGCGGACAGTCGGGACCCAACAGGTCCATGACCGTACGCAAGCAAGTGCCTCATTGAAAAAATACTTCCTCCTAATGCTATACTGACGTTGAGGGCCACGGGTTTGTCAACGTAGTTACTAAAGGAGATAAATTTACAATGAATCATCTGGGAGCTGGCAGGTATCATTTATTATCAGTGGGCCAACAAGTATCAGCTGGGTTGTGGGCTGCCCAGTCTAGGCTTTTTTTAACATGTGCAGCCCACGACATGCCGGTTTGTATTTTTTTGAGGGCCGTCATGTATCGACCGGCCTATGGCCCTCCCATCCTAGGTTTTATTTTTTCTTAAATATCCGCAGCCCAACTTATTTTTTTTAAGAAAACGCAGAGGTCTGTTTTATTTTTCTATATAAGAATAGGAACGTCAGGTCCAACTTATGTTTCCCTTCTAACTATATTATATATATTTATATGTTATTATATATTATTGTTATTATCTCATATATTTAACAGATACTTACATATATAAGAAAAAAAATATCCCACGTATTATAAACTTATAAAAATAAATGTTTAACAATAAAATCCTGGGTTTTTTTACTTAAGGTCAACGAAAATCTAGGTGATTGTGTACAAAAGCTTGATAAGATTTAAGGACCAATGTAAATAAAGCACTTATTATTTAAATATATTTATAACAAAATGCTCAGCCCCTGTTTATTTTTTGATAACATTGTTGTGCCCAACCCAACATTATAATTAGAACCAGCCCAGCAAAATTGTGTATTTCGGGAAAGTGCAAATGGGCTGTAATTTTTTAGAAAAAAATAAATGGGCCGCATGGACGCTACATTATTTGTTCACCCAGGCCAGCAAATTCGCGTATTTCGAGAAAGTGCAAATGGGCTGTAATTTTTTAGAAAAAAATAAATGACCCGTATGGATGCTACATTATTTGTTCACCCAGCCCAGCAAATAGACTGTAAATTCAAAAAAAAGGTTGAATATGTGCGACATTTTTGGAGGCTGAAATGTGGGCCAATAGGTCGAAGCCAACGCAAGGCATTGTCAACTTAGTTAACAAATGATTCTGACATCGATAGCCGTTGGATTTACATCCAACGGCCGACATTCATCTTCAATCTCTAGTCTTATTCCTCCAGCGCCGTCGGGACCACCTGCTCCCGCCTCCGGCTGCTAGCAGCTCTACTTAGCACGCTTTGCTGGGAAGCGCTACCCCACCGCCGGCCAAGTCATCCCTCCACCCCTCCACACCTCCTGTTATTCTCCGCCGACTGCAGATTCACGCCGCACCAGAACCAGTTAACCCTCATACACCTCTCCGTCTGTGACTCCACTTCCGCGTCTTCCCATCACCGGCTCGTTGCCGTCCGGGGCCTCACAGTTGTCCACCGCCTTGGTGCGCTCGAGGCGGCGTGGTCAACGTGGTCAACAAACGAGAGTCATAGGAAGAGGACTTTACGTGAAGAGGCTGACAGTGGGGACGCACCAGGTCCATGGACGCACGCATGCAACCGCCTCCTTATTATGCGAAAATAAAATTATTCCTCCCCCTAAAAGCTGGGACCCACCACGTATATCTTCGCAAGGAAGGAAGTGCCTCTTTATTCCTGCCCCTAACAGCTGGGACCCACCAACAACATCTTTGCACGCAAGGAAGTGCCTGCTTATTACGGGCAAAAAATATATGATTCCGCCCCTGACCACTGGGACCCGCCAGCTATATATTTGCATGCAAGGAAGTGCCTCCTTGTCCTCCCTGACAGCTGGGACCCACCCGGTCGAATCGTACGTAGCGTTGTCTGTGTACATACCGGTCGATCGGTCTGTCTGCCACGATGAACCGTGGCTGAGTAAGGAGCGGTAGCAGTTCAGGCAGTCCCGTCTAAATCCTGTACACATACGACAGCTACGCTGCAAAAAAGACGGCCACGTACGTACATACGGGCTTGGTCTCGAACGCTGTTGACACCAGATTTTGGCACGGTCAAGAACTTATTTAAGATGGCCCCAAATGGAGAAGTGATCTACATGAAAGAGTTCCGTATTGTTGATATAAACATCTTTGAAGTTTGGGCCATCGCCGTCCGATTTCATCTCGAAGGCCAAAACTATGCTCAAAGTACTAAGATCTTATATTCAGAGTACAGTTTGGCCGATTAAGCCCCCAAGACGACCTCAAATGGAAAAACTTTCTACACAAATTGTCTTCGTCTCGTCGAAACGGTCGATTTTGATATAAAAATCATCCCAATCCAAGTTCATATGCAAAAGTTAGAGGCAACATTTTGCGGACCGGTCCTGAGTGAAAAAATGACGTGAGGGACCAGACACCCACCTAGGTGGTGTCTGATGGGTCGCGTGAGTTATTCGGCCTTTGCCGGCTGAATGAAGCTTGCCGGCCGAGTAAAAATCTTGCCGGCGTGGAAAGCTTGCCGGCGCGAAAAGCTTGCCGGCGTGGAAGCTTGCCGGTGTGAAAAGCTTGCCGGGGTGAAAACCTTGCTGGCGTGGAAGCTTGCCGGTGTGAAAGCTTGCCGGGGTGGAAACCTTGCCGGTGTGAAAGCTTGCCGGGGTGGAAAGCTTGCCGGCGTGGAAGCTTGCCGGGGTGGAAATCTTGCCGGTGTGGAAAGCTTGCCGGGGTGAAAACCTTACCGGCGTGGAAAGCTTGCCGGAAAAGTGGAAGTTGTCAAAGTCAATCCAACCAGAAGTTAGAGATGGGCTCAAAAGGTTATTCAGATAACCTCGGATGGAAAAGTGTTCTACACGGAAGTTGTGCGTATCGTCGAAACGGTCAACTTTTCTTTTGGAGTCATCATCATCGGAGATAGTATACGGCCTGAAAAATTGTTACAAGACTCGGACAGTTCAGAAAACTACATAATTGAATCCGACCCACAGTTAAAGATGGGCCCTAAAATTCATAAAGACGGCCTTAAAAGGAGAAGTGACCCGCGTTGTATTATGAAGATCATCGAGGCGGACAAGTTTGATGTTGAACTCGACTCCATCCGAGTTAGTATGCGATTTCTATGGCCCGCGCAAGAAACAGGACAGAAGTATGGGACAGATTCGGGCTGAATCCGAGCTGGACTGAAACTAGAACTGTTGGACGTGAATTGATGTAATTTTCTTATAAGGAAAGCCTAGATGAATCCTTTAATTGTACGGGAAGTCCAGCCGCCTCTTATATATGTTAGGGGTGACGGCCGATTGAAACAACACACAATCGATATATCAATATATCACCTTTTACCTTTACCTTTATCTCTCTCCCTTGTTCTTCTTCCTCGTTCTTCGTTCGTTCTTCTAGTTGCAGGGCAGTGATCCACGAGGCCCTAAGGGCGATCAGGTCGACCTAGGGCAGCCCATAGCCGCCGCACGCCCTGACGGGGTCCCTCCCGGGCGTGTGGGGTTTCGGGTCCTGAAAAGCACCCACCGACTGTCTTGCGTATCGCGCTGTCGGTCGGGTCTCCTTCGACGTGAGCTGCGGTGCATCACCCCCGGCATCGAGGGTACACATTACATGTTCGTGTGCGAACAAACGCGTACAGCGATGATGTCCTGTTCATCGGCAGCCAACCGGCTGGGTCGGAACGGAGGAAACAACGTCGTGTTCATCGGGAGGCAACCAACTGGGTCGGAATACGTCCTGTTCATCGGGAGCCAACGGGCTTGGACGGAACAGCCGAAACGAGGTCTAGCGTACCGCAGAACGAAGGAAACGGCCTTCTGTTCGACCGCCTACGGTCGAAACGGGGTCCTGTTCATCAGGAATGGTCTGGCGTACCGCAGAACGGAGGAAACAGACTTCTGTTCAAGTGCCTACAGTCGAAACGGGGTGCTGTTGATCGGTAGGAGTGTAGCGTACCGCAAAACGTAGGAAACGGACTTGTGTTGGAGCGCCTACGGTCGAAACGGGGTCCTGTTCATCGGGAGGGGTGTGGCGTACCGCAAAACGGGACTCCACGGGGCTATTGTTCATCCATCGTCTACTGCCTCGCTCCAGCCTCCACGAGCTACTGTTCATCCACCGTCGACTTCCTCCAGCCCTCACCTGCTACTGTTCATCCACCGTCGACCTCCTCCAGCCTCCATCGGCTACTGTTCATCCTGCCTCCACGGGGTCCTGTTCATCCACTCCCAACCGGCTGGGGTATGGCGGTCCTGTTCATCCAGCGGCAACGGCCTCTACTACCACGGGATCCTGTTCATCCAACCCCCAACAACGGTCACTATTCATCAAGAGGCAGTAGGTTCGATCGGCTTCAGTTAGCAGCAATAGCGAAGGAATCGCTCGGGTTCAGTCAACAGCCAAGGGATCGATCGCTCGGGTTCAGTAACGTAGCTAGTGCAATCGCTCGGGTTCCGTAAGCGAACGTCTCGCTCGGGTTCAGTTAGAGCCCAACGCCTCACACACACGCGCGTACGTGTATGAGAGAAATGCGCAAACCTCCGTGCATCGTTCAGCCCCGACCACCCACCGTAACCGGGAACTCCCCGATATTTTCCTCGCCCTCGCTTCTACCATGGTTTTTTCCATCATGAACGGCCCAAAGAATGTAATGCAGGTGCGTCCCCGGCCTGCCCAGGACGAAAAGCCCATTTTCTGTCATGATTTTTTGTCATAGAAGTAGGAGCCCACCACATCTATGATGATACGTGGCTTTGTCACAATTATCGTCATAGAAGTGTCATAAGCATGACAGAATTTTTTCGTTCGGGCCAAAATGTCACGGATGTGTCTTTTTTTTTGTAGTGCATAGCCACGGGAATAAGGGATGGAATGGTCCATTGTCTCTTGCACATGATATTTGTCGACATCACCCATATTGTTGTCATGTAGATCAACTTCATTGTCATCGTACTCATACTCATCATTCTCGTCTTGCAAAGCTTCATTGTGGTTGTTTGGAATCGGGCTCCATGCAGGCCTCACTTGTTGTGTCAAAGGAGGTTCACCAATTTCATCTTGGTTCATGGGTAGGGGACTACTAGCAACCAAGGGGGAGGGGTTCCGATTCAAGTCCAAATGCACACTAGAATCAACCTTCTTCGTAGCAAATAACTCAAGAGCCTTGTCTAGTGATTCGGCCACCGTCTCCTTGTATGCAATCCAACGTTGCTCGGAGTTCACACGCATTGTCTTCCAACGGATGTGAATTCCAAAACCAACATTATGCCTTCCCTCCAACTCAACGGTATCACTTGGTTCCATCCAATTCAAATCTTTCCTCACTTGTTCCAAGACCTCCGCATAGCTAGGACTACTATCAAACACCATGTCAAGCTCATCCGAGTCCGGTTCAATATTGCCTTTCAAAAAGGTGTCTTTGTTCACATGATGAACAAACACACATGTTCTTCCCATGCCTATAAGCATTCAAACAACAAAATGTAACATATCATCCATAAGTACTCATCCGAAGATTATCACGGAATACAAACCCTAACATAGATATGAAACAATAGCCATAACCCCCACTTAACAATGACCATAAGCACAACCCTCACATACTAACAACCCTAACCCTAGCCCCAACATAACAACACCCATAACCCTAGCCCTAACATACTAACAAGCCTAACCCTCGCACCAACATAACAACACCCATAACAATAACCCTAACATACTAACAACCCTAATCCTAGGAAATTGGCAAACAAACATCTCATATCTCATTACAAATTTCAAGATCCATAAAAAACTAGGGTTTCCCCAAACTAGCAACCAATGAGCAAATGTTAGCATTTTTTGGATCAAAACAAGGGGATCGGAGGAGATTACCTTGAGGGAGGGATTGGGTTCAAAATCCACGGACAAAATCTTCTAATTTGGAAGATTTGGAGAAGGATTTGAGAGGGGGAGAGAGGGGGAAAATCTTGGGTGGGGATGGGGTTGGGGGTTGGGGTGTGTGGGGGGAGTGGGGGAGGGGGGCCAGCCATCCAACTAGTAACAGCATGTGCAACGCCTCAGAGCTAGGCGCTGCACATAACAAGTGTGGCGCCTAGCACACAGGCGCTGCACATTACATATGTGGCGCCTAGCTCTCAGGCGTTGCATCGCGGGGTGCGGGCCCCGGGGGTGCCACGCTGGACAGACGTGCAACGCCTGCCAGCTAGGCGCTGCACCGTAGGGTGTGGCACCTGCGTGTCGGGCGCCACATAAAACGGTCAGCTGAGTGAATTTTTTCGAACCAGTTCACTTTGTGAATTGTTTTCTTCCACAGGTCAAAATTGTCAAATTTGCCCGAAGATCATTACCGAGCGAACCTTATGTTATTGTATACAATTCCCTTTGGCTCGCAATACGTTACAAAACTCTAGGGGAGATTTTTACGGTATCCCCGTGGTCAATACCTTGATCATTATGTCTAGTTATCCTTGTTACCGATTTGTACTCTTTTCTCATTTTCGTATTCTAGTATCCCCATAAGTAACACCTTAGTCACTATGTCTAGCGAGACTATGTTGGACACCATAATACCGGGTGGGCGTAGAGTGTATCTCTCCATCTTCAAAAGGGCAAATCTTAGACTTGAACTATATTGTGTCGTGAGTCCGTGATATGTCTCGAATGTATATATAATTTTGGTTCATGGTACATTACTATCAATTACATACACTTTAGAGATGTTTTTTATTGAACTACCATATTAATCTAGTGCCCAGTGCCAGTGCCAGTTCCTGTTTTTGTATTTCAGGAAAACACCACAAAAAATGTCAACAGAAAAATCAAACAAGAATATGTCTGGAAGTTTCATGACAGAACAAGATCAGGGGCCAAGACTTCACCCCTGTGGGCCCCATAGGGTGTAGGCGCCTCCTGGAGGTGCCCACCTTACATGGCTCCTACACACTATGGGGCCCACTTCTGGCGATCGAGAGCTCTCGATAGCTCTCGATAGCGCCACCATTTCGGTCTTTGCGTCGTCAATTTCAAGGCCGACGGTGGATCTCCGGCGCTGGCAAGGGTGGCCAGGTGTGCGGCGGGGTGGGGTTTTCCATTCTGACGATCATTGGTGCGGGAACGGCCGGCAGGGTTTGGCCAAAAAGCTAAGGGTGGGCCGGAAGCAGCGCGGCTCAACCTTATTTTTCATAAGAATAACCGTGGCTGTAGGAAGGTTTTAGGGGGAAAACATATTTGTGGAAGTAATAAACTTTATAAGATTATAAGAGATCTGCCAGATGATTCTTAATCCCTAAAAAATTCCCCTCAAATAACTTTTTAAGGAAATACTACGAGTTAAATGAAAATTCGAGGGAAGGGTTAGAGATGCTCTTACTGAGTGACCACTGGATTCAAGGCCAGTGCGTTGCTGAGTTCGCGCCCGCTGTTCTCGCTTTGGTTCCTAGGCGGAGACGCAGGACCCGTTCGGTGGCGGACGGCCTCCTGCATCGTACATGGGTTCAGGACATCCAAGGGGCTCTTGGGCCTCTTGCAACCCTCCAGTACATTGAGCTTTGGCGTCGGGTGCGTTACATCGAGCCTTCTCCTTCTGTTCCAGACACCATTCGTTGGCGCTGGACCACCTCCGGGCAGTTTTCGGCGAGCTCTTGCTACTCGGCTCTCTTCTATGGTTCTATTCCTGCCGTGCATGCCACCCTGACCTGGAAGTCTTGGGAGCCGATCTGCGCGAAGATTTTCATCTGGCTGGCTGCGCAAGATCGCTGTTGGACTGCTGCGCGCGCGCGGCATGGGCTCTCCCACAACCCTGCCTGTGTCTTCTGCGACCAGACCTTGGAGACCATTGATCACCTCCTTGCCGGATGCCCATTTTCCCGTGTTGTCTGGCATAATATCCTGGCCACGTGCAGACTCACGGTGGACATCCCGACTCCAGCAGATCGGTTCATGGACTGGTGGAGCTCCGCTGCGGCGACCTCCCCGCCGTCTCTTCGCAAAGGATTCGCTTCCCTGGGCATTCTGGTGGCCTGGAGTATCTGGAAGCATCGTAATGCTGTCATCTTTGATGCTGCTACACCATCCACAGATCGTCTCACACAGACCATCCTCGACGAAGCACGTATGTGGGCTCTGGCCGGGCCTAGAGGAGCCATCATAGGTGTTACTAGTTAGCTGGGGCTGAGCATCCCTGCCTCCCTCTGCTCGTATGGGTGCATTCTTGCCCTTCTGATGTACGAGTCATGTACCTGCCTTGTACTTTCTTTGCTACTCTACCTATCAATGAAATGATACGCAGCTTGCGTGTTCGTGAAAAAAAAAAGATGCTCTTACTGAGCTACCAACATCCGGATCCCCTGCCTGCCGATCTGCCTCGCCGACGACTGAGCTCTCCGTCGGTCAGCCACGACGCAGCCGGCCTCGTGCCCTATCGCCGTCTCGGCTACCATGCCAGGCTCACCTCCGGCGCAGGCTCTCCCTCCAGCACCCAAACCCAGAGCCAAGCGCCACCTCCTTCTCCTCCTCACGGCGCCGTCCCTCCTCGCCCTCGTCCTCGCCGTGCTCTTCGCCACCTCAAGCAACCCGCTGCCACGCCTCGTCCACCTGCTCCTCAGAACGAGGTCTTCCCTTCTCAGTCCGCCGGAGCCAGTCCCCGCGGCCGATACCTCGACGGACGCGGGACGCCCACCATGTGTTCTATGGATGGCCCCTTTCGCCTCCGGCGGCGGCTACTGCTCCGAGGCCTGGTCCTACGTCGCCTCGCTTGACGAGAATGTCGCTGCCGGCGTCGGTGCGAACTTCACGCTCTCAATCGCGCACCACGGCGACCTCGAGTCGCCGGAGTTCTGGGAGGGCTTGCCCGAGCAGTCCAAGAACTTGGCGTACAGGCTCGCCACTGCGCAGTGTGAGCTCTCTCGGGCCGTCGTTGTGTGCCACAGCGAGCCTGGCGCGTGGTACCCGCCGATGTACGAGTCTCTGCCTTGCCCACCCACCGGGTACGACGAGCCGGCGTTCGTCATTGGCCGGACGATGTTCGAGACTGACCGTGTCTCGCCGGAGCATGTCAGACGCTGTAACCAGATGGATGCTGTCTGGGTACCGACAGATTTCCACGTCTCCACATTCGTGAAGAGCGGGGTCGATCCCTCCAAGGTCGTCAAGGTGGTGCAGGCCGTCGATGTCACGTTCTTTGATCCGGCCAAGCACGTCGCCTTTCCTCTTCCGATTGGTTTCTCTGTCATGGCGCCTGATGATTCTGTTAGCTCCAAAGGCAAAGGTTTTGTGTTTCTTAGTGTGTTCAAATGGGAGCAGAGGAAGGGCTGGGATGTGCTTCTGACAGCCTTTCTGCAGGAGTTCTCTGGAGCTGATGATGTTGTACTCTACCTACTGACCAATGCCTACCACTCTGACACAGATTTTGGAGGGAAAATCCACAGATTTGTGAACAACTCCAGCATTGAGGAGCCAGTGCTAGGATGGGCAGAAGTCCGGGTGGTTGATGAGCATGTCCCGCAGTCTGACCTTCCAAGGTTGTACAGGGCTGCGGATGCATTTGTGCTACCTTCCCGTGGTGAGGGGTGGGGCAGGCCGGTGGTCGAGGCCATGGCCATGGAACTGCCAGTGATTGTGACGAATTGGTCAGGCCCGACGGAGTATCTGACTCAAGAGAATGGATACCCACTGGACGTGGACAGGCTGACTGAGGTCACAGAAGGGCCATTCAAGGGTCATCTCTGTGCTGAGCCATCAGTTTATCATCTGAGAGCTTTGATGAGGTGTGTCTTTGGTGATCAAGAGGAGGCGAGGAGAAAAGGGAGGAAGGCAAGGGAAGACATGGTCGAGAGGTTTTCGCCAGAGGTTGTGGCAAGGATTGTTGCTGATCAGATACAACAGGTGGTTGCCAGTACTCAGTAGATGGATAGCTGAAATCTGATCACAAATTTCCGAGGAAAGTAGATATCATACACCACACACATGATGTAGGTATGGTAAGCTCGTTAGTGATTTGCTGCTTTGTACTCCCTCCGTCCCAAAATAGGTGTCTCAACTTTGTACTAATTTTAGTACAAAGTTGTACTAGAGTTGAGACATTTATTTTGGGACGGGGGAGTAGTAGTTATTTGTAGTAGTTTCTGCAATGGTGGGGATAATTGGTGGCTGCTGTTCATGTGCCTTTATGCCATCATGATTTGAATGGTTCCCAAGCATGTTATGGACTTATTGCTTCATATCGGTAGTTTTTTAATTAACTTGACATTCCCTGTTAAAAGAACAAACTATTGAACCTTCCATTTTAGTTAGTAAAACTAAAGTTTGCTTAGGTTGGTCTCTACAAAATAGACCATGGTACATTTAAATTCTGTTCAGC
The DNA here is from genome assembly GCA_011799875.1 of Thinopyrum elongatum. Lineage (NCBI taxonomy): Eukaryota > Viridiplantae > Streptophyta > Magnoliopsida > Poales > Poaceae > Thinopyrum > Thinopyrum elongatum. The sequence continues at coordinate 281,293,921 of CM022301.1, forward strand.
ACTTTTCATATCCACAAGGAGCATTCAGTTATATCAAAATGAAAATCTAGCCAATTAAAGTTCAGCCATCTTACCTAGGCCAACAAAAGGAAGATTTCAATACCCCTTTCAAAAAATGAAGCAGTGACAATGATTCATCAGAAATCATCAACAGACTAAGAATTCATGGAAGAAGCGTATGCATAAGGAGTGGTTTCAATCAAGCCAGTTAGGTTATCTTTTGTTGTTGCATCAGTCAAAGAAACAATAGAAGAGGTGTCAGTATGGCACTTGATGTGCCTTGTTTCTTTCTTTCTATGTTGTAGCATGCTTTTTGTTGTGCCTTTTGCATGACAAATTGTGTTGTTGAAACTGGAGTTTAGAGTCAGGTTGTAGATACTAATTCGCTTTTTCAGCACAACCCAATTCTTGCATTCAAATTCAACCCTTGTACCAAGTTCAGTTATAGCCTTGGTGTTTGAAGTAGGAGTATAACATAAAACATAAGACATGGCTAACTGTCACTGGTTTGCCAAGTGTAAATTACGTGCAACTGTAATTGAGTTACTGTGGTACAAAAAGAAATAGTCAACTGCAATGCTTTTTATATCATGCAAAACAAAGCAATGAAGTTTGTTCCCTATGTCGTACGGTATTAAAATTGCTGCACCTATTTTTATCAGTATTCACATATCTGCACCACTGTTATGGCGCTGCTAGAAGGAGGGCGCGAGAGGGCCGGCCGGGGGTCTTTTTGCCCACGGCCGGGCAAGAGGGAAGGGATTTCCTTCTTAATTCTTGCTTGATTAGATTGATACATCTCCTCTCCTTATATAGAGACCGGCATATTAGGGGCTTAGCCCAGTGGGTTGTGGCCCAAGTTATCTTATCGTTATTAGGGGCTTAGCCCAATTATCTTATCGTTATTAGGATCGTTTGCTTAGGAGTCAAGTAAACCTCTCTATATAAGGAGAGGAGATGTATCAATCTAATCAAGCAAGAATTAAGAAGGAAATCCCTTCCCTCTTGCCCGGCCGTGGGCAAAAAGGCCCTCGGCCGGCCCTCTCGCGCCCTCCTTCTAGCAGCGCCATAACATCTGGTATCAGCTTTCCCGGGTTCGATCATGTCCAGCCCTCCACCGAGTTCTTTCCACCCGCCGCCGCCGCACACCGACGCCGCCGACGTTCTCTCCCCGGCGGAGATGACCGCGATCCTCCGCGATCTCACCACCGCGGTCCGGGGCATCCGGCTCTACATGGCCGGGCCCTACGGGCCGTCGCCGGCCGCCGCCACCACCGGGCTGTCATGGCTGCCGTGGCAGCCGCCGGCCCTGGCGGCCTCCGCCGCGTTCGCCGGGCCGCTGCAGCCCCGGCTGCAGCTTCCGCCGCCACCCGCCACCACCGGGCCGCCCTTGCTGCCGTGGCAGCCGCCGCGGTCGCCGGGCCGCTGCAGCAGCAGCCGCCGCTCCTGGCGGCCCCTGCCGCGCTCTTCGGCCCGCTGCAGCAGCCGCCCCCCGCCACCACCCTGCCCGGGTTGCCGTGGCCGTCCCAGCCCCTTGCGGGCCCCGCAGCGGCCGTGGCAACGCTGCAGCAGCCGGCGCCGCCGCCACTCAACTCCGGGCCAGCTACGAGCGCGCCGGCGGGAGTCCCCATCCAGCAGATCAAATTCCCGCCGTCGCCGTCACCGCTTCCGTCTTGGATCGCTACCCGCCACGTGTCGGCGGCGGTGAGGCTGCAGGCTGCTGCGCGCGGCCTCCTAGCGCGACGGCGTGTGCGGGAGATGCGTGGTCTGCAGCTGCCGCTCCTCCAAGTTGCGCTTCGCTACGCAAAGGACATCGATCTCGTCCGCTGCGTCGGGGATCTTGGGCATGCGGTTTCCCCCACGGGCGGCGGGCATGCTGTTTTCCCCGTGGGCAGCGACCTCAAAGTCTGCGACATCAGCGGTTGGGGGAGCGCACCGTGTAACACCACTGCATTCCGCCGCCGGCCAACGCGAGGGCGCCTCCGCTGGTCGCTCTTGCGACCACTTCCAGGGGGCCATACACATGCACTCCTTTTGTCCAGATGGTGTCCATGGGATCCAGGTGGCTGTACACGTGCACGTCCGACGTGCGGATGGTGTCCACTTTTTGTTAAGGGGTCCAAAATAAAGTGTCCCAACCCATTTCAGGTTGAGAGTAATAAAACAAGCTGAGATGTAAAAGGCTTGTTTTTAGGTGTTAGGTTTGTGTTGCGTCGAGTCATGGTTATCAGTTGGTTAGGTTGCAGCTCGAGGACAAGCTGCATGTCCAGGTGAGGTGTAGTGTTAGAGTACGTAATGGCCTAATGGGCCTGGGCTGGCGGTATAGCCCGTTAGTCTTAGGGTTAATTAGAGATAAGGGTCGCTTGCTTGGGAGTCAAGTAAACCTCTCTATATAAGGAGAGGAGATGTATCAATCTAATCAAGCAAGAATTAAGAAGGAAATCCCTTCCCTCTTGCCCGGCCGTGGGCAAAAAGGCCCCCGGCCGGCCCTCTCGCGCCCTCCTTCTAGCAGCGCCATAACAACCACACACCATTCCTTTCGGCTATACAGTTCAGCTGAGCAAAGGCGCAGAAAAGTATATTCTTGCAGTTAATTTCATATGTTGTAATGGTTTTATATTATGTTTTTCCTTGCTAGGATGCGGATGCTATAACTATTTTATGATGTGAACTACCTCAGTTAATGCATTTTCTCTGACAAAACCCAGTTTCCATGAATCAAACTTTATAATTTACTTGGTGCATAAACAAATCAACCAATGCATAAAGCGGTTGATTTGTTAGTGCGATGCTGGATTTCATCCTATCATTCGTTTTTTATTGCATCCACCTCCGATAAATGTCCAGTGCCCGGAAGCGGATGTTCTTTTGAGTTTGACCTTACCCTGAAAGATTGAAGCCAAGCAGAGGATCTCCAGCTCATGGTCAGTATGTTATAACCAGGGAGTCTGGCTTGATTTTTTTTTCTGTTTCAGTCCAGAAGCGAAGCCCAAGGCCACGACGAATATTCAGAGCAAGAATGTTTCTGATGCAGCAAGGAACCGGAGGAGGTAGCAGAATGTTGGCTGTGAGGGTAACAAATGTGTGAGGCATCAAACATGCAACTTCAGCATTGCAATGTAGGCTAGCTCTTAGACAACCATTTGGGTGCACAACTCGTTTGTGTTCTGATGCGAATATTACGGACGATATGCTGCAGTGTCGTGTTTTCTGCGGCGTTCCAAGTGTTGGTTTCTGTGTGATGAATTTTCTTGGCTGGCGATTTGTTGCACTTTTTTTTTTTGATGAAAAGGGGTTTCCCCGCCCCATTTTATTATAAAATGTCTTGTAACACAGGGTTAGTGGCTATCTGGGAAAGTTACTGTCGCGAGGTATACGGCCTTAGAATTTGTTTTCCGCTTTATTTTCGGATCGAGGTTGTTTGGCTGCTGGATTTTGCATTATTAATAATATATGATTGCATGCATCATTCTGAGGCCGGGGTAATCCTCCTTTAAAAAAAATTATTATAAAATGAGGCAACAAAACACACGTGTGTACCAGCTCTGGGCCAGGCCAAAGTAGCAAGGCCAGCAAAACTATTAAGTGCATACAGTTTTTAGGTAAAGCGCATCTCATCAGCCTGCAAATGGAAATGTCAATACCAGCATCAACACAAACTCTAGCTAGAGTACCATCTTCTCGCACTAGCCCCGGAGCAAGGATGATGCTGATCACCGAATCCACTTGTAGGCAGGCTCAGGTCCACGCGATTCTCAGGAGCTCGCCTCTTCGCCGGTCCAAGAGGAGCAGGCATCTTCTCATGAGCACAGACTGTAAATCGTCACAGAACACTTTCCATTGATGCAGCAGTGCCAGTGCGCTTATTCGTCCCAACAGGAATCATACACCTTTCCAGACCAGGACCTGTTTTTGGCTTTTGTTTCTACTTTTGCAGCTTTTTCACTTTGACCAAAGAGTCATTTAGGAGCTTTTATGGCTTTTGAAACTAAATATTGTTATATTGATTTATTAAAAGCCATAAAAGCTTCAAAATCACCTATTTGAGAGCTTTTATGGTTTTTGGGCCAAAGTGAAAAAACCGCAAAAACAGAAACAAAAGCCCAGACAAACAGGGCCTAAGCCCTGAAAGAGCATATAGTTATGCATAGTCCACAAGCTCCGCAAGGACATCTCCAATGGTAACCCGCAAATTTTCTCCCGCATCCGTCCGCAGACAGAAAGGGACCAGTCCACGGACACGGATGCGGGAGGACGCCATCCAACACTAGCCGCATACATTTCAAACTATTTTTCAGCAAACCGGATGAAATTTATGCAAACACGGCCGGATTTCATACAAACATGACGGATTTCATACAAACCGGACAAAACGGTTACATTTTGGACATATTTTAACTTAAAAGGTAAAACTATGTGCACGTACGGTCGCGCGGAGCTCCACTCCCACGACACGGATACACTACACTAGTCTACGGCCTGCCGTGGTGGATCCCTTTGTCTTCCCCATGTCCGACAACCCGCTCACCGGACTGCCGGGAGTCCCGAAAGCATATTCTTCCCCCGTATCTTCCCTATGTCCGGCGAAGAGGGTGCTGCCGAGGGGAAGGGTGCTTCCGTGAAGCTCAGGCGGGTGCCCAGGATGGTCTAAGATAAAGAAGAACCGGACAGGTCACCGGCTATACAAGTGGGTGAAGCGTCGGCGGCGACCTTCCTGGGACCCAAGCGGCGGAGGCCTCCCGTGTTCTACTTCTCCTCGATGATAGCGGTGGGCGCGGACGTGCTAGCCGCCACCTCATCGACATCCGCGCACACGGCTTCTTTCTCTGAGTGCATGGCGCGGCTACGCGCGCGTCGACGGCGGATGGCGCGGTCACAAGCACTGGATGCAGCGAAGCCCATGTCGTCGTGCTCCCCGCTGTGCCGGCGTGGAGCAACTCACCACTCCTCATCAAACTGGCCTGGAGCGCCGAGTTGTTGAACCACACGCTGGTTTGGGGCGACAACTGGCTCCGTCGGGCTAGATGAGGGAGGTGGGGCAACGAGTTGCCTCACTCGTATCTAGCGGGCTCGGCGGGCCACCCATCCGGCTTGTATGTCGGAGAACTGCTCTTTGGAAGCCATCGGAAGAGTGGAGAAAATGGTGAAGGAGGAGATGGGGGAGCGGCGAAAGGGTGCAATTCTTGCCCAGCGTCTGGCCTTGTTTAAATAGAGGGCGGACGGGAGGAGCTCGGCCAGCGTTTGCGTTTAATGTCGACCCGCTCATGAATGGACGTGTAGCCGGAGTAGTTTTCTCGGCTTCCACGCAGGTTTAATGGAGGCGTATGAATGTGACGAGGAGGCGTGTTCAGTCGGGTGTGCAGTGATGACCAACAAGTATATGGGATCAATCATAGTCCTTTCGATAGGTAAGAGTGTCGAACCCAACGAGGAGCACAAGGAAATGATAAACGGTTTTCAGCAAGGTATTCTCTACAAGTACTGAAAGTAGCGGTAACAGATAGTTTTGTAGTAAGGTAATTCGTAACAAGTAACAAGTGACAATAGTAACAAAGGTGCAGCAAGGTGACCCAATCCTTTTTATAGCAAAGGACAAGATGGAACATTCTTTTATAGTAAGCAAAGCGTTCTCGAGGACACATGGGAATTGTCATATAGTCACGGTCATCATGTTTAGTTGATTCACGTTCGCTACTTTGATGATTTGATATGTGGGTGGACTAGTGCTAGGGTGTTGTTCTTAATTGAACAAGCTACCCTCTTATGATTACCCCCTCTCGCAAGCATCTGCAACAACGACAGAATTAAGATAAATCTAACCATAGCATAAACATATGGATCCAAATCAGCCCCTTACGAAATAACGCATAAACTAGGGTTTGATCTCATGTCACCCTTGCAACCCATCATCTACTTATTACTCCCCAATGCCTTCCCTTAGGCCCAAGTATGGTGAAGTGTCATGTAGTCGATGTTCACATGACACCACTAAAGGAAGAACAACATACATATCATCAAAATATCAAATGAATACCAACTTCACATGATTACTTATAACAAGACTTCTCCCATGTCCTCAAGAACAAAAGTAACTACTCGCAAATCATATTCATGTTCAAGATCAGAGGTGCATTGAATATGCTTGAGGATCTGAGCATTTAATCTTCCACCAAATAAACCAACTAGCATCAACTACAAGATATAATCAACACTACTAGCAACCCACATGAACCAATCTGAGGTTTTGGGACAAAGATTGAATACAAAAGATGAACTAGGGTTTGAGATGAGATGGTGCTAGTGAAGATGTTGATAAGATTGGTCCTCCCATGATGAGAGGATCGTTGGTGATGCCGATGGCTTCGATTTCCCCCTCCCGGAGGGAAGTATCCCCGGCGGAATCGCTCCGCCGAAGAGCAAAAGTGCTCCTTGCTACTTCTTGAGCTTGCGTTGGTTTTTCCCTTGAAGAGGAAAGGGTGATGCAGCAAAGTAGAGATAAGTATTTCCCTCAGTTTGAGAACCAAGGTATCAATCCAGTAGGAGGTACGAGCAAGTCTCCAATCTATGCACCTGCACAAACAATCAAACACTTGCACCCAACGCGATAAAGGGGTTGTCAATCCCTTCACGGTCACTTGCAAGGATGATATCTAATAGAGATGGATATAAAAGATTACTAAAACGTAAAAAGAGTAAAAATAAATAAATTGCAGCAAGGTATTTTTGGGTTTTTGGTTTTATAGATCTGAAAATATATGATGGAAAATAGACTCGGGGGCCATAGGTTTCACTAGAGGCTTCTCTCTTGAAGAAAGCATACGGTGGGTGAACAAATTACTGTTGAGCAATTGATAGAAAAGCGAATAATTATGATGATATCCAAGGCAATGATCATGAATATAGGCATCACGTCTGTGACAAGTAGACCGACTCCTGCGTGCATCTACTACTATTACTCCACACATCGACTGCTATCCAGCATGCATCTAGAGTATTAAGTTCATAAGAACGGAGTAACGCCTTAAGCAAGATGACATGATGTAGAGGGATAAACTCAAGCAATATGATATAAACCCCATCCTTTTACCCTTTATGGCAACAATACAATACAATACGTGCCTCGCTACCCCTACTATGTCACTGGGTGAGGACACCGCAAGATTGAACCCAAAACTAAGCACCTCTCCCATTGCAAGAAAAACCAATCTAGTTGGCCAAACCAAACCGATAATTCGAAGAGAAATACAAAGATATTTAATCATGCATAAAAGAGTTCAGAGAAGACTCAAATAATATTCATAGATAATCTGATCATAAACTCACAATTCATCGGATCTCAACAAACACACCGCAAAAAGTATTACATCGAATAGATCTCCAAGAACATCGAGGAGAACATTGTATTGAAGATCAAAGAGAGAGAGAAGAAGCCATCTAGCTACTTGCTATGGACCCGTAGGTCTGTGGTACACTACTCACACATCATCGGTAGGGCAATAGGGTTGATGTAGAAGCCCTCCGTGATCGAATCCCCTTCCGGCAGATCACCGGAAAAGGCCCCAAGATGGGATCTCACGAGAATAGAAGCTTGCGGCGGCGGAAAAGTATTTTGGTGGACGCCTCTGGTGGTTTGGGAATATTTTAGGATTTATAGAGCTGAGATGGAGGTCGGTGGACTCCCGAGGGGCCCACAAGCCAGGGACGCCCCCCTAGGGCGCGCCCTGAGGGCTTGTGGAGCCCTCGGGACCCTTCTGGCCCTCTCCCCAAGTCTTCTGGGTGTCCTCTGGTCCAAGCAAAATCATCGCGAAAGTTTTATTCCATTTGGACTCCGTTTGATATTCCTTTTCTGTAAAATTCAAAAACAAGGAAAAAACAGAAACTGGCACTGGCACTGGGCTCTAGGTTAATAGGTTAGTCCCAAAAATAATATAAAATAGCATATAAATGCATATAAAACATCCAAGATAGGTAATATAATAGCATGGAACAATAAAAAATTATAGATACGTTGGATACGTATCAAGCATCCCCAAGCTTAATTCCTGCTCGTCCTCGAGTAGGTAAATGATAAAAACAGAATTTTTGATGTGAAATGCTACCTAACATATTTTTTTAATGTAATCTTTTTTATTGTGGCATGAATGTTCAGATCCATAAGATTCAAAACAAAAGTTTAATATTGACATAAAAACAATAATACTTCAAGCATACTAATAAAGCAATCGTGTCTTCTCAAAATAACATGGCAAAAGAAAGTTGTCCCTACAAAATCATATAGTCTGTCTATGCTCCATCTTCATCACACAAAGTATTTAATCATGCACAACCCCGATGACAAGCCAAGCAATTGTTTCATACTTTTGGTGTTCTCAAACTTTTTCAACTTTCACGCAATACATGAGCATGAGCCATGGATATAGCACTATAGGTGGAATAGAATATGGTGGTTGTGGAGAAGACAAAAAGAAGGAGAAAGTCTCACATCAACTAGGCGTATTAACGGGCCATGGAGATGCCCATCAATAGATATCAATGTGAGTGAGTAGGGATTTCCATGCAACGAATGCACTAGAGCTATAAGTGTATGAAAGCTCAAAAAGAAACTAAGTGGGTGTGCATCCAACTTGCTTGCTCACGAAGACCTAGGGCAATTTGAGGAAGCCCATCATTGGAATATACAAGCCAAGTTCTATAATGAAAAATTCCCACTAGTATATGAAAGTGACAAAATAGGAGACTCTCTATCATGAAGATCATGGTGCTGCTTTGAAGCACAAGTGTGGAAAAAGGATAGTAACATTGTCCCTTCTCTCTTTTCTCTCATTTTTTTGGTGGGCTTCTTTGGCCTATTTTTTTTATTTGGGCTTCTTTGGCCTCTTTTATTTTTTTGTAAAGTCCGGAGACTCATCCCAACTTGTGAGGGAATCATAGCTTCCATCATCATTTCCTCACTTGGGACAATGCTCTAATAATGAAGATCATCACACTTTTATTTACTTACAACTCAAAAATTACAAATCGATACTAGAACAAGGTATGACTCTATATGAATGCCTCCGGCGGTGTACCGGGATGTGCAATGATCAAGAGTGACATGTATAAAAAATATGAGCGGTGGCCTTGCCATAAATACTATGCCAACTACATGATCATGCAAAGCAATATGACAATGATGAAGCGTGTCATAATAAACGGAACGGTGGAAGTTGCATGGCAATATATCTCAGAATGGCTATGGAAATGCCATAATAGGTAGGTATGGTGGCTGTTTTGAGGAAGGATATATGGTGGGTTTAATGCACCGGCGAAAGTTGCGCGGTACTAGATAGGCTAGCAATGGTGAAAGGGTGAGAGTGCGTATAATCCATGGACTCAACATTAGTCGTAAAGAACTCACATACTTATTGCAAAAATTTATTAGCTATCGAAACAAAGTACTACACGCATGCTCCTAGGGGGATAGATTGGTAGGAAAAGACCATCGCTCGTCCCCGACTGCCACTCATAAGGAAGACAATCAATAAATAAATCATGCTCCGACTTCATCACATAACGGTTCACCATACGTGCATGCTACGGGAATCACAAACTTTAACACAAGTATTTCTAACAATCCACAATTACTCACTAGCATGACTCTAATATCACCATCTTTATATCTCAAAACAAATGCAAGGAATCAAACTTCACATAGTATTCAATGCTCTTTATATGAAAGTTTTTCTTATATCCCTCTTGGATGCCCATCATATTAGGACTAAATTCATAACCTAAGCAAATTACCATGCTGTTTAATACTCTGATAATAATATAAGTGAAGCATGATAGTTCAACAATTTCTATAAAATAAAGCCACCACCGTGCTCTAAAAAGATATAAGTGAAGCACTAGAGCATATTGCCTAGCTCAAAAGATATAAGTGAAGCACATAGAGTATTCTAATAAATTCATGATTAATGTGTGTTCCTCTCAAAAGGTGTGTACAGCAAGGATGATTGTGGAAAACTAAAAAGCAAAGACTCGTATCATACAAGACGCTCCAAGCAAAACACATATCATGTGGTGAATAAAAATATAGCCTCAAGTAAATTTACCGATGGATTGAAGACGAAAGAGGGGATGCCATCCAGGGCATCCCCAAGCTTAGATGCTTGGTTGTCCTTGAATATTACCTTGGGGTGCCTTGGGCATCCCCAAGCTTAGGCTCTTGCCACTCCTTATTCCATAGTCCATCAAATCTTTACCCAAAACTTGAAAAACTCCACAACACAAAACTCAACAGAAACTCATAAGATCCGTTAGTATAATAAAATAGATCACCACTTTAGGTACTGTTGTGAACTCATTATTTATTTATATTGGTGTAATATCTAATGTATTCCAACTTATCCATGGTTCATACCCCCCGATACTACCCATAGATTCATCAAAATAAGCAAACAACACATAAAAAACAGAATCTGTCAAAAACAGAACAGTCTGTGACGATTGGAATTGTTCTCATACTTATGTAACTCCAAAATTACTGAAAACATAGGAAAACAGAGACAATTTGTATATCACTATTGTGTAAAAAAATCAGAGTTTTTCCACGCTCCAGTGAATTTAAACAATTCTGTTACTGGACGCAAAAACTTCTGTTTTTCAGCAAAATCAAATCAACGATATACCAAAGTATCCCAAAGGCTTTACTTGGATCAAACACTAATTAAAACACCAAAACACAATTAATACCGAGGTAATAATGTGTATTTATTGAAGAACAGAACCAAAAATATAAAAATAAAATTGGTTTGCCTCCCAACAAGCGCTATTGTTTAACGCCCCTAGCTAGGCATATTGCAATAGATCTAGGTATTGTCATCTTTGGTATTAAATCCTTAAGTAGCCCTAGTAATAGATTCATATGTCAACTTAATTTTCTTTCTTGAAAAGTGTTACATGCCCTTCTTTAATGGAAATTGAAATCTAATGTTTCCTTCTTTCATATCAATAATTGCACCAATCGTTCTAAGGAAAGGTCTACCAATAATAATAGGACATGTAGGATTGCAATCTATATCAAGCACAATGAAATCTACGGGCACATAATACCTATTTGCAACAATAAGAACATCATTAATCTTTCCCATAGGTTTCTTAATAGTGGAATCCGCTAGATGCAAATTTAAAGAGTTAATTGCAAGGAACTACCACACTTCGGCACGTCGTGACGAATCAGTACCACTACTCACTTTTTTTGCAGTTCAGTACCAACTCAAAGCCTAAGTGTTGCAAAACGGTCTGACAGGCGTATAAGCACGTATTGACCACGTATCTGACCAACCGGGCCCACGTGTCAGGTGCCACGGTGGCCTACCCGCGCGCACCCGCTTGGTGACTCGTCCCAGCCAGCTCGGTCGCACCATGTAGCTGGGTCGGGGCTGGTCGAACCCGAGCCAGCCGCACTCTGTCCCTCTCCTCGCCCCATCGCCCTCGTCTCTCACATCCGCTGCCGCTCACCGCGCAGGCCGCAACGTCCGCCATCGCCGCCGCGCCATGGTCTTCGAGGATGAGAGCAGCGACGACTTCTCCAGCCTGCAGATCTCCTCCTCCTCCGACGGTATGCATTATCAGGTCAGTGGTAGAGCTAGGGTTAGGGTTAGGGTTTCTGATTTGGGGATTTGGTGATCTGGTTTTCTGATTTGGGGATTTGCTCCTGTAGATTCCTGCTAGCATTGAAGACCAAGACTACAATGGCTTGGAGAAGGCACCAGAGGGGCTCTGCGTGGAGCATCGGCTGCCAACTGAGCGCCATGTAGCTTTTGAATCATTTGAGACGGGCAGGAGGTTTCTAGTTTGTGCTCAGCCTGTAAGATTCATGCTCTCTCTCTATGTTCACTGTAATATAGTTGGTAGCCTCTGTTTAGTAAGTTAGTACTACTGATGATGAAGCACATTGTTTACCATTTAGTAGCTTTGATGCTCACCTTTGTTAAACATGCCACCTGATGTTAGTAATATATATGGGCAGCAGCTTAGTTGGCAGTGGAGATGCTCATAGTTTAGTTATTTATTAGTACTGAAGCTCACTGCAGCATGTTGTGTAGGCATGTGCTCATGTATATTCCTGTTTAGTTAAATTGCCCACTTTTTTATAGTATTATATTTCACCAGCAGCTTAGTTAGCAGTGTAGATGCTAATTTTTAATTGAGGCAGTATAGGTTGCAGTAGAAGTAGCATTGTTTAGTTGACCACATGTATAGGTTGTAGTTCTTATGCTGTTAGTTGATTTTTTAAAAGTGCCCTTTTATAATTGTAATTCTTCAGAGAGTAACAATATAAATGTTTGCTATATTGCAGGAAGGTGACAATTGTGGTTTTCTTGGGTGGGTTGACCCAGAGTGGCCTCCCACAATGCAAAATGCATTGTTGAAGCTTTGGGAAATGTTTGAAGACAGCAGGACTGCTAGGAGGAAAGATAACCTGGATAGTTCACTTACTATCCACCACCTTAAAGAAGAGAAAAGGGATCTGGATGCCAACTATGACAAACTAGTTGAAGATGTCCATCAACTTCTCAATGCACAGGAGGACAGGGTGTTGGATTTTAGCTATGTGCAAGCTAAGGAGAAGAGAGCTGAGGTTGCCAGTGCATTAGCTCTGGCTGGCATGAAGAATGAGATGGAGAAGAAAGAGGCAGAGAACTTGAAGGTGCAAGAGAAGTATAAAGTGCTGATGAACCTGGTAGAAGCTCAAGGCAGTGTCATTAGGAATCTAAAGATGAATCATTTGAAAGAGAAGGAAAAGCTAACTGAAGGCAACAACAATTTAAAGATTCAGGTTGATGAGCTCACCAAGTCTGTGAAAAAACTCACAGAAGAGAATGTGCAGTTGAACCTTCACATGTCTGATCTCAAGAGGGGACATGAGAATCTGATAAAACGCAGGGATGAGTTAAAGCTCCAGCTAGCTGTTCAGTTCAATTCACTAGAGAAGAGCAAAGAGAAGTTGAAGTTGATCCATGACATCTTGAAGGAATGATGTAGATGAAGATGATCTGGGTAGATGAAGCAGAGCATACCTATCATGATATATGTTGCTTTGGTAGAAGGCTTTGCTAATCTTTTGTGAAGGGTGGTTTAATGAAGTGTAATGTATGGATGTAGTAGTTGTGAACAATGTTTAACTCCACTATGCTATGGTCTTTAGCTAATGTTGTAAGAATCTATTAATTATGGATGTAAGAATCTATGGTTATGTTGAACTCCACTATGCTATGTTATTTAGCTAATGCTTTGTCAGATGGCTCAAGTTATACCTCTGATGAAATATGTTGCTTTGATGGCTGTAAGATGGCTCAAGTTATACCTATGATGATATATGTTGCTTTGAGCCACCCTAAAGCAGACTAGTTGGGTGGTTAGGGTTCCGTCGACACCGAGCCACCCTAAACCAAACTAGTTGGGTTGGTAGGGTTCCGTCGACACCGAGCCACCCTAAACCAAACTAGTTGACTGGTTAGGGTTTCGTCGACACCGAGCCACCCTAAACCAAACTAGTTGGGTTGGTAGGGTTCCGTCGACACCGAGCCACCCTAAACCAAACTAGTTGACTGGTTAGGGTTCCGTCGACACCGAGCCGCCCTAAACCAAACTAGTTGGGTTGGTAGGGTTCCATCGACACCGAGCCACCCTAAACCAAACTAGTTGACTGGTTAGGGTTCCGTCGACACAGAGCCACCCTAAACCAAACTAGTTGACTGGTTAGGGTTCCGTCGACACCGAGCCACCCTAAACCAAACTAGTTGGGTTTCTTGACAAATGACCAAATTTATGAGCATGATATGTTGACAGGAGCATCTTTGCAACAACACAAAAATCATTGAATTCTTGAATAATGCCAAGTGACCAAATATTGCAGATATTGCAGGCATAATATGTTGACAGGAGCATGATATGTTCACAAATGACCAGATGAGACTTAGTACACATCAGACCCAACTTAGTACTCCATCAGAACATACATAGTTTTGTAGCACAAATAACTTAGTTCAGAAGCAAAACCCATAAGCATTTTCTGGTACACATCAGACCAAAGTTGCAACATGCAACCATCAGAATCATAAAATGCACCATTCTATCACTCAAGTGTTACCACTGGCAGTAAAGAATGACACCAAGCGAGTATAATTCCCTGGGACACTTGAAGGAGCACCAGAAGTAGAAGGACCAGAAGATGAAGCTCCAGCAGCAAATCTTGGGGCAGTGAAAGGCCTTGGAAATCTTTCACTAGCTGACCCTCTAGCAGATCTGGCAGTAGCAGATCTTGCAGAAGCAGATCTTGCAGAAGCAGACCTTGCTGGTGGCTGCTGTGATCTTCCTGCTGGAGTGTCTTCAGTCCTTGATCTTGCAGGTGGAGTAGCTTCATTCCTTGATCTTGCAGGTGCCTTGCAAACATACAAGGAAACATGGTAGTTAGTCACAAGGGTTTAGCACATAAAACATACAAGGAAAGAAGACCAATGTACAAGTACAATTCATAAGGGTTTACCACATGCTTGTTTTTCCTCATAGCCAACTCTGGTCTCAACTGTTGCTTGCAGTTGGTGTACCTATGGCCTTGGAGCCCACAGTTGCTGCATGTTATAGTGGCCATTCTTGAACTGTCCTTTGGTTTTGGAACCTCAAATTTGCCCTTTATTCTCTTCTCTTTCCTTCTCCCCTTCTTCACATGAAATTTGGGTGGCTCTATGTCTGGTCCATTTGTCCTTGTCCAATCATGTTCACCAGGAACTGGATATATCATTGGTTCATATGCAGCAAGGTAAAAAGGTTTTTTGAAGAAATTGCAGACATAGTCCTCTGGATTTCTTTTTGCCTTGTTAATTGTTGATATTGCATGGTTGCATGGTATGCCAGACAGGTCCCACTTTCTGCAGCCACATGTATAAACTTCCAAGTTTACAGCATGTGTTTGCTGCCCATTGGTCACTTGCCAAAGATTTACACCAGCTTGAATAGGTTTGCAGAATCTGGCCCTTTCCTTTTCCACCTCAAGCTTCTCAGCATAATGTGGTGTGATCTCCCACAGAGATGCCTTTCCTCTCTCTCTATTACTATGCCACCTCACCATCTGCTTGTCCTTAATACCATCAATCATAGTCCTAATAGGTTTTTTCCTAAAATCTAGGATGTACTTGTTGAACACCTCAGACAGGTTGTTAACAACCAAGTCTGTCTTGCAGTTAGTGTCAAAAGCATGCCTAGCCCATGTGTGCTTAGGTATTCCACTTAGCCACTTCCAAGCTTCCTCACTCTCATTTTTCAAGTCATTCATGGCAATGTTAAACTTGTGCTGGTTATAAGCAAAGCTGGCATTATCCATGCATTTCTTAAGATCTTCCCCCCTAAACCCAGCATTCTGGAAATTTGCATAGAGGTGTCTAAGGCAAAATCTTTGATGGCAGTTTGGAAAAACTTATTTTACTGCATTTAGTAGCCCCTGTTCACATAGCATGCTAGACTTAGCTGCTGTACTACTGCATCTAGAACATAACATGCTAATGCAGAAGAACATAACAACAAGAACATAACAGGAAGATGCATGCATACCTTCTGTCTATCAGACATGATAGTATAACGCCCAAATTTCCCAACTTCTCCTCCTAGACATATCTTCAGTTGGTGTAGAAACCAACACCAGTTAGCTGTGTCCTCTTGTCCAACAACAGCAAATGCAAGTGGGAAAATATTATTATTCCCATCTCTTCCAGTGGCAGCTAGGATTTGAGCACCAGTGGTGAGCTTAATAAAGCATCCATCAACACCAGTTGTTGCAACCAAAGAACAATTTAAACTTCTATAAAGCACTACTAAACTATATATTTAAGTCACTAAAAAGAACTATAAAGCACTACTAAACTATATATTTAAGTCACTAAAAAGAACTATAAAGCACTACTAAACTATATATTTAAGTCACTAAAAAGAACTATAAAGCACTACTAAACTATATATTTAAGTCACTAAAAAGAACTATAAAGCACTACTAAACTATATATTTAAGTCACTAGAAAGAACTATAAAGCACTACTAAATTATATACTTAAGTCAGTAAAAAGGACTATAAAGCATTACTAAACTATATATTTAAGTCACTAAAAAGAACTATAAAGCATTACTAAACTATATATTTAAGTCATTAAAAAGAACTATAAAGCACTACAAAACTATATATTTAAGTCACTAAAAAGAACTATAAAGCACCACTACATTATATATTTAAGTCAGTAAAAATAACTATAAAGCATCAGTAAAAAGAACTATAAAGCAGTGATAATGGCATAACTAACCAATGAATGGTCTGCATCCATTGAGAAATCCCTCCCTTGCTCCATTTATGCAGAAGAACATAGCATGAAACCTTGGTCCTGGATGTGGTATTTTTGTAGTTGGTTTTGGAGTAACTGTTGTAACTACAACTCTACTACCAGGGTTTGTATCCATGATGGTCTGAGCATAATCCCTAAGTCTGGGATACTGCTTCTTGTGCTCTCCTAGCACAGCTTCTACAGCAAGGTTTTTGGCCCTATAGGCCATGTGCCTTGGCACATCAACACCATACTTCTCATTGCAGTTGTCAATCAGAGTGTGTATGCTGGTGGTTGGATCAGACCTGAACAATGACTCATAGGTCTTTGCAAGCCACTTGGCACTAATCCTTGATGTCTCAGTGCTGCTAGGGCAAGTGTGCTCCAGCCTTATTTTCTTGATAGCAAAAGTCTTCTCCCCTTTGATAACTGCAGCAACTATGCAAAACTGGCAGTGCTCTTGCTTACAACAGGTAATGATCCTTTGGTCTGAATTTCTGTGATACCTGAAGTCTCTGGCCTGTGTGATGTGCAAGCTCAACAAAGCATCTCTGAATTGCTGCTAATCCTTAAAGCACATGTACAGACATAACTGCTGATGTGGTTGCTCAAGTTTGTCATTGTACCAGATCCTTGGTTTCCTTTTCTTGGCCCTACTCTTCCTCCCTTTAGGTAGAACAAATGACAGTGGCTCATGTCCATCATCTTCATCCTCAAACAACAACCCATCATCTTCTTCATCTGATGAAGGAATGAAATCAGGTTTCACCTCCTCCAACACACTTGAATGTGACCTAGTAGTAGGGCCTCTCCTAACTACCAGCTTCTTCCTCCTTTTTGCAGGTTTTTGCATTGCTGCTTCTTCTGTTGCAACAACATTGACCTCATCCTCCTTCTCCTGCTCCTCCTCCTCCTCCTCCATCTCAAACAAATCCTCAACCTCAGTGTAACCCTCATAATGTACTTTTTCCTCTTCTGAATCCTCATCTGAATCTTCATCTGAATCTTGATCTTCAACTTCTTGCTCTGCTAGTTTATTCCCCTCAATTATCTCTATGTCTTCACATATCCTGTACTTCTCCATTACAGCTTTGAGCTTCCTCTTACTAAAATTTCTGCTCTCTTGTGTGCACTGACTATGAAAAACAACACCTTCTTTATCTACAGCAAGAACTCCAGGCTCACTGAGATCATACACTAAAGGTGGTTCATACAATATAGTTGCTAAATCTTCTTCTCTCCTCTGACAGACATTGCTGTACTTTGATCTCACTAAATCTTCTTCTATTTGACATACAAAAGGTGCTGTTGCCCTCACTAGCAAATTCAGAAATAAACTATGCTCATATTTTTTCTTAAGTTGCTGCAGTTTGATGTTTGTGTCAATCAATTCTAACCCATGCTCTCTTTCCTCTCCTCTACCTAAATTCTTCATGTGGTACAGTTCATCAGAGAAGGAATAACCTTGTGTGTGCATCAGTGCATATAAGTTCAGAAATTTCACATCTGAGCTGCATATCTTCCTATCCAGATTATGTTGTGCATCAAAATGAATCCGAACATCCCAAACAGCATCATCCAAACTACAATTGACAGCACAAATTTACACTATCATGAGCAACTAACCCTAGCCCCCTGTTTTGAAATATACAGAAAGAAGGAGAGAAGAGAGGGACTTACAGCACGCCTCCAGCAGCTCCACTGGTCCACTGATGGCTACTGCTAGGGTTGGCCACCCATATCTCTGCCAGCCTCACCCTATCCTCCATGGACAGCGCCGCCTCCTCCTCCAAATCCTCGTCGTCTGCGCTGGAGTAGTACGAACTGGAGCCGTCGACGTCGTCCAGACCTAAGTGGTCATCGCTCCCGAGGCCGGGAAG
This sequence comes from Thinopyrum elongatum, assembly GCA_011799875.1. Taxonomy (NCBI): domain Eukaryota; kingdom Viridiplantae; phylum Streptophyta; class Magnoliopsida; order Poales; family Poaceae; genus Thinopyrum; species Thinopyrum elongatum. The sequence goes on from CM022301.1 coordinate 281,312,153, forward strand.
GTCTCCGTACCCGCCCGCACCGTCGCCGCCACCGGGAGTCGCCGAGGGAGAGGGGAGAGGAAACTAGGGTTCGTCCCGTACGGGTTCGACCCGACCCAGCTACATGGTGCGACCGAGCCGGCTGGGATGAGTCACCAAGCGGGTGCGCGCGGGTAGGCCACCGTGGCACCTGACACATGGGCCCGGTCGGTCAGATACGTGGTCAATACGTGCTTATACGCTGTCAGACTGTTTTGCAACACTTAGGCTTTGAGTTGGTACTGGACTGCAAAAAAAGTGAGTAGTGGTACTGATTCGTCACGACGTGCCGAAGTGTGGTAGTTCCTTGCAATTAACTCAAATTTAAAGAACAATCATCAAATTCATGGAAACCTAATACATCACATAAAGTTTTTGGAATCGTGGAAACGCTAGCACCCAAATCACACAAAGCAAAACACTCATAATCTTTAATCTTAATCTTAATAGTAGGTTCCCACTCATCATAAAGCTTTCTAGGGATAGAAACTTCCAACTCAAGTTTTTCTTCAAAAGATTTCATCATAGCATCAACGATATGTTTAGTAAAAGCTTTATTTTGATTATAAGCATGAGGAGAATTCAACATGGATTGCAACAAGGAAATACAATCTATCAAAGAACAATTATCATAATTAAAGTCCTTGAAATCCAAAAGGGTGGGTTCATCGCTACTTAAAGTTTTGACCTCTCCAATCCCACTTTTATCAATTTTTTATTAAGATCTTTAAACTCCAAATCATTGGGATGCCTTCTAGCTAAAGTTGACTCATCTCCAGTCCCATATTTATCAAGATTTATATTAGAAAACAAAGATTCAATAGGAGTCACACCAATCACTTTAAGATCTTCATCATCATTCAAAGACTCCGGTTTAGCGGCCATCTTGTTTACCAAAGTAGTTTGTTTATCGGAAATTTGGCCTACTAGATTTTCAATATGAGAAAATTGAGATTTAAGACCATAAATTTCCTTAATGACATCATCAAGCTCTTTATTAATATATTCCATCATAGTTTTTTGTTCTTTAAGCTCGTTCCTAAAGAAACTATTATGCTCATATTGCAATGACATGAATCTTTTTGCATTATTCTCAATCTCTTCCAACTTTCTATGATAGGGACCAATTTTTTTAAATTGAGACATGATGACACCAAAGTAATCTAACACACAAGTAAGCAAAAAGCAAACGAAAAGACGAATGGAAGAAGGGCAAATAAAAAGGCAAATATTTTTGTGATTTTCTGAAATCGTTTTAGAAGTGGGGGAGAGGAAAACAAGAGGCAAATGGCAAATAATGTAATGCAAGAGATGAGAGTTTATGATGGGTACTTGGTAGGCTTGACGTAGAACCTCCCCGGCAACGGCGCCAGAAATTCTTCCTGCTACTTCTTGAGCTTGCGTTGGTTTTTCCCTTGAAGAGGAAAGGGTGATGCAGCAAAGTAGAGATAAGTATTTCCCTCTGTTTGAGAACCAAGGTATCAATCTAGTAGGAGGTACGAGCAAGTCTGCAATCTATGTACCTGCACAAACAATCAAACACTTGCACCCATCGCTATAAAGGGGTTGTCAATCCCTTCACGGTCACTTGCAAGGATGAGATCTAATAGAGATGGATATAAAAGATTACTAAAATGTAAAACAAAGTAAAAACAAATAAATTGCAGCAAGGTATTTTTGGGTTTTTGGTTTTATAGATCTGAAAATATATGATGGAAAATAGACCCGGGGGCCATAGGTTTCACTAGAGGCTTCTCTCTTGAAGAAAGCATACAGTGGGTGAACAAAATACTGTTGAGCAATTGATAGAAAAGCGAATAATTATGATGATATCCAAGGTAATGATCATGAATATAGGCATCACGTCCGTGACAAGTAGACCGACTCCTGCCTGCATCTACTACTATTACTCCACACATCGACCGCTATCCAGCATGCATCTAGAGTATTAAGTTCATAAGAACGGAGTAACGCCTTAAGCAAGATGACATGATGTAGAGGGATAAACTCAAGCAATATGATATAAACCCCATATTTTTACCCTTGATGGCAACAATACAATACGTGCCTCACTACCCCTACTATGTCACTAGGTGAGGACACTGCAAGATTGAACCCAAAACTAAGCACCTCTCCCATTGCAAGAAAAACCAATCTAGTTGGCCAAACCAAACCGATAATTCGAAGAGAAATACAAAGATATTTAATCATGCATAAAAGAGTTCAGAGAAGACTCAAATAATATTCATAGATAATCTGATCATAAACTCACAATTCATCGGATCTCAACAAACACACCGCAGAAAGTATTACATCGAATAGATCTCCAAGAACATCGAGGAGAACATTGTATTGAAGATTAAAGAGAGAGAAGAAGCCATCTAGCTACTTGCTATGGACCCGTAGGTCAGTGGTAAACTACTCACATATCATTGGTAGGGCAATAGGGTTGATGTAGAAGCCCTCCGTGATCGAATCCCGCTCCGGTAGATCGCCGGAAAAGGCCCCAAGATGGGATCTCACGAGAACAGAAGCTTGCGGCGGCGAAAAAGTATTTTGGTGGACGGCTCTAGTGGTTTGGGAATATTTTAGGATTTATAGAGCTAAGATGGAGGTCGGTGGACTCCCGAGGGGCCCACAAGCCAGGGGCGCCCCCCTAGGGCGCGCCCTGAGGGCTTGTGGAGCCCTCGGGACTCTCCTGGCCCTCTCACCAAGTCTTCTGGGTGTCTTCTGGTCCAAGAAAAATCATCGCGAAAGTTTTATTCTGTTTGGACTCCGTTTGATATTCCTTTTCTGTAAAACTCAAAAACAATCAAAAAACAAAAACTGGCATTGGGCTCCAGGTTAATATGTTAGTCCCACAAATAATATAAAATTGCATATAAAACATCCAAGATAGATAATATAATAGCATGGAACAATAAAAAATTATAGATACGTTGGAGACGTATCACTCCTGCCCAGGTTCCGCCTCGAGACGGTGGCGCTTCGTCCCAAAAGTCTTCGCTTCATTTTTTCTAGGGAAAATAGCCTCATATAGCAGAAGATGGGCATTGAAGGCCTGCTAGGGGGCCCATGAGCTCATAGGGCGCGCCCTATGAGCTTATCGCTCCCTGGTCGCTCCCCTTCTGGTATTTCTTCCGCCAATATTTTTTATATATTCTAAAATAATTCTCCATAAATTTTCAGGTCATTTGGAGTTGTGGAGAATATCTATCTCTATTGTAGCTTTCTTAGGTCCAGAATTCCAGCCGCCGGCTATCCCCTCTTCATCTGAAACTTGCAAAATAAGAGAGAAAAGGCATTAGAATAGCATCATAAAGTGAAATAATGACCCAAAACATAATAACGGTTGGAAAACTTGATACAAAATGGATGTATCAACTCCCCCAAGTTTAGACCTCGCTCGTCCTCAAGCGAAAGCCGAACTCGATAATCATGACCACATGTTTAGAGAGAGAGGCGTTGATAAAACAAAATACGGACATGAAAGCATCATGATCATTATCATAACAGCAATATAACATCATAAAACTTCTCATGCTAAAGTAACAATTCATTCACATGCTAAAGTATGGACCATAAACTTCATTGGAAACTAACATCGGTCACTGAAACAATTGTAATTTATCATATTTTCAGAAAGAGTCTATGTAAGAGCTTTGTTTAGCAAGTTCACATACTCATCTATCATTTAGTCTTCTATGGTTGTTGACACTCACGATATATTTATGGAGCAAAAGTTTCAGTTAAACACATAGGAAGATGGGGGTTTATAGTTTTCACCTCCCAACTTATTTACCTCAAGGATAATTTCAACAATAATAACTCATGATCACCTACATCCAACTGGATATATATGCTTGGATCTTTCGGTACCACATGATGCTTGCCAAGTGGAGAATAATCAAGAATGGAATAGGGATGAACATTATTGATTCTTGCATAAAAATAAATACCAAAAAGTAAAAGATAGTCCCTTCACAGAGGGAAGCAGAGGTTGTCATGCGCTTTTTATTTTTGGATATGCAAGCTCTTAATGGAAATGAACATCACTTTATATTTCCCCTTGTGATTGCAACCTTTATTATGCAGTCCATCGCTTTTATTTCTTTACCGTCACAAGATCGTACAAAGCTTATTTTTCCTTACAATTAAAGGTCATACATATTTAAAAAAAATTATTGCTTTATGCACCGATGACAACTTACTTGAAGGATCTTATTCAATCCATAGGTAGATATGGTGGACTCTCATGACAAGAAACTTCAAGTAAATTATAGATATGTTAGAGAATCCATAAAAATATAACTTCTATGTGAATTGATACGTCTCCAATGTATCTATAATTTTTTATTGTTCCATGCTGTTATATTATCATTCTTGGATGTTTTATATTCATTTTATAGCAACTTTATATCATTTTTGGGACTAACCTATTGACATAGTGCCCAGTGCCAGTTGCAGTTTTTTGCTTGTTTTTTACTTTGTAGAATATCCATATCAAACGAAGTCCAAATGCAGCGAAACTTTTTGGAGATTTTTTTCTGCCCATAAGACAACTTGGGAGCCAAGGAAGTGCAAGAGGGGAGGCCTGTGGGGCCCACAAGGCACCAGGGCGCGCCCTGGTGGGCAGTAGGGCCCACGGGAGTCCTTTCCACCGTCTCTCAGCTCTATAAATACCCAAATATTCCAGAAACCCTGAGGGAGTCAACGAAAAACAATTCCAGCCGCCGCAAGTTCCAGAACCACGAGATCCAATCTAGAGCCCTATTCCGGCACCTTGCCGAAGGGGAACACGATCACGGAGGGGTTCATCATCCTCATTGGTGCTTCTCCGATGATGCGTGAGTAGTTTACCATAGACCTACGTATCTGTAGGCAGTAGCTAGATGACTTCTTCTCTCTTTTCGATTCTCAATACAATGTTCTACTCAATGTTCTTGGAGATCTATTTGATGTAATGACTTTTTGCGGTGTGTTTGTTGGGATCCGATGAATTGCGACTTTATGATCAGATCTATCTATGAATATTATTTGAGTCTTCTTTGATCTCTTATATGCATGATTATTATAGCCTCGTATTTCTTCTCCGAAACTTATCTATTTCAAAGAAAATCTTATCTATTTCATTTCTTTCATGCAGATGCATATCATTTTCATGGTCTAGCAAATATTGTTCTATTGGATCAGTAGGAGGCACAGCAATAGAAGCAAGACCAATTATTTCATCCTTACTAGGCAACTCTTTATTATGATGTTTTCTACTGAACTTGGAAAAATTAAACTCATGAGACTCATCACCAAAACTAACACTGATAGTTTGTTTCTCGCAATCTATTTTAGCATTAACGGTGTTCAAGAAAGGTCTACCAAAGATAATGGGACAAAAGTCATCTTGTGGGGAACCAAGAACAAGAAAATCAGTAGGGTATTTTACTTTCCCACACAAGACTTCAACATCTCTAACAATCCCAAGTGGTGTGATGGTGTCCCTATTAGCAAGTTTAATAGTAACATCTATGTCTTCTATTTCAGCGGGTGCTATATCATTCATAATTTCTTGATATAAGGTAAAAGGAATGGCACTCACGCTAGCACCTATGTCGCATAAACCATGATAACAACGATCTCCTATTTTAACTAAAACAATAGGCATGCCAACAATGGGTCTATGTTTATCTTTTTCATCGGGTTTGGCAATTCTAGCAGCTTCATCACAGAAGTAAATAACATGCCCATCTATATTTTCAACGAAGAGATCTTTAACCATAGCAACACTAGGTTCTACTTTGATTTGTTCAGCAGGTTTGGAAGTTCTAATATAACTTTTGTTGACCACAGTTGAGACTTTAGCATGTTCCTCTATCCTAACAGGGAAAGGTGGTTTTTCAATATAAGCAGTAGACACAACTGGATCAACATTGTAAATAATAGTTTCATCTTTAGCTATTATTAGTTCTTTAATTTCTTCTTTGATAGGTGGGTGATATTTAAACCGCTTCTCCTTAGGGAGGTCAACATGAGTAGCAAATGATTCACAAAAGGAGGCTACTATCTCAGAGTCAAGTCCATATTTAGTGCTGAACTTTTGAAAAGCATCGGTATTCATAAAAGATTTAACACAATCATACTTGAGCTTAATACCTGACTCTTTACCTTCGTCGAGTTCCCAATCTTCAGAGTTGCATTTAATTCTTTCTAAAAGATCCCACCGGAAGTCAATAGTCTTCTTCATAAAGGAACCAGTACAAGAAGTATCAAGCATGGATCGATCATCATGAGAAAGCCGAGCATAAAAATTCTGAATAATAATTTCTCTTGAGAGCTCATGATTGGGGAATGAATATAACATTGACTTAAGCCTACCCCAAGCTAGAGAGATACTTTCTCCTTCACGAGGCCAAAAATTATATATATAATTCTGATCACGATGAACTAGATGCATAGGATAATTTTTTGGGTGAAATTCCAATTTCAATCGATCCCAATTCCAAGATCCAATATCATCACATAGCCTATACCATGCCAATGCTTTTCCCTTCAAAGATAAAGGGAAAACCTTCTTCTTAGCTTCATCTCCGGGTAAACCTGCAAGCTTAAATAATCCACAAATTTCATCCACATATATCAAGTGCATATCAGGATGTTCAGTTTCATCTCCTGCATAAGGATTAGCTAGCAGTTGTTCTATCATACCCGAAGGAATTTCATAAACAATATTTTTAGTAGGTGCAGTAGGTTGAGGGCTAACTAATTGTGGTTCCGGTCGAGGTGAAGATACCCCGAACAAACCCCTCAAAGGATTGTTTTCCATAGTAACAAGTGACAATAAATTTCAGCACATAGTAATAATTTTTCCTTACCGATTTCCACTTACCAAGAGCGCTGCACTCCCCGGCAACGGCGCCAGAAAAGAGCCTTGATGACCCACAAGTATAGGGGATCAATCGTAGTCCTTTCGATAAGTAAGAGTGTCGAACCCAACGAGGAGCAGAAGGAAATGACAAGCGGTTTTCAGCAAGGTAATGTCTGCAAGCACTGAAATTATAAGTAACGAGTAGTTTGGTAGCAAGATAATTTGTAACGAGCAAGTAACGGTAATGGTAACAAAAGTGCAGCAAGGTAGCCCAATCCTTTTGAGGCAAAGGACAGGCCAAAACGGTCTCTTATGATAAGCAAAGCGTTTTTTAGGGTACACGGGAATTTCATCTAGTCACTTTCATCATGTTGGTTTGATTGGTGTTCGCTACTTTGATAATTTGATATGTGGGTGGACTGTTGCTTAGGTGCTGGTCTTACTTGAACAAACCTCCTACTTATGATTAACCCCCTCGCAAGCATCCGCAACTACGACAAAAGTATTAAGAATAAATCTAACCATAGCATTAAACTTTTGGATCCAAATCAGTCCCTTACGAAATAACGCATAAACTAGGGTTTAAGCTTCTATCACTCTCGCAACCCATCATCTAATAACTACTCCACAATGCATTCCCTTAGGCCCAAATATGGTGAAGTGTCATGTAGTCGACGTTCACATGACACCACTAAGGGAATCACAACATACATATCATCAAAATATCGAACACATATCAAGTTCACATGATTACTTGCAACAAGATTTCTCCCGTGACCTCAAGAACAAAAGTAACTACTCACAAATGATAATCATGCTCAAGATCAGAGGGGTATTAAATAGCATAATGGATCTGAACATATAATCTTCCACCAAATAAACCATATAGTAATCAACTACAAGATGTAATCAACACTACTAGTCACCCACAAGTACCAATCTATAGTTCCGGTATAAAGATTGAACACAAGAGATGAACTAGGGTTTGAGAGGAGATGATGCTGTTGAAGATGTTGATGGAGATTGCCCTCCCCAAGATGGGAGAGTTGTTGGTGATGATGATGACGATGATTTCCCCCTCCGGGAGGGAAGTTCCCCTGGCGGAATCGCTCTGCCGGAGGGCAAAAGTGCTCCTGCCCAAGTTCCGCCTCGAGACGGCGGCGCTTCGTCCCGAAAGTCCTCCCTTATTGTTTCTAGGTCAAAATGACTTATATACCAGAAGAGGGGCACCGGAGGTGGGCCGAGGAGGGCACAACCCACCAGGGCGCGCCCAGGTGGGTTGTGCCCACCTGGTGGGCCCCCTCTGGTAGTTATTTGCTCCAATAATTCTTATTTATTCCATAAAAATTCCTCGTGAAGTTTCAGCTCATTTGGAGTTGTGCAGAATAGGTAGCCTAACGTAGCTTTTTCAGGTCCAGATTTCCAGCTGCCGGAATTCTCCCTCTTTGTGTGAACCTTGCATATTATGAGAGAAAAGGCATTAGAATTACTCCAAAAAGCATTATTATGCATAAAAACATCATAAATAACATTAGGAAAACATGATGCAAAATGGACGTATCAGCGCACTCAGAGCGGGCACCACATGTGCACCCTGCAAGGCCCGACACCACCTTCTTCCATCGATCCATCTTCAGGGCAGAGACTGACGCATCGACCGTGTCAGGCCTCTCTACCATCAAAGCCGACGCTAGACAGCGTCGTCCTCCTGCGCGAGTCCATTCCCGCACATCAGATGTCGAATCTGCACTGCGTCATTCCGTCGAGATCCGTCGCCATCAATGTGTAGGATGAAGCACCGCTCCACCAAAGATGCGGTCCACTGGTCCCTCGAGCCCATGCATGCCTCCAAGAACGATGCCCCCAGGGGGGAAATGACACAAGAGCGCCGCCGTCTTCCGATCTACTGATCTAGGGTTTCCCCCGAAGGTAGCAGATAGTGGCCTAGAACTTCTCCGCGGTGATGCCTCCAAGAAGGGAACGACACCGAAGAGCGCCGCCATCGCCGGCTTGGCATCTAGCCGAGAGCAGGTTTTCACCCAGATCTGTTCCAAGAACTCCATCCAACTTTTTGTGCACGGATTGCCACCTTCTATGCCGAGGACTGGACCAAAAGGAACCAGCTGCCGCCACCTGACCAGCCGCGCCACCACCACGGTGCCAGAGCAGCCCGTATCGTTAGGCCCACCGCGCCAGCCTGTCGCCACGCACCAGATCCTCCGGCCCGCCTAACCCAACTGGGGCCGATGAAATCCGAGATTCCGACCACCGCCACAGGGGCGCCTCCGCCGTGGAAGGCCGCGCCGCCGGTCGCCGCCGCCACATCCTTTGTCGGGATCCCGCCGCACCACGCCGCCGAATCACCGTAGTGGCCATGTCATCGCCGCCGCTAGAAGAAGACGCCATCGCACGCGAGGGAGAAGACCCCACCGCCGCCGTCACAGCCCACAGCCCGGGCTCACCGACGGGAGGGAGGGATCGGGGAGAGGAGGCCTAGGGCGCGGCGGCGCAATCTCCCCCGTGTCGCCTAGGGTTGGCGACGCGGGGGTCATGGGGCTCAACCTAGTCAAAACGATAGCGCTTGTTGGGAGGCAACCCAATGAATAAAATAATTGTTTTCTCTTTTTATTTCTGTTTTTGTGTGTTCACACAATTATGCTACTGTTATGATTGTATTTTTATGTTTCAATTAGTGTTTGTGCCAAGTAAAGCCTTTAGGATCATGTTGGGTGATAGTTGATTTGATCCTGTTGAAAAACAGAAACTTTTATGTCCAGTAGCAGAATTGATGTGCTCTGCTGGAGCGACAAAAAATTCAGAATTTTTTACACAAGATTGATATACAAATTTCCTACGTTGTCCTAAATTTTCAGAATTTTTGGAGTTACAGAAGTATGGTTAAAGTACTGATTACTACAGACTGTTCTGTTTTTGACAGATTCTGTTTTCATTGCATTGTGTGCTTATTTTGATGAATCTATGGATTGTATCGGGGGGTATAAGCCATGGTAAAGTTAGAATACATTAGGTATAATTCAATAATAAAATATGAATGGGTTTGCAATAGTACTTAAAGTGGTAATTTTCTTTATTATACTAACGGGTCTCACGAAGATTTTGTTGAGTTTTGTGTGATTGAAGTTTTCAAGTTTTGGGTGAGATCACGATGGATGAAGGAATAAGGAGTGAAAAGAGCCTCAGCTTGGGGATGCCCATGGCACCCCAAGGTAATATTAAAGGAGAACCAAGCAACGAGCTTGGGGATGCCCCGGAAGGCATCCCCTCTTTCTTCTAACAACCATCGTAATTTTACTAGGAACTATATTTTTATTCGTCACATATCATGAGTTTTGCTTGGAGCGTCTTGTATTATATGAGTCTTTTCTTGTTTTGCTTTTTAGTTTGTCACAATCATCCTTGCTGGACACACCTATTTGAGAAAGCCATAATGATGCTATGATTTGTTAGAATTGCTCTATGTGCTTCACATAAATTTTTTGAGCTACGGAATTGCTCTAGTGCTTCACTTATATCTTTTTTAGCACGGTTGTGCTTTAATTTTTTGAAGAAATACTCTCATGCTCCACTTAGATTTATTTGAGAGTTAGTAAATTTTTGAAGAAATTCTCTCATGCTTCACTTATATTATTTTGAGAGAAGAAAAAAAGGGTTATTTATGCTCATGTTCTTCACTTAAATTTATTTGAGAGCTTGTCATAAGCAATGGCAATTTATTAAACTAGTACCAAAGTGACAGATATCCAAGAGGGATATAATAAAAACTTTTATGAAGATCATTGGATATTATAAACTTGATTCTTTGTAATAGTTTTGAGATATGATGATAAGTAATATGTGAGTCATGTTGGTGAGTAATTATGCTTTAGTAAGAATATTGCTGTTAAAGTTTGTGATTCCCTATGCAAGCACAAAAGTTAATAGTTATGCAATGAAATTGCATCCTACTTGTGGTGCATTATTCGGTGTTAGTTATGCTTAATGCTCGTTTATGATTGTTTTTGTTTCGTTGTTGGTTGCTTCTCAATCTATTTGCTAGCCTTTCCTTGTACTAAGTGGGAATACTACTTGTGCATCCAAAATCCTCAAACCAAGTTGTGCCATATGAGTCCACCATACCTACCTATTTGCGGTATTTCCATGCCGTTCCAAGTAAATTTGTATGTGCGAACTCTAATTTTCAAAATGAATTTCCTTTTTGTGTGCCCGTACCGCTCATGAAGCATCAAAATGAATTTCCTTTTTCCATGCTAGATGTGGTATTCTCAAGATGAGTGTTTATTCACTTGTCATTGCACGAGAGTGTGGCGATAATAGGGATGGCCAGTCCCAAAATGAAAAAGAAATTTACTTTATGTTGTCAAATAATAAATTCCTTGGAAAGTGTTGGTATGGAAGGCACCCATGGATACGACTAGCCATGGATTGTGAAAGCATGGTGGAAAAAGAAATAAACTTTATTTTATGTTTGGGAACCGCCTATGATATATCTAGCATGGAAAGTATTGGGAATTCTCGGTCGTTTTCGTTGACGGGAAAAGCATGCCTCTCAAAATATTTTATCTCTCAATTTAAGCTTTGAGCTCTCGCACCTCTACAAATCTCTGCTTCCCTCTGCGAAGGGCCTATCTATTTACTTTATGCAATTTTTATTTTTTATTTGAGTCTCCATCTTCTCTTATAAAAGCACCAACTAGGGAGCACTATGATCATACTTGTGCATTGGATGTAGCTAATATTCGAGTGTGTTTAATGAATGGATCAATGATTGAGCATGATGGGCTAGGGATAACTTTCTTTAGTGTTGATATTTTGAAAGACATGGTTGCCTGTTGATATGCTTGAGTATTGAAATCTTCATGTCAAATATAGACTATTGCTTTGAATCATCTAAAAGTCCAAATGTCCATGCTACAAAAGAAAAGAATATGTGATGAACATGTTAGGCAGCATTCCACATCAAAAATTCTGTTTTTATCTTTTACCTACTCGAGGACGAGCAGGAATTAAGCTTGGAGATGCTGATACGTCTCCAACGTATCTATATTTTTTTATTGTTCCATGCTGTTATATTATCTTCTTAGACGTTTTATATTCATTTTATAGCAACTTTATATCATTTTTTGGGACTAACCTATTGACATAGTGCCCAGTGCCAGTTGCTATTTTTTGCTTGTTCTTTACTTCGCAGAATATCCATATCAAACGAAGTCCAAATGCAGCGAAACTTTTTGGATATTTTTTTCTGCCTAGAAGACAACTTGGGAGCCAAGAAAGTGCAAGAGGGAAGGCCCGTAGGGCCCACAAGGCACCAGGGCGCGCCAGAGGCCCCAGGCGCGCGCTGGTGGGTAGTGGGGCCCACGGGAGTCCTTTCCACCGCCTCTCAGCTCTATAAATACCCAAATATTCTAGAAACCCTGAGGGAGTCAACGAAAAACAATTCCAGCCGCCGCAAGTTCCAGAACCACGAGGTCCAATCTAGAGCCCTATCCCGGCACCTTGTCGGAGGGGAACACGATGACGGAGGGGTTCGTCATCCTCATTGGTGCTCCTCCGATGATGCGTGAGTAGTTTACCACAGACAGTAACTAGATGGCTTCTTCTCTCTTTTTGATTCTCAATACAATGTTCTCCTCGATGTTCTTGGAGATCTATTCGTTGTAATAATTTTTTGTGGTGTATTTGTTGGGATCCGATGAATTGCGAGTTTATGATCAGATCTATCTATGAATATTATTTGAGTCTTCTTTGATCTCTTATATGCATGATTATTATAGCCTTGTATTTCTTCTCTGAAACTTTGGTTTGGTTTGGCCCACTATATTGATTTTTCTTGCAATGGGAAGAGGTGCTTTGTGATGAGGTTTGATCTTGCGGTGTCCTCACCCAGTGACAGAAGGGGTAGCAAGGCACGTATGCATCGTTGCCATTAAAGATAAAATACGAGGTCTATTCCTACATGAATAGATCTTGTCTACATCATGTCATCGTTCTTATTCCATTACTTCGTTTCCCCATGAACTTAATACACTAGATGCGTGCTGGATAGCGGTCGATGTGTGGAGTAATAGTAGTAGATGTAGGCAGGAGTCGGTCTACTAATCTTGGATGTGATGCCTATATACATGATCATTGCCTTGGATATCGTCATAATTATTTGATCTTCTATCAATTGCCCAACAGTAATTTGTTTACCCACCGTATGCTATTTTCTCGAGAGAAGCCACTAGTGAAATCTACGGCCCCCGGGTCTATTTTCTATCATATTGTTTTTAGATCTATTATTCCAGAAACCCAAGAATACCATGCTGCACTTTTTCTTTCTTTATTTTATTTTGTATTTTTGTCAGATCTATTTATCAAATCTCATACAATTTAATCTATCTCAATACCAAGGAGGGATTGACAACCCCTCTTACGCGTTGGGTTGCAAGTATTTGTTATTTGTGTGCAGGTACCGTTTACATAGTGTTGCTTGGTTCTCCTACTAGATTGATAACCTTGGTTTCATAACTGAGGGGAATACTTACCGTTGCTGTGCTGCATCATCCTCTCCTCTTCGGGGAAATACCAACGCAGATACAAGTGATACGTCTCCATCGTATCTACTTTTCCAAACTCTTTTGCCCTTCTTTTGGACTCTAATTTGCATGATTTGAATGGAACTAACCCGGACTGATACTGTTTTCAGCAGAATTGCCATGGTGTTATTTTTGTGCAGAAATAAAAGTTCTCGGATTGACCTAAAAATTTACGGAGAATATTTTTGGAATATATAAAAAATATTGGCGTAAGAATTATCCAGAGGGGGTCCACCCAGAGGCCACAAGCCTGGGGGGCACGCCCCCCCTAGGGCGCGCCTAGAGGGCTTGTGGGCCCCCTGGACCTCCTCCGACCTCAACTCCAACTCTATATAACCTTATTCGGGGAGAAAAAAATCAGAGAGAAGGATTCATCGCGTTTTACGATACGGAGCCGCCGCCGCCTCCTGTTCTTCATCGGGAGGGCAGATTTGGAGTCTGTTGGGGATATAACTATTGAGTATAAATCGCCCAGGAGGGGCCAGGTTATGCTCATAGTGATTTACCTGTATTGAAGCCCATGAAGACATAGAAGATGGCGACTTACGAAGGAGACTTAATAAGAAGGCCCAAAGCCCAAAGGCGAGTTAGGGCCCATAGATGTAAACCGCCATAAGTATATGACTTGTATTGTAAGATAGGAAAGAGTGGATACCGAGCCGGACACGTTTATGAGCCGGCCGGGATTCTGTGAACCGCCGGGCGTCAACCTGTGTATATAAAGGGACGACCCAGCGGCGGTTTAGAGGAGGGGAGAATAGATCGAGAGCCAGGTTAAGTGTATTCGCTCCCTGGTCATCGAAACCCTAGCAATACCACCTCAAACTGGATTAGGCCTTCACCTTCACCGCAAGGGGCCGAACCAGTATAAACTCCCCATGTCCTTTGCCCTGATTAACCCCTTTAAACTAACCTCATTGCGATGGCTCCACGACTAAGTCCTCACACTAGGACATCTGTCGTGACTATTCCATGATAATTGGCGCCCACCGTGGGGCTAGCGCACGGTGGTTTCTTGTTCTTGAAGGGCAACTTCGAAGGGATCAAGGGATACGCTGTGGGCCGGATGACCAAGAGTCGTCGCGGCAAGCTCTACATCGACGACGAAGGCTGGGGCCCCGAGGCCGGCTCAATTGAGTACGGGTACCGGGTCCCCTTCGGTGGAATTCACGTCTTCATTGGCAAGATCGGCGAACCGGGCCCTGAGCCGGACACCTGCACCGACATCATCGAGATGGCTCAGCGTGCAAAACCCGCCCGAGTTCAGCCCGCCATGAGTCGTGCCTTCGTGGGATTCATCAATGGTGCGGGATCTGAGGATAAATCAGTATCTGACGGTGAGACAGTTGTCTATTCTGATGGCGAGTCATCCACCGGTGAAACCGAGTCATTGTACCGACTGCAAGACGGTCGGTTTGGGGGCTGTTCCGATGGCGATAGTATTCCGGACCCCTACGAGCCGCCGAACCGGGTTGCAATCTTCATGGTCGGTACGCAGCCAGTGCAGCACTCTTCAACTGCAGCGGCATTGATTTCCGGATCAGCAGCGGCGACGGCAGCCGGGGCAGGAGGCCCTGCGCGCCCGCCGGCTCAAGTCTTGTCCGGTTTACTAGACACCTTGGCAATACTGCTGACGACAAAGGTTAACCCAGATAATCAAGATCAGCATAACGCGGAAGTCATGAAATTGCGAGATCAGATAGCTCAAGCTAAGGAAGACCTGGCAGCTGAAGATGCTAGGATGGCTGCGGAGCGGGTTACGTTGGATGCTCAGGCGCAGCGGATTCAGTCGGAGTCTTACCGGCTCATGCTAGATCAGAACGCTTCAAACGAAGTCATGAGGAGGAGGCATCAGTCTCGCCTGCCACCGGTTTACGAGGCGAGGAACCTCTTTAACACGCCAGGAGCAGGAACCAGTAACCCACCAGTGGCGGACCGGGTTGAAGCGCCTGGTACGAGAGCGCCGGTTCAGCCGCGCACCACGGATCCGCCTCGTCAGAACAATATCCCGCTGCAACACATGCCAACACCACCGGGTCATTACTCTAACCCTTTGGATAACATGATCGCTACGGCGTCACGATTGGCGGCTATCCCAGTTGAAGACGAGTCTCCAACGGCGGTTGATATGCGGAGGGCTAGAGAGCTCCTTCAGACAGCATTGGTTCAGCAGCAGGCTTATTCTTACAGTCGAAGCCGGATTCATTCCACCCCTCGCCCAAGCCGGAGTTACAGTAGGCATATTGACGAACCAGCTGTGTCAAGCAGTGGGCGGAACCATAACCAGCCTCGTGGACATAAGCCGGCGGGCGGTGGTGCTAATGCTCAGAACATGGTGGATCAAGGTAGAGCACGTCGAGAGGCCGAGCTGGCGGCGCAATATGCGGCCCGTCAACCTTCTCCGGTTCGTCCGACAACTTCGGTGGAGCCAGGTGTAACCTTTAGGAATTTGGGCGTGCCATGTTTAGTGCCGGCCATACGTAATGAGCGTCTGCCCAAGGATTTTAAGGGCCCTCGCAAGGTGCCTAACTATACAGCCGATTTACCTCCTGAAGCATGGATCGAGAGTTATGAGATGGCCATGGAATTGCTAGATGTTAGCGATGCGGCATGTGCTAAATATTTCCCCCTGATGTTGGATGGAACGGCTCACACTTGGTTGAAGGGGCTCCCTGCCAACTCCATTGGGTCATGGGCCGAGTTAAAGGCCCGGTTTATCCAGAATTTCAAAGATACGTGCAAGCAGCCTATGTCAATTGTGGATCTGGATGCCTGTGTCCAAGAAGAGGGTGAGTCCACAACCCATTGGGTGCGCCGGGTTTCGACCATCTTACATTCATCGGATCGCATCAATGCCGGTTCAGCGGTCATAATGTTGGAGAAGAATTGCCGGTTTACGCCTCTTAAGCAGAAGTTGGGTCGGCTCAAGCGCCACTGCAATGACATGGGAGAGCTGATGACGGCTCTGGTTAAGTACGCTGACTCTGATGGTACCAAGGACCCCGAGTCTGATGATGACAAGCCGTGAAAGGGAAAGAAGAGCAGCAGCACCAGAGGACAGCAGCATAATCCGGTGAATCAGGGAGGCAATGGTAAGCGCAAAGCTGATAAGTTTGGACTTTGTGGCTAACACCAACGCACAGAATAATGGCCAGCGTCGTAAAGGTAAACCACCCCCACGGGCCGGAGGGTCAGGCTTTAATCTTGAGCAGATGCTAAATCAGCCCTGCCCAAGGCATGGGACGCGAGAAAGACCGTCTGGCCACCTCTGGAAGGATTGCTACATCATGAAGGAGTATAAAAATTCCAATCTTTTTCAAGACAATCATGGACCGGGTGGTGGTTCAGGGTCCGGTTCTCATGGGCCGGGTTACGGCGGTGGCGGTTCTAGTTCTGGATTCCAAGGTAATCAGGGCAATCAAGGCAATCAGGGTGGCTACCATCAACAGTCAGGTCAGGGGAATCAGCAGTAGCAATCTGGGTATCAGAGTAACCCAAACCAGTTGAATAGTGGGCAGTACCACGTCTTCACCACAAATTTATGCAAACGGGGTCAGAAGCTTCACAAAAGGGCAGTGAACGCCGTTGAACCGGTGGTTCCCCGTTACTTGCGCTGGTCTGAGCAGCCCATCGTGTGGAGTCGGGAAGACCACCCGCCCCGAGTTGATAATCCGGGTCACCTAGCATTGGTGGTTGCACCCCAGGTTGGAGGGTATAAGTTTACCAAGGTACTCATGGACGGAGGGAGCAGCATCAATATCCTTTATTACGAAACTTTCCGTCGCATGGGGTTGACAGATAAAAATCTTAAACCGTCGAATACAGTTTTCCATGGTGTGGTGCCTGGTAAGTCGGCGTACCCTGTTGGTAAGATAGCTCTGAAAGTTGCCTTTGGAGATGATCATGACTCTAGGTCAGAGACATTGACCTTTGAAGTAGTCAAAATTCACAGCCTGTATCACGCTCTGTTTGGACGGCCGGCTTATGCCAAGTTCATGGCACGGCCTTGTTATGTTTATCTGCAGCTCAAGATGCCAGGTTACAAGGGGACCATCACAGTACACGGGAGCCGAAAGATAGCCTTGGAATGTGAAGAGGGTGATGCGGCTTATGCTGAGTCAGTTTGTGCAACGGAGGAGTTAAAATTTTACAAGGACAATGTTGATCCGGCGGATATGACGTCTTTGAAAAAGCCAACTACAGAGCATGATCCGGTTTTGAAGTTTAAATCGGCAGATGACACTAAGATGGTTGATTTTGCTCCTGGCGATTCATCCAAGCAGTTCAGCATCAGTGCTAATATGGATCCGAAATAGGAAAGCGCGCTCATCGAGTTCATTCGTGAGAACCGAGACATCTTTGCATGGAAACCTTCTGACATGCCAGGTGTACCGAGGGAACTCGCTGAGCACACTCTCAATATTAATCCCAAGTTTAAACCGGTCAAGCAGTTTCTTCGTCATTTCAATGAAGAAAGGCGTAAGGCCATTGGTGAGGAGGTAGCCCGGCTCTTGGCGGCTGGGTTTATTGTTGAAGTTTTTCATCCTGAGTGGTTGGCTAACCCGGTGCTGGTACTTAAGAAGAACGGCACTTGGCGCATGTGTGTGGACTACACGGATTTAAACAAGGCTTGTCCGGCTGATCCTTTTGCTCTCCCTTGTATTGATCACATTATTGATGCTACGGCGGGTTGTGAGCGTTTGAGTTTTTTGGATGCTTATTCTGGTTATCATCAGATCAAGATGGCAGTTAAGGACCAGGAGAAGACAGCTTTCATAACTCCCTTTGGAGCCTTCTGCTATGTGTCTATGCCTTTTGGGCTCAAGAGTGCCCAGGCGACTTACCAGCGATGTGTGCAGAATTGTCTTCATAATCAGATTGGACGCAATGTTCATGCTTATGTAGATGATATTGTGGTGAAATCCAGAAAGAAGGAGACGTTGATAGACGACTTGAAGGAAACCTTTGATAATCTCCGAGTTTATAAGATGATGCTTAATCCGGCCAAGTGTGTTTTTGGTGTGCCGGCGGGCAAGCTTTTGGGCTTTCTGGTGTCTAACAGGGGCATTGAAGCTAATCCGGAGAAGATCAAAGCTGTTACTTCTCTGGCTAAACCGGCGTGTATCAATGATGTTCAACGTCTGGCGGGTCGTATTGCGGCGCTAAGCCGGTTCATAAGCCGCCTCGGTGAGAAGGCCATCCCTTTGTATCAGATGATGAAAAAGACAGATGACTTCGTATGGAGTGACGCTGCTAATGAGGCATTTGAGGCGCTTAAGAAGCAGCTGGCTGAGCCGCCGGTCCTAGCTGCGCCCGTTGATAAGGAGCCGCTGTTGTTATATGTGGCTGCTAATAGCCGGGCTGTCAGTGTGGCTATTGTGGTTGAAAGGAAAGAGGCAGGCAAGGAATATCCGGTTCAACGGCCGGTTTATTATATCAGCGAAGTGCTTATTGAGTCCAAGCAGAGATACCCACATTGGCAGAAGCTTGTATATGGGGTTTTCATGGCAAGCCGGAAGCTTAAGCAATATTTTCAGGGTCACCCCATTACTGTGGTTAGCTCTGGTCCTTTAGGAGATATCATACAAAACAGGGAAGCAACAGGCCGGGTTGCCAAATGGGCCATTGAACTTGGGCCTCATGGTTTGAAGTATATGCCTCGCACAGCCATCAAGTCTCAAGCACTGGTGGATTTCATCAATGACTGGACAGAGCTGCAGATGCCTGAGGAAAAACCAGATAACACATATTGGACTATTCACTTTGATGGGTCCAGGCAATTGGAGGGCTCGGGGGCTGGAGTTGTGCTTGCTTCCCCTCGAGGTGATAAATTTTGTTATGTTCTCTGTTTGATGTTCCCTTGCACTAACAATGCAGCTGAATATGAGGCCTTGCTCCACGGTCTTCGGATGGCTAAGGAGATGAACTTAAGCCGGGTAAGGTGCTTTGGTGACTCAGATTTGGTGGCTCAACAAGTCTCTGGTACTTGGGATTCTAAGGATCCCCTCATGGCGGCTTATCGACGAGAGGTGGATGTTATTGCTGGTCACTTCAAGGGTTATCAAGTTGAGCATGTTGATCGGAGGAAAAATGAAGCGGCTGATGCCTTAAGCCGGTTGGGTTCTCAACGTAAACCGGTGCCACCTAATGTCTTTCTTGACGTTTTGCATAACCCGTCGGTCAAGTTACCTACAGAGGAGGATTTGGCTATTCCTGACCCGGAAGCTCAGTTGGTGGCGGCTCTTCATGCTATTCCTGATTGGACAGTTCCATATTTGGCATATATGACCCGGGGCGAGTTACCCGAGGATGAAACCTTGGCCAGGCAAATAACCCGGCGGTCCAAGTCAATGACAATTGTCAATGGAGAGCTGCACCATTGCAGTGTTACCGGGGCATTTCAGCGTTGTGTTTCTCCTGAAGAAGGCTGTGAGATTCTGTGTGAGATCCATGAAGGAGATTGTGGTCATCACGCCGGCTCTAAATCTCTTGTAGCCAAGGCTTTTCGTCACGGTTTTTATTGGCTGACGGCTCATGCTAATGCTGAGGACTTAGTCAAAAAATGTGACGGTTGTCAGAAATTTTCATGTCGAGCTCATGTTCCGGCTCTGGAGTTGAGAATGATTCCAATCACTTGGCCGTTTGCAGTTTGGGGGCTTGATATGGTTGGACCTTTTAAGAGGTCCAAGGATAAGAAGACCCACCTCTTGGTGGCGGTTGATAAATTCACTAAGTGGGTAGAGGCAGAGCCAGTCAGTAAGTGTGATGCAGCAACGGCGGTTCAATTCATGAAGAAGGTGATCTTCCATTTTGGCTTTCCACACAGCATTGTAACAGACAATGGCACTAATCTCTCCAAGGGTGCTATGAAAGAATTTTGTCAACGTGAGCATATCCGGCTTGATGTATCGTCAGTGGCTCACCCCCAATCTAATGGTCAAGCTGAGAGAGCCAATCAAGAGATCCTGAGAGGCATCAAGCCCCGGCTTATGGTTCCCTTACAGAGGACGCCGGGTTGTTGGGTAGAGGAGTTACTCTCGGTGCTATGGAGCATCAACACAACGCCCAACAGATCTACGGGTTACACGCCTTTTTTCATGGTTTATGGAGCAGAGGCGGTTCTCCCCAGTGACATCCGCCATGACTCACCCCGGGTGGCGGCTTACGTTGAAGCTGATAATGAAAAGGCACGTCAGGATGCACTTGACCTGTTAGATGAGGCGCGTGATCTCGCAGCGGCTCGTTCGGCGATTTACCAGCAAGATCTACGTCGTTATCACAGCCGCCGGGTCAAGACCAGAACCTTTAAAGAAGGCGACTTAGTGCTCCGGCTTATCCAGGATCAGACTGATATGCACAAGTTATCCCCACCTTGGGAAGGACCCTTTGTGGTCAGCAAGAATCTGAACAACGGGTCATACTACCTTATTGATGTTCGAGACCACAAGGACTCACGCACGTCGGAGGAAGAGACTCGCCGGCCGTGGAATATTGCTCATCTTCGGCCTTACTACACCTGAGCCATTGGCTCTTCTGATGTACATATTTTTGACAATGTATATATTAAACCGGCACCCCTGCTAAAGCAGGGCCTCTATCGTTTTTTCTTAATGAGTCTTTGGTTACTTGGGGGCTTCCGGCTTATGAGCGAAGTTATGATTACCCTTTGAACCGGCTTATAAGCCAACTGAAAAAAAACTTGGGGGCTTGCTACCCAGGTTAAAGGTACCAAAGAGAGTCTATTGCAAAATCACAGCTCAAACATAGGTGCCCCTTGAGCACAGCTCAAAAATATTACTTGGGGGCTCCTTGATTCTAAAGAACAAAGAGTTTGTATAACCCTTGTAATAGGCTTAAAAGCCTGGCTTGGAAGCCAGGTGTATTCACCTAAAACCCCGGGTTATCCTGCCTTTTTAAGTAAGCCACTCCGCCCAGGTATTCCTGGAATGACCCGCCGAACATTTGACAAGTCAATCTTATACAGACCCTGAACTTGTCAAAGTTAAAATGACGATTGGTTAAGTGAGGTCCATCTTATAAGGTTTGTATATAGGTTTAACTCAGTGGATGTGCGGCCCGTGAAAGCACTCGATTTTCGGCCTGGCAGCCCATGAAAAGCCTCATTTTTTCATTTGTTTTATTCCACAGTTTTTGAGGTTTATTTGATGAGGCTTATAATGCTTTATGATCATAATTCATCCGGTGTTTATTAACCCGGCCTGGCTTTTGACTATAAGTCACCAGTATGAGATAAGATAATATCCGGTGTATATTAACCCGGCCTGGTTTTGTTCATAAGCCAAACAATCTATGATAATTACCAGTGCTCAAAGTTTGGGTTCTCCCCCTTACTACACCGGTTTGGTAAACCAACAGTGTGATCAAATATCACAGGTATGATATATTTTAAATTTGGTTATTCTGAAAGTCCAGCCTTGGGTATAAGCTATGTTAGTTTCCATGGTTTTATATTGGGCGTTATGACCCGTCCAGCGGTAAACCGCCAGGACACTTTTAATCCGTTGCATGCAGGAGCAGATTCCACATTGTTAATATTATAAGCATAAGTGGCATATCTTAACATGGTGGATTAGCAGTGTCATGCAAAGTAAATATGCACGATGGCATAGCAGAACAAGAGTTTAAGCTAGCCTATTACAAGGCGTTTGGTGCCCAAAAGAATAATTGTTTTAACAAGTCTTAAAGAAAGCAGCTGCTAAACCGGCCTCTGGTTTACGAGTCCTGGCCTGGCTGACTTGAAGGTTGCGGATCGTCCAGCGCCGGTTCATCTTCCTCCTCTCTACCCAGTGGCTGGAAGCCAATGGTGGTCCAATCGATCCCAGTTAAGGCCTTGAATACAGCTTCATCACTTATAAGTATAGAGGGGTCAACATCAGGGGCATAGGTATGCTTACGGATTGGAGGAATAAGATTTGGAGCATCATAAGTTGGCGCGTTAACTCTCTTGTTGTTGGCATCATAAATCGACTGATAATGTGAAAGATCGGTTTCTTCAGCCAATTGCTAGCCAATGGGCGCATTTGCCTCGTCAAGGCTCTGAGGTCATCGTTATTAAACTCTGACCCGTCCTCCTTTATGCTCGGGTAGCCGTTTCCCACATCGGCCGGATCAAGATCAGATATCCAAGCTTTGGCCTGAGTCCGTGCAGTAAGAGCACCCGCCCTGGCAGCTGACTTCTTTAGCTCTTCAAACCATGCAGGCATCATCGCCAGCCTTTCCAACGTCTCCTTGATCAAGGCTGGGGGCGGTTTATTATGGGAAGCTGTGCAGATAACCCGTTGTACGCCGGTATATAATTGCTCTGTAAGTGTATAGGCGGCTTTCAGTTCCTGCATCATCAAAAACATCGGTAAACCGACAGTCTCTTACATAATACATGTTCAAAGCTTATGAAGAAGTTATTTACCAAATACGGCAGCGGTCATGGCATTTATTTGTTGTTTCAAGCCAGTCAGCTCCTCAGCTACCGGATTAAGGGCAGCCTCAACATCCTCAGCCCTCTTCAGCAGAGTTGACTTTTCTGTATCCCAACCTGCCCACTCGTTCTTAAAGCTCTCCTTCAGTTTTTCCATTGCTGTTAAGGCACTGGTCAGTTCTCCCTTGGCTTTGGAGGTCTCGGCTTGTTGTGACTTGATATTTTCTTGAAGGTCGGTGATTTGAGATTCCTTCTTGTTAAGATCAGCCTGCAAGAGACATGTAATTAATTAGATAGCAGTGCATATTCAAAGTCCCAAGCACATAACAAGTAATATACTTGGCACTTGGGGGCTAATGTCTATTGCTTCTTATCAAAAAAAATTACAAGTCCCAAGCACATAACAACTATCAGCTTGATGGTCAACCGGATTATAAAGGTCCTAAGTAAGAATTTTGAGCCTTACAGCATAATTAGTCTCAACTTAACATATTTGTTAAGTCGACCCTTGTGGGCTACACAGGCGAAATTGAAGAGCTATTATTCTAAAGTCCCGGTTCATATTGAACTTATAAACCAGCCCTTGCGGGCTAGTGGAGTTGATCTATATGGTTCTTGAAAGTTTGCAGAACATTCTATTCTTTTATGTCCAGTAAACTTGGCGGCTAAGGGAAGAATATTTATGCAGAGTTAACAGCATTTACCTCATATCGCTCCTTCATCATGTTCAGTAAACCGGCTTCATAATCACGGCTTGTGTGCAAATGGTTTAAAAACCCAGAATGAATATCTTGGGCGCTGAGGTGGGCATAGCTTTCCAAGTCCACCTTCCACTTGCCCTTGTCAACAGCAGAAAATTCTTCTTTGGCACTATGTTTTGACAGAGCAGTGGGGTTGCCAGGGGCTGTACACCCGACACCGGTAACTACAACATCGTCGGCTTTATCAGCAGCAGCCTTAGTTGGGCTTGGCAGTTTATCAGCATGACCCATCGGATCAATTTCCATCTGTTCAACAAAGGTTTCATGATCTTGCGGTGGCGGATCATCAAGAATAGCTTCAGTATTTGGTTCAAACTGTTCCTGGTTCTTTTCCGGATCAGTTGGCGCGCTGTCATCAGCCGGTTTGTTCAATTTGGCCTTTTTACTAGGTCTGGCCTTGGCTCTGACAGAGACGCAAATAACAGGTTAGTATAATGATCAAGCATAAGGTATAAGGGGTTAGTTAAAAATGCTCACCCAGGAACAGTTTTGAGGGTTGGAATTTGTGTCCCTGTGGACTCGCCAGAGGATGAATGGGAAGTTCCCTGATAGTTTGAATCAGACGGATTAAGAGGTTGTCGGAAATAGCCCGCCTTGGGATAAGATGTGTCAGAAATAGAAGAGACCTCTGGGTGGCGTTTACGAACTGGCGAGTTCGGTAAACCGGAAGAAGTGACCACATGGCCGCTATGCCGGGTTGTGCGGCGAGCTTCGTGTTGCTGCTTCTTCAAAAGAAAGTTTGGATTCAAGTAAGCTAGGGGGTGAGAAAATCTTATTTTCCGGCTTGCTTGTCGGGTTTTCTGTGTGGGCAGAGGTTCTGAACCGGATGAGAGAATAGTTACCTCTACGTCGTTTGCGCAGCTAGCTTCTGCGTCGTCCTGATAAAAATCATCGTCAATGATATGTATGAAAAAAGAGCCAAGTGAATCAAGTTCTACCTCTGACTCCAGATTATCATCGTCAATGTTTAACTCGGTAGGCTCGGTGTTTTTCTTCTTAGCGGGCTTCTTGTTGACCTTGGTCTTGACACGAGGCATTTTGGCCGGTTTATCCTGCGGTTTCTTCTTCCAGAACGGATCATCACCCTGTTAAAGATTGAAAAAATCATAAGGGAGTATTAAGAATATGGATTAAAGCAGGAGTGGGGCAATTCTTACAGCTGGCGGTTTATTTGAAGCGCAAAAAGGACTAAGTCCTGTTTTGCTACAGTCGGTCACCGGTTCATCCAACATCTTCTTGACAGATTCAGTAATTTCAGCATCAGTCAGCTGAATACCAGTGTGGCATTGAGGGTCTTTCACATCCCCTGTGTACTCACACATTAAACCGGAGAGACGGCTTAAAGGCAAAATGCTCCAGGATACCCAGCAACGGACAAAATCAATGCCTGTCAAACCGTTTGCCACAAAGGCTCTGAGCTTTGAAAGCTGTGGTGCATATTTGGACAGTTCCTTTGCATTGAGTCTTTGGGGGAATGGATGTGCATCGGTAAGCTGGTGAGCACGGTAACCCGACAGAGGATTCTCGCCAGCTGGAGATGTATCTTGGCAATAGAACCAAGTTTGATTCCAACCTTTGGGATGGCTATGATGCTTAGCGTGAGGGAAGCTGACGTCTTTTCTCTTCTGAATTGAAACCCCGCCAAGTTCAGTATTGGGCCCATCCGTAAATTCAGTGCGGTGGTTTAAATAGAAGAAATCTCTGAACAGGTCGACTGTGGGCTCTTCTTGTAGGTAGGCTTCACAAAACACTTGAAAATTGCAAATATTGGACACGAAGTTAGGCCCAAGATCTTGAGGGTGAAGTTGGAAGAAGTGAAGCACGTCACAGAATTTTTTTGATCCGGGAGGGCTAAACCCTCGTCTCAGATGATCAACAAAAACGATCACTTCCCCATCCTTGGGCTCAGGAGGATTTTCTGGACCGGGGGCTCTCCAGTGGATGTCTTCCTTTTTCGCTAAAGCGCCGGTTGCAACATACCCGTTCAGTTCTTCTTCTGTAACCCGGGATTGAACCCAGTTACAGGAATAAAAGGATTTGGCCATTTATACGATAACCTGGAAAAGATTTGTGCCGGTTTAAGGTTCATGGTTAACAGGCAGAAAGTGTTGAAGCATGCATAATTGTTAAACCGGACAGTGACGTTATCAAATTACAAAGACGAGCACTTGGCGGTTTAAGAGGGGACTAATGGTACCTGGCAGGTTATTATTTTCTGAAGTTAAACCGCCTATACGGATATTGAAAGTATAGATCTGAAGTTGGAAAATGGCTAAGTGATGAAAAACATGTTTCACAGATTGGTATTGCAATTTTGGATCTACCGCGTGTCAGAAAATGAAAATATATTCAGACCTAAAATACTGGTACTTGAGAAGTATATGAAGGTCCAGATTGGATATTTCTACCTAAAAGAGATGCTCTAATGAGGAAAAAGGGACTAGGATTATTGCCGCACAGGATAAATATCAAGCTCGAATCAAACCTCATGCTACAGCAAAGAACAGGTGAAGAAACAGTGTCGAACCTCCATGAACTTGTTCGAACCCTAATGAGATCTACGGAGGGAAGGAGGAAGAACTTACCAAGGCTGTTGAACGGCGGAGGCGCGTGAGAAAACTCTGGGCCAAGTCAGGTTGATGCAGCGGCCAAGGGTGATGCAGAGGAGAGGGTCAATGGCGGCGGCTGGACTCGAGAGCAGTGCGTCATGAGGAAGACGAGGAAGACGAAGAGGCCGAGGGGGGAAAGTGAAAAGGACCCCTGGCCCTATTTATAAGGTGAATGGATAAGTGGCATGCATGGGAATCGAGGAGCTCCAAATTGGATATGTGACAGGGCTGACGCCTCGATTTTCGGAGGTTCATTAAAAAGGAGATGCATATATGATTTCTGGATGTTTATAAAATTAATGACAGGTGACGTCATGGCGGGTTATCATGATCTCGGAAGATGATGTCATGGCGAGTTACAAATTTTTGCGAAGGTAATGAAGAGGGAATTTTCCTAAGTGTTGAAGATTGACATGAACAAGTTCAAATCAACCTGGGGCCTAATGTTGGGGATATAACTATTGAGTATAAACCGCCCAGGAGGGGCCGGGTTATGCTCATAGTGATTTACCTGTATTGAAGCCCATGAAGACATAGAAGATGGCGACTTACGAAGGAGACTTAATAAGATGGCCCAAAGCCCAAAGGCGAGTTAGGGCCCATAGATGTAAACCGCCATAAGTATATGACTTGTATTGTAAGATAGGAAAGAGTGGATACCAAGCTGGACACGTTTATGAGCCGGCCGGGATTCTGTGAACCGCCGGGCGTCAACCTGTGTATATAAAGGGACGACCCGGCGGCGGTTTAGAGGAGGGGAGAACAGATCGAGAGCCAGGTTAAGCGTATTCGCTCCCTGGTCATCGAAACCCTAGCAATACCACCTCAAACTGGATTAGGCCTTCACCTTCACCGCAAGGGGCCGAACTAGTATAAACTCCCCGTGTCCTTTGCCCTGATTAACCCCTTTAAACTAACCTCATTGTGATGGCTCCACGACTAAGTCCTCACACTAGGACATCTGCCATGACTATTCCACGACAGAGTCTGTTTTGGGCTCCGGAGAGGGGGATTCGTCGCCATCATCATCACCAACCTTCCTCCATCACTAATTTCATGATGCTCACCGCTGTGCGTGAGTAATTCCATCGTAGGCTTGCTGGACGGTGATGGGTTGGATGAGATTTATCATGTAATCGAGTTAGTTTTGGTAGGGTTTGATCCCTAGTATCCACTATGTTCTGAGATTGATGTTGCTATGACTTTGCTATGCTTAATGCTTGTCACTAGGGCCCAAGTGCCATGATTTTAGATCTGAACCTATTATGTTTTCATGAATATATTTGTGTTCTTGATCCTATCTTACAAGTTGTAGACACCTATTACGTGTTATGATCCACATAGCCCAAGGTGACAATAATTGGGATTCTTTCCGGTGATTACCGTAGTTTGAGGAGTTCATGTATTCACTAAGTGCTAATGCTTTGGTCCGGTTCTCTATTAAAAGGAGGCCTTAATATCCCTTAGTTTCCATTAGGACCCCGCTGCCACGGGAGGTAGGACAAAAGATGCCATGCAAGTTCTTTTCCATAAGCACGTATGACTATATTCGAAATACATGCCTATATTATATTGATGAATTGGAGCTAGTTCTGTGTCACCCTAGGTTATAACTGTTGCATGATGAATGCCATCCGACATAATTATCTGTCACTAATCCGTTGCCTACGAGCTTTTCACATATTGATCTTTGCTAAGTTACTTTGTCATTGTTACTGTTACAATCACTACAAAACTGCTACTTTTACTCTTGCCACCGTTACCGTTACTTCCATACTACTTTGCTACTAAAAACTTTGCTGCAGATATTAAGTATTTCAGGTGTGGTTGAATTGACAACTCAGCTGCTAATACTCGTGAATATTCTTTGGCTCCCCTTGTGTCGAATCAATAAATTTGGGTTGAATACTCTACCCTCGAAAATTGTTGCGATCCCCTATACTTGTGTGTTATCAAGACCTTTTTCTGGCGCCGTTGCTGGGGAGCATAGCTCTATTCTCTGAGTCACTTGGGATTTATATCTGTTGATCACTATGAGGAATTTGAAAGATAACAAAACCAAGATTTTTCCCTCTACTACGAGGGGAGGTAAGGAACTGCCATCTAGCTCTGCACTTGATTCACCTTCTGTTTTGAGTAAGCTTGCGACACCTACACCTGCTATTCATTCTGATATGTCACAAGTAATTGATGATGCTACTTCTGCTATGCATGATGCTTATGATGATACTTTGCTTGATAATACCGTGCCACTGGGTGAATTTCTTGATGAACAAATTGCTAGAGTTAATGCTGAAAGTGATGATATTTCTGAGACTGATGAAATTATTGAAACTAAACACTTTGAAACACCTGTTAGACCTAGCTCTCCTAGATATGAACTTCCTGTTATACCTGAGGGCTGTGTTATGGATGGAGAGGTAGCTAGGGACTTTCTTGCTTGTAAGGATAGAGATGATCTTAAGAAATTGCTTGTCAAGTTGAAAGAAAAATCTTTGAATGCTAGAATGCAATATGATCCTAAGTTTGCTACTTCATCTATCTTTGTTACTGATAAGGATTATGAATTCTCTGTCGATCCTGAGTTAATTACTTTGGTTGAATCTGATCCTTTCCATGGTTATGAATCTGAAACTGTTGTGGCACATCTTACTAAATTAAATGATATAGCCACCCTATTTGCTCATGAGGAAAACATTCGCTATTACTATATTCTTAAGTTGTTTCCTTTCTCGTTAAAGGGTGATGCTAAGATATGGTTTAATTCTCTTGCTCCTGGTTGTGTGCGTAGTCCCCAGGATATGATATATTACTTCTCTGAAAATATTTTCCTGCTCACAAGAAACAAGCTGCTTTACAGGAAATATTTAACTTTGTGCAAATTGAAGAAGAGAGTCTCCCACAAGCTTGGGGGAGGCTTCTCCAATTACTTAATGCTTTGCCTGATCATCCTCTCAAGAAAAATAAAAAACTTGATATCTTTTATAATGGACTAACCGATGCTTCTAGGGACCACCTAGATAGTTGTGCTAGTTGTGTTTTTAGGGAATGAACTATTGAACAAGCTGAAGTACTATTGAATAATATATTGAGTAATGATAATGATTGGAACCTTCCCGAACCACCACCGAAGCCAACTCCGAAGAAAAGAGGTATTCTATTTCTCAGTCCTGAAGATATGCAAGAGGCAAAGAAATCTATGAAAGAAAAAAGGTATTAAAGCTGAAGATGTTAAGAATTTACCACCTATTAAAGAAATCCATGGTCTTAATACTCTGACACAGGTAGTAGAGGTAAATTCTCTTTATAGATTTGATGAAGGTGATATTCCTTATAATAAGTCTGCTAGTCAATGCTTGGATGAATTTGATAATTTATTGTTAAACAAGAAAATTTCAATGCATATGTTAGTAGACAATTAAAATGTAATGCTTATATGCTTGACTGCTTGGGTGACTACATGTGTAGAACTGTTAATGATCTCAAAATTATTAGTAAACATGCTTCCATGGTAAAAACTCAAGTAGAACAAGTTCTCAAGGCACAAAATGATTTGATAAATGAGATGAATAATAAGAACAATGACCATGCTGTTAGAGTTATGACTAGAGGAGGTAAAATGACTCAAGAACCTTTGTATCCTGAGGGCCATCCTAAGTGAATTGAACAAGATTCTCAGAGAATTAATACTGATGCACCTAGTCCTAGTAATAAAAAGAAAAAGAAAACTGATAGGACTTTGCATGCTTCTAGTGAACCTGTTGCAGACACACCTGAGAATCCAAATGATATTTCTATTTCTGATGCTGAGACACAATCTGGTGATGAACATGAACCTAGTGATAATGTTAATGATGATGTTCATGTTGATGCTCAACCTAGTAATGATAATGATGTGGAGATTGAACCTGCTGTTGATCTTGATAACCCACAATCTAAGAATAAAAGATATGATAAGAGAGACTTCATTGCTAGGAAACATGGTAAAGAAAGAGGACCATGGGTTCAGAAACCCATGCCCTTTCCTCCTAAACCATCCAAGAAAAAGGATGATGAGGATTTTGAGCGCTTTGCTGAAATGCTTAGACCTGTCTTTTTGCATATGCGTTTGACTGATATTCTGAAAATGTCTCCTTATGTTAAGTATATGAAAGATATTGTTACAAATAAAAGAAATATACCGGAAGCTGAAATTTCCACCATGCTTGTTAATTACACATTTAAAGGTGGAATACCAAAGAAACTAGGAGATCCAGGAATACCAACTATACCATGCTCCATTAAAAGAAATTATGTTAAAACTGCTTTATATGATTTGGGAGCCGGTGTTAGTGTTATGCCTTTCTCTTTATATCGTAGACTTGATTTGAATAAGTTGACACCAACTGAAATCTCCTTGCAAATGGCTGATAAATCAACTATTATACCCATCGGTATTTGTGAGGATGTGTCTGTCGTAGTTGCAAATGTTACTATTTTAACGGACTTTGTTATTCTTGATATACCCGAGGACGATAGTATGTCGACCATCCTTGGTAGACCCTTTTTGAATACTACAAGGGCTGTTATTGATTGCAACAAGGGCAATGTCACTTTTCATGTTAATGGTTATGAGCACATGGTACACGTTCCGAAGAAACAACCTCAAGTTAATAGCATCAATTCTATTGGAAAATTTTCAACTATTGCTATTGGAGGTTTTGAATTCCCTATTCCTACTGTCAAAAATAAATATGATATTCTTATTGTTGGGGACATGCATATCCCCGTTGAGGTAACCTAGTGTTATACGAAGATTCTCCGGTTTCATGTCATTCGGAAGAAGTTTGTTAATAAGACTTGATCAACCTTGTTAATGGATTCCTTTTGACAGGCATGAGATGGATGAATTTAGTAAACACAACTTTCTGTACCCACTTTTTACTTTCTGTTATTTAGAATAAATAAAGCAAAAATACTATTATTAGTCTATTTTCTGAATTATCCGTGCAATAAAAGATGTCCCGAAAATAAAAGTTCTCCAAATGTCCTGAAAATTTAGTATGATTTTTTATGGAATATTTTAGAATTTCTGGCATTGAAAACACACCAGGAGGCAGCACCAGTGGGCCACAAGCCCACAGGGCGCGCCCACCCCCTAGGCACGCCTAGGTGGCTTGTGGGCCCCACGTGGGTCCCCCTCACTTATTCCAGCACCCATCCACTTCGTCTGCCTCCAGAAAAAATCCCACCATTGCTCAAACCCGTGTTCTAGCTCATTTTGCTGCCATTTTCGATCTCCTTGCTCAAAGCTCCATTCGCGAAACTGTTTTGGGGGATTGTTCTTCGGTATGTGACTCCTCCAATGGTCCAATTAGTTTTTGTTCTAGTGCTTTATATATTGCAAATTTTTGCTACTGTGGTGACCTTGTTCTTGAGCTTGCATGCCAAATTTATATGGTCCAAAGTAGTTTTGATGCATGATATAGCCTCTAGACACTTGTGGGAGTAGCTGCTATCAATCTTGTTGAGTTTTGTTCACTTTTATTTTGAGTCACTAAAAATTTCAGAATTTTTCAGAGAAAAAGGAAAGAAATGATGGAGAGATGGTTAAGGGGTTCTTCAAGCCGGAATTCAAATGAAAATGAAAATGAGGAGAAGAAGAAGCCCAAGTACAACCTTCCGCGTACGGCGGAGGTTCGGCCATGTGAATGGCCAAGTGATGCATTCTTGAGGGCGGCCGGAATTTATGATGATTTCTATTATTTGGCGGAGAATGCAGGCATCACCGACTTCCTCCAAGATAAGTGTGAACAATACCTTCTGCTCACTAACACCTTCGTGCAAAACTTTCACTTTCATGCTAGGAAGGATCCTCCCATGGTAGAATTTCACTTGTATGATGTGCCTAAGCAAATGACACTTTATGATTTTTGCGATGTTTGCAAATTACCTTATGAGGGCAGCGTCAGTGAATCACGTCCTAGAGACATGGAGGACTTTATTGATGAAACTACTGTAGAGGAAGAGAGAGGAGTGTCGGAAGCGAGAGTGGCTAGCTTGCATTTTCCTGTTTTACGCTATTATTCATTATTTTCTGGGAGATGTTCGATTGGTCCTGGGGATAACCGAGGCCTTAGTGCCCCGGACCTTGCTATTTTGTGCCATGACTTATATTGTGATAGAACTTTTAGTTTGGGCGCTATTGTTGCTCGTCGGTTAAACACAAACCGCATGAAGGGTCCCATCTTTGGAGGTATCTATGACTCTCGCCTTGCTGAACATTTTGAGATACCCATTAGGCATGATGAGGAGGAGGAGATGCTGCTACCCATTAGATATTTGAACTATAATAGTATGGTAACACACGATTTTATTAAGAAGGATAAGGACAAGAGACTCCTCTACAACTTAGTATTTAGTCAGGATACTTGTGAGACTATTGCTTTGCATGCTTCTTCTTTGTTCGATATTCGTTCAGGCAGGTACACTATTATGCCCGAGGACATCTACAGATTTTGAGGTCTTTCACAACCCCCAGCACCTGAGCCAGCACCAGTTCCTGATCCATATCAGAAGCCCGTTTTTCAGTGGGAGCCACAGGAGCTCGCTAACCAGTGGAACCCTCAAGACCCTCCGGAGTATCGAGGAGAGGGTTATTTCGAGCCGTGGCCCTAGACCAACGTAGGCAAAAAGCCTAAGCTTGGGGGAGTACGTATTTCTCACCGACATTACATTCATGTTCACACAATCATTTCAGTTGTCGGTGTTCATACTTTTTTCATTGTATTATCCATGCGAGTTTATTTCTTTTTCGCTTTCTTCTTGTGTGTTTGAAAAACTTTGAGAAAATCCAAAAAAAATTAGTTCTCTTTTATTTTTAGATTTTGTTTCTAGTTTAATTTAGTTGTAGTATTAAAAGAAAACCCAAAAAGATTTCTCGTTCTTCTTTTACTTGTTGGGATCTTTCCCGTGTAAATAGTTTTTCTCGTTCTTGTTTTACTTTCTTCAAAAAAACAAAAACTCCAAAAATATTTTAGTGTGTTTCTTTGAAATTCTCTTCTTTTTCTTTGGGTCGTAAGGAGAAGACCACGATGAAAATGTTGAGTGGCTCTCATACGCATTATTGTTGATCTAACAGAGAGCCCATATTACCTTGTCTTCTCCTTTGAATAAATGTTTGCAGATTCTAGCTTAGTCCAATGCACGTGCACTCTTATTATTATTTACACCGTTCGGTCGTGCAAGTGAAAGGCAATAATGACGATATATGATGAAATGATTGAGATGGAGAAAAGCTGGTACGAACTCGACCTATTTTATTTTTGTAAATATGATTAGCTCATCGTTCTTGATTCAGCCCATTATGAATGAAACATGTTTGCAATGACAATTAGAGATTATAGTTACTCATGCCATGCCTAATTAGCTAGGAGTGGATAATGGTTTATCTTGTGTGCCAACATGCTTTTAAGATGGTTATGATGTAGTATGATAGGATGGTATCCTCCTTTGAATGATTCGAGTGGCTTAACTTGGCACATGTCCACGCATGTAGTTGTAACAAAAACAACATAGCCTCCACGATATTTATGTTCATGGTGATTTATATCCTACTCATGCTTGCACTCAATGTTGGTTAATCTCTATGCATGTTTATGACCGTTGTCGCTCTCTAGTTGGTCGCTCCTCAATCTTTTGCTAGCCTTCACTTGTACTAAGCGGGAATACTGCTTGTGCATCCACTTCCTTAAACCCAAAGTTGTTCCATATGAGTCCACCATACCTACCTATATGCGGTATTTACCTGCCGTTCCAATTAAATTTACATGTGCCAAACTCTAAACCTTCAACTGATAATCTGTTTTGTATGCCCGAATCGCTCATGTAGCGACTGGGGGCTGTCGGTATCTTCCATGCTAGGTGGGTTATTCTCACGATGAGTGTTTATTCACTTGTCATTAATGAGAAAGTGGCTGGTAATCGGGATGCCCAGTTCCATGCTCTAAATCAAATCAAGATATAAATATCAAACAGAACTCCCCCAGGACTGTCGTTGGTATGGATGGTACCCGTGGATTCGGCTAGCCGTGGAGTGTGATTGTTGGTGGAGGGGGAGTAAAAACTTTACCATTCTGTTTGGGAACCGCCTATAATGTATCTAGCATGGAAGATAGTGAGATCTCTTGGTTGTTTTGTTGACAATGAACGCATACCGCTCAAAATTATATTTATCTCTGTTTTAAAAGCTCGAGCTTTAACACCTCTGCAAATCCCTGCTTCCCTCTGCGAAGGGCCTATCTATTTACTTTTATTGCTGAGTCATCATCCTCTTATAAAAAGCACCAGCTAGAGAGCACCACTTTCATTTGTATGCTTTGTTATTAATTGATATTGTGTATGAGTGTGACTGGATCTCTTTTGCCATGAATTATAATGTCTAGTCAGTCCTTGATCTTCAGGGGTGCTCTGCATTTATGTTTTGCGGTCTCAGAAAGGGCTAGCGAGATACCATTTTGTCATATCATATCATGACTGTTTTGAAAAAGTGTTGTCATATGAGATTTATTATTATTGCTCGCTAGTTGATTATGCCATTGATATGAGTAAATGTGAGACCTAAATGTTATTGTGAATATGGTTAGTTCATAATCTTTGCTAAAAACCTGAATATTGGCTAGACATATTTGCAACAACAAGATCAAACAGAGTTTGTAAAAGTTTTTTCTTTGTCACTTTCAGTTTGTCAACTGAATTGCTTGAGGACAAGCAATGGGTTAAGCTTGGGGGAGTTGATAAGTCTCCATCGTATCTACTTTTCCAAATTCTTTTGCCCTTATTTTGGACTCTAATTTTCATGATTTGAATATAACTAACCCGGACTGACGCTGTTTTCAGCAGAATTGTCATGGTGTTATTTTTGTGCAGAAATAAAAGTTCTCGGATTGACCTGAAAATTTACGGAGAATATTTTTGGAATATATAAAAAATATTGGCGTAAGAATTATCCAGAGGGGGTCCACCCAGAGGCCACAAGCGTGGGGGGCGCGCCCTCCCCTAGGGCGCGCCTAGAGGGCTTGTGGGCCCCCTGGACCTCCTCCGACCTCAACTCCAACTCTATATAACCCTATTCGGGGAGAAAAAAATCAGAGAGAATGATTCATCGCGTTTTACGATACGGAGCCGCCGCCGCCTCCTGTTCTTCATCGGGAGGGCAGATCTGGAGTCTGTTTTGGGCTCCGGAGAGGGGGATTCGTCGCCATCATCATCACCAACCTTCCTCCATCACCAATTTCATGATGCTCACCGTCGTGCATGAGTAATTCCATCATAGGCTTGCTGGACAGTGATGGGTTGGATGAGATTTATCATGTAATCGAGTTAGTTTTGTTAGGGTTTGATCCCTAGTATCCACTATGTTCTGAGATTGATGTTGCTATGACTTTGCTATGCTTAATGCTTGTCACTAGGGCCCGAGTGCCATGATTTCAGATCTGAACCTATTATGTTTTCATGAATATATTTGTGTTCTTGATCCTATCTTGCAAGTTGTAGACACCTATTACGTGTTATGATCCGCATACCCCAAGGTGACAATAATTGGGATTCTTTCCTGTGATTACCGTAGTTTGAGGAGTTCATGTATTCACTAAGTGCTAATGCTTTGGTTCGGTTCTCTATTAAAAGGAGGCCTTAATATCCCTTAGTTTCCATTAGGACCCCGCTGCCACGGGAGGGTAGGACAAAAGATGTCATGCAAGTTCTTTTCCATAAGCACGTATGACTATATTCGGAATACATGCCTACATTATATTGATGAATTGGAGCTAGTTCTGTGTCACCCTAGGTTATAACTGTTGCATGATGAATGCCATCCGACATAATTATCCATCACTGATCTGTTTCCTACGAACTTTTCACATATTGATCTTTGCTAAGTTACTTTGCCGTTGTTACTGTTACAATCACTACAAAACTGCTACTGTTACTTTTGCCACCGTTACCGTTACTTCCATACTACTTTGCTACTAAAAACTTTGCTGCAGATATTAAGTCTTTCAGGTATGGTTGAATTGACAACTCAGCTGCTAATACTCGTGAATATTCTTTGGCTCCCCTTGTGTCGAATCAATAAATTTGGGTTGAATACTCTACCCTCGAAAACTGTTGCGATCCCCTATACTTGTGGGTTATCAACAAGCAATCATGAATAAGCAAACATAACTCATTACGTTGTCTTCCTTGTCCAACGTCAACTATTTGATCAAGCATATAATATTTGATGGGGGCTCACAATCATAAAATATGTCCAAGATAGTATATTTATATGTGAGACCCCTTTTTCTTTATTACTTTTCATGAATTACATCAATGACCAGTGCTATGTTTGTTAACTTTCAACAAATTTTATCAACTATACCTTTTTTTTATGTGAAGTCATTACTCCCCATGGGATTAGTGTATGAGTTTTTATTCTTTTCATTGCTAATATTAAAGAAGGTAAAGTAACAAACTCAAACTACCCTTTATTATATAACTCCCACACTCATTTACATAGATAGATAGATCACAAAACAAGCCCTCAAAACTAAATCATACTAAAACTTTATTCTTCTAAATCATGAAATAACTAAGGATCGAACTAAGATAGATAACGATGGTATAAGTGATGGTGATACGATACAGGGGCACCTCCCCCAAACTTGGAACAAGTCATGGGTGGTGCTCATACCCGCGCACTTAAGTGTTTTTCTTCGGAGATGATGGTGATGAGGTAGTAGGCTTGTACTCCATCTTTCAAGGTATAGGCTCCCCATCATAGAAGGATGAACGCATCTCCGGAATCCTGAAATCTGCAGCTAAACTCATCTTCTTGAATCTAGACTCATACTCACAATTTTGATTTTGTAGATCGTAGATTTGTGCTTGGAGATACTCAATTCGGTCATGAAGCTTGAAGATGGCCTCCCCAATATCCTTACTGTCCAAATTGTGCTCACGGATGAATTTCGTGATCATGGAGTGGTTGGCACTGAGTCCGCGCTCCGCCATCCCATGGCACTTGAAAATCTCCTGCTCCACTGCTTCAAGCCTGGCCTTCTCGCTTCCCTCCTTCTTCGGGCCTTGGACGTCCCGGATGTGGAGCACCCCCTCATGAAGCTCCATGGTTTGATGGTGCTTCATCACCTCCGGGAGGTAAGGGTTGATGACCTTCTCATAGAACTTGTCCTTGGACGAGCATGGCGGCGACATGGTGCTCTAGATCTGTCAGAAAAATAGCCCAAAATAAAAACAAAGGAGAAACTTGTGATACAGTGGTCAAAACAGCGAGGAGTATATATAATGAATTTTTTCCCTGCAGGACAAGTAATCTGGGAGAAAACAAAGTCGGAAAAGTCCACGGGGGAGCCACGAGCTCACGCGGTGCACCCTGGGGGGTAGGGTGCACCCCAGTGGTTAACTACAGTAATCACCCTTTTGATTATGCCATGTCAGCATGATTAACAGTGCATGATCATCATTAGCATCATATTGCATTTCAACTCCTAAGTCAAATTCGAATTTAAATGAAAGTGGAAAATAGAAGTTATTCAAATCATAAACTAAAATGTCAGATAAATAACAAACGTTCCAGAGGCACTTCTAAAATTGAAACCAACATTATTGAAAATGGATAAGTGGCTTGAACGTCCTCAAACAGTGGCTGAAAATAATATTTAATGACCTTTTAATTTATTTAAAACAAATAAGAAATGATGTTTTGTCCAAACTAATTTTAGGTGTTAGGGAATAAAGCACTGGTATTTATGGACCAGGTCACATGTTTTACAAAATTCAATTTGAGCCCTAACTATTTACAAAACAGGGGTATGGATAAATAAAAAGAGAAAAGAAAAGAAAAAAAGAAAAAAAGAAAGAAGAAAAGCCCCCCCCCCCTAGGGACCAACTGGCCGTGGCCCAGCTGGCACCAGGCCACCAACCGCCGGCCCATTCCCCCTGCCGGGCCCACCCATATCCCCATATCCCACCCCCACCCGGAAACCCTAGCCGCTACCCCACCCCTCGCTATATTCCCCCCCCCACACCGATCCAGAACCGGATCGGGGAGCTCCCGCACCGCCGGCGCCGCGTCGCCCGACGCGCCCCGTCGCCGCCTCGCCCTAGCGCCGACGCCGTCGCTAACCGCCGCCGCGCCGCCGCCTTCGTCCCCGGCGTCGCCCCGCTCGTCACCGCCTGCTCCTCCCCGACCTCGCTGCCCCGCCCCCTCGCCGGTGCCGCTCCGGCGCCGGCCGGCGCCCCCGTCGCGCCCCGGCGCCGGCGTCGCCCCCCCCCCGACCCGGCGGCCTCCCCGCCGCCGATCGCTCGCCGGTCGCCACGTCTTCGCCGCCGCCTCCCGCCGGACTGCCTCGCCTCCTCCTCCCCACACCTGCGCACACCTCCTCGCCCCCGTCGCCGGCCAGCCTCGACTCGGCCCCCAACTGTGAGCACGCCCGCGCCGCCGCCCGCGCCTCTCTTCCCCCCCCTCTCGTCACGCTCCGGTCCCCGACGCTCGCCCAGCACCCCGGTGGTCACCGCCGCCTCGCCACGCGGACCGCGCCGGCCGCGCGCCATCCGCGGCGACCGCGCCCCTGGGCGCCCGCCACCCCCTGCCGCCGCGCGTGCCGCGCGGCGCTCCCACTCCCGCCCCCCCCCCCCCCCCCCCCCCCGTCCGCGCCGCGCGTGCCATTTGGGCACCGGACATGTCCGGTCCCAAATGGGACGCTACGGACATGTCCGGCGCCCAGATGTGCACGCCGCGGACATTGTCCGCCCAGCCCACTGACATAGGGGCCCGGCCCAGAACGAATTTAAAAAAAAAATAAAAAAAAATAAATTAAACTAATTAATTAATTAGTTAATTAATTAATCCTGATTAGTTAATTAATAAGTAGTTAGTGTTAATTAAAGTAATTTAATTAGTTATCACTAATTAACCTAACAGCCTATGACAGGTGGGACCACTGGTCCTGAGTCATGCTGAAGTCATGCTGACGTCAGCAAGACACTGTTTCGGATAATGTTAATTTAAAATAATAAATTAAATTCCAGAAATTAATAAAAACTTTAGAAAATCATATAAAATAATCCGTAGCTCAGATGAAAATACTTTGTACATGAAAGTTGCTCAGAACGACGAGACGAATCTGAATCGCGTCCGTTCGTCCGTCGCGCGTCCCTAACTATCCGAACTTGCAACCGTTCCCCTCTTATCCTCTGTCCGATAATTCCAAAGACCCGGGAAATATCGTCAGAT
Organism: Thinopyrum elongatum; assembly: GCA_011799875.1. Taxonomy (NCBI): domain Eukaryota; kingdom Viridiplantae; phylum Streptophyta; class Magnoliopsida; order Poales; family Poaceae; genus Thinopyrum; species Thinopyrum elongatum. Next base: position 281,351,708 of record CM022301.1, read on the forward strand.
ATTCTCCCGCTCCGTCTGTTACGTGTGATGCTGCGTTAGACTACCCCTAGCACCGTGTATCGTATTTGTCATGCTCATTTGCTATAATTTATACTGTTTCCTCCCCTCTTCTCTCTCGATAGCCCCCGACCCCGACGTCGTCCCCGAGACCGACGCAGCTCCGGATCCCGAAGACACCATAGACGACCTTGCCCTTGCCGCCGAGCAACCCAGGCAAGCCCCTCCCTTGAGCATACCGATATGCCCATTCTAATTTCCCATGCTTGCATTAGAATTGCTGCTGCTGCTGGCTGCTTTACCTATTCTGATGCATAGCCTGTTCATTGTAACTGCTGTTGATAATTACCTACATATCCTAAATGTTTAGTCTAGGCTGGGTAGAGACCTATCAGTGACCCCACTTATCCCGACTGCCCGCGCTGGATCGTCAGAAAGACCCGATCAACGGATTGAAGACCAGGCCCCGACACCGCACATCATCCCCCCCCCCTTAGTTGTAACGACACTGCAGCGTTACTATCGAGTGTCGAGGGGAAACCTCATGTAGCACTTCTGATGTTAACTCTGTAGAGTAGTTATTCGGTCGTGGTATCGAGGGTGATTCCTCCTTCACCGCTGCCGATAACGACGCTGTCGGACAAACACCTCAAGTGTGGACCCAGTGAGGGTGATTTCCTAGTTCACCTGACGGATACATCGAGTGGGAATTCAATGAGGGTGATACCTCGGATTCCCTGATGTTATGGACACACGGATACTTGGACTTTACAATGTACTTGGAAAGGCGGGTCGACCCTGAGGGGTACCCGCGTGTGATGTGGAGGCGGGTTGCCAGTGTGGTGCCCGAGTGGTGAATACGAGGCGCGGCCGGCATTCTTAACCCTTGCCGCAAGTCCTCGAGACGGGGCGACGGGGGTCACATCTTCGTGAGTTCTGCTCGTTACCGCAAGCCCTAGTCCTAGCGATTTGGATATTTGATACGAGCAGGCCTCTGGTCTGATAGCACTAACCATCACGTGGGCATGTATGGGCGTTCTGCTCATGTATGCATCAGCCGAAAACTCTGTCAGACGTCCAGTTCAGCACTGCGGCCGGGCTGGGCCGGCACCATCCTGAGGGGGTGGAGCCTGGTTCGCCCGGCACGCAACGACCGGAGGGCAGGGGCGATGGCCAAGACCCCCTTGCGCTTAGATGTAGACCGGCGGGGACCTCTCTGCGGAGTTGTAGGTAGGGTTGCGATGTGTCGTTTGGCCGAGGCCGGGCATGACCCTGGAAAGTGTGTCCGGCCGGAGTTAATCGAGCGTGTTAGGTAAGTTGTGCACCCCTCAGAGGAAGAACACTTCTATCGATAGCCGGTCCACGTAAAGGACACTCGGAGTTGTATCCTGATTGATACAATTAGAACTGGATACCTGTGATGAGACTGTATATATGGCTCTGGGATGCTTCTCGCAGGGAGTCGAGGAGGGATCTCAGGACGAGGTTGATGAATGTATGGCTCTGGGATTGCTTTCTCGCAGGGAGTCGAGAAAGGATCTCTGGGGTGAGGTTGATATTATACTGCTACATTATATGGTATTGTTTACTCTACTCTCCTGCCTGCCAAGACCGCTGAAGATGCTAGTCTTCGATAGGACTAGGCTTTCTCTCTATCTGGCATTTCTGCAGCCCAGTCCACATATACAGCCCCCTTGATAATGTTGCATATGTAGTGTAGATCCTTGCTGTGAGTACTTTGAGTACTCACGGTTGCTTGTTTTCCTTTTTCTCCCCATATCAGTTTGACGTGACCAGAGGACGGAGCCCCTGAGACAGATGCCCCGACGATAGTTACTACTACTACCCAGAGGATGGATACTACTACGAGTTGACTGACGACAGGAGTAGGATCGGAGGGTCCCAGGCAGGAGGCCTTCGCCTTTCGATCGTAGTGTTTTATTTTGCCCCGCCGTTCTAAAGGCCTTTCTGTTTCTATTTCATATCTGTACTCAGAATCTGATGCTTCGCTGAGCGTTGTTCGCAAGCTTATGTATTCGAGCCCTCGAGGCCCCTGGCTGTAATATAAAGCTTGTATGACTTTATTTATGTTTTAGAGTTGTGTTGTGATATTTCCCGTGAGTCCTTAGGCTTGATCGTGTGCATTTGCGTGTATGATTAGTGCACGATCGGGCCGGGGGCGTCACAAGTTGGTATCAGAAGCCGCGCTGTAGGAACCCCCTTCCAACTCCTTGGCCGAAGTTGGTCTAGAAACTGGGAAACTATTTTACTAACTTGGCTGTGTGGCTTACGGGCCCACGTCGGCCAATTGGGTGGTATTAGGATCTTTTTACTCCTCGACCTTTACTCGGGACTGGACCTCTCTTCATTCGGGTTAATGATTTTACTAACTCCAGCATTAGGCTCTCGTGCTCACATCCACCCGGAGTTCTGAAATATTCCCCCCTTGCTTCAAGATTGTGGGCCAGGTTCTGCTTACAGGATCCTTTTATCGAGGGCACCCTGTGTTGTCACGTGCAGATTCCTCTCTCCAACAGTTTTCTCCGACGTGGATCTAGCCTTGCTATGTCTCGTTGTGTACCCATATCGCGTGCCTGCGCCGCGCCTAGATGTCTAGCCCTTCCCTTTTCAACGTCGTAATGCCGGATGCTAACCGAGGCTATGTGTGGCTTTGAATGTCTGGTGCGAATATATGAAGTATCTATTGCACTTCCTTCTGTTGTGCGTGTTACTTCATAAATAATTCCCTACACCTGCAAGTTACTAGCTAAATGCCCCTGTTGATTTGGGCAGGATGGCTGACGATCCTCACCTCCACCCTATATTGCCGCAATGATGCAGCAGTTTGAATTGAACCGTCAGCTCAACGAGAGTCTGGTAAGACGTTTGGAACACAATGAGGCCGTCAGGAGCCTGGACCGATCTCGCTGCAGAATTTGTGCACCTCAACCCGTCCGTTTTCCGCAACTCCACCAATCCTATGGATGCTGATGATTGGCTTCGTGACATCCTGTTTGAAAGGAGTCAGATAATGATTGCCTGCCAGTTATGTCACATTTGCGACATTCCACCTAAAGGCCCAGCGGCTCAATGGTGGGAAAGCCACAAGGGTACGTTGCCTGCTGAAACAGTAAACCACTTGGCAGGAATTTCAGACAGCTTTTCGTGCACAGTACATTCCTCAAGGTCTGATGGACCAGAAGAGCAGGAATTCCGCCAAACTTCCCAGGGGCACAATGACTGTGGATGATATCAGAGGAAAATTTCTTGAATTGTCCCGCTATGCTGAAGATGACGTCTGCACTGACGCCCGTAAGCAGGATAAATTCCGTGAAGGACTCGTACTGACATTAAAACTCGCACTTGCAGTCCTTGATTGCACAGACTCGCAACGCTTGTCCGCAAATCTTTTCAAATTGAAACAGCTTGACTGAATGCCAGGAGTCGCTCAAGCGCACTCATGAAGCTGGCTATCCTCGGGTCAGCCTGTTCAGAAACGTCGAGTCTGGATCCCACCACAATGTTCATCACCGACCTGCCCCTGCACCAAGGCCGTCAGTGTGGCGCTCGTCTGCCTCCGCCCCCAAGCAGTTAACGACTCAGGGTGGACAGTCCAATGTTGTGGCTCCTCTCCATAATGATGGTTTGTGCCGCAGTGTGGACAGCCAGGGCACCGTGCTTTCAACTGTCCTCAGGGTCAGCCGCAGAGTTCATCACGTTGTTTGTTGACCGTAAAAAAGGGCCGTCGGAACCATCATAGCAGAAAGCATAATGCCAGCCACCGTATCGTCAGCTTGTTCATGTCAACCATGTCAAGATTGAAGAAGTCGACAGGACACCAATATTTTGATGGGCACCCTTCTAGTGAATTCAATCCCAGCTTCTGTAATCTTTGATTCTGGAGCGTCGCACTCCTTCATGTCTGATGAAAGTTTTGCACGAAGCCATTATATCCCTTTCGACAAGATGTCCACCCCATTGGATCCAGTCACCCGGGGCTAATTGGCAAACTACCAGGATAAGCCACGGTAATCACATTGTGATGGAGGATTGATGTTCCCCGTTTCTCTCATTGCTCTTAAGACCTCCAACTAGACATTATTCTGGGTATGGACTGGTTGAAGCCTCATAAAGCTTTGATTGACTGTGTGCCACTGAAACTGTCCGCCACACACCCTTCTGGCCAGAAAGTACAATACTCAGCTCGAATAGCTCAGGATGCGGAAACTCAAAATATGTTCTGAATGCATTGAATGCCTCTCACCTCTTGAAGGCATCGAGAACGTTCCAGTTGTTCGTGATTTTCAAGATGTATTTCCAGAAGAACTTCCAGGAATACCCCCTGCTAGAGCTGTTGAGTTTGTCATCGACTTGAAGCCTGCACAACACCTATCGAAGCGTCCTTCTAAGATGCCTCCGCATCACCTTTTGGAACTTAAGGAAGAAATCGAACAGTCACTTAAGAAAGGTTTCATCCGCCCCCAGTTCCTCTGCTTGGGGAGCACCTTCACTCTTCGTTAAGAAGAAGGATGGAACTACCGATTGGTTCAGGATTATCGACCAATCAACCAAGCAAAATTCAGAACAAGTATCCGCTTCCTCGGATCAATGATTTGTATGATCAACTTGTTGTTCTCAGTATTCTCTAAGCTTTGATTTGAGATGGGTTATCATCAGATCCGTGTTCGTGAAGAGGATATTCCGAAGACTGCTTTTGTTACTCGCTATGGCTCTTATGAGTACACTGTCATGTCATTTGGCTTAACCAATGCTCCAGCCACATTTTCCCGTCTGATGAATACATCTCATGGATTATCGACAAGTTCGTCGTGGTATATCTAGATGATATTCTGGTTTATTCAAAGAATAAGGAAGAACCTGGGAAACACCTCGTCTTGTACTGGAAAGGCTCCGAGAACACAACTGTATGCCAAATATTCTAAATGTGAATTCTGGCTGTCTGAAGTGACAGTATCTCGGCCATGTGATTTCGAAAGATGGCATTGCCGTTAACCCAGAACGAGTTCAGGCTATTCTTGACTGGACTCCTCCGAAGAACGTCAAGCACAATGAGAAGTTTTCTCGGCCTTGCAAGCATTGCCGTCGATTTGTTGAGAATTTTTCTAAGATTGCTAAGCCGTTTGACATGATCTGCTTCACAAGGGCGTTTCAGTTTGAAGGACAGAAAAATGTCAGGAAAGCTTTCAAACACTCAAGGACAAGCTAACGTCCGCCCCAGTACTTGCTCCTCCAGATTCCGTAAAGACTTTGTGATTTATTGTGATGCATCCCGTGAAGGATTAGGCTATGTCCTAATGCAAAGGCGTAAAGTGATTGCTTATGGCTCTCGTCAGAGTGCGCCAATGAAGAGAATTATCCGGTACATGATCTAGAACTAGCTGCTGTCATCTATGCACTGCAGTTGTGGCGACATTACCTCCTCGGTAATCGTTGCGAGATCTACACGGATCATAAAGTTTGATTGAGTACTTTTCACTCAGCCATCTCTGATCTCCGTCAGCAAAGATGAGGGGAGACCATTGCGGACTATGATTTGGGTATTTCTTATACCCCTGGCAAGGCTAATGTAAGGCTGATGCGTTGAGCCGCAAATCCTATGCGCGGAACTTGAGGTTCAGCTACAACAACCCCTTCTGTATGAAGAGCTTCGAAAGCTAAATCTCGAGATAGTCCCCAGGATACTAAAAACCTTGGTTGTTGAACCAGACCTTGAGAAAGCTGTTAAGAATGCGCAGCTAAAGATGCTGAAATTGATGATGAGAAAGACCTTCACCTTGAAAGTACAGGGATTTTTCTGCTGTCTGAAGATGGAAACTTGTATTTCAGAGAACGATTGTCGTACCTCGCTTCGAGCTTATGATCGGACAAAGTCATTGAAGGAGGCACATGATACCCGCTGTCTATTCATCCGGGTAGCACCAAGATGTATGTGATCCCGTCAAAGGTACTGGTGGTCTAGAATGAAGCAAGAACATTGCTCGATATGTTGCTGAATGTGATGTGTGTCGACGCGTTAAAGCAGAACACAGAAGCCTGCTGGAATTCTGCAACCACTTCCTATTCCTTTATGAAATGGGATAAGGTTCAGATGGATTTCGTTACAGGACTTCCCAGGTCACAGAAGGGTCACGATGCTATCTTGTAGTCGTCGACCAACTCTCCAAAGTTGCACACTTTCTGCCTGTCAAGGAGACGATCACTGCTAGTCAGTAGCAGAGTATATATCTCCAGAATTGTTTCACTCCACGGTATTCCGAAAGAGATCAGTTCAGACCGTGGCAGCATATTCACTGGTCATTTCTGGGAAAAGTTTCAAAAGGCTATGGGAATCATATTACCTGGAGTTCAGCTTATCATCCTCAATCCCAAGGCCAAGTTGAACGAGAGTTAATCAAGTGCTTGAAGACATGCTACGAGCTTGTGTGTTTCTTTCGGCAAGAAGTGGGAAGAATCTCTTCCATTGCCGAGTTCTCCTATAACAACAGCTATCAAAGCAGCTTTGAAAATGGCCCCCTTTGAAGTTCTCTATGGACGTAAGTGTCGAACCCTCTGAATTGGTCAGAAACTGGGGAAACACCGCTCGTGGGTCCAGATTAATCAAACACGCCGAAGAAACAAGTCGAATTGTGGGAGGAAATCTCAAGGCGGCTCAGGACCGCCCAGAAGAGCAACTATGATCGCAAACGATGGGGTTTGACTTATCAACCTGGTGATCAAGCTTATCTTGTGTCACTCCTATGAAAGGCACATCACCGTTTTGGAATCAAGGGCAAGCTAGCTCCGCGCACATTGGTCCTTTCCGCATTGTTGCCAGACGTGGTCAGGTGGCATATAAATTGGAGTTGCCGCCGCAATTCTCTCATATCCACGATGTCTTCCATGTGTCTGCAACTTCGTAAATGCTTCAAGGAATCTCCGCACCGAGCTGTGGATCACGAGATGCTCGAATTGCATGATGATCTTTCATATAAGGAACATCCGATCCGCATTCTCGATGAAGCTGAACGTCGAACCCGTCAGAAGGTTACCAAGTTCCTCAAAGTACAGTGGTTAAATCATACTGAAGATGAAGCCACTTGGGAAACGAGAGGATAATCTTCGTGCGGAATACCCCGAATTTTCCTTATACTTCTTAATTCTCGGGACGAGAATTCTTGTTAGTAGAGGAGATTTGTAACACCCCCAGTGGTTAACTACAGTAATCACCCTTTTGATTATGCCATGTCAGCATGATTAACAGTGCATGATCATCATTAGCATCATATTGCATTTCAACTCCTAAGTCAAATTCGAATTTAAATGAAAGTGGAAAATAGAAGTTATTCAAATCATAAACTAAAATGTCAGATAAATAACAAACGTTCAGAGGCACTTCTAAAATTGAACCAACATTATGAAAATGGATAAGTGGCTTGAACGTCCTCAAACAGTGGCTGAAAATAATATTTAATGACCTTTTAATTTATTTAAAACAAATAAGATGATGTTTTGTCCAAACTAATTTTAGGTGTTAGGGAATAAAGCAATGGTATTTATGGACCCGGTCACATGTTTTACAAAATTCAATTTGAGCCTAACTATTTACAAAACAGGGGTATGGATAAATAAAAAGAGAAAAGAAAAGAAAAAAAAGAAAAAGGAAAGCCCCCCCCCCCCCCGGACCAACGGGGCGTGGCCCAGCTGGCCACCAGGCACAAACCAGGCCGGCCCATTCCCCCTGGCCGGCCCCACCCCATCCCCATATCCCACCCCCACCGAAACCCTAGCGCTACCCCACACCCCTCGCCTCATTCCCCCCCCCCCGCCCGATCCCGACCGGATCGGGGGAGCTCCCGCACCGCCGCCCAGCGTCGCCCGAGCGCCCCGTCGCGCCTCGCCTCGCGCCGACGACCGGTCGCTAACCGCCGTCGCCGCCGACGCCTTCGTCCCGGCGTCGCCCGTCGTCTAACAGCTGCTCCTGGAACGGTGCAGCCCCCTAGCCGTGCCGCTCCGGCGGTGCGCCCGTCGCGCCCCCCCGGCGCCCGCGACGCCCCCCCCCCGACCCGGCGACGCCTCCCGCGCCGATCTGCCTCGCCGGTCGCACCGTCTTCGCGCCGCCCCTCCCCGCGGACTGCCTCGCCTCCTCCCTCCCCCACACATGCGCCACCTCTCGCCACCGTCGCCGGCCAGCCTCGAACTCGGCCCCCCAACGGAGCACGCCCGCGCCGCCGCCCGCTCTCCTCTTCCCCCCCCCTCTCCGTCGCGCTCCGGTCCCAGCCGCTCCAGCAAAGAAACGGTGGTAAAAGGTTCGAAGGAGCGGCGAGAGCGAAGAGAATAGGGACGGGACCGGAGGGGGCAACCGCTCACCCCTGGCGCGCGCTGCCCGGGACCCCCAGCCCGTCCGCGCCCCCCCCCCCCCCCCCGTCCGGCCCGCGCGTGCCATGGGCACCGGAACATGGCCGGTCCCAAATGGGCACGCTCGGACATGTCGGCGCCCAGATGTGCACGCCGCGAAATGTCCGCCCAGCCCATGACATAGGGGCCCACGGCCCAGAACGAATAAAAAAAAATAAAAAAAAATAATTAAACTAATTAATTAATTAGTTAATTAATTAATCCTGATTAGTTAATTTAATTAAGGAGTTAGTGTTAATTAAACAGTAATTTAATTAGTTAATCACTAATAAACCTAACAGGCTATGACAGGTGGGACCCACTGGTCCTGACGTCATGCTGACGTCATGCTGACGTCAGCAAGACACTGTTTCGGATAATGTTAATTTAAAAATTAATTAAAATCCAGAAATTAATAAAAACTTTAGAAAATCATATAAAATATCCGTAGCTCAGATGAAAATACTTTGTACATGAAAGTTGCTCAGAACGACGAGACGAATCTGAAAACGCGGTCCGTTCGTCCGTCGCGCGTCCCTAACTATCCGAACTTGCAACCGTTCCCCTCTATCCTCTATCCGATAATTCCAAAGACCCGGGAAATATCGTCAGATATTCTCCCGCTCCGTCTGTCGTGTGATGCTGCGTTAGACTACCCCTAGCACCGTGTATCGTATTTGTCATGCTCATGTTTGCTTATATTTATTACTGTTTCCTCCCCCTCTTCTCTCTCGATAGCCCCGACCCGACGTCGTCCCCGAGACCGACGAGCTCCGGATCCCGAAGACACCCTAGACGACCTTGCCCTTGCCGCCGAGCAACCAGGAAGCCCCTCCCTTGAGCATACGATATCGCCCATTTTAATTTCCATGCTTGCATTAGAATTGCTGTGCTGCTGCTGCTTTACCTATTCTGATGCTAGCCTGTTCATTGTAACCTGTGTTGATAATTACCTACATATCCTAAACTGTTTAGTCTAGGCTGGGTAGAGACCTATCAGTGACCCCACTTATCCCGACTGCCGCGCTGGATCGTCAGAAGACCCGTCAACGGGATTGAAGACCAGGCCCCGACACCGCACATCATCCCCCCCCCCCTTAGGTGAACGACACTGCAGCGTTACTATCGAGTGTCGAGGGTTGAAACCTCATGTAGCACTTCTGATGTTAACTCTGTAGAGTAGTTATTCGGTCGTGGTCATCGAGGGTGATTCCTCCTTCACCGCTTCCGATAACGACGCTGTCGTACAACACCTCAAGTGTGGACCCAGTGAGGGTGATTCCTCCTAGTTACCTTGAAGGATAATCGGTGGGAATTCAATGAGGGTGATACCTCGGATTCCTGATGTTATGGACACACGGATACTTGGACTTTACAATGTTACTTGGAAAGGCGGGTCGACCCTGAGGGGTCCCCGTGTGTGATGTGGAGGCAGGTTGCCAGTGTGGTGCCCGAGGGTGAATACGAGGCGCGGCCGGGCATTCTTGAACCCTGCCGCAAGTCCTCGAGACGGGCGACGGGGTCACATCTTTCGTGAGTCTCTGCTCGTTACGCCAAGCCCTAGTCTAGCGATTTGGATATTTGATCCGAGCAGGCCTCTGGTCTGATAGCACTAACCATCACGTGGGCATAGTATGGGCGTTCTGCATCGTATGCTCAGCCGAAAACTTTGTCAGACGTCCAGTTCAGCACTGCGGCCGGCTGGGGCCGGCACCATCCTGAGGGGTGGGAGCCTGGTTCGCCGGCACGGCAACGACCCGGAGGGCGAGGGGCGATGGCCAAGACCCCTTGCGCTTAGGATGTAGACCGGCGGGGGACTCTCTGCCGGAGTTGTAGGTAGGGTTGGTTTGCGAGTGTGTCGTTTGGCGAGGCCGGGCATGACCCTGGAAAGTGTGTGTCGGCCGGAGTTTAATCGAGCGTGTTGGGTAAGTTGGTGTCAACCCCTGCGGGAAAACACTTCTATCGATAGCCGGTCCTACGGTAATAAAGGGACACTCGGAGTTGTATCCTGATTGATACAATTTAGAACTGGATACCTGTGATGAGTACCTGTATATATGGCTGTGGGAATTGCTTCTCGCAGAGGGAGTCGAGAAGGGATCTCAGGACGAGGTTGAGTGAATGTATGGCTCTGGGATTGCTTCTCGCAGGGAGTCGAGAAAGGATCTCTGGGTGAGGTTGATATTATTACTGCTACACTATATGGTATTGTTCTACTCTCTTCTACTGGTGCAAGACCGCTGAAGATGCTAGTCTTCGATAGGACTAGGCTTTCTTCTCTATTTGGCATTTCGAGCCCGTCCACAATACAGCCTCCCCTGATAATGTTGCATATGTAGTGTAGATCCTTGCTTGCTGAGTACTTCTGAGTAATCACGGTTGCTTGTTTTCTTTTCTCCCCATATCAGTTTGACGTGACCAGAGGACGGAGCCCCCTGAGGACAGATGCCCCGACGATCGTTACTACTACTACCCAGAGGATGGATACACTACGAGTTGACTGACGACCAGGAGTAGAGGATCGGAGGGTCCCAAGGCAGGAGGCCTTCGCCTTTCGATCGTAGTGTTTTATTGCCCCGCCGTTCTTAAGCCTTTTCTGTTTCTATTTCATATCTGTACTCAGATATCTGATGCTTCCGCTGACGCTTGTTCGCAAGCTTATGTATTCGAGCCCTCGAGGCCCTGCCTGGTAATAAAGCTTGTATGACTTATTTATGTTTTAGAGTTTGTGTTGTGATATCTTCCCGTGAGTCCTTAGGCTTGATCGTGTGCTTTACGTGTATAATTAGTGCACGATCGGGCCGGGGCGTCCAATAAAAACACCATGGAAGGTTGTTTTTTGTGCGTGGGTCGAGCATCCATAATAGGAACACATGCGCACAGCCCGCCTAAATCGTATGAATCTTGGGTGACAACAAGATTGTAGTGCTCCCCTTGCCCCACACCCCCCATATAACTACTAGATCTTACTTATATTCAATTCTTACCCGTCTACTACTCAACCAACAGTCCATAACAGGCCAACTCCAGCTACCATACACTCCCATACTCCACTATCTCCTCGCACATAGTCCTAGGTGTACCACGGTTTGTGAAAGAAATCTTGGTATTGAATACTGTGCTGTGTTTGGATTGAAAAAAATATGTAGATAAGATACCATGGTATCTTCATACCATAGTTTTTGCAGTACCAAAAAAGAGGTCTCGGCTCATTTTGAAAAACTGGAACTTAAGAGAAATCGTCAGCACTCTGACTCCTCTATCTATTATATATTACTCCCTCCGTTTCTAAATGTAAGTCTTTTAGAGATTCAATAAGGAACTACATACGGAGCAAAAATGAGTGAATCTACACTCTAAAATATGTCTATAACATCCGTATGTAGTCCATAGTGGAATATCTAAAAAGACTTAGTATTTAGAACGGAGGGAAGTAAATGATTAGAATTTTGGACTGCTCCTGATTAGTAGGTGTTGCAGGTTAGGTGATTCCATAAGTTGCATCATGTAGATTAGTGGTTTTCTATTCTAAGGACGACATCATCGGGGGAGTGGGACAACGACACAAGTTACTTTCTACGGACGATCTCGCATGCGTCTATCGACTCAATGGCCGCCGATTACTTTACGGCAAGTAGCGCTCATCTGAAACGAAGCTCACCCATTGAATAGATCAATTTGTGCATGCATTGGTCAGCCGGTTTTACACGCACACCAACTCAGCTTACACTGAAGGAGCTAGGTGAGCTCATCAAAACTACGACGCCAAACGAGTCAGTGGTTTTGTCAATACGAGAAAAACTGTGTTTTGTAGGAAGCCAAAGTATTATGTCCACGCATGAAATACCAAGGTGGCCTTTCTTGCCGAACAAGATTGGAGCTCTCCAGCCGGATGTCGTCGTGGTGCTGCATCACCCCGAGAAGTTTCTCGTGCATTTCATCCACCGGCACCACGCCGAGCTTGCCGTCTCCCGCCGCGAGCTGGCGTCGGCGACACCAAGCTTCAGCTCCGCGCCTGGCGGCTCGAGGCGCACGCAGAGCATGTGGACATGCGGCACCATGTCCGGCTCTTGCTCGAGGCCTTCCCCTCTACGCCTGGGGAGGAGCAAGCCGTCGCCAAGGCCATCGCTCCGGGTGCTCCATTGACTACATCGAGCCTGCTTCCCAGTTGAAGACCCCAACGAAGGTCCTGGGGCTCTGGGCATGGACGCCGTGCCCAAGCAAGGTGCCGAGGGTGAGCTGGATCAGTCTGCCCGCCCGCAACGGAGGTGCGCCGGTGTATGGGGCAGCAAAGGCTGGAAGCACCGATTCTTGTGCATCTCGACATCCACGAGGACCCCTCCTCTTGGCAAACATCGTCTCCAAGCCAAACCCTGGCTGTACAACATCGTCGACGGCGAGAAGCACATGAGGGACAGGCGCGAGAGAATCTCTCGCCCCGTGCGGCATGACCGCAGGACAGAGATGATGGTGATGGCCGGGACCCGGATGATCGCCGCGGACGAAGCGGGCGGGACGCTCCCAAGAGCGGCCAAAGTTTGGGTGCTCGACTCAGGCGTAGCCTCTCTCGTGATCCTCGTGATGGAGCGCGGGTCTGGCAGAGAGATGACCGAGAGGATCGCCCGTGGACGGGTCTGGCCGGGACGGGCGCCGTTCATGCTGCCCTCGCCGACCCGCCGCTGATGCTGCCCTGCGCTGGGTTCTGGCTCTGCCAGTGCCCCGGACGCCATCGCCGTGGAGCTGTTGCCAACGTCCAAGCTCCTCCGGCCCGTGAAGATGATGGGCGCGGGTCGGAGCCCCTTCTAGGCAAAGGCGGCAAGGTGCGACCAGGCGCCTCTCCCGGAGGCGCGCACGCCGCCCACTTCCCCGCCTCGCTCCCCGACGTCGGTCTACTCTGGCCCTCCCCTACTTCAAGCGGGACTCGGCCCGAGCTGAGGAGGATGCCCCTCAGGAAGCGTGACGACCCGGCTTAATCGTGCACTAACTATACAACGCAAATAAGCACGATCAAACCCTAAGGACCACTTGAAATATCAATAACACAACTCTAAAACATAAATAAAGCTACAAACTTATATTACAGCCAGGGCCTCGAGGGTTGAATACATAGCTCGATGGCATACAAAGCGTCAGCGGAAAAGCATCAGATATCTGAGTACAGATATATTACAGAGAGAGAGATAAGCCTCACAGAGGCGGGGGGTTAAGGGGAAAATAAAATACTACGATCGAAAGGCGTAGGCCTCCTGCCCTGGACCCTCCGATCCTACTCCTGGTCGTCAAACGGATCGTAGAGTAGTGTACTCGCCAGGCGGGTAGTATTAGTACTGGTCGTCGGCTGGGACGTCTAGCTCAGGGGCTCCGTCGTTGGTGGCATCAAATGAAGTATGGGGGGAAAAAGAAAGTAAAGCAAACGTGAGTACTCATCGAAGTACTCAGCAAGCAAGGATCTACACTACATAGCAAACATGTCAAAGGAAATGGCTTTGTATATGTGGACTGGGGCTGCAGAAATGCCAGAATAGAGGGGGAAAGCCTAGTCCTATCGAAGACTAGCACTCTTCAACAATCTTCGACAGTCTTGCAGCAATAGAGGAGAACAGATGAACATAATGTAAAGTAGTAGTAGTATTAATCAACCTCGACCTGAGATCCTTTCTCGACTCCCTGCGAGAGAAAGCAATCCCAGAGTCGTACTATCCAGTTCTCAGTTCATTTCTAGTTGTACCGATCGGGATACAACTCCGAGTGTCCGTTACGTAGGACAGGCTATCGATAGAAGTTTCTTCCCTGCAGGGTGCACCAAGTTACCCACCACGCTCGCTTACTCGGCTGGACACACTTTTCTGGGTATGCCCGGCCTCATCAAGCCAAGCAACACCGCGCAAACCGACCTAGGCTTATAAGAGAGGTCAGCACGCACGGAATAAAACCTATGCCCCAAGGGTCTTGGGTCATCGCCCCGGGAACTCCTGCACGTTACGGGGCCACCGAGAGCAGACCTAGCAAACCCCCTTATACAAGCGCGGGTGCGTTCCAGTCCAACTCGGCGTGCGCCGCTCCTTACTGAGTCAAATAAGCTTCGGCTGATGTATACGACGCAGAACGCCCATACTATGCCCAGTGATGGTTAGTGCTATCGGCCAGAGGGCCCTTCGGATCAAAATCCCAAACCGTAGTGGATTAGGAGCGCGCGGGTAACGAGCAGAGACTCACGATAGATGTGACCCCGTCGCCCCGTCTCAAGGACTTGCGGCAAGGGCTAAGAATGCCCGGCCACGGCTCGTGTTGTCTGCGCGGGGCACCATCCAGGTCAAACCCGACTCACATCACTTTCGCATTAAGTCGCGCGGGTACCCCTCAGGGCCGACCCGTCTTTAGAACTGGTTTAGTGCAAGTCAAAATCAACAACAGTATCTGTTTTGTGTCTGACACCAGGGGAGCTTGAGGAATCACCCTCGATGGAATCCCAACTGATGTTATAGTCAAGGTGAACGAAGGAGGAATCACCTCGGGTCCACACTTGAGGAGTTGCGCGACGATGTCGTTATCAGGGGGGGTGGGTGAGGAGGAATCCACCCTCGCTTACCACACGAGTAACTAACCTACAAGGTTAACATCAGAAGTGCTGACGATTAGGTATCACCCTCGGCACTCGACGGTAACCCAGCAGTGTCGGCAACTAAGGGGGACAGTGATGTGCGGTGCCAGGGTCTAGTCTTCAATCCGATGAGAGGGTCTTCTGACATCCAGCGGGCAGTCGGTGATCAAGGGGGGGTCTCTGTGGGGATCTACCAGCCTATTACTAACTAGTCATAGGTAACCAGGAAAGGTATAGGCAAGGCAGGTTTACAATAATCAGGCTATGCAGCAGATATAGGAAAACAGTAGCAGTAGGTAGCAGTTCTAATGCAAGCATAAGAGAGAGAGAATAGGCGATATAGGCATGCTCAAAATGGGGGGGGTGCTTGCCTGTGTTGCTCTGGGGCAAGGGCAAGGTCGCCTGTTGGTGTCGTCGGGACGTAGTCGCAACTCCTGAGCTGCGTCTGTCTCGGGAGTACGTCAACGTCGGGGTATACCGAAGAGAGAAGAGGGGGAAGAAAAGAAACAGGTAAACATAATGCAAACAAATGCAATACGGGATGCGTGTGATGCTATGATGCAGTGCAGGGTGCCTAAATATGCATCTAAGTCAGTTTAGTTATTTTTAGAATTAATCTAGGATTTATTTACCGAAAGTGTGTGCACTATTCATCTGCCGGATACGGGTCCGAAGTACGAGTTTTCTAAGTAGGGGTTCCGACAAAGCAACGGACGGCACGATCAGACTCGTCTCGTCGTTCTGAGCAACTTTATGGTTGACTTTTTCGATCTGAGCTACAGGTTAAAAGTTATTAATTTTTAAAGATTATTTGAATTCCTGGAATTATTTAATTTACAGAAAAGTGAATTTGACGTCAGCATGACGTCACTGTGACGTCAAAAGGTCAACAAGGCGCTATGACCAGGTCATCCTGACATGTGGGCCCACATGTCCAGTCTCTGTTGGGCTAAAAGGGATTAATTAAACTAACAGAGCTAATTAGAGGGTGGGGCCCCATTATTCAGTGTCTGATTAGCAACAGATTTATATTTAAGGTTAATTAACTTAATAGCGCAGAGGGGCCACACGTCAGAGAGACGAGGATGGATGAACAGTAATGCGTGACCGCAGTACAACTAGTCAAACCCGAGGCGCAGGGCACCAATGTCAGTGGCAACGGAGCGGGCCACCCACAAGGCCCGTGGAGGGGCCGCCGGAGGAGCGTGCCGGCGAGCGCTCGCGGCGGATATTCGCCGGAGATGGCGGAAATGTCTACGGTTAGCCAAAACCGCGATTCGACTTGCGTTCGAAAGCTGGCTCTCGCGCGCGTCGCGTGTGCTCAAAGTTTCGCAGGAGGTGCCTCTAAAACGGACGGCGGCGGCCGTCCTTGCGGGCGGCCGGGGAGTTCGGCCCTCGATGAACGGAGAGCTATGCGGGGCACAAGGTAGGGCGCGTGCGCGTGTGCTACGTTGCTCTAGGAGCGCCAGAAAGCACATGGCCGTGCCAAGCAAAGGCTGCGACAGCGGTGGCACGGAGGCGAAGCAAACGCGGCGAGGAGACTCGCCATGGCGGAAACATCTAAGGCGACGCGCGTGCGAACAAAAAAGAGGAGGGAAAGGAGGATCGGTGCTCACCTAGCAGGCGCAAGATGACCGGCGACGGGTAGGAGCAGCAGATGGGCGAAATTCGTGGAGGAACCGTCGGAGTTGAGGAGAGAAAGACGAGCTCGCCGAGCTCGAAAAGCAGTGGCTCCCGGCTCAACGGCTCGTCGTAGTCGACGAAGAGACGACGAGGCAGGAGCAACTTACGACATGTCGGCGAGGTGCTTTGTTGGCCGTGGCAGCGGTGGCATGGCGAGCCGACGGCGACAGACCGCGTCGGGCGCCGATGGGGAGAGGAGGAAGAAAGGAGGGGAGAAGGGAGGAGTGGTCGAGGGGACCAGGGGTGATGGCTCGGGCGTCGCCCTTATCCTCTCGCGGCTGCCCGCGGCGAGCGCGGTCGAGGCGACGCTGCGGAGCGGCTGCGGGCAAGGGACGAGGCGACACGGATCGGAGAGAGAGAGGAGGAGGGAAACAGCCGCGGTGGCTGGGCTCTGGACACTGTGCACTTAGGTGCCTCGTGCCCACAGTGGCCCATCTTCCCTTTTCAATTTCTGTTGTCCTTTCTTTATTTCATTTCCTGGTCGAAAGAGTTAGCACACTTTTGCACTTTGCAACAAAATATGAGGAGTGTGACCCAAAATATTGCGATTGCTCTTATTTCTTCTCACAAAATGGTTTGGACAGATTGGAATTTCCATTGTATTTGAAATGATTTTTAAAATGATTAAATATCCTGTTTGGTTGCTGTCTCCTGTTTGGGTCATTTGGTAATAATTCAACTTATATGATGCATGATTTTACAAATATTCCGGAATTATTTGCCATTTAATGAACATTTTTCCAACAGTGTTGATTCAATTCATTATTTCACTTTGAATTGGGTTGATTTTCAAATGGAGTTGATGTTGCTTTGATTAAACCACTTTGTGTAGGCCTTGCAAAATGATATGACTTGACAAATTAACAGCTGATCATAGTGGTGATTACACAGGGGTGTTACAAGGAGCGCAGCCCGCCCTCATACGAGCTGTGCTCGCGACGGCCATGATGCGCCCGTTGATTTCCATTCGCCGGCGCGGCCTCCGGGGTTTGACGCTCCCCGACCTCCGCCTCTTCACTGGCGAGGTGGAGATGCTCCAGCGCAAGCCTACTCGCAGAGCCGTGAATTGGGCATGCTGATGTACTCTGCCGCTGGGTTGCTGTTGATTAGCCCCCATGCCTGATGCTGATGCTTGTGCTGCCTCATCAGGGTGTTTGCTGTTGCCGGAGGCGCTGTCTGAGGCGGGCTCCTCGCTGTTCCAGACCGCAGCCTCAACCCGCGTGTCATCCTCATAGGAAACCTGTGAATAGCGTGAAGAACGATGCTGGGCTGAAGATTTGCAAACGATCTGGGGGGATCTCGCTTCAGCGTGTGCGGCGCCGTCAGTCCGTCCCGTAGGCTATACCAGCGGCCTAAAATGGGACCGAAACGGCTGGTATGCCAGAGTCTGGGCATTTACCAGAGATGGAGAAAGATGTACTGAAGCCACCCTTGCTTGCTTTCTCATGAAATCAAGGCAGCTGACCCCAGAGATAATTGGGCCATGCGTGATTTGCTCCAGCTGGACACTGGCGCTGTAACGCAGGGAAACGCCTCTCTGGGCATGGAGAGGCGCGACAATGGACACAACCACTGTGGTCGGCGCGAGCAAGAGCTAACAGTTGAAGAAATTGCTTTGTACTGCATCTGTTAGGGTCGTCGAGTTTCCAAGTTGTGCTTTTAATCTGCATTTCTGCAAGGGGTCCTTGGCTGTCTGGCATGGACGTCTAGGTTTAGCAAGAACTGGCATTTAGCCTGGTCTTAGTTGTTTAACCCCAAGTTGTATTCTGTATCAGATTGTCCTGCGAGAATCTCTATGTTTCCCATGCTGAGCAAAATATCAACACTCGAGTTGAACGTGAGAAGGACGTAAATGCCCAGACCCAGGGCTATACTGTTAAGGCAACAATCGAGGGCACTCAGTCACTGTCTGCCTCCAAGAGAACAAGCCTTAGCTCCGTTGGGCATGGTTCATGTGCGGCCTTTCCATTGGCGGAAAATAGCTTCGTGGCTTCAGCACGCGGCCGGCTGAGGGGACCCTTGGTTGGCATTCCTCCCCTGCTTTGGATCAAGGCCTCCGGAGGTCTCTGACAGTGCCACAATCTACTTTATTGGTCTGTCGGCACGGTACGCATCCGGGACCTGGAGCTACATTCAAACCACTTACGGTATGGTCCACGCGAATCGGCTGGGCAAGGATGCCTTTTTGCGGAGCCCTCAGCCACAAGCCGCTTGGCCGGGAGTCGCTGGCATGGACCTCAGGCGACTTCAATCAAATTTATCGTGCCAGGGACAAAATAGAGAAAACATGAAAACAGAAGTAGGATCAACCGTTCGTGCCGACGCTTTTGCAGTCTTGTGAGAGCTTAAGGAATCATCTTCAGAACAGGCACTTCACCTGGAGTAAACGAAAGCGATCCAATCCAACCCGTTTGTGCAAAGCTAGATCCTTCTTGCGCAATGCAGAGGGGACACCACATACAACACCCCGTTCTCCACGCGCCTTTCATCCTTCTTGTCTGGGACCACTGTCCGCTGCTCCGGGACAGATGGACAAAGGACCCAGACGACCCCGCTCCTCCAAATTTGAAAACAATTTGAGGTCTCCTTGCCTGGGTCGCGAGGTGGCCAAAACAAACCTCGTACGAGCACGTGCCCCACTCGGAGCCCTATCAAGTCCTTCATATGAAGCTCAGAAAAACCGCCTCTCACCTTCGGAATGGAGTAGAAAAATGTTTCTCGAAGGCCAGTCGTCCAAACTCCATGCGCTACTGTTGGTACCTTCGTGGAATCGCTCAAGAGACGCGTTCTCCCTCGCCCCGCCGAGTCCGACCTCGGGCTAGGGGGTGGGACTTAAGCAGCGAGTCATTAGCCATGGCGGGTCCTTCAAGAGAGCTAGGGAAGAGCCGTCATTGACAGAGGGTGGCCAACCTCAAAGAGGGGAGCGAACACAAAATTGTTCCATCGCACGTTTGTCAATGCCAGGAGAAGAAAGAAGAACATATTCACCGCATTCACACATGACTCACGGTGGGTGTGACTGAGCGATGGCGAAGGAGAAGAGAAGATCATCAACGCCACTTCTCCGAGCATGTCATGGGGAGGGTTGGAACCAACAGTAACGGAGACTTTATGGGATGAGCTCGACATCAGCATCACAAACCTCCACGCTCTTGGGTTGTTCATACTGAGGAGGAGGTCTGGGTGTATCAAAGAATGCCACGACCAAAGCTCCCGGTCCGACGGCTTCACCGGCATTTCTTCAAGAAAGATGTTGGGACTCATCAAGGTGGCTTCATGCGAGTCATCACTGCTTTGACTCCTGCGCACGGCCAACATGCAATGGCTAAACTCGACAACAAACGTGTGGTCTTATTGCCCAAGAAGGAGGGGCGCAGAGGGTGATCTCTGACTGATTAGGTCTATCAGCCTAATCCACGCTGTCGCCAAAAATCATTGCCAAGGTGCTTGTCCATTCGCCTCGCACGCTCATGGATGCGTCTGGTGTCCAATGCGCAGAGTGCATTTATCAAGGAAGCGAACCAATCATGATAATTTCATGTATGGTTCGCAACTTCGTCGTGGCTGCACAAAGTGCAAGACCAGCTCTGCTATTCAAGCTGGACATTCAAAAAGGCTGTTTGAACTCAAGTAGGATGGGAGTAGGTTTGGAAGATCTCATGCAAACGCAGGTTGGGTTCCATGATAAATTCAGAAATTGGATTGCGGCATTGCTTTCCTCCTCGTCCTCGTCGTTACTCCTTCAACGGCTCTGTGCCTGGCGCACCCTTCAGGCATATGGCAAGTGGTTTTCGCCAAGGACGGAGCCCATCTCGCCTCTGCTTTTCGATGCTCTCAATTACCCGTTTGGCACAAGGATCCTCGAATTGGACTACGCGTCAGGGACATCATATTATAAGATTCGTGCGCCGAGTGCAATGGTCAGAACCTCCCTCTTGCGGATGACGCGGCGCTCATGGCGCCAAATTAAGAGGGATATGACAAGACCTTGCAACCATCTATAAAAGGCCTTGGGATCGTCACGGGCCTTTGCACCAATTCCACAAAAGGCTCTGTAGTTCCCATTCGAGTGCAAACTTGATCTTGTGCGCATTCTCAGCAGCATCCCGGCGACCAGGGCGTCTTCCCTATCCAAAACATGGGCCTCCCTCTCTCGGTCTGAGAGACTGAGAAAGTGACTTCCAATACCTCAGGACAAGGACAGTGGAAAAATTGGTACCTGGGATGGCAGAACATCACCACCATGGGGCACGGCCTTGTTCGCTCGGTCATCACCTCTCAGGCTGTTACTCCATCACACCACTCGTTGTCCCTCAGGGTTCCCGTGACAACCTCAACAAGACTGAGCGAGTTCTTTTTGGTACGGTCTGAGCAGAACCAACGGTGCACAAAATGTAAAGTCAACTGGGACATGGTCTGCGCGCCCCACCAGCATGGAGGTTGGGTGTTCTTAAACACCGACAATTGCTTGTGCTGTTGGAGGACTCAGATGGCTGGTTTGAATGGAAAGAGCCGTCCAAGCTCGGGTCGGCCTGCCGGCAACCCTTGAACCGAGGATGACCGTGATTTTTTCTACGCCTCCACTCCATCATCGTGGGCAATGGGGCCAAAAGCGGGGGCCATTTTGGGCTCACCCCTGCTGCTTGCGCAGCAAGCGAAGGACATTGCACCTCTCGGCTTGAGGAGCGAGGAGAAAAATAACTGAGAAGGTGCGAGAGGCAGTCAAGGATGTTGGATGCTTATGATCAGACGAGAATCACCATCACGGCCCAACATGTGCAGGAAGTTTTTCACCTCTGATGCTCACCACGACAGTTAACTCGACGGTTCCACTCAGAGGATGACATATTGGAAGCCAATCCTCGGATTGGCCTCATATTCGACGTCCAATGACATACAAGCACAATTTCGGGTTTTGACGCTTCCCCCATGGACTCCTGGTCTGGAAATGTGGGCGCCCCCAAAGGTCAAAATTCTTCTTTGCGTGGCCTTACAGGACCGGATTTGGGACCGCGGACAGCTAGAGCGACGGCGATTGGACCAAATGCGGTCTTTTGCCCGACCTCTGTACGCAAGGGTAGGGAGTCGGCCTGGTCCACCGATTCGGCAAAGCCGCTCACCTGAGGCTTGTGCGGATTGCCCATTGACAAGTAGGGCTTGCGCAATGGACCCTTCATGACTGGCACCTGAGGATCCCTCTCTCTTGGTGGGATAAGCACACCAATTCAAGCATCCACGATCGTTCGAGCCAGGCCTCTCTTACCATGTCGATCTGGACAATTTGGAACGAGAGGAACGCTAGAGTCTTCCGCCACAAAGAGCGCGCCGCCACACCTTCGTCAAGCTTAGTCTAGATGAGGCCAACCTAGGGGGGGTTACTGCAGGGGTAAGCAATATGGGAAAATTTATCGCGACGGAGTAATTATGTCGCCGTTGACTTCGGCCGTTGTGATAACACTACAAAGCTCTATTATCCTCTACTTTAATAGATGAGGCAATCTTTTGCCGTCCGTTTCGAAAAAAAAAAAATACCAAGATTAATTGAAACTTTGGTTTTACCAAAACTTCTGCTGCCAAAACTAGGCCTAAGATGTATCCATCCTAGCCTTAAGAGCTAAGAACAATTTTTGTTTGGCAAAATGCCAAAACATCTCAGAATTGAGCTTTCAATGTGATGGTACCACCCAAGATATATGAAAAAATAATCTTCGATACAATCCCAGACTCCCAGTGGATTCCTAAAAAAAAAAAGATCCCAGTGGCTCGTGACCTGCAGCGCGCAGTCTGACGGTTTCTTCCTCGGAGATTCATTCCCTGCCTCTTGTGGCGGGGCCCACGTCACGCCGCCGAGACGATGCTCCCACTCCTTCATCCGCCTCCCCGCGCCCAGCCGTCCGCGGTTTGTTCTGCTGGCGGCGGAAGAAAGCAATGCGTGTGCGTGCGGTCGGGCAGAGCTGGCGGGGAGTGTGGTGTTCTCAGCACGTCGCCCTTAACCGCCTCAAGGCCAATTTGCCAAACAGCCCCACTCGGCGCCAGGCTCCGCGCCGCCTCGAGTCCAGGAAGGCCTCCGCCGCCAGCCGAGGCAGACGCCCTCCGCGCCGCCGCCCGATAGGTCCGCAGTTCCAGGGTAGGACTCTCCTTCCTACAAAAGCCAAAGCCGTTACGGAGTATGTGCGAATAGGAAATCGACCTCGGTTGTTTGGGGAGCTTATCTTTTGAAGCTTTTGGTACGGGGGGGGAAGCTCGGCCGACGGTGGCTCGGTACCTCCAGGTACGATACACCGGAGCCTGGCCGGTAGGTTCCGGGACGATTATTGATGGGTTCGATTTATAGAAGGTCTGGGAAGGGACCCCGTTGGCTTTCGCCAACTACTTCAAGTATGTACCCACTGCCACGGTGGTGCCGTCCTATACTTTTCAACACAGTACAACTAGTTGCATATTTTATAGGCCTGCAAGTTACATGAATATCAGTTTAGTTTATGAGCACTAGTGTTTGATGAATGTGTTTACTGTTTAGTGCCTGATTAATTTTGCAGATAACTAATGTGTGCCTGCTCTTCCGATAGTATTAGGACACTTAGGGGGGCGTATGAGCAAATCTCCGAACACTATGCTCATAAACTGGGGATTTTGATCATGCCCCGTTACTTTGGCAAGTGATTAATATGCTTTTACTTCGTTTTTGATTAATATGACCCGTTTTACTTACTGTCTTGATGATATGCCAGGTAGGTAACCGTATAGCGCTTTCTAGGCCTATCACTAGTTTTGGTGTATTCGATAACGTGCCTTGCTTCAAGCCTTTTTTTTCCTAGTTTCGTGGGAGACTGCTCCGTGTTGAGTTGGATGCGACGTGTATGCTTGGCGATACGTGAATTTGGGTATCGGGTGATCAGATGAAAGTAAAACATGTAAGACGGGCAAAATGCTAGCCCATCTTGAGTTTTGATTTAGGCTTGCAGCGAGTGGCAAACAAGGCTCTTAAACTGAAAAATAAAAATCATATATTGTTGATCCATGCCCTGGTCTTGTAATAACTTCAAAAAAAATAAGTATCAAACACCGGATATTATTGGACCAAGGGTAGTAAGACAGAAAAAGTAGAAAGTGACCGAGATGCAAAGGAGAAACAAACCAATAATACGGTCGGGTCAATCGTATGCACTCTTCTAATACGGATTGCCAGGCATATCTTATGGGCTTTCGCATCAACGTTGGCCCTAATTGAAGCGTAGAACTTCTTGGCGGGTCAACTAAAAAATATTTAGTGTTGTATATGTTCTGAGTATCATTACACAAGAGATTGTATGAGGAGATCATGAAAGTGTTACATACGAGAGTAAAACTGTGTCATTTCAGAGCAATATTGAAACATGTAGTTGTACTCCATCCTGTTGGTTCTCCTGTATACTAAAATGGAGAGGTCCTTACCACAGCAAAGGTGCATGTAGGCTTATCTGGGATGAATTGGATAATAGCGTTTGCTTGAGTGAATTCAGTCCTCTTTCCAGTTTAAACTGTTTGTTATTTCAATGGTTAACATTTTCTTTTTGTGAAGCTGAACCACTAGTATCGTTATCCACCACAGTCTCATTGCAGCTTGAGGATTTTACATTGTCGCTTGGGCCCAGCTTGCTGCTCTTGGTGTGTGTTGTTCCTGAGCTTGTTAGGATTCTATTGGATAGTGACATTTGTGGACGCTGTGTGGTGGGAAAGTTGGTTTATGCAAAAACTTTCAGGTGAAGTGGATAAATAGGAACCATGTTGCGTTTTCCATTTACGCACAATGACTGTTCTCAACAGACCTGACGAAGATTGTGTATTAAAGAGCTCTCAAGATTCATAGTCCTGGCCATTGCTACACCACAGTGTATCTGTGTTCAGACATCTGAAAAACTGGTTCTAAGCTAACTTCTAATGGAGGCATAGAAGTTATTCCTTTTTTTTTTCCCAAATTTTTTTTTTTTTTTTGTTACATACAATTATGTAAATTTGCCTTTAACGATAACGGTGGTTCACAGGGGCGGATACTCTTGATTACCTTGGGATTCCTGGGTTCGAAGTGCTGGTGGTAAGGCATCATAGTTCATCGATATACTGTCCGATCCTTTGATGGTAATAGAAAAAAGCTATGTGATCATGTTTCGGACGTCCCATTACTTTTCGAGCAATTTGATGTTAGAGCAGTCCAAACATTCATGTCTTGTGTGTTTTCTTTGTAGAAAACACAATGAGAATTGTAAGAATCTCAACATATATCTTAACTCCACAAGATTATTCCTTGGTACGCATTCCCTTGTCATTTCATACTTTCTAAACGGTTGCATACCGCATTAGGACAAATTATCTCCATTCATTATTGCAAGGTGGGCGCAGAATATGCGAGATACTGTGGGATCGAGGGCTAGAACCCTTCTGGAATATATCTTCTGGGGACATAAACTACCCAGGTGGAGCACTGTTCGATCCATTGGGGATGTCCAAAGACCCTGTTGCGTTCGAAGAACGCAAGGTGAAGGAGATAAGAATGGTCGTCTGGCCAATGTTGCAGGATCGGATTATACGCCCAGGCGGCTGAATGGCAAGGGTCCCTGTGCAGAAACCTCGTCGAGCACTTGTCGGATCCCACTCCGCAAACAACTTTATCCCCTTTCGTTGAGGCTTCTAACTGTATGTACAGCGTTACATTGATCGTTTGTAGTCTAGGAAATTAAACAGGTTGACGTAGGCGATGGTAAAAACTTGTGCAGCTCGACTCGAGGAGTATCGAGGGAACACAAAGCATAGCCAAGGGATGAGCTCACGCGACAGCAACCCAGAGTCGGTAAGCGCCCCCGGCGGCGGCGCCTCGATTCCATCTCGGTAGTGTGGCAGTGCCCCAGGGCCAGATCAGAGTCCCCTGCTCGCCCTCTCTCTCTGCCAGGCTCGGCTCGTCGGCGTCATGCGTTGGTGAGGGGATGGCATCTCGCGTCCGCGCAAGTGGCGGCTGGGCGCGCGCCGCCGTCGCCCGATCTCGGCCCCCCTACGTCCTCCGTTGCGGCTGCCGTGACGGATCCGGGTACCCGCGGGACCTCTCCCACGCCAGTCTCGGCGGCGCCCGTCTCTCGGTTCGCCGGCAATGCTCTCGCCCGAGCCTCCGTGGGGCCACCACTCCATCGGCGTCCCGGCTGCTGGAAAACATACTGTCGTCCTTCCGCGTCTGCGTCGTGCGCTCAGGCTGCAGGCACTACCCGGTCGCCGGTGTTCCCCTCGACCGAGGCCGCTGCCCCAGCTTCCAAGATCAGGAGGGAGGGCGAGGGTGTAAAGGAGCGTGCCAAGCCATGTTTGGAGCCTGTGCCGACAACTGCTCGGCCCCGACGCTGGCTCCTTGTCCTTGCCGATTTGCCGCTAGGATGTGTTGCTGCAGACCCTGTTGCTCTGTCAATGGGACGACGTAGGATGTGAAGAGGAAAGGGCCGTGACGCTGCCACCACGGGCGGTTTGTGGGCCTCCGCTGCGGAAGACGATGACGATGAAGATGCGAAGAGGAGTTGGCTCACCAGACACCGCGGCTGCCCCAAGGCCCTCGACTTCTGGAGAGTGCGGATGGGGCATGGCGCCAGACACAAAAGAGGTTGGCAGGAGGTGCTACCGCGCGCGGCCCTCCTCGACAATGGCTCATCCGTTCCCAGCCCCGATTGGCTTGCGGTAGATGTTACAGATGCTTCACTCAGGGTCATCGCGTGGCTGTTTGCAGAGGCCGTTGCGGTGCTCCCGTTGTTGGAGAACGGTCATCTGGTGTGGATGTGCAACCCATGGCGTCCTAAGCTCATGCATGCATGATGGGCCCGCTCGTGTCGCAGCTCGACGTCGTGCATCGTCTGTAATTGCTTCAGTGAGGGTCCGATGAGATCACGCCCACTATCATCCACGGGCTCCATCGGGCTGGACGCCGGCTGTCGTCTCTAGGTACGTTTGGTCACCAACCTCGTCGGTGCGATGATGTTTTGCCAGTCCCTTTGGCTGATCAGACGTGTTGATTGCAAGGTTGTTCTGGCGCGTGTTGGGGGAGCTTTTTAGAGCGGGAGCGGAGGAGGCTCTGAGTAGACTCTCCCTTGCGCCGGCCATGTTGAAAACTCTCTGACCCACACTCTCCTTGTTGTGGCAGTGTTTGCCTCAGCGCGAGGATGGGGGGGGGGGGGGGGGGGGGTTGGAGTATATGGCTCCTTCTCCCCGCGTGTGGAGAAATTCATCATCGATGCCTACCTCCCATCATAGGTGTCGTCCACTGAGGGGCGAAGTCCATTGCCGTGCTTGTGGGCTCCGTACTGCAGGTCATGCCCGAGTTAGGGCGCTAGTTGAGTTTGTCAATGGATCATATGAAGGTGGACACGTCGACGAATTGAGGAGGGGACAAGATTACCTTTGTCCAACGGCGAAAAACAGCTGGAGGTTCCTTATGGTGATGATGGAGAGCGGAAGGAGTCCGTGATGTCATGAGGGATGTGACGGTTTCTCGGTTGTCGATGGGGCCTTGGTATGTTGAGCATCATTGAGTTGTCTCACCTGGGGTTCCGTCTTGCAAAAATGGTATGAAGTGTTTGTGGAGGGTTGGTGCTTTGGGGGGGGTTGGGTGGGAGCACGTCGCGCCATCTATGTGGCGTGGGTGACTTCGGTGAGTGAGTTTGTATGTATCGGTTTATAGGCTAAGTTTTTAGTTTAAATTACTGGACAATGCTGTCTTATTAATAATCGATGAGGCAATCTTTGCCTCGTTTCGAAAATTAAAAAATTCATTAACAGTAGCACATTAATCACTCTGTAAAGAAATATAAAAGCGTTTAGATTAAACGCTCTTACATTCTTAAGGAGGGAATAGTTGTACTGCGTACACATGGCTATAAGATTGTGACAGTTGTGGAGTATGGTCTGGTTCAGCAGGAAATTGTGGGTTGCCCCAAAAAATTACTGAAAATGGGAGTTGTGGGCCTTGTGGGAATCTAAAAGCAGGTGAAGAGCAGATACTTTGCTGGGCAAGTTTGACATGCAGAGCAGTAGAAAAATATCCCATGTACATGTGTCAGACTTGTAACTGTGTTTTGCGTACAGAAACCAGTCAATACGTAAAACCAACATTACTAGTTCTTTTTCATACAGCTTCCCAAATAGTAGGAGCCGGGTTCCATTACTATCATAACTGGCGCCCACCGCCCTCGCACATCTTAGTCAAGAGTACCAATGAGTTTTTTTTTTGAATGGATGTCTCAACGAGTGAAATCCCTACATTGCATGTTCTCGTCATCTTAATAGGATCCATGCAACATGAGAGCATGGGTCCTCGAGATTATTACATGGCCAGATGTCGGGCGGGCCGACCAAGCACCGAGGAAAAAACCAGGCAGAGACTGGCCGGCAGTCGGGCTAAAAATACGGCCGAGTCAGGACCATCACGCTTAAAATACCGCAGGGCCTCTCTGTTAACGCGAGAATAAGGACGGCCCGGGCTCGGCCCGGACGTCGGGACTTTAAATCTAGGAGGACCGAGGACCATGGACAAGGTGGCCGGTCGGGTCGGGCGAACGGGCCGGGTGCCATGCCCAGGTTATAGCATCGAACCCCCTCTGTCTCTTCACTCACCGCGTGCCAATGCCTTTGATTCGCAGTGTCAAGCATTTTTTCTTCCGTCCAATGCAGTCTTTTCTCGCTAGTGTGTTTCTATCCGCGGCCGTCACTTGCCTTACACTCACTCATCCTGGCCTTCCATTCTAGAAACAGCCTTAGTCTACGCTGCCGTTGAGCCAATGCCCTTTTTCTTATCGATTGCAATAAATCTTACTTGTATTGAAACAGCTATGACTGAATGCCAGGAGTCGCTCAAGCGCCTCATGAAGCTGCTATCCTCGGGTCAGCCGTTCAAAACGTCGAGTTGGATCCCACCACAATGTTCATCACCGACCTGCCCCTGCACCAAGGCCGTCCATATGTTGTTGGCGACTCGTCGCCTCCGCCCCAAGACAGTTAACGGATCAGGGTGGGACAGTCCAATGTTGTGGCTCCCTCTCCAGAATGAGGTTTGTGCCGCAGTGTGGACAGCAGGGCACCGGGCTTTCAAAAAACTGTTCCTCAGGGTCAGCCGCAGAGTTCATCAGTTGTTATGTTGACCGTAAAAAAGGGCCGTCGGAACCATCATAGCAGAAAGCATAATGCCAGCCACCGGATCGTCAGCTTGTTCATGTCAACCATGTCAAGGATGAAGAAGATCGACAGGACACCCCAATATTTTGAGGGCACCCTTATAGTGGAATTCAATCCCAGCTTCTGTAATCTTTGCTTCTGGAGCGTCGCACTCCTTCATGGTCTGAAAATGGAAAGTTTTGCACGAAGCCATTATATCCCTTTTCGACAAGATGTCCCACCCAATTGGACTCCAGTCACCCGGGGCTAATTGGCAAACTACCAGGATAAAAGCCACGGTGGTATCACATTGTGAATGGAGGATGATGTTCCCGTTTCTCTCATTGCTTTAAGACCTCCAACTAGACATATTCTGGGTATGGATGTTGAAGCTCACTAAACTTTGATTGACTGTGTGCCCACTGAAACTGTCCCCCCCCCCGCCAAACACACCCTTCTGGCCAGAAAGAGAAGTACAATACTCAGCCGAAAGCTCAGAGCGGAAACTCAAAGATATGTTCTGAATGCCATTGAATGCCTCTCACCCTTGAACATCGAGGAACGTCCAGTTGTTCGTGATTTTCAAGATGTATTTCCAGAAGAACTTCCGAATACCCCCTGACTAGAGCGTTGAGTTGTCATATTGAAGCCTGCACAACACCTATCGAGACGCGTCCTTCTAAGTGCCTCCGCATCACCTTTTGGAACGTAAGGAAGAAATCGAACAAGTCACTTAAGAAAGGTTTAATCCGCCCCCCAGTTCCTTGTGGGGAGCACCTCACTCTTCTGTTAAGAAGAAGGATGGAACTCACCGATTGGTCAGGATTATCGACCAATAAACCAAGCAAACCATTCAGACAAGTATCCGCGTCTCGGATCAATGATTGTATGATCAACTTGTTGTTCATCAGCTTCTCTAAGCTTTGATTTGAGAGGAGTTATCATCAGATCCGGTTCGTGAAGAGGATATTCCGAAGACTGCTTTGTTACTCGCTATGGCTTTATGAGTACACTGTCATGTTCATTTGGCTTAACCAATGCTCCAGCCCACATGTTTCCCGTCTGATGAATGACATCGTCATGGATTAAATCGACAAGTCGTCGTGGTATAATCTAGAGATATTTCTGGTTTATTCAAAGAATAAGGAAGAACCTGCGAAGAAACACCTACGTCTTGTACTGGAAAGGCTCCGAGAACACAACTGTAGGCCACGATATTCTAAATTGAATTCTGGCCTGTCTGAAAGATGACATATACTCGGCCAGTGATTTCGAAAGATGGCATTGCCGTTAACCAGAACGCGTTCAGGCTATTCTTGACTGGACTCCTCCGAAGGAACGTAAGCACAATGAGACCCCAGAAGTTTTCTCGGCCTTGCAAGCATTGCCGTCGATTTGTTGAGAATAGAATTTTTCTAGATGCTTAAGCCGTTTGAATGATCTGCTTCACAAGGGCGTTTCAGTTTGAAGGACAGAAAAATGTCAGGAAGGAAAGCTTTCAAACACTCAAGGACAAGCTAACGTCCGCCCCAGTACTTGCTCCTCCAGATTCCCGTAAAGACTTTGTGATTTATTGTGATGCATCCCGTGAAGGACTAGGGCTATGTCCTAATGCAAATGGCGTAAAGTGATTGCTATGGCTCTCGTCAGAGTGCGGCCCAATGGAAGAGAATATCCGGTACATGATCTAGAACTAGCTGCTGTCATCTATGCACTGCAGTTGTGGCGACAACCTCCTCGGTAACGTGTGCCGGAGAGATCTACCGGATCATAAAGTTTGATTGTTTAGTACTTTTCACTCAGCCATCTCTGATCTCCGTCAGCAAAGAGGGGGAGAACCATTGCGGGACTATGATTTGGGTATTTCTTCTACCCCATGGCAAGGCTAAGGCTAAGGGCTGATGCGTGAGCCGCAAATCCTATGGCTGAGAACTTGAGTTTCAGCACAACACCCCTTCTGTATGAAGAGCTTTCCGAAAGCTAAATTCGAGATAGTCCCCAGGTAACTAAAACCTTGGTGTTGTTGAACCAGACCTTGAGAAGCTGTTAAGAATGCGCAGCTAAAGAGCTGAAATTGAGTGATGACGAAAGACCCTTCACCTTGAAAGACAGGGATTTTTCTGCTTGTGTCTGAAGATGGAAACTTGTATTTCAGAGAACGAATTGTCGTACCTCGCTTCGAGCTTATGACGGACCAAAGTCATGAAGGAGGGACACATGATACCCGTGTCATTCATCCGTGTAGCACCAAGATGTATAGTGATCCCGTAAAGGTACTGGTGTCTTAGAATGAAGGCAGAACATTGCTCGTAGTTGCTGAATGTGATGTGGTCGACGCGTTAAAGCAGAACACAGGAAGCCTGATGGAATTCGGCAAACCACTCCTATTCCTTTATGAAAATGGGATAAGTTCAGATGGATTTCGTTACAGGATGCCCAGGTCACAGAAGGGTCACTGATGCTATTTGTAGTCGGTCGAAACTCTCCAAAGTTGCACACTTTCTGCCTGGTCAAGGAGACGATCACTGCTAGTCAGTTAGCAGAGTGATATATCTCCCAGAATTGTTTCACTCCACGGGTATTCCAAAGAGATCAGTTTTCAGACCGTGGCAGCATATTCACTGGTCATTTCTGGGAAAAGTTTACAAAAAGGCTATGGAATCTATTACCTGGAGTTCAGCTTATCATCCTCAATCCAAGGCCAAGTTGAACGAGAGTTAATCAAGTGCTTGAAGACATGCTACGAGCTTAGTGTGTTTCTTTCGGCAAGAAGTGGGAAGAATCTCTTCCATCTGCCGGAGTTCTACCTATAACAACAGCTATCAAAGCGCTTTGAAAATGCCCTTTGAAGTTTCTCTATGGACGTAAGTGTCGAACCCCTCATGAATTGGTCAGGAAAACTGGGGAACACCGCTCGTGGGTCCAGATAGATCAAACACGCCGAGAACAAGTCGAATTGTAGGGAGGAAATCTCAAGGCGGCTCAGGGACCGCCCAAGAAGAGAACTATGATCGCAAACGTTATGGGGTTTTGACTTATCAACCTGGTGATCAAGCTTATCTTAGTGTACTCCATTGAAAGGACAATAACCGTTTTGGAATCAAGGGCAAGCTAGCTCCGCGCGACATTGGTCCTTCCGCATTGTTGCAGACGTGGTCAGGTGGGCATATAAATTGGAGTTGCCGCCGCAATTCTCTCTATCCACGATGTCTTCCATAGTGTTGCAACTTCGTAAAATGCTTCAAGGAATCTCCGCACAGAGATGTGGATCACGAGATGCTCGAATTGCAGGATGATCTTTCATATAAGGAAACATCCGATCCGCATTCTCGATGAAGCTGAACGTCGAACCCCGTCAGAAGGTCCCAAGTTCCCTCAAAAGTAAAAGTGGTTAAATCATACTGAAGATGGAAGCCACTTGGGAAACGAGAGGAGGTACATCTTCGTGCGGAATACCCCGAAATTTTCCTTATACTTTTAATTCTCGGGCCGAGATCTTGTTAGTAGAGGAGATTTGTAACACCCCCAGTGGTTAAACTACAGTAATCACCCTTTTGATTTGGCCATGCAGGCATGATAACAGTGCATGATCATCATTAGCATCATATTGCATTTCAACTCCTAAGTCAATTCGAATTAAATGAAGTGGAAAATAGAGTTAGTTCAAATCATAAACTAAAATGTCAGGATAAATAACAAACGTTACAGGGCACTTCTAAAATTTGAACCAAACATTAGTGAAAATGGATAAGTGGCTTGAACGTCCTCAAAAACAGGGCTGAAAATGATGAAAAATAAGATTTAATGACCTTTTAATATTTAAAAACAAATAAGGATGATGTTTGTCCAAACTAATTTTAGGTGTTAGGGATAAAGCAATGGTATTATGGACCCGGTCCATGTTTTACAAATTCAATTTTGAG
This sequence comes from Thinopyrum elongatum, assembly GCA_011799875.1. Taxonomy (NCBI): domain Eukaryota; kingdom Viridiplantae; phylum Streptophyta; class Magnoliopsida; order Poales; family Poaceae; genus Thinopyrum; species Thinopyrum elongatum. The sequence goes on from CM022301.1 coordinate 281,384,462, forward strand.
CCATAATATTTACAAAACAGGGGTATGGATAAATAAAAAGAGAAAAGAAAAAGAAAAAAAAAGAAAAAAAGGAAAAGCCCCCCCCCCCCCCGGACCAACGGGGCAGGGGCCCAGCTGGCCACAGGCACAAACCAGGCCGGGCCCATTCCCCCTGGCCGGCCCCCCCCACCCCATCCCCATATCCCACCCCCACCAGAAACCCCTAGCAGCTACCCAACCCCTCGCCTCATCCCCCCCCCCAACTGCCCGATCCCGACCGGAAGCGGGGGAGCTCCCGCACCTGCCGCCAGCGTCGCACCGAACGCGCCCCGTCGCGCTCGCCCTCGCGCCGACGCCGGCGCTAACCGCCGTCGCCGCCGACGCCTTCGTCCCCAGGCGTCGCCCAAAGATACGTTAACAGCAATGCTCCTAGAAAGAACAGGTGAACAAGCCCCTAGCCGTGCCAGCTCCGGGAGCAGGAATGGCACCGTCGCGCCCACCCCCGGCGCCCGCGACGCCCCCCCCCCGAACCCGGCGACGCCTCCCCGCGCCGATCTGCCTCGCCGGTCGCAACCGTCTTCGACGCCGCCTCCTCCCCGCGGGACTGCCTCGCCTCCTCCCTTCCCCCACACATGCGCCACCTCTCGCCACCGTCGCCGGCCAGCCTCGACTCGGCCCCCACCAACGGGAGCACGCCCGCGCCCGCCGCCCGCTCTCCTCTTCCCCCCCCCTCTCCGTCGCGCTCCGGTCCCAAGACCGTCTCCAGTTCAAAAGAAAAAAACGTGGGTGAGTAAAAGAAGAATATGAAAAGAGAGCGGCAAAGAGATAATGGAAGAGGAAAATAGGGACGGTGACCAAGAAGAAAAGGGGGAGATTAACCGCTCACCCCTGGCCGCGCGCTGCCGCGGGAACCCCCAGCCCGTCCGCGCCCCCCCCCCCCCCCCCGTCCGGCCCGCGCGGCCAGTGGGCACGGACATGGCCGGGTCCACAAATGGGCCGCTCCGGACATGTTCGGCGCCCAGATGTGCACGCCGCGGAAAGTCCGCCAGACCCTGACATAGGGGCCCACGGCCCAGAACGAATAAGAAAAAAATAAAAAAAAATAATTAAATAATTAATTAATTAGTTAATTAATTAATCCTGATTAGTAATTTATTAAGGAGTTAGTGTTAAATTAAACAGTAATGTTAATTAGTTAATCACAAAAACCTAACAGGCATATGACAGGTGGGACCCACTGGTCCTGACGTCATGCTGACGGTCATGCTGACGTCAGCAAGACCACTGTTTCGGATAGTTAATTAAAGAATTAATTAAAATGCCGAAATTAAGAAAAAACTTTAGAAATCATATTAATAAAATCATCCGTTGAGCTTCAGGTATGAAAATAATTTATGTACATGAAAGTTGCTCAGAACGACGCGAGACGAACTGAAAAACGCCCCGGTCCGTTCGTCCGTCGCGCGTCCCTAACTATCCGAATTGCAACCGTCCCCTCTATCCTCTATCGATAATTTCCAAAGACCCGGAAATATCGTCAGATATTCTCCCGCTCCGTCGTACGTGTGATGCTGCGTTTTAGGATAGACTACCCCTAGCACCGTGTATCGTATTGTCAAATGCTCATGTTGTGCCTATATATTTATTACTGTTTCCTCCCCCTCTTCTCTCTACGATAGCCCACGACACCGACGTCGTCCCCGAGACCGACGAAAGCTCCGGATCCCGAAGACACCCTAGACGACCTGCCCTTTGCCGCCGAGCAACCAGGAAGCCCCTCCCTTGAGCATACAGATATCGCCCATTTTAATTTCCATGCCTTGCATTAGAATTGCTGATGCTGCTGCTGCTTTACCTATTCTGATCAGCGCTGTCATTGTAACCTGATGTTGATAATACCTACATATTCCTAAACTGTTTTAGTCTAGGCTGGGTAGAGACCTATCAGTGACCCCACTTATCCCGACTGCCGCGCTTGGACGTCAGAAGACCCGCTCAACGGGGGGATTGAAGACAAGGCCCCGACACCGACACCATCATCCCCCCCCCCCTTTAGGTGAAACGGACACTGCAGCGTTACTATCGGTTTTTGTCGAGGGTTTGAAACCTCATGTGCACTTCTGATGTTAAACTCTGTAGAGTAGTTATTCGCGTCGTGGTCATCGAGGGTGATCCTCCTTCACCGCTTCCGATAACGACGCTGTCGTACAACACCTCAAGTGTGGACCCAGTGAGGGTGATTCCTCCTTAGTTAACCTTGAAGGATAATCGTGGGAATTCAATGAGGGTGATACTCGGATTCCACTATGTTATGGACACACGGATACTTGGACCTTTACAATGTTACTTGGAAAGGCGGGTCGACCCTGAGGGGTCCCCGTGGTGTGATGTGGAGGCAGGTTGCCAGTGTGGGTGCCCGAGGGTGAATAGAGGCCGCGGCCGGGCATCTGAACCCTGGCCGCAATCCTCGAGACAGGGCGACGGGGGAGGGGGTCACATCTTTCGTGAGTCTTCTGCCTGTTACCGCACAAGCCCTAGTCAGCGATTTGGAATGTCGATCCGAGCAGGCCTTGGTCCTGATAGCACTAACCATCACGTGGGCATAGTATGGGCGTTCTTGCATCGTTGCTCATCGAAAACTTTGTCAGCGTCCAGTTCAGCCTGCGGCCGGGCTGGGGCCGGCACCATCTGAGGGGGTGGGAGCCTGGTTCGCCGGCACGGCAACGACCCGGAGGGCGGAGGGCTGGATGGCAAGACCACCCTTGCGCTTAGGATGTTTAGACGGCGGGGGACTCTCTGCCGGAGTTGTAGGTAGGGTTGGTTTGCGAGTGTGTCGTTTGGCGAGGCCGGGCATGACCCTGCGAAAGGAATGGAAAGTGTGTCGGCCGGAGTTTAATCGGCGTGTTGGGTAAGTTGGTGCACCCCTTTGCGGGAAAACAACTTCTATCGATAGCCGGTCCTACGGTAATAAAGGGACACTCGGAGTTGTATCCTGATGATTACAATTTTATTGAGAAACTCTTGGATACCTGTGATGAGACCTGTAGTATATGGCTTGGGAATTGCTTCTCGCAGTAGGGAGTCGAGAAGGGGAGGGGACTCAGGACGAGGTTGATGAATGTATGGCTCGGGATTGCTTCTCGAGGGAGTCGAGAAAGATCTCTGGGTTGAGGTTGATATTATTACTGCTACATATTATGGTATTGTTCTACTCTCGTCTACTGGTGCAGACCGATGAAGATGCTAGGTCTTCGATAGGACTAAGGCTTTTATCTCTATTCTGGCATTTCGAGCCCGTCCACAATACAGCCTTCCCTTGATTAATGTTGCATATGTAGTGTAGATCCTGATGTGAGTAATTCTGAGTAATCACGGTTGCTTGTTTTCTTGTTCTCCCCATATCAGTTTTGACGTGACCAGAGGACGGAGCCCCCTGAGGACAGATGCCCCGAACGATCGTTACTACTACTACCCAGAGGATGGATACCGACTACGAGTTGACTGACGACCAGGAGTAGTAGGATCGGAGGGTCCAAGGAGGAGGCCTTCGCCTTTCGATCGTAGTGTTTTATTGCCCCGCCGTTCTTAAGGCCTTTTCTGTTTCTATTTCATATCTGTACTCAGATATCTGATTGCTTCCGCTGACGCTTGTTCGCAAGCTTATGTATTCGAGCCCTCGAGGCCCTGACTGGTAATAAAGCTTGATGATTTATTTATGTTTTAGAGTTTGTGTTGTGATATCTTCCCGGAGTCCTAGGCTTGACGTGTGCAGTTACGTGTATAATTAGTGCACGATCGGGCCGGGGGCGTCACATATAAAAAACCCCACCCCACCATGGAAGTTTTTTTTGGGGGTGGGGGGTCCTGCCCCAACCCCCCAAATCTATAATCTTGTAAGCAAGATTTAGTGGAATTATACCAGAAGCTTCTACTAACCAAAACAGGTATATGAGGACTACAAAGAAAGAACAAAAGAGATTGCAGCAAAAGCATGCACTCTTGCATCTAACCATAACGTCAAACATCCGCACATCTCCTGGAAGAGGCTCTCATCCATACACCCACCCCAGACCCTCTAAACTCCTCCCCCCACCCCCCCCACGATACCTCCACCCGTACCCGTGTTCACCACCCCTCACCCCCCCCCCTTCGACACCTCCCTCCCCTCAATTACCTACTCACCCCCCATCCCACTTCAAGCTACTTACCGCATCCCCCCTCCTACCTTCATATTCAATTCTCCCCCGTTACCCCGTCTCACTCCCACTCACCACTACAGTCCATAACCCAACTCCCAGCGTACCCCTCCCATACTCCCTACTCTCTCCTCTGCCCACATATTCTTCTTATGTACCACGGTTTTGTGAAAGAAATCTTGGTATTGAATACTTGCTGGTTTGGATTGAAAAAATATTGTAGAAGATTAAGATACCATGGTATCTATCATACCTAGTTGTTTGCAGTACCAAAAAAGAGGTCTCGGCATTCATTTTGAAAAACTGGAACTAAGAGAAAATCGTCAGCACTCGACACCTACGTGATCTATTATATATTACTCCCTCCGTTTCTAATGTAAGTCTTTAGAGATTCAATAAGGAACTACATACGGAGGCAAAAAATGAAGTGAATCTACACTCTAAAATATGTCTATAGACATCCGTAGTTAGTCCATAGGGGAATATCTAAAAAAGACTTAGTATTTAGGAACGGAGGGAAGTAAAATGATAGAATTGTTGGACTGCTCCTGAGTAGTAGGCTGTTGCAGGTTAGGTGATTCCATAAGTTGCATCATGTAGATTAGTGGTTTTCTATCTAAGGACGACCATCATCGGGGGAGTGGGACAACGCACAAGTTACTTTCTACGGACGATTCGCATGCATCTATCGACTCAATGGCCGCCCGAGACTTACGGCAAGTTAGCGCTCATCTGAAACAAGCTCACCCATTGATAGATCAATTTGTGCATGCATTGGTCAGCCGGTTTTACACGCACACCAACTCAGCTTACACTGAAGGAGCTAGGTGAGCTCCATCAAAACTACGACGCCAAACGAGTCAGTGGTTTTTGTTTCAATACTGAAAAAACTGTGTTTTATTTTGTAGGAAGCCAAATATTATGTCCACGCATGAAATCCAAGGTGGCCTTTCTGTAGCCGAACCAAGATTGGAGCATCCAGCCGGATGTCGTAGTTGGTGCCTGCATCACCCCGAGAAGTTCTCGTGCATTTCATCCACCGGCACCACGCCGAGCTTGCAGTCTCCCGCCGCGAAGCTGGCGTTCGGCGACACCAAGCTTCAGCTCCGCGCCTGGCGGGCTCGAGGCGCACGCAGAGCAGGTGGACATGCGGCACCATGTAAGGCTCTTGACTCGAGCCCCTTCCCCTTCTACGCTGGGGAGGAGCAAGCCGTCGCCAAGGCCATCGGCCCCTCCGGGTTGCTCCATTGGACTACATCGAGCCTGCTCCAGTTGAAGACCCCAACGAAGGCCTGGGGCTCTGGGCATGGACGCCGTGCCCAAGCAAGGTGCCGAGGGTGAGCTGGATCAATCTGCCCGCCCGCAACGGAAGGTGCGCCGGGGTATGGGGCAGCAAAGGCTGGAAGCACCGATTCTTATGTTGCATCTCGACATCACGAGGGACCCTCCTCTTGGCAACATCGTCTCCAAGCCAAACCCTGGCTGTTTACAACATCGTCGGACGGCGAGAAAGCACATGAGGGACAGGCGCGAGAGAATCTCTCGCCCCGTGGCGCATGACCGCCAGGGACAGAGATGATGTGATGGCCGGGACCGCGGATTGTCGCCGCGGACGAAGCGGGCGGGAGCTCCCAAGAGCGGCCAAAGTTTGGGTGCTCGACTAAGGCGTAGCCTCTCTCGTGATCCTCGTGATGGAGCGCGGGTCTGGGCAGAGATAGATGACCGAGAGGATTCGGGGGCCCCGTGGACGGGCTGGCCGGGACGGGCGCCTTCATGCTGCCCTCGCCGACCGCGCTGATGCTGCCCATGCTGCTGGGTTCTGGCTCTGCCAGTGCCCCGGATGGACGCCCATCGCCGTGGAGCTGTGCCAACGTCCAAGCTCCTCCGGGCCCGTTGAAGATGATGGGCGCGGGTCGGAGCCCTTCTAGGCAAAGGCGGCAAGGTGCGACCAGGCGCCTCTCCCCCGGAGGCGCGCCACGCCGCCCACTTCCCCGCCTCGCTCCCCGACGCGGTCTACTCTGGCCCTCCCCTACTTCAAGCGGGACTCGGCCGAGCTGAGGAGGATGCCCCCTCAGGAAAGAGTGACGACCGGGTTAATCGTGCACTAACTTAAACGCAAATAAGCACGATCAAACCCTAAGGACCCTGAAGATATAATAACACAACTCTAAACATTAAATAAAGCTACAACTTACTATTACAGCCGAGGGCCTCGAGGGATGAATACATAGCTCGATGGCATACAAAGCGTCAGCGGAAAAGCATCAGATATCTGAGTACAGATATATTACAGAGAGAGAGATAAGCCTTCACAGAGGCGGGGGGTTAAGGGGAAAATGAAAATACTACGATCGAAAGGCGTAGGCCTCCTGCCCATGGACCCTCCGACCTACTCCTGGTCGTCAAACGGATCCTAGGAGTAGTAGTAACTCGCCAGGCGGGTAGTATTAGTACTGGTCGTCGGCTTGGGACGTCTAGCTCAGGGGCTCCGTCGTCTGGTGGCACAGATGAATATGGGGGGAAAAAGAAAAGTAAAGCAAACGTGAGGAGTACTCATCGAGTATCAGCAAGCAAGGATCTACACTACATAGAAACATGTCAAAGGAAATGGCTTTGATATGTGGACTGGGGCTGACAGAAAAAATGCCAGAATAGAGGGGGAAAGCCTTAAGTCCTATCGAAAAAAAAAGTACTAGCATCTTCAACAATCTTCGACAGTCTTGCAGCAATAGAGGAGGAACAATGAACATAATGTAAAGTAGTAGTAGTTTAATCAACCTCGACGAGATCATTTCTCGACTCCCTGCGAGAACAGGAAAGCAATCCAGAGTCGTACTATCCAGTTCTCAGTTCATTTCTAGTTGTACCATCGGGATACAACTCCGAGTGTCGTTACCGTTAGGACAGGCTATCGATAGAAGTTTAGTTTCTTCCCTGCAGGGTGCACCCAAGTTACCAACCACGCTCGGCTACTCGGATGGACACACTTTCTGGGTAATGCCCGGCCTCCATCAAGCCCGAAGCAACACACGACGCAAACCGACCTAGGCTTATAAGAGAGCGTACAGAACGACGGGAATAAAACCCCCCCCTATGCCCCAAGGGTCTTGGGTCATCGCCCCGGGAACTCCTGCACGTTACGGGGGCCCACCGGGAGCAGACTAGCACCCCCTTATACAAGCGCGGGTGCGGTTCCAGTCCAACTCGCGTGCGCCGCTCCTTACTGAGTTCAAAATAAGCATCGGCTGATGTATACGACGCAGAACGCCCATACTATGCCCAGGATGGGTTAGTTGCTATCGGACAGAGGGCCCTTCGGATCAAATAACCACAAACCGTAGTGGATTAGGAGCGCGCGGGTAACGAGCAGAGACTCACGATGATGTGACACCCGTCGCCCCGTCTCAAGGAACTGCGGCAAGGGCTAAGAATGCCGGCCACGGACTCGGTTGGGTCTCGCGCGGGGCACCATCCAGGTAAACCCGACTCACATCCTTTCGCATTAATCTAGCGCGGGTACCCCTCAGGGCCGACCCGTCTTTAGGAACTGGATTTATTGCAGTCAAAATTCAACAACAGTATCTGTTTTGTGTCTGACACCAGGGGAGCTCTGAGGAATCACCCTCGATGGAATCCCAACTGATGTTATAGTTGTCAAGTGTGAACGAGAGGAGGAATCACACTCGCGGGTCAACAATTGAGGAGTTGCAGCGACGATTCGTTATCGGGGGTGTTGTGCAGGAGGAACACCCTCGCTTACCACACGAGTAACTTAACTACAAGGTTAACATCAGAAGTGCTGACGAAGGTATCACCCTCGGCACTCGACGGTTAACCCAGCAGTGTCGGCAACTAAGGGGGCAGTGATGTGCGGTTGCCAGGGTCTAGTCTTTTCAATCACGATGAGGGGTCTTTGAATCCAGCGGGCAGTCGGTGATCAAGGGGGGGTCTCATGTAGGGATCTACCAGCCTATTACTAATAGTATAGGTAACCAGAAAGGTATAGGCAAGGCAGGTTTACAATAATCAGGCTATGCATCAGATATAGGAAAACAGTAGCAGTAGAGTAGCAGTTCTACTGGCAAGCATAAGAGAGAGAGAATAGGCGCTATAGGGCATGCTCAAAATGGGCGGGGGGTGCTTGCCTGTGTTGCTCTGGGGGCAAGGGCAAGGCGCCTGTGGTGTGCGTCGGGGACGTGTCGCACTCCTGAGCTGGTCTGTCTGGGAGTACGTCACACGTCGGGTATACCGAAGAGAGAAGAGGGGGAAGAAACAGGTGGTAGGTAAAACCATAACGCAAACAAATGCAATAACGGGATGCGTGTGATGCTATGATGAGTGCAGGGTGCCTGAAATATGCATTAAGTACATTTTAGTTATTTTTAGGAATTAATCTAGGATTTATTTACCGAAGTGTGTGCACTATTCTATCTGCCGGATACGGGTCCGAAGTACGAGTCTTTCTAAGTAGGGGTTCCGACAACGCAACGGACGGACGATCAGACTCGTCTCGTCGTTCTGAGCAACTTTATGGTTGACTTTTTCGATCTGAGCTAAGGTTAAAAGTTATTAATTTTGTAAAGATTATTTGAATTCCTGGAATTATTTAATTTAAGAAAAGTGAATTTGACGTCAGCATGACGTCACTGTGACGTCAAAAGGTCAACAAGGCGATGACCAGAGTCAATCCTGACATGTGGGACCCAAGTCAGCTCTGTTGGGCTAAAAGGGGATTAATTAAACTAACAGAGCTAATTAGAGGGTGGGGCCCCATTATTCAGTGTCTGATTAGCTAACAGATTTATAATTTAAGGTTAATTAACCTTAATTAGCGCAGAGGGCCCACACGTCAAGAGACGAGGAGGATGAACAGTAATGCGTTGACCGCAGTCAACCTAGTCAAACCCGAGGCGCAGGGAACCAATGTCAGTGGAACGGAGCGGGACCCACCAAGTGCCCGTCGGAGGGGGGGCCGCCGGAGACGCTGCCGGCGAGGCGCTACGCGGCGGATATATCGCCGGAGATGGCGGAAATCGTCTACGTTAGCCAAAACCGCGATTCGACTTGCGTTCGAAAGCTGGCTCTCGCGCGCGTCGCGTGTGCTCAAGTTTCGCCGGAGGTGACCTCTAAAACGGACGGCGGCGGCCGTCCTTGCGGGCGGCCGGGGAGTTCGGCCCTCGATGGAAACGGAGCAGCTATGCGGGGCACAACGGAGGGCGCAAGGTGCGTGTGCTAGTGCTACTAGGGCGCCAGAAAGCACATGGCCGTGCTCAAGCAAAGGCTGCGACAGCGGTGGCACGGAGGCGAAGCAAACGGCGGCGATGAAGCTCGGCCATGGCGGAACAACATCTAAGGGAACGCGCTGCGAACTAAAAAAGAGAGGGAAGGAGGACGGTTGCTCACCTAGCAGGCGCAAGATGCCGGCGACGGGTAGAGCAGCAGATGCGGCGACAAATTCGTCGGAGGAAACCGTCGGAGTTGAGGGAGAAGGACGAGCTCGCCGAGCTCGAAGCAGTGGCTCCCGGCTCCACGGCTCGTCGTAGTCGACGAAGGAGACGAGAGGAGGAGCCTTACGACATGTCGGCGAGGTGCTTGATTGGCCGTGGCCGCGGGCATGGCGAGCCGACGGCGAAGACCGCGTCGGGCGCCGGATGGGGAGAGGAGGAGAAAGGAGGGGAGAAGGGAGGAGTGGTCGAGGGGACCAGGGGTGATGGCTCGGGCGTCGCCCTTATCCTCTCGCGGCTGCCCGCGGGGAGCGCGTGTCGAGCGACGACCGGAGCGAAGCGAGCGAGGCAAGGGACGAGGCGACACGGCATCGGAGAGAGAGAGGAGGGGGAAGAACAGGCCGCGGTGGGCTGGGCTACTGGCACTGTGCACTTAGGGCCTCGTGCACAGGGCCCATCTTCCCTTTCCCTTTTCTGTTTTCCTTTCTTTATTTCATTTCCGGGTCGAAATAGTTAGCACACTTTTGCCACTTTGCCAAAATATGAGAGGTGACCCAAAATATTGCATGCCTTATTCTCTTTCACAAAATTGGTTTGGACAGATTTGGAATTTCCATTGTATTGAAATGATTTTTAAAATGATTTAAATTATCTGTTTTGGTTGCTTGTTTCTCCTGTTTGGGTCATGGCTAATAATTCAACTTTATGATGATGATTTTACAAAATTCCTGGATTATTTGCCATTTAATGAACATTTTTCCAACAGTGTTGATTCAAATTCATATTTCACTTTTGAATTGGGTTGATTTTCAAATGGAGTTGAGTTGTTGCTTTGAGTAAACCACTTTGTGTAGGCACTGCAAAATGATATGACTTGACAATATTAACAGTGATCATAGGGGTGATTACACAGGGGGTTACAAGGAGCGAGCCCGCCCTCATACGAGCTGTGCTCGCCGACGGCCATGATGCGCCCGTGGATTCCATCTCGCCGGCGCGGCCATCCGGGGTTTGACGCTCCCCACCTCCGCCCTCCTGGCGACGGATGGAGATGCTCCAGCGCACGCCTACTTCGCAAGAGCGTTCTGGGCATGCTGATTGATACTCTGCCGATGGGGATTGCTGTTGATTAGCCCCCATGTCCTGATGCTGATGTCTTGTGCTGCCTTCAGTTGTTTGCTTTGCCGGACGCGCTTCTGAGGCGGGCTCCTCGCTGTTCCAGCCGCAGCCTCACCCGCTGTGTATCCTCAGGAACCTGGACTAGCCGGTGTAAGACGATGCTGGGCTAAGATTTGCAACAGCTCTGGGGGCATCTCGGCTTCAGGTGTGCGGCGCCCGTCAGTCCGTCCCGTAGGCTATACCAGCGGCTAAAATGGCCGGAACGGCTGGTATGCCAGAGTCTGGGCGTTTACCAGAGATGGAGAAAGATGTTACTGAAGCCACCCTTGCTTGCTTTCTCATGAAATCAAGAGCAGCTGACCCCAGAGATAATTGTGGCCATGCGTGATTTCTCCAGCTGGACAATTGGCGCTGTCAACGCAGGAAGACGCCCTCCTGGGGCATGGAGAGGAGTCGACAATGGAACAACCACTGTGGTCGGCGCGAGCAAGAGGCTAACAGTTTGAAGAAATTGCTTGTACTGCTCTGTTAGGGTCGTCGAGTTTCCAAGTTGTGCTTTTAGATCTGCATTTCCTGCAAGGGGTCCTTGCCGGTCTGGCATGGGACGTGGCTAGTGTTGCAGAACTGGATTTAGCCTTGTCTTAGTTGTTTAACCCCAAGTTGTATTCTTGATATCGATTGTCCTGAGAATCTCTGAGGTTTCCCATGCATGAGCAACTATCAACACATCTGAGTTGAACGTTGAGAAGGGCGTAAATTGCCCAGACCGAGGGATACTGTTAAGGCAACAATCGAGGGCACCTCAGGTCACTTGTCTGCCTACAAGAAACAAGCTTAAGCTCCGTGGGCAGGTTCAGTGCGGCTTCCATTGGCGGAAAATAGGCTTCGTGGCTTAGCACAGCGGCCGGCTGAGGGGACACTTGGTGGCATTCCTCCCCATGCTTTGGATCAAGGCCTCCGGAGGTCTCTGACATTGCAAATCTACTTTATTGTCTGTCGGCCACGGTACGCATCGGGTACTGGAGCTACATTCAAAACCACTTCGTGTATGGTCCACGCGAATCGGCGGGCAAGGATGCCTTTTTTGCGGAGCCCCTCAGCCACAAGCCGCGGCCGGAGTCGCCTGGATGGCCTCAGGCGACTTCAATCAAATTTATCGTGCCAGGGACAAAAAATAAGAGAAAACAGAAACAGAAGTAGGATCAACCGCTTCCGTGCGACGCTTTTGCAGTCTTGTGAGATTAAGGAATCATCTCAGAACAGGCACTTCACCTGGAGGTAAAGAACAGCGATCCAATCCAACCCGTTTTTGTGCAAAGCTAGATCCTCTTCGCCAATGCAGAGTGGGACACCACATACAAACACCACGTTCTCCACGCGCTTTCATCCTTTTGTCGGGACCACTGTCCGCTGCTCCTGGACAGATGGAACAAAGGACCCAGACGACCCCGCCTCCTCCCAAATTTTGAAAAAATTTGGGTCTCCTTGCTGGGTTCGCCGAGGTGGTCCAAAACAAACCTGTACGAGCACGTGGCCCCACTCGGAGCCCTATCAAGTCCTTCATCAGAAGCTCAGAAAAACCGCCCCTCACCTTTCGGATGGAGTGTAGAAAAAATGTTTCTCGAAGGCCACGTCCAACTCCATTGCGCTCTGTTGGGTCACCTTCAGTGGGACATCGCTCAAGAGACGCGTCTCCTCGCCCCGCCGAGTCCGACCTTAGGGCTAGGGGGGGGGGGTGGGGGGACTTAGCAGCGAGTCATTAGCATGGCGGGTTCCTTCAGAGAGCTAGGGAAGAGCCCGGCATTGCGAGGTTGGCCAACCTCCAAAGAGGGGATGCGAAACACAAAATTGTTCCATCGCCGTTTGTCAATTGCCAGGAGAAGAAAGAACATATTCACCGCATCACACATGCTCACGGTTGGCGTGACTGAGCAATGGCCGAAGGAGAAGAGAAGATCATCAACGCCACTTCTCCGAGGTCATGTCATGGGGAGGGTTGGAACCAACAGTAACGTAGACTTTTATGGGATGAGCTCGACATCAGGCATCACAAACCTCCACGCTCTTGGCTGTGTCATCACTGAGGAGGAGTCTGGGCTGTATCAAAGAAATGCCCAACGACCAAAGCTCACCGGTCGACGGCTTCACCGGCATTTTCTTCAAGAAAGAATGTTGGGACCTCTCAAGGTGGCTTCATGCGAGTCATCACTGCTTGACTCCCTGCGCACGGACAACCTGCAATGGCTAACTCTGCCAGTTGGTCTTATTGCCCAAGAAGGAGGGGCGCAGAGGGTGATCTCTACGATTAGGTCTATCAGCCTATCCACGCTTGTCGCCAAACAATCATTGCCAAGGTGATGTCCATTCGCCTCGCAACGCTCATGGATGCTGATCTGGTGTCCAATGCGCAGAGTGCATTTACAAGAAGAGAAGCATTCATGATAATTTCATGTAGGTTCGCAACTTCGCTCGTCGGCTGCAAAAGTGCAAGACTCCAGCTCTGCGATTCAAGCTGGACATCTCAAAAAGGCTTTTTGACTCAGTAGATGGGAGTAGTCTGGGAAGATCTCATGCAAACGCAGGGGTTCCATGAAAATTCAGAAATTGGATTGCGGCATTGCTTTCCTCCTCGTCCTCGCGATTCCTCCTTCACGGTCTGGCCTGGGCACCCATTCAGGCTCATGGAAGTGGTTTTCGCCAAGGCGGAGCCCATCTCGCTTGCTTTCGATGCTTCGCAATTGACCCGTGGCACAAGGATCCTCGACTTGGCTACGCGCAGGGAATCATTTCATAAGATTCGTGGCCGAGGGGCAATGGTCAGAACCTCCCTCTATGCGGATGACGCGGCCGCTTCATGGCGCCAATTAAGAGGGATATGACAACCCTTGCAAACCATCTTAAAAGGCTTTGGGACGTCACGGCATTTGCACCAATTCCACAAAAGGCTCTGTCGTTCCCATTCGAGTGCCAACCTTGACTTGTGCGAATTTCTCAGCAGCATCCGGCGACCAGGGGTCTTTCCCTATCCAAAAATTGGGCCTCCCTCTCTCGGTCTGGAGACTGGAAGAAGTTGACTTCCAATACCTCCAGGACAAGGACAGCTGGAAAAATTGCGTCACCTGGGATGGCGAACATCACCACCATTGGGGCACGGCCCTTGTTCGCTCGGCATCACCTCTCAGGCTGTTGGACTCCATCACACCACTCGTTGTCCCTCAGGGTTCCCGTGACAACCTCAACAAGATTGAGCGAGCTTCTTTGGTCCGGCTGGACAAGACCAACGGTGACAAAATGTAAAGTCAACTGGGACTGGTCTGCCGCCCCACCAGCTATGGAGGTTGGGGTGTTTTAAACACCGACAAATTTGCTTGGGCTTGGAGGACTCAGAGGCTTTGGTTTGAAGGAAAGAAGCCGTCCAAGCTCTGGGTCGGCCTGGGCCAGGCAACCCTTGAACGAGGAGGACGTGATTTTTTCTACGCCTCCACTGCCTCATCGTGGGCAATGGGGCCAAAACGCATTTTGGGACTCCCCCTGCTGCTTGGCAGCAAGCCCGAAGGACATTGCCACCTCTAGTGTGAGGGCCTCGAGGAGAAAATAACTGGAAGGTGCGAGAGGCTCTACAGGATGCTTGGATGCTTATGATCAGACGAGAAATCACCATCACTGGCCAAACATGTGCAGGGAATTTTTTCACCCTCTGGATGCTCATTCCACGACATTAACATCGACGGTCCACTCAGAGGATGACATATTGGAAGCAATACTCGGATGGCTCATATTCGACGTCCACACTGCATACAAGCACAATTTCGGGGTTGTTTGACGCTTCCCATGGACGTCCATGGTCTGGAAAATGTGGGCGCCCCCAAAGGTCAAAATTCTCTTTGGCTGGCCTTACAGGACCGGATTTGGGGACCGCCGGACAGGCTAGAGCGACGGGATTGGACAACTGCGGTCTTTGCCGACTCTGTACGCAAGGTGTAGGGAGTCGTGCGGTCCACCGATTCGGCAAATGCCGCTTCACCTTGGGCTTTGCGGATGCTCCATTGACAAGTAGGGCTTGCGAATCTGGACCCTTCATGACTGGCACCTGAGGATTCCCTCCTCTCTTGGTGGGATAAGCACACCAATTCAGCATCCCAGATCGTCGAGCCATGGCCTCTCTTACCATGCTCGTATCCTGGGACAATTGGAACGAGAGGAACGCTAGAGTCTTCCGCACAAAGAGCGCGCCGCCACATCCTTCTCAAGCTATTATAGTGAGGCCAACCTATGGGGGGAGTTACTGCAGGGGTAAGCAATTGGGGAAAATTGTTATCGCGCGGAGTAAGTGTCAGCCGTGACTGCGGCTTGTGATAACACTACAAAGCTCTATTATCCTCTACTTAATAGATGAGGAATCTGTTGCCTCCGTTTCGAAAAAAAAAAATACCAAGATTTTGAAGACTTTGGTTTTACCAAAACTCTGCTGCCCAAAACTAGGCCTAAGAGTGTATCCATCCTACTTGAGCTAAGAACAATTTTGTTGTGGCAAATGCCAAAACATCTCAGAATTGAGCTTTCAATGTGATGGTACCCACCCAAATATAATGCAAAAACTAATCTTCGTACAATCCCAGACTCCCAGTGGATTCCCTAAAAAAAAAAAGATCCAGTGGCTCGTGACATGCAGCGCGCAAGTCTACGGTTTCTTCTCGAGCATTTCATTCCCTGCCTTGTCGGCGGGGCCCACGTCACCGCCAGACGATGCCTCCCCTCCTTCTCCGCTCACCCGCGCAGCCGTCCGCCGGTGCTTCTGCTGGCGGCGGAACGGAAAGATGCGTGTGCGTGAAGTCGTGGCAGAGCTGTCGGGAGTGCTGGTTTCTCAGCCGTCCCCTTCACCGCCTCAAGGCCATTTGCCAAACAGGCCCACTCGGCGCCAGGCTCCGCGCCGCCTCGAGTCAGGAAGGGCCTCCGCCGCAGCCGAGGCAGACGCCCTCGCGCCGCCGCCCGAGAGGTCCGCAGTTCCAGGGTAGGCACTCTCCTATCCTACAAAAGCCAAAGCCGTTACGGAGTATGGCGATAGGAAACGACCTCCCGGTTTGTTTGGGGAGCTTATCTTTTGAAGCTTTTGGTAC
Organism: Thinopyrum elongatum; assembly: GCA_011799875.1. Classification (NCBI taxonomy): domain Eukaryota; kingdom Viridiplantae; phylum Streptophyta; class Magnoliopsida; order Poales; family Poaceae; genus Thinopyrum; species Thinopyrum elongatum. Next base: position 281,400,317 of record CM022301.1, read on the forward strand.
GGGGGAGCTCGGCCGACGGTGGCTCGGTCCTCCAGGTACGAACTACCGGAGCACTGCCGGGTAGAGTTCCGGGCGATTGATTAATGGGTTCGATTTATAGCAGGTCTGGGAAGGGACCCCGTGGCTTTCGCCAACTACTTCAAGTATTGTAACCCACTGCACGGTTTGCCGTCCTAATACTTTTCAATCACAGTCAACTAAGTTGCCATTTTTATATGCCTGCAAGTTACAGATGATCAGTTTAAGTTTATGAGCACTAGTGTTTGATGAATTTGTTTACTGTTTAGTGCCTGATTAATTTGCAATTAACTAATTGTGCCTGCTCTTCCGATAGTTATTAGGCACTTAGGGGGCGCGTATGAGCAAATCTCCGAACACTAATGCTCAATAAACTGGGGATTTGATCATGGCCCCGTTACTTTGGCAAGTGATTAATATGCTTTACTTCGTTTTTGATAATATGACCCGTTTTCGCTACTGTCTTGATGATATGCCAGGTGGTAACCTATAGTTCAGCTTTCTAGGCCTATCACTAGTTTTGGTGTATTCAGATAACTGCCTTGCTTCAAGCCTTTTTTTTTCCTAGTTTCGTGGGAGATGCCTCCGTGTTGAGTGGATGGCGACGTGTATGCTTTGGGATACTGAATTTGGTATAAGGGTGATCAGATGAAAGTTAAAACATGTAAGACGGGCAAAATGCTAGCCCAATCTTGATTTCTTGATGTTAGGCTTGCCAGCGAGTGGAAAACAAGGCTCTTAAACTGAAAATAAAAATCATATATTGATTGATCATGCCCTGGTCTTTAATAACTTCAAAACATAAAAAGTATCAAACACCGGATATTATTGGACCAAGGGTAGTGGAAGAAACAGAAAAAAGTAAGAAAGTGACCGAGATGCAAAGGGAAAAAACAATAAGTACGTCGGCATCTTATGCCTCTTCTAAATACGGATTGCCAGGCATATCTTATGGGCTTCTCGCATCCAACGTTGTGCCCTAATTAAGCTTAGAATCTCTTGGGGGGTCACAACTAAAAATATTTATGTTGTATATGTCTGATGTATATTACACAATGAGATGGTATGAGGGAGATCATGAAAGTTTTTCATACGAGAGTAACTGTGTCATTTCAGATGCAATATGAAACATGTAGTTGTACTCCATCCTGTCTGTTCTCCTTGTATACTAAAATGGATGGTCCTTACCACAGAAGGTGCATGTGGCTATCTGGGATGAATTGGTAATAGGTTTGCTTGAGTGACATTCAGTCCCTCTTTCCAGTTTAAACTGTTCTGTATATTCAATGGTTAACATTTTTCTTTTGTGAAGCTGAACCACTAGTATCTTATCCACCACAGTCTCATTGCAGCTTGAGGATTTTACATTGTCGATGTGGGCCAGCTTGCTGCTCTTGGGTGTGTTGTTCCTGAGCGTTTGTTAGATTCTATTAGGATAGTGACATTTGTGGCGCTGTGTGGTGGGAAAGTTGGTTATGCAAAACTTTCAGGTGGTGAGATACAATATGAACCATGTATGGTTCATTTAGACACAATGATGTTCCTCAACAGACCTGAGAAGATTGTGTATTAAAGAGCTCTCAAGATTCATAGTCCTGGCCATTGCTACACCACAGTGTATCTGTGTTCAGACATCTGAAAAACTGGTTCTAAGCTAACTTCTAATGGAGGCATAGAAGTTATTCCTTTTTTTTTTCCCAAATTTTTTTTTTTTTTTTGTTACATACAATTATGTAAATTTGCCTTTAACGATAACGGTGGTTCACAGGGGCGGATACTCTTGATTACCTTGGGATTCCTGGGTTCGAAGTGCTGGTGGTAAGGCATCATAGTTCATCGATATACTGTCCGATCCTTTGATGGTAATAGAAAAAAGCTATGTGATCATGTTTCGGACGTCCCATTACTTTTCGAGCAATTTGATGTTAGAGCAGTCCAAACATTCATGTCTTGTGTGTTTTCTTTGTAGAAAACACAATGAGAATTGTAAGAATCTCAACATATATCTTAACTCCACAAGATTATTCCTTGGTACGCATTCCCTTGTCATTTCATACTTTCTAAACGGTTGCATACCGCATTAGGACAAATTATCTCCATTCATTATTGCAAGGTGGGCGCAGAATATGCGAGATACTGTGGGATCGAGGGCTAGAACCCTTCTGGAATATATCTTCTGGGGACATAAACTACCCAGGTGGAGCACTGTTCGATCCATTGGGGATGTCCAAAGACCCTGTTGCGTTCGAAGAACGCAAGGTGAAGGAGATAAGAATGGTCGTCTGGCCAATGTTGCAGGATCGGATTATACGCCCAGGCGGCTGAATGGCAAGGGTCCCTGTGCAGAAACCTCGTCGAGCACTTGTCGGATCCCACTCCGCAAACAACTTTATCCCCTTTCGTTGAGGCTTCTAACTGTATGTACAGCGTTACATTGATCGTTTGTAGTCTAGGAAATTAAACAGGTTGACGTAGGCGATGGTAAAAACTTGTGCAGCTCGACTCGAGGAGTATCGAGGGAACACAAAGCATAGCCAAGGGATGAGCTCACGCGACAGCAACCCAGAGTCGGTAAGCGCCCCCGGCGGCGGCGCCTCGATTCCATCTCGGTAGTGTGGCAGTGCCCCAGGGCCAGATCAGAGTCCCCTGCTCGCCCTCTCTCTCTGCCAGGCTCGGCTCGTCGGCGTCATGCGTTGGTGAGGGGATGGCATCTCGCGTCCGCGCAAGTGGCGGCTGGGCGCGCGCCGCCGTCGCCCGATCTCGGCCCCCCTACGTCCTCCGTTGCGGCTGCCGTGACGGATCCGGGTACCCGCGGGACCTCTCCCACGCCAGTCTCGGCGGCGCCCGTCTCTCGGTTCGCCGGCAATGCTCTCGCCCGAGCCTCCGTGGGGCCACCACTCCATCGGCGTCCCGGCTGCTGGAAAACATACTGTCGTCCTTCCGCGTCTGCGTCGTGCGCTCAGGCTGCAGGCACTACCCGGTCGCCGGTGTTCCCCTCGACCGAGGCCGCTGCCCCAGCTTCCAAGATCAGGAGGGAGGGCGAGGGTGTAAAGGAGCGTGCCAAGCAGCGATTTGGATATTTGATCCGAGCAGGCCTCTGGTCTGATAGCACTAACCATCACGTGGGCATAGTATGGGCGTTCTGCATCGTATGCATCAGCCGAAAACTCTGTCAGACGTCCAGTTCAGCACTGCGGCCGGGCTGGGCCGGCACCATCCTGAGGGGTGGAGCCTGGTTCGCCCGGCACGCAACGACCCGGAGGGCGAGGGGCGATGGCCAAGACCCCCTTGCGCTTAGGATGTAGACCGGCGGGGACCTCTCTGCGGAGTTGTAGGTAGGGTTGCGATGTGTCGTTTGGCCGAGGCCGGGCATGACCCTGGAAAGTGTGTCCGGCCGGAGTTAATCGAGCGTGTTAGGTAAGTTGGTGCACCCCTGCAGGGAAGAACACTTCTATCGATAGCCGGTCCTACGGTAAAGGACACTCGGAGTTGTATCCTGATTGATACAATTTAGAACTGGATACCTGTGATGAGACCTGTATATATGGCTCTGGGATTGCTTCTCGCAGGGAGTCGAGGAGGGATCTCAGGACGAGGTTGATGAATGTATGGCTCTGGGATTGCTTTCTCGCAGGGAGTCGAGAAAGGATCTCTGGGTGAGGTTGATATTATTACTGCTACATTATATGGTATTGTTCTACTCTCCTCTACTGCTGCAAGACCGCTGAAGATGCTAGTCTTCGATAGGACTAGGCTTTCTCTCTATTCTGGCATTTCTGCAGCCCAGTCCACATATACAGCCTCCCCTTGATAATGTTGCATATGTAGTGTAGATCCTTGCTTGCTGAGTACTTCTGAGTACTCACGGTTGCTTTGTTTTCCTTTTTCTCCCCATATCAGTTTGACGTGACCAGAGGACGGAGCCCCCTGAGACAGATGCCCCGACGATCGTTACTACTACTACCCAGAGGATGGATACTACTACGAGTTGACTGACGACCAGGAGTAGGATCGGAGGGTCCCAGGCAGGAGGCCTTCGCCTTTCGATCGTAGTGTTTTATTTTGCCCCGCCGTTCTAAAGGCCTTTCTGTTTCTATTTCATATCTGTACTCAGATATCTGATGCTTCCGCTGACGCTTGTTCGCAAGCTTATGTATTCGAGCCCTCGAGGCCCCTGGCTTGTAATATAAAGCTTGTATGACTTTATTTATGTTTTAGAGTTGTGTTGTGATATCTTCCCGTGAGTCCTTAGGCTTGATCGTGTGCATTTGCGTGTATGATTAGTGCACGATCGGGCCGGGGGCGTCACAAGTTGGTATCAGAGCCGACTGCCTGTAGGAACCCCCTTTCCAACTCCTTGGCCGAAGTTGAGTCTAGAAACTGGAAAACTATTTTACTAACTTGGCTGTGTGGCTTACGGGCCCACGTCGCCAATTGGGTGGTATTAGGATCTTTTACTCCTCGACCTTTACTCTGGGACTCTGACCTCTCTTCTATTCGGGTTAAATGATTTTACTAACTCCAGCATTAGGCTCTCGTGCTCACATCCACCCGGAGTTCTGAAATATTCCCCCCTTGCTTCAAGATTGTGGGCCAGGTTCTGCTTACAGGATCCTTTTATCGAGGGCACCCTGTGTTGTCACGTGCAGATTCCTCTCTCCAACAGTTTTCTCCGACGTGGATCTAGCCTTTGCTATGTCTCGTTGTGTACTCCCATATCGCGTGCCTGCGCGCCGCCTAGATGTCTAGCCCTTCCCTTTTCAACTGTCGTAATGCCGGATGCTAACCGAGGCTATGTGTGGCTTTGAATGTCTGGTGCGAATATGATGAAGTATCTATTGCACTTCCTTCTGTTGTGCGTGTTACTTCATAAATAATTCCATACACCTGCAAGTTACTAGCTAAATTGCCCCTGTTGATTTGGCAGGATGGCTGACGATCCTCCACCTCCACCCTATATTGCCGCAATGATGCAGCAGTTTGAATTGAACCGTCAGCTCAACGAGAGTCTGGTAAGACGTTTGGAACACAATGAGGCTCGTCAGGAGCCTGGACCGATCTCGCTGCCAGAATTTGTGCACCTCAACCCGTCCGTTTTCCGCAACTCCACCAATCCTATGGATGCTGATGATTGGCTTCGTGACATCCTGTTTGAAATGGAGTCAGCTAATGTTGCCCCTGCCAGTTATGTCACCTTTGCGACATTCCACCTAAAGGGCCCAGCGGCTCAATGGTGGGAAAGCCACAAGGGTACGTTGCCTGCTGAAACAGTAACCACTTGGCAGGAATTTCAGACAGCTTTTCGTGCACAGTACATTCCTCAAGGTCTGATGGACCAGAAGAAGCAGGAATTCCGCAAACTTACCCAGGGCACAATGACTGTGGATGAATATCAGAGGAAATTTCTTGAATTGTCCCGCTATGCTGAAGATGACGTCTGCACTGACGCCCGTAAGCAGGATAAATTCCGTGAAGGACTCCGTACTGACATAAAACTCGCACTTGCAGTCCTTGATTGCACAGACTTCGCAACGCTTGTCAGCAAATCTTTTCAAATTGAAACAGCTCTGACTGAATGCCAGGAGTCGCTCAAGCGCACTCATGAAGCTGGCTTATCCTCGGGTCAGCCTGTTCAGAAACGTCGAGTCTGGATCCCACACAATGTTCATCACCGACCTGCCCCTGCACCAAGGCCGTCATATGTGGCGCCTCGTCTGCCTCCGCCCCCAAGCCAGTTAACGACTCAGGGTGGACAGTCCAATGTTGTGGTCCTCTCCATAATGATGGTTTGTGCCGCAAGTGTGGACAGCCAGGGCACCGTGCTTTCAACTGTCCTCAGGGTCAGCCGCAGAGTTCATCACGTTGTTCTGTTGACCGTAAAAAGGGCCGTCGGAACCATCATAGCAGAAAGCATAATGCCAGACCACCTGCTAGTCAGCTTGTTCATGTCAACCATGTCAAGATTGAAGAAGCTCGACAGGACACCAATATTTTGATGGGCACCCTTCTAGTGAATTCAATCCCAGCTTCTGTACTCTTTGATTCTGGAGCGTCGCACTCCTTCATGTCTGAAAGTTTTGCACGAAGCCATTATATCCCTTTCGACAAGATGTCCACCCCATTGGTAATCCAGTCACCCGGGGCTAATTGGCAAACTACCAGGATAAGCCACGGTAATCACATTGTGATTGGAGGATTGATGTTCCCCGTTTCTCTCATTGCTCTTAAGACCTCCAACATAGACATTATTCTGGGTATGGACTGGTTGAAGCCTCATAAAGCTTTGATTGACTGTGCCACTGAAACTGTCCGCCTCACACACCCTTCTGGCCAGAAAGTACAATACTCAGCTCGAATAGCTCAGGATGCGGAAACTCAAATATATGTTCTGAATGCATTGAATGCCTCACCTCTTGAAGGCATCGAGAACGTTCCAGTTGTTCGTGATTTTCAAGATGTATTTCCAGAAGAACTTCCAGGAATACCCCCTGCTAGAGCTGTTGAGTTTGTCATCGACTTGAAGCCTGGCACAACACCTATCGCGAAGCGTCCTTCTAAGATGCCTCCGCATCACCTTTTGGAACTTAAGGAAGAAATCGACACGTCACTTAAGAAAGGTTTCATCCGCCCCAGTTCCTCTGCTTGGGGAGCACCTTCACTCTTCGTTAAGAAGAAGGATGGAACTAACCGATTGGTTCAGGATTATCGACCAATCAACCAAGCAACAATTCAGAACAAGTATCCGCTTCCTCGGATCAATGATTTGTATGATCAACTTGTTGGTTCCTCAGTATTCTCTAAGCTTGATTTGAGATTGGGTTATCATCAGATCCGTGTTCGTGAAGAGGATATTCCGAAGACTGCTTTTGTTACTCGCTATGGCTCTTATGAGTACACTGTCATGTCATTTGGCTTAACCAATGCTCCAGCCACATTTTCCCGTCTGATGAATTACATCTTCATGGATTACCTCGACAAGTTCGTCGTGGTATATCTAGATGATATTCTTGTTTATTCAAAGAATAAGGAAGAACATGATGAAACACCTCCGTCTTGTACTGGAAAGGCTCCGAGAACACAACTGTAGTCAAAATATTTAAATTGAATTCTGGCTGTCTGAAGTGACATATATCTCGGCCAGTGATTTCGAAAGATGGCATTGCCGTTAACCCGAACGAGTCAGGCTATTCTTGACTGGACTCCTCCGAAGAACGCAAGCAAATGAGAAGTTTTCTCGGCCTTGCAAGCTATTGCCGTCGATTTGTTGAGAATTTTTTCTAAGATGCTAAGCCGTTTGAACGGATCTGCTTCACAAGGGCGTTAAGTTTGAAGGACAGAAAAAATTTCAGGAAAAGCTTTCAAACACTCAAGGACAAGCTAACGTCCGCCCCAGTACTTGCTCCTCCAGATTCCGTAAAGACTTTGGTGATTTATTGTGATGCATCCCGTGAAGGATTAGGCTATGTCCTAATGCAAGAGCGTAAGTGATTGCTTATGGCTCTCGTCAGTTGCGCCCACATGAAGAGAATTATCCGGTACATGATCTAGAACTAGCTGCTGTCATCTATGCACTGCAGTTGTGGCGACATTACCATCGGTAATCGTTGCGAGATCTACACCTATCATAAAAGTTTTGAAGTACTTGTTCCACTCAGCCATCTCTGACTCTCCGTCGCAAAGATGATGAGACCATTGCGGACTATGATTTGGGTATTTCTTTTACCCCTGCAAGGCTAAGTAATGGCTGATGCGTTGAGCCGCAAATCCTATTGCTGCGAACTTGAGGTTCAGCTACAACAACCCCTTCTGTATGAAGAGCTTCGAAAGCTAAATCTCGAGATAGTTCCCCAAGATACCTAAAAACCTTGGGTGTTGAACCAGACCTTAGAAGTTCTGTAAGAAGTGCCAAGCTAAAGATGCTGAAATTGATTTGATGAAGAAAGAAGACCTTCACCTTGTAAAGTACAGGGATTTCTCGCTGTCTGAAGATGGAACCTTGTATTTCAGAGAGACCCGCATTGTCGTACCTCGCTTCGAGCTATGAGTGACCAAAGTCATGAAGGAGGCACATGATACCCCGCTGTCTATTCATCCGGGTAGCACCAAGATGTATCGTGATCCCGTCAAAGGTACTGGTGGTCTAGAATGAAGCAAGACATTGCTCGATAGTTGCTGAATGTGATTGTGTCGACGCGTTAAAGCAGAACATCAAAGCCTGCTGGAATTGCTGCAACCACTTCCTATTCCTTTATGGAAATGGGATAAGTTCAGATGGATTTCGTTACAGGACTTCCCAGGTCAAGAAGGGTCACATGCTATCTGTTCGTCGTAGTCGGACCACTCTCCAAAGTTGCACACTTTCTCTGCCTGTCAAGGAGGGACGATCACTGCTAGTCAGTAGCAGAGTTATATCTCCAGAATTGTTTCACTCCACGGTATTCCGAAAGAGATCAGTTCAGACCGTGGCAGCATATTCACTGGTCATTTCTGGGAAAGTTTCCAAAAGGCTATGGGAACTCATATTACCTGGAGTTCAGCTTATCATCCTCAATCCCAAGGCCAAGTTGAACGAGTTAATCGTGCTTGAAGACATGCTACGAGCTTGTGTTGTTTTCTTTCGGCAAGAAGTGGGAAGAATCTCTTCCATATGCCGAGTTCTCCTATAACAACAGCTATCAAGCCAGCTTTGAAATGCCCCCTTTGAAGTTCTCTATGGACGTAAGTGTCGAACCCCTCTGAATTGGTCAGAAACTGGGGAACGATACCGCTCGTGGGTCCAGATATTATTCAACACGCCGAAGAACACAGTCGAATTGTCCGGAAAATCTCAAGGCGGCTCAGGACCGCCAGAAGAGCAACTATGATCGCAAACGATGGGGTTTGACTTATCAACCTGGTGATCAAGCTTATCTTCTGTCACTCCTTATGAAAGGCACTCACCGTTTTGGAATCAAGGGCAAGCTAGCTCCGCGCTACATTGGTCCTTTCCGCATTGTTGCCGAACGTGTGTCAGGTGGCATATAATTGGAGTTGCCGCCGCAATTCTCTCATACCACGATGTCTTCCATGTGTCGCAACTTCGTAAATGCTTCAAGGAATCTCCGCACACGAGCTGTGGAATCACGAGATGCTCGAATTGCATGATGATCTTTCATATAAGGAAACATCCGATCCGCATTCTCGATGAAGCTGAACGTCGAACCCGTCAGAAGGTTACCAAGTTCCTCAAAGTACAGTGGTTAAATCATACTGAAGATGAAGCCACTTGGGAACGCGAGGATAATCTTCGTGCGGAATACCCCGAAACTTTTTCCTTCTACTTTTAATTCTCGGGACGAGATTCTTGTTAGTAGAGGAGATTTGTAACACCCCCAGTGGTTAACTACAGTAATCACCCTTTTGATTATGCCATGTCAGCATGATTAACAGTGCATGATCATCATTAGCTCATATTGCATTTCAACTCCTAAGTCAATTCGAATTTAAATGAAAGTGGAAAATAGAAGTTATTCAAATCATAAATAAAATGTCAGATAAATAACAAACGTTCCAAGGCACTTCTAAAATTGAAACCAACATTATTGAAAATGGATAAGTGGCTTGAACGTCCTCAAACAGGGCTGAAAATAATATTTAATGACCTTTTAATTTATTTAAAACAAATAAGAAATGATGTTTTGTCCAAACTAATTTAGGTGTTAGGGAAAAAGCACTGGTATTTATGGACCGGTCACATGTTTTACAAAATTCAATTTGAGCCCTAACTATTTACAAAACAGGGGTATGGATAAAATAAAAGAAAAGAAAAGAAAAAAAAAGAAAGGAAAAGCCCCCCCCCCCCCCGGACCAACTGGCCGTGGCCCAGCTGGCCCCAGGCCACCAACCAGGCCGGCCCATTCCCCCCTGGCCGGCCCACCCCATCCCCATATCCCACCCCCACCCGAAACCTAGCGCTACCCCCACCCCTCGCTCATTCCCCACCTCCCCCCCCCCCCCCCCGATCCAGAACCGGATCGGGGAGCTCCCGCACCCCCGCCCGCTGTCGCCCAACGCGCCCCGTCGCCGCCTCGCCCTCGCGCCGAGCGCGTCGCTAACCGCCGTCGCCGCCGCCGCCTTCGTCCCCGGCGTCGCCCGCTCCGTCACAGCCTGCTCCTCCCCACTCGGTGCCCCCCCCATCGCCGTGCCGCTCCGGCGCAGGCCTGCGCCCGTCGCGCCCCGCGCCCCGCACCCCGCCCCCCCCCCGCCCACCCTCCCCTCCCGCGCCGATCTGCCTCGCCGGTCGCCACCGTCTTCCCGCCGCCTCCCGCCCGGACTGCCTCGCCTCCTCCTCCCCACACACCTGACTGCCGCCACCTCCTCCCCCCGTCCCCGGCCAGCCTCTACTCGACTCCCCCACGTAGCACGCCCGCGCCCGCCGCCCTCTCTCCTCTTCCCCCCCCCTCTCCGTCGCGCTCACGGTCCCGCCGCCCGTTCCAGAAACCTGGTTAAGAGTTAAAGACGCAGAGTATATGACCCAGCCAGAAAATGCGCTGCTGACTCAAAAGACAGTACGCTTCCACTCGCTCTCACCCCCTTTACCTCTCGCATTGAATCCTCTTCGGCCTCCCGTCTCTCACCCCCCGCGCCCCCCGACCCCCCCCCCCCCCACTTCCTCAGCCCGGTCGGCTTCGCATTTTGTGCACCTTTACATTTCCGGTCCAATGGTCACTCTCCGGACATGTCCGGCGCCCAGATGTGCACGCCGCGGACATGTCCGCCCAGCCCACTGACATAGGGGCCCACGGCCCAGAACGAATTAAAAAAAAATAAAAAAAAATAATTAAACTAATTAATTAATTAGTTAATTAATTAATCCTGATTAGGTTAATTTAATTAAGTAGTTAGTGTTAATTAAACAGTAATTTAATTAGTTAATCACTAATTAACCTAACAGCCTATGACAGGTGGGACCCACTGGTCCTGACGTCATGCTGACGTCATGCTGACGTCAGCAAGACACTGTTTCGGATAATGTTAATTTAAATAATTAATTAAATTCCAGAAATTAATAAAAACTTTAGAAAATCATATAAAATAATCCGTAGCTCAGATGAAAATACTTTGTACATGAAAGTTGCTCAGAACGACGAGACGAATCTGAAAACGCGGTCCGTTCGTCCGTCGCGCGTCCCTAACTATCCGAACTTGCAACCGTTCCCCTCTTATCCTCTATCCGATAATTCCAAAGACCCGGGAAATATCGTCAGATATTCTCCCGCTCCGTCTGTTACGTGTGATGCTGCGTTAGACTACCCCTAGCACCGTGTATCGTATTTGTCATGCTCATGTTTGCTATATATTTATACTGTTTCCTCCCCCTCTTCTCTCTCGATAGCCCCCGACCCCGACGTCGTCCCCGAGACCGACGCAGCTCCGGATCCCGAAGACACCATAGACGACCTTGCCCTTGCCGCCGAGCAACCAGGCAAGCCCCTCCCTTGAGCATACCGATATCGCCCATTCTAATTTCCCATGCTTGCATTAGAATTGCTGCTGCTGCTGCTGCTTTACCTATTCTGATGCATAGCCTGTTCATTGTAACCTGCTGTTGATAATTACCTACATATCCTAAACTGTTTAGTCTAGGCTGGGTAGAGACCTATCAGTGACCCCACTTATCCCGACTGCCGCGCTGGATCGTCAGAAGACCCGATCAACGGGATTGAAGACCAGGCCCCGACACCGCACATCATCCCCCCCCCCCTTAGTTGTAACGACACTGCAGCGTTACTATCGAGTGTCGAGGGTGAAACCTCATGTAGCACTTCTGATGTTAACTCTGTAGAGTAGTTATTCGGTCGTGGTCATCGAGGGTGATTCCTCCTTCACCGCTTCCGATAACGACGCTGTCGTACAACACCTCAAGTGTGGACCCAGTGAGGGTGATTCCTCCTAGTTCACCTTGACGGATACATCGAGTGGGAATTCAATGAGGGTGATACCTCGGATTCCCTGATGTTATGGACACACGGATACTTGGACTTTACAATGTTACTTGGAAAGGCGGGTCGACCCTGAGGGGTACCCGTGTGTGATGTGGAGGCAGGTTGCCAGTGTGGTGCCCGAGTGGTGAATACGAGGCGCGGCCGGGCATTCTTAACCCTTGCCGCAAGTCCTCGAGACGGGGCGACGGGGTCACATCTTTCGTGAGTCTCTGCTCGTTACCGCAAGCCCCTAGTCCTAGCGATTTGGATATTTGATCCGAGCAGGCCTCTGGTCTGATAGCACTAACCATCACGTGGGCATAGTATGGGCGTTCTGCATCGTATGCATCAGCCGAAAACTCTGTCAGACGTCCAGTTCAGCACTGCGGCCGGGCTGGGCCGGCACCATCCTGAGGGGTGGAGCCTGGTTCGCCCGGCACGCAACGACCCGGAGGGCGAGGGGCGATGGCCAAGACCCCCTTGCGCTTAGGATGTAGACCGGCGGGGACCTCTCTGCGGAGTTGTAGGTAGGGTTGCGATGTGTTGTTTGGCCGAGGCCGGGCATGACCCAGGAAAGTGTGTCCGGCCGGAGTTAAGCAAGTGTGATGGGTAAGTTGGTGCACCCCTGCAGGGAAGAACATTTCTATCGATAGCCGGTCCTACGGTAAAGGACACTCGGAGTTGTATCCTGATTGATACAATTTAGAACTGGATACCTGTGATGAGACCTGTATATATGGCTCTGGGATTGCTTCTCGCAGGGAGTCGAGAAGGGATCTCAGGACGAGGTTGATGAATGTATGGCTCTGGGATTGCTTTCTCGCAGTGAGTCGAGAAAGGATCTCTGGGTGAGGTTGATATTATTACTGCTACATTATATGGTATTGTTCTACTCTCTTCTACTGCTGCAAGACCGCTGAAGATGCTAGTCTTCGATAGGACTAGGCCTTCTCTCTATTCTGGCATTTCTGCAGCCCAGTCCACATATACAGCCTCCCCTTGATAATGTTGCATATGTAGTGTAGATCCTTGCTTGCTGAGTACTTCTGAGTACTCACGGTTGCTTTGTTTTCCTTTTTCTCCCCATATCAGTTTGACGTGACCAGAGGACGGAGCCCCCTGAGACAGATGCCCCGACGATCGTTACTACTACTACCCAGAGGATGGATACTACTACGAGTTGACTGACGACCAGGAGTAGGATCGGAGGGTCCCAGGCAGGAGGCCTTCGCCTTTCGATCGTAGTGTTTTATTTTGCCCCGCCGTTCTAAAGGCCTTTCTGTTTCTATTTCATATCTGTACTCAGATATCTGATGCTTCCGCTGACGCTTGTTCGCAAGCTTATGTATTCGAGCCCTCGAGGCCCCTGCCTTGTAATATAAAGCTTGTATGACTTTATTTATGTTTTAGAGTTGTGTTGTGATATCTTCCCGTGAGTCCTTAGGCTTGATCGTGTGCATTTACGTGTATAATTAGTGCACGATCGGGCCGGGGGCGTCACATATAAAAACACATGGAAGTTTTTTTTGTGGGTGGGGGGTCCTTGCCCCCACCCCCCAAATCTATAATCTTGTAACAAGATTTAGTGGAATATATACCAGAAGCTTCTAATAACCAAACAGGTCTATGAGGACTACAAGAAAGAACAAAAGATTGCAGCAAAAGCATGCAACTCTTGCCATCTAACCATAACGTCAACATCCGCACATCTCCTGGAAGAGGTGTACCACGGTTTGTGAAAGAAATCTTGGTATTGAATACTTTGCTGTGTTTGGATGAAAAAAATATTGTAGATTAAGATACCATGGTATCTCTCATACCATAGTTTTTTTGCAGTATCCAAAAAAGAGGTCTCGGCCTCATTTTTGAAAACTGAACTTAAGAGAAATCGTCAGCACCTCTGACTCCTCTATCTATTATATATTACTCCCTCCGTTTCTAAATGTAAGTCTTTTTAGAGATTTCAATAAGGAACTACATACGGAGCAAAATGAGTGAATCTACACTCTAAAATATGTCTATATACATCCGTATGTAGTCCATAGTGGAATATCTAAAAAGACTTAGTATTTAGGAACGGAGGGAGTAAATGATTAGAATTGTTGGACTGCTCCTGATTAGTAGGTGTTGCAGGTTAGGTGATTCCATAAGTTGCATCATGTAGATTAGTTGTTTTTCTATTCTAAGGACGACATCATCGGTTGGGAGTGGGACAACGACACAAGTTACTTTCTACGGACGATCTCGCATGCTTCTATCGACTCACTGGCCGCCGATTACTTTACGGCAAGTAGCGCTCATCTGAAACGAAGCTCACCCATTGAATAGATCAATTTGTGCATGCATTGGTCAGCCGGTTTTACACGCACACCAACTCAGCTACACTGAAGGAGCTAGGTGCAGCTCATCAAAACTACGACGCCAAACGAGTCAGTGGTTTTGTCAATACTGAGAAAAACTGTGTTTTGTAGGAAGCAAAGTATTCATTGTCCACGCATTGAAATACCAAGGTGGCCTTCTTCGCCGACAAGATTGGAGCTCTCCAGCCGGATGTCGTCGTGGTGCTGCATCACCCCGAGAAGTTTCTCGTGCATTTCATCCACCGGCACCACGCCGAGCTTGCCGTCTCCCGCCGCGAGCTGGCGTTCGGCGACACCAAGCTTCAGCTCCGCGCCTGGCGGCTCGAGGCGCACGCAGAGCATGTGGACATGCGGCACCATGTCCGGCTCTGCCTCGAAGGCCTTCCCCTCTACGCCTGGGAGGAGCAAGCCGTCGCCAAGGCCATCGGCTCCGGGTGCTCCATTGACTACATCGAGCCTGCTTCCCAGTTGAAGACCCAAACGAAGGTCCTGGGGCTCTGGGCATGGACGCCGTGCCCAAGCAAGGTGCCGAGGGTGAGCTGGATCACTCTGCCCGCCCGCAACGGAGGTGCGCCGGTGTATGGGCGCAAAGGCTTGGAGCACCGCATTCTGGTGCATCTCGACATCCACGAGGACCCTTCCTCTGGCAACATCGTCTCCAAGCCAAACCCTTGGCTGTACAACATCGTCGACGGCGAGAAGCACATGAGGGACAGGCGCGAGAGAATCTCTCGCCCCGTGCGGCATGACCGCAGGGACAGAGATGATGGTGATGGCCGGGACCGCGATGATCGCCGCGGACGAAGCGGGCGGGACGCTCCCAAGAGCGGCCAAAGTTTGGGTGCTCGACTCAGGCGTAGCCTCTCTCGTGCTCCTCGTGATGAGCAGCGCGGGTCTGGCAGAGATGACCGAGAGGATCGCCGTGGCGGGTCTGGCCGGGACGGGCGCCGTCATGCTGCCCTCGCCGACCCGGCCGCTGATGCTGCCCTGCTGCTGGGTTCTGGCTCTGCCAGTGCCCCGGACGCCATCGCCGTGGAGCTGTTGCCAATCGTCCAAGCTCCTCCGGCCCGTGAAGATGATGGGCGCGGTCGGAGCCCCTCTAGGCAAAGGCGGCCAGGTGCGACCAGGCGCCTCTCCCAGGAGGCGCGCACGCCGCCCACTTCCCCGCCTCGCTCCCCGACGTCGGTCCTCTGGCCCTCCCCTACTTCCAAGCGGGACTCGGCCCGAGCTGAGAGGATGGCCCCTCAGGAGCGTGACGACCCGGCTTAATCGTGCACTAACTATACACGCAAATACGCACGATCAAACCTAAGGACTCACTTGAAGATATCATAACACAACTCTAAAACATAAATAAAGTCATACAAACTTAATATTACAAGCCAGGGCCTCGAGGGCTTGAATACATAGCTCGATGGCATACAAGCGTCAGCGGAAGCATCAGATATCTGAGTACAGATATATTACAGAGAGAGAGATAAGCCTTCACAGAGGCGGGGTAAAATAAAATACTACGATCGAAAGGCGTAGGCCTCCTGCCCTGGACCCTCCGATCCTACTCCTGGTCGTCAAACGGCTCCTCGTAGTAGTAGTACTCGCCAGGCGGGTAGTAGTACTGGTCGTCGGCTGGGACGTCTAGCTCAGGGGCTCCGTCGTCTGGTGGCATCAAATGAAGTATGGGGGAAAAAGAAAGTAAAGCAAACGTGAGTACTCATCCGAAGTACTCAGCAAGCAAGGATCTACACTACATATGCAACATTGTCAAAGGAATGGCTGTATATGTGGACTGGGCTGCAGAAATGCCAGAATAGAGGGGGAAAGCCTAGTCCTATCGAAGACTAGCATCTTCAACAATCTTCGACAGTCTTGCAGCAATAGAGGAGAACAGATGAACATAATGTAAAGTAGTAGTAGTATCATCAACCTCGACCTGAGATCCTTTCTCGACTCCCTGCGAGAAAGCAATCCCAGAGTCGTACTATCCAGTTCTCATCTCATGTTCTAGTTGTACCGATCGGGATACAACTCCGAGTGTCCGTTACCGTAGGACAGGCTATCGATAGAAGTTTCTTCCCTGCAGGGGTGCACCAAGTTACCCACCACGCTCGCTTAACTCCGGCTGGACACACTTTTCTGGGTCATGCCCGGCCTCAGCTAAGCAACACGCCGCAACCCGACCTAGGCTTATAAGAGAGGTCAGCACGCCGGACTAAACCTATGCCCCCAGGGGTCTTGGGTCATCGCCCCGGGAACTCCTGCACGTTACGGGGCCACCGAGAGCAGACCTAGCAACCCCTTATACAAGCGCGGTTGCGTTCCCAGTCCAACTCGGCGTGCGCCGCTCCTTACTGACGTCAAATAAGCTTCGGCTGATGTATACGACGCAGAACGCCCATACTATGCCCACGTGATGGTTAGTGCTATCGGGCCAGAGGCCCTTCGGATCAAATATCCAAACCGTAGTGGATTAGGAGCGCGCGGTAACGAGCAGAGACTCACGATCGATGTGACCCCGTCGCCCCGTCTCAAGGACTTGCGGCAAGGGCTAAGAATGCCCGGCCACGCCTCGTGTTGTCTCGCGGGCACCATCCAGGTCAACCCGACTCCACATCACTTCGCATTAAGCTCGCGCGGGTACCCCTCAGGGCCGACCCGTCTTTAGTAACATGGTTTAGTGCAAGTCAAATCAACAACAGTATCTGTGTGTCTGACACCAGGGGAGCTCTGAGGAATCACCCTCGATGGAATCCCACCTGATGTTATAGTCAAGGTGAACGAAGGAGGAATCACCCTCGAGGTCCACACTTGAGGAGTTGCGCGACGATGTCGTTATCGGGGGTGGTGTAGGAGGAATCACCCTCGCTTACCACGACCGAGTAACTAACCTACAAGGTTAACATCAGAAGTGCTGACGAGGTATCACCCTCGGCACTCGACGGTAACCCAGCAGTGTCGGCAACTAAGGGGGAAGTGATGTGCGGTGCCAGGGTCTAGTCTTCAATCCCGATGAGCGGGTCTTCTGACATCCAGCGGGGCAGTCGGGATCAAGTGGGGGTCTCTGTCGGGACTCTACCCAGCCTATACTAATCAGTCTAGGATAACCAGAAAGGTAGCAAGGCAGGTTACAATAATCAGGCTATGCAGCAGATATAGGAAAACAGTAGCAGTAGCAGTTCTAATGCAAGCATAAGAGAGAAGAGAATAGGCGATATAGGCATGCTCAAAATGGGGGTGCTTGCCTGTTTGCTCTGGGGCAAGGGCAAGGTCGCCTGTGGTGTCGTCGGGGACGTAGTCGCACTCCTGAGCTGCGTCTGTCTCGGGAGCTACGTCAACGTCGGGGTCTACCGAGAGAGAAGAGGGGGAAGAAACAGGTAAACATAATGCAAACAAATGCAATACGGTGCGTGTGATGCTATGATGCAGTGCAGGGTTGCCTAAATATGCATCTAAGTCATTTTAGTTATTTTTAGAATTAATCTAGGATTTATTTACCGAAGTGTGTGCACTATTCATCTGCCGGATACGGGTCCGAAGTTACGAGTTCTTCTACGTAGGGGGTTCCGACAAAGAAACGGACGGCACGATCAGACTCGTCTCGTCGTTCTGAGCAACTTTCATGTTTTAACTTTTTCGATCTGAGCTACGGTTTAAAAGTTATTAATTTTTAAAGATTATTTGAATTCCTGGAATTTATTTATTTACAGAAAAGTGAATTATGACGTCAGCATGACGTCACTGTGACGTCAACGGTCAACAGGCGCTGACCAGAGTCAATCCTGACATGTGGGACCCACATGTCAGTCTCTGTTGGGCTAAAAGTGGATTAATTAAACTAACAGAGCTAATTAGAGGGTGTGGGCCCCAGTTATCAGTGTCTGATTAGCTAACAGATTAATTTTAAAGGTTAATTAACCTTAATTAGCGCAGAGGGACCCACACGTCAGAGAGAGAGGATGAACAGTAACTGCGTTGACCGCAGTCAACCTAGTCAAACCGAGGCGCAGGGCCCACTGTCAGTGGCACGGAGCGGGCCCCACCACGTGCCACGTCGGCGGGGCCGCCGGAGACGCGCCGGCGAGCGCTCCGCGGCGGCTATCTCGCCGGAGATGGCCGGAAATCGTCTACGGTTAGCCAAAACGCGCGATTCGACTTGCGTTCGAAAGCTGGCTCTCGCGCGCGTCGCGTGGTGCTCAAAGTTTCGCCGGAGGTGACCTAAAACGACGGCGGCGGCCGTCCTTGCGGCGGCCGGAGTTCGGCCCTCGATGGAAACGGAGCTGCGGGGCACAAGGAGGCGCGTGCGCGTGTGCTACGTGCTCCTAGGAGCGCCAGAAGCACATGGCCGTGCTCAAGCAAAGGCTGCGACAGCGGTGGCCACGGCGGCGAAGCAGAACGGCGGCGATGAGCTCGGCCATGGCGGGCACAACATCTAAGGGACGCGCGCGAACTAAAAAGAGGGGGAAGGAGGATCGGTTGCTCACCTAGCAGGCGCAAGATGGCCCGGCGACGGGTTAGGAGCAGCAGATGCGGCGAATTCGTCGGAGGAACCCGTCGGAGTTGAGGGAGAAGACGAGCTCGCCGAGCTCGAAGCAGTGGCTCCCGGCTCCAATGGCTCGTCGTAGTCGACGAAGAAGACGACGGCGGAGCCTTACGACATGTCGGCGAGGTGCTTTGATGGCCGTGGCCGCGGCAATGGCGAGCGACGGCGACGACCGCGTCGGGCGCCGATGGGGAGAGGAGGAGAAAGCGAGGGGAGAAGGGAGGAGTGGTCGAGGAGGACCAGGGGGATGGCTCGGGCGTCGCCCTTATCCTCTCGCGGCGCCCGCGGCATCGCGCTGTCGAGCGGCGACCGGCGCGAGCGCGCGCGGCCAGGGACGAGGCGACACGGCATCGGAGAGAGAGAGGGAGGAGGGAGAAACAGGCCGCGGTGGGCTGGGCTCCTGGCACTGTGCACTTAGGCCTGTGCACAGTGGCCCATCTTCCCTTTTCCCTTTTCTGTTTTCCTTTCTTTATTTCATTTCCTGTTTCGAAATAGTTAGCACACTTTTGCACTTTTGCAAAATATGAGAGTTGACCCAAATATTGCATTGCTTTATTATCTTTCACCAAAAATTGGTTTGGACAGATTTGGAATTCATTTGTATTTGAAATGATTTAAAATGGATTTAAATATCCTGTTTTGGTGCTGTTTCTCCTTGTTTGGGTCATTTGTCTAATTCCAACTTTATTGATGATGATTTTACAAATATTCCTGGATTATTTGCCATTTAATGAACATTTTTCCAACAGTGTTTGATCAACTTCATATTTCACTTTTGAATTTGGGTTGATTTTCAAAATGGAGTTGAGTTGCTTTGATTAACCACTTTGTTTAGGCACTGCAAATGATATGACTTGACAATATTAACAGCTGATCATAGTGGTTATTACACAGGGGTGTTACAAGGAGCGAAGCCCCGCCCTCATCGAGCTGTGCTCGCCGACGGCCATGATGCGCCCGTTGATTTCCATCTCGCCGGCGCGGCCTCCGGGGTTTGAACGCTCCCCGACTCCGCCTCTTCCTGGCGATGGAGAGCTCCAGCGCACGCCTACTTCGCCAAGAGCCCGTTCTGGGCATGCTGATGATACTCTGCCGGCTGGGCTTGCTGCTTTGATCGCCCCTGTCCTTGATGCTGCTGTTGTGCTGCCTTCACAGTTGTTTGCTGTGCGCGAGACGGCGCTGCTGGGGCGGGCCTCCTCGCTGTCCAGCCCGCAGCCTCCACCCGCTGTGTCTCCTCCTAGGAACCTGCTGACTCGCCGGAAGACGATGGCTGGGCTGAAGATTTGCAACAGCTCTGGGGGCATCTCGCTTCAGCGTGTGCGGCGCCCGTCAGTCCGTCCCGAGGCTATACCAGCGGCTAAAATGGCCGAACGGCTGGTATGCCAGAGTCTGGGCATTACCAGAGATGGAGAAGATGTTACTGAAGCCACCCTTGCTGCTTTCTCACTGAAATTCAAAGAGCAGCTGACCCCAGAGATAATTGTGGCCATGCGTGATTTCTTCCAGCTGGACAATGGCGCTGTCAACGCAGTGGAAGACGCCCTCATTGGGCATGGAGGAGAGTCGACAATGGAACCAACCACTGCTGGTTCGGGCGAGCAAGAGGCTACAGTTTGAAGAAATTTGCTTGTACTGCCTCTGTAGGGTCGTCTAGTTTCCCATGTTAGTGCTTTTAGATCGCATTTCCTGCAAGGGGTCCTTGCCGTGTCTGGCATGGGACTTGCTAGTTGTTAGCAGTACTGGCTTTATGCCTTGTCTTAGTTGTTTCAACCCCAAGTTGTATTCTGCTATCAGATTGTATCCTGAGAATCTCTATGTTTCCCATGCATGAGCAACCTATCAACACTCTGAGTTGGAACGTGAGAGGGCTAAATTGCCCAGACCGCAGGGCTACTGTTAAGGCAACAATCGAGGGCACCTCATGTCACCTTGTCTGCCTCCAAGAAACAAAGCTTAGCTCCGTTGGCATGTTCATTGCGGCTTCCATTGGCGGAAATAGGCTTCGTGGCTTCGCACAGCGGCCGGCTGAGGGGACCCGTGGTGGCATCCTCCTGCTTTGGGATCAAGGCCTCCGGAGGTCTCTGACATTGCCACATCTACTTATTGTCTGTCGGCCACGGTACGCATCCGGGATACTGGAGCTACATTCAAAACCACTTCGGTGTATGGTCCCACCGACTCGGCGTGCAAGGATGCCTTTTTTGCGGAGCTCCTCAGCCACAAGCCGCTGCCGGGAGTCGCCTGGCTGGCCTCAGGCGACTTCAATCAAATTTATCGTGCCAGGGACAAAAATAAGAGAAACATGAACAGAAGTAGGATCAACCGCTTCCGTGCGACGCTGCAGTCTTGTGAGCTTAAGGAAATCAATCTTCAGAACAGGCACTTCACCTGGAGTAACAAGCGATCCAATCCAACCCTGTGCAAGCTAGACTCCTTCTTCTGCAATGCAGAGTGGGACACCACATACAACACCCACGTTCTCCACGCGCTTTCATCCTTCTTGTCGGACCACTGTCCGCTGCTCCTGGCAGATGACAAAGGACCCAGACGACCCCGCTCCTTCAAATTTGAAAACATTTGGGTCTCCTTGCCTGGGTTCGCCGAGGTGGTCCAAACAACCTGCTACGAGCACGTGCCCCACTCGGAGCCCTATCAAGTCCTTCATCATAAGCTCAGAAAAACCGCCCTCCACCTTTCGGAATGGAGTAGAAAAATGTTCTCGAAGGCCAACGTCCAACTCCATGCGGCTCTGTTGGTCATCCTTCAGTTGGACATCGCTCAAGAGACGCGTCTCCTCTCCCCCGCCGAGTCCGACCTTCGGGCTAGACTTAAGCAGCGAGTCATTAGCCTGGCGGTCCTTCAGAGAGCTAGGAAGAGCCAGTGTGCGAGGTTGGCCAACCTCAAAGAAGGGGATGCGAACACAAAATTTTTCCATCGCCGTGTCAATGCCAGGAGAAGAAAGAACCATATTCACCGCATCAAACATGCTCACGGTTGGGTGACTGAGCATGGGCAGAAGGAGAAGATCATCCACGACCACTTCTCCGAGGTCATGGGGAGGGTTGGAACCAACAGTAACGTAGACTTTAACTGGGATGAGCTCGACATCCAGCATCACAACCTCCACGCTCTTGGCGTTGTCATCACTGAGGAGGAGGTCTGGGCTGCTATCAAAGAAATGCCCAACGACAAAGCTCCCGGTCCGGACGGCTTCACCGGCATTTTCTTCAAGAAATGTTGGGACCTCATCAAGGTGGACTTCATGCGAGTCATCCACTGCTTTGACTCCCTGCGCACGGACAACCTGCAATGGCTAAACTCTGCCAACGTGGTCTTATTGCCCAAGAAGGAGGGCGCCGAGGGGATCTCTGACTATAGGTCTATCAGCCTTATCCACGCTGTCGCCAAAATCATTGCCAAGGTGCTGTCCATTCGCCTCGCACCGCTCATGGATGCTCTGGTTTCCAATGCGCAGAGTGCATTTATCAAGAAGAGAAGCATTCATGATAATTTCATGTATGTTCGCAACTTCGCTCGTCGGCTGCACAAGTGCAAGACTCCAGCTCTGCTATTCAAGCTGGACATCAAAAAGGCTTTTTGACTCAGTCAGATGGGAGTATGTCTTGGATCTCATGCAACGCATGGGGTTCCCTGATAAATTCAGAAATTGGATTGCGGCATTGCTTTCCTCCTCGTCCTCGCGCTTCCTCCTCAACGGCTTGCCTGGCCCCCCATCAGGCATGGACGTGGTTTTCGCCAAGGAGACCCCATCTCGCCTCTGCTTTTCGTGCTCGCAATTGACCCGTTGCACAAGATCCTCGACTTGGCTACGCGCAAGGGAATCATTCATAAGATTCGTGGCCGAGGTGCAATGGTCAGAACCTCCCTCTATGCGGATGACGCGGCCGTCTTCATGGCGCCAATTAAGAGTGATATTGACAACCTTGCAACCATCTTAAAAGGCTTTGGAGACGTCACGGGCCTTTGCACCAACTTCCACAAAAGCTCTGTCGTTCCCATTCGATGTGCCAACCTTGATCTTGTGCGCATTCTCAGCAGCATCCCGGCGACCAGGGCGTCTTTCCCTATCAAATACTTGGGCCTCCCTCTCTCGGTCTGGAGACTGAAGAAAGTTGACTTCCAATACCTCCAGGACAAGGCAGCTGGAAAATTGGTCACCTGGGATGGGCAGAACATCACCACCATTGGGCGCACGGCCCTTGTTCGCTCGGTCATCACCTCTCAGGCTGTGTACTCCATCACACCACTCGTTGTCCCTCAGGGTTCCCTTGACAACCTCAACAAGATTGAGCGAGCTTTTCTTTGGTCCGGCTCTGACAAGACCACCGGTGCCAAATGTAAAGTCAACTGGGACATGGTCTGCCGCCCCACCAGCTATGGAGGTTTGGGTGTTCTTAACACCGACAAATTTGCTTGTGCTTTGAGGCTCAGATGGCTTTGGTTTGAATGGAAAGAGCCGTCCAAGCTCTGGGTCGGCCTGGGCAACCCTTGCACCGAGGAGGACCGTGATTTTTTCTACGCCTCCACTTCCATCATCGTGGGCAATGGGGCCAAAACGCCTTTTTGGGACTCCCCCTGGCTGCTTGGCCGCAAGCCGAAGGACATTGCACCTCTCGTCTTTGAGGCCTCGAGGAGAAATAACTGGAAGGTGCGAGAGGCTATCACAGAGAATGCTTGGATGCTTATGATCAGACGAGACATCACCATCACTGGCCAACATGTGCGGGAATTTTTCACCCTCTGGATGCTCATCCACGACATACACCTCGACGTCCACTCAGAGGATGACATCATTTGGAAGCACTCCTCGGATGGCTCATATTCGACGTCCACTGCATACAAGGCACAATTTCTGGGTTTGACGCTTTCCCCCATGGACTCCATGGTCTGGAAAATGTGGGCGCCCCCAAAGGTCAAATTCTTCTCTTGGCTGGCCTTACAGGACCGGATTTGGACCGCCGACAGGCTAGAGCGACGTGGCTGGGACAACTGCGGTCTTTGCCCGCTCTGTAAGCAGGTGTAGGAGTCGGGCGTCCACCTATTCGGCAAATGCCGCTTCACCTTGAGGCTTTGGCGGATGCTCATTGACAAGTATGGGCTTGCGCATCTGGACCCTTCTGACTGGCACCTTGAGGATTCCCTCCTCTCTTGGTGGGATAAGCACACCAATTCAAGCATCCCCGATCGTCGAGCCATGGCCTCTCTTACCATGCTCGTATCCTGGACAATTTGGAACGAGAGGAACGCTAGAGTCTTCCGCCACAAAGAGACGCCGCCGCCAATCCTTCTCAAGCTTATTATAGATGAGGCCAACCTATGGGTTACTGCAGGGGCTAAGCAATTAGGGAAAATTGTATCGCGCGAGTAATTGTCATGCCGTACTTCGGCCTTGTGTAACACTACAAAGCTCTATTCTCCTCTACTTTAATAGATGAGGCAAATCTTTTGCCTCCGTTTCGAAAAAAAAAATACCAAGATTTTGGAATACTTTGGTTTTTACAAAACTCTGCTGCCAAACTAGGCCTAAGATTGTATCCATCCTAGGCTTGAGCTACAGAACAATTTTGTTGTTTGGCAAATGCCAAAAACATCTCAGAATTGAGCTTTCAATGTGATGTTACCCACCCAAATATCATGCAAAAAACTAATCTTAGTACAATCCCAGACTCCCAGTGGATTCCCTAAAAAAAAAAAGAATCCCAGTGGCTCGTGACCTGCAGCGCGCCACGTCTACGGTTTCTTCCTCGAGCATTTCATTCCACTGCCTTGTCGGCGGGGCCCACGTCACCGCCCGGACGATGCCTCCCCTCCTTCTCCGCTCCCCCGCGCCGCCGTCCGCCGGTGTCTTCTGCTGGCGGCGGAAAAGCATGCGTGTGCGTGCGTCGTGGCAGGAGCTGGCGGGCGTGCTGGTGTTCTCCGCCGTCCCCTTCACCGCCGTCAAGGCCATTGCCAACAGCCCCCTCGGCGCCAGCCTCCGCCGCCGCCTCGAGTCCAGGAAGGCCTCCGCCGCCGCCGAGGCAGACGCCCTCCGCGCCGCCGCCCGCGAGGTCCGCAGTTCCAGGTAGGCACTCTCCTCTCCTTACAAAAGCAAAGCCGTTACGAGTATGCGAATGAACTGACCTCCCGGTTTGTTTGGGGAGCTTATCTTTTGAAGCTTTTGGTACGGGGGAGCTCGGCCGCGGTGGCTCGGTCCCCTCCGGTACGACTACCCGGAGCACCTGGCCGGAGAGTTCCCGGGCGATTATGGGTTCGATATAGCAGGTCTGGGCAGGGACCCCGTTGCTTTCGCCAACTACTTCAAGTATGTCACCCACTGCCCACTGGTTGTCCTTCCTAATACTTTTCAATCACAGTACAACTACGTTGCATTTTTATATGCCTTGCAAGTTACAGCTGAATCAGTTTATAGTTTATGAGCACTAGTGTTTGATGAATAGTTACTGTTTAGTGCCTGATTATATTTTGCAGATCAACTAATTGTGCCTGCTCTTCCGATAGTTATTAGGCACTTAGGGGGCGTATGAGCAAATCTCCGAACACTACTGCTCATAAACTGGGGATTTGATCATGTGCCCCGTTTTACTTTGGCAATTGATAATATGCTTTTACTTCGTTTTTGATAATATGCCCCGTTTTACTTTACTGTCTTGATGATATGCCAGGTAACCTATATTTCAGCTTTCTAGGCCTATCACTAGTTTTGTGTATTCAGATAACTGCCTTGCTTCAAGCCTTTTTATTTTCCTAGTTTCGTGGGAGACTGCTCCGTGTTGAGTTGAATGGCGACAGTATGCTTTGGCGCTACTGAATTTGGTATACGGGTGATCAGATGAAAGTAAAACATGTAAGACGGGCAAAATGCTAGCTCCAATCTTGATGTTTAGGCCTTGCCAGCGAGTGGAAACAATGGCTTAAACTGAAAAATAAAATCATATACTTGCTTTGATCATGCCCTGGTCTTTAATAACTTCAAAACATAAATAAGTATCAAACACCGGATATTATTGACCAAGGGTAGTGGCAGAAAAAGTAGAAGTGACCGAGATGCAAAGGGAAAAAACAAAATTACGTCGGGCAATCTTATGCCCTCTTCTTACATACGGATTGCCAGGCTATATCTTATGTGCTTCTCGCATCAAACGTTGTGCCCTAATTAAGCTTAGAAGCTTCTTTGGGGTAACTAAAAAATATTTATGTTGTATATTTCTGATGTATATTACACTAATGAGATTGTATGAGGAGATCATTGAAAGTTTTTCCTACGAGAGTAACTGTGTCATTTCAGATGCAATACTGAACATGTAGCTTCGTACTCCATCCTGCTCATGTTCTCCTTGTATACTAAAATGGAGGTCCTTACCACAGAAGGTGCATAGTAGGCTTATCTGGGATGAATGATAATAGGTTTGCTTGAGTGACATTCAAGTCTCCTCTTTCCAGTTAAACTGTTCTGTATATTTCAATGGTAACATTTTTCTTTTTGTGAAGCTGAACCACTAGTATCTTATCTCACCAACAGTCTTCATTGCAGCTTTGAGATTTTACATTGTCGATGGGCCATGCTTGCTGCTCTTGGTGTTGTTGTTCCTGAGCTGTTAGATCTATTTGGGATAGTGCATTTTGTGGAGCCTGTGTGGTGGAAAGTTGGTTATGCAAAACTTCAGGTGAAATATCAATATGAACCATGTCTGAGTTCATTTAGCACACAATGACTGTTCCTGCAACAGACCTGAAGAAGATATGTGTATCTAAAGAGCTCTCAAGATCATAGTTCCTGTCATGCTACAACCACAGTGTATCTTTTTGTTCAGCATCTGAAAACTGGTTCTTAGCTAACTCTAATGGAGGCATAGAGTATCTTCATTTTTGTACAATACAAATTATGTAAATTTGCCTTTAGCTAACGAGTTGGTTTCACAGGGCGATACTCTTGATTACCTTGGGATTCCTGGGTTCCGAATTGCTGGTGGTCAAGGCATCATCGTCATCGCTATCTGTCAGATCCTTTTGATGGTAATAAAAATGCTATGTGTATCATGTTTCGGTCCCATACTTTTCGAGCAATTGATGTAGAGCAGTCCAAACATTCATGTCTTGTGTGTTTTCTTTGTAGCAAACACTTTAGAATTGTAAGCAACTCTCCACATATAATTCTTTAACCTCACAAGATTATTCTCTTGGTACAGCATTCCCTTGTCATTTCATACTTCTAACGGTTGCATACCGCATTAGACAAATATCTCCATGTCATTATTTGCCAGGTTGGGCCAGAATATGCGAGATACTGTGGGATCGAGGCGCTAGAACCCTTGGGAATATATCTTCCTGGGGACATAAACTACCCAGGTGGAGCACTGTTCGATCCATTGGGGCTGTCCAAAGACCCTGTTGCGTTCGAAGAACTCAAGGTGAAGGAGATCAAGAATGGTCGTCTGGCAATGGTTGCATGGATCGGATTCTACGCCCAGGCGGCTGTAACTGGCAAGGGTCCTGTGCAGAACCTCGTCGAGCACTTGTCGGATCCACTCCGCAACAACATTTTATCCCCCTTTCTTTGAGGCATTCTAACTGCTTATGTACAGCGTTTACATTGATCAGTTTGTAGTTACTAGGAAATTAATACAGTTGACGTAGGCGATGGTCACAACTTGTGCAGCTCGACTAGTAGGAGTATCGAGGGAACACACAGCATAGCCAAGGGATGAGCTCCCGCGACAGCACCCGCGTCGGGTAAGCGCCCCCGGCGGCGGCGCCTCGATCTCCCATCTCCGGCTAGTTGTGCAGCTGCCCAGGCCAGATCCGGAGTCCCCTGCTCGCCCTCTCTCTTCTGCCAGGCTCGGCTCGGCTCGGCGTCATGCGTTGGGAGGGGATGGCACTCTCGCGTCCGCGCAAGTGGCGGCTGGGCGCGCGCCGCCGTCGCCCGGATCTCCGGCCTCCGTCCTCCGTTGCGGCTGCCGTGACCGGATCCGGGTACCCCGCGGAGACCTCTCCCACGCCAGTCTCGGCGGCGCCCCGTCTCTCGGTTCGCCCGGCAATGCTGCTCGCCCGAGCCTCCGTGGCGGCCACCACTCCATCGGCGTCTCCGGCTGCTGCACCTGTCGTCCTTCCGCCGTCTGCGTCGTGCGCTCAGGCTGCAGGCACTACCCCGGTCGCCGGTGTTCTCCCTCGACCGCGGCCGCTGCCCCCAGCTTCCAGATTCAGGAGGGAGGACGGGGGTGTTAAGGCTGCGTGCACGCCCTGTTTGGAGCCTGTGCCGACAACTGCTTCGGCCCCGACGCCTGGCTCCCCTGTCCTTGCCGATGCCGCCTCGGATGTGTTGCTGCCGGCCCCTGTTGCCTCTGTCAATGGGGACGACGTAGGCTGTGAAGAGGAAATGGCCGTGACGCTGCCACCACGGGCGGTGTTGTGGGCCTCCGCTGCTGACGACGATGACGATGAAGATGACGAAGAGGAGTTGGCTCCCCAGACACCGCCGGCTGCCACCAAGGCCCTCGACTCTGGAGAGATGCGCGTGGGGCATGACGCAGACACAAATGAGGGTTGGCAGGAGGTGCTACCGCGGCGCGGCCCCTTCCTCGACAATGGCTCCTCGTCCCAGCCCCGCTTGGCTTCGCGGTAGATGTTACAGATGCTTCACTCATGGTCATCGCGTGGCTGTTTGCAGAGAGCCGTTGCGGTGCTCCCGTTGTTTGGAGAACGGTCATCGTGCGTGTGGATGTTGCAACCCATGGCGTCCTCTAAGCTCACTGCCATGCATTGATGTGCCGCTCGTGTCGCAGCTCGACGTCGTGCATCGTCCTGCTCTTGCTTCATGTGAGGGTCCGATGAGATCCGCACTCTCATCCAAGGCGCTCCATCGTGGGTCTTGGGCGTCTGTCGTCTCTGGTACCGTTGGCTCACCAACCTCGTCGGAGCTGATGTTGCAGTCCGCTTTGGCTGATCAGATTGTGTTGCTGCAAGGTTGTCTGGCGCGTGTTGGGAGCTTTTTAGAGCGAGCGGAGGCTGCTCTGAGTAGACTCTCCCTTGCGCCGGCCATGTTGCAAACCTCTCTGACGCCACACTCTCCTTGTGGTGCAGGGGGGGAGAAGAGGAGGAGGGAGGGAGGGGGGGGGGGAGCAGGGGGGGGGAGCGGCGGGGGGTGGGGGGGCGGGGGCTTGGGGGGGGGGTGGGGAGTGGTTGGAGTTATATGGCTCCTTCTCCCCTCGTGTTGGAGACAATTCATCATCGATGCCTACCTCCCATCCTATGTTGTCTTCCACTGAGGGCGAGTCCATTGCCGTGCTTGTGGCTCCGGTACTGCAGGTCATGCCCGAGCTTAGGGAGCTATGTCTGAGTTTGTCAATGGATCATATGAAGGTGGACACGTCGACGACCTTGAGCGAGGGACAAGATTCACCTTTGTCAAGTGAGCAGCTGGAGGTTCCTATGGTTGATGATGCGAGAGGGAAGGCGTCCGTGATGTCATGATGGATTGTGATCGGTTTCTCGTGTTGTCGATGTGGCCTTGGTATGTTGAGTCATCATTGCCGTTTTCTCACCTGGGGTTCCGTTGCATTGTAGAAGTGTTGAGGGTTGTGCTTGTTGGGTGTTGGGAGCACTTGGCGGGCCATCTATGTGGCCGTGGTGCTTCGTGTTGAGTGAGTTTGTCTGTATCGGTTTTCGCCCGGTTTTTCGTAAATTAACTGGACAATTCTCTTCTTCTTAATTAATCGATGAGGCAATTCTTTTGCCTCCGTTTCGAAAATAAATAAATTAATACAGTTAGCACATACTCCCTCTGTAAAGAAATATAAAAGCGTTTAGATTAAACGCTCTTACATTTCTTTACGGAGGGAATAGGTTACTGCGTACACATGGCTATAAGATTGTTGTACAGTTGTGGAGTTATGGTCTTGTTCAGCAGAAATTGTGGGTGCCCCAAAATTACTGAAAATGGGAGTTGTGGGCCTTGTGGTAACTAAAAGCAGGTGAAGAGCAGATACTTTGCTGGGAAGTTTTGACATGCAGATGCAGTAGAAAATATCCCATTGTACATGTGTCAGCACTTAACTGTGTTTCTTCTTACAGAAACCAGTTAATTACGTACAACCAACATTTACTCTTTCTTTTTCATACGCTTCCCAACTAGTAGGAGCCGGGTTCCATTACTCATCATAACTGGCGCCGCCATCGCACATCTTAGTCAAGATGTCCCCATGAGTTTTTTTTTTTGCATGGATGTCCTCACGAGTGAACTCCCTACATTGCCTTGCCTTCTCGTCCATCTTACTAGGATCCATGAACATGATAGCATGGTCCTCGATATACATGGCCATCTGTCGGGCCGGGCCTACCAAAGCCCGATGTAAAAAACCCAGGCCCGAGCCTGGCCCGGCCGTCGGGCCTAAAAATCGGGCCCGAGTCCGGCCCATCACGCTAAAATCCCGCCGGGCCTCTTCGTTAACGCGCGAATACGACGGGCCCGGGCTCGGCCCGGCCGTCGGGCTTGAAATCTAGGCCCGAGCCCGGTCCATGGACAAGGTCGGGCCGGGTCGGGTCGGGCCGACCGGGCCGGGCTGCCCATGGCCAGGTCTAGTCCTCGACCCCCCTCTTTTCTCTTCACTTCACCGCTGCCATTGCACGTTTTTGCTTCTCAGTGTCAAGCATTTTTTTTTCTTCCGCTTCCAATGCAAGTCTTTTCTCCTCTGCTAGTGTGTTTCTATCCGCGGCCGTCACCTTTGCCTTCCACTTCTACTCATCCATGGCCTTCATCTCTAGAAACAAGCCTTCTTCTCCTCCTTCCGTTTGACCGCCAATGCCCTTTTCATCTCTATCATTTCAATAAACTCTTCCTTGTATGCCCCAACACCACCATTCTACTTGACTTGCTTTGCATATTTCCCTCAATTCCGGAAATACCATTTTCCTTAAAAAAACAAAAACAAAGAACAAAAGGGTCTTGTACAATTAATAGTTAACCGGTTATAATATTAGTACTACTCAAAGCATACACACACCTTGCTCAATAAACTTTGCGTCGTAACTATGGCTTGATTAATGATATTCCATTTTTGAGAAAATTAGTGAAGATGAATTGATAAAAATGATTTGCTGCCACTGCTTTAGTACTTATTTCTGTGGGCTCATATGATGTGTGCATACAATTTTTATATATTTTCGTGATTTTTTCTTGTTAAAATTTGTTGCACAAGAGAACCCATCTGCTAGAGTAAACTCTCCCCTCCAGGCTTCATCGGCGAGCCCGTGGATTCGCCTCCCCTTTGCCTGCCGCTCCGATGACCGGTGGCAGGAAGGGGAATCCCGGTGCCTTCGCCTCGGTTAGTAGTTTAGGTTAGAGTTTTTTAGTCCTCGCAGGTACGGCGCTTGGACGGATGGCGGCGCTTCTTCTTCGAGTTTGTCTTTCGGGCTTCGATCCTCCTCGAGTTTGTTCATCTGCATGTAGTTGACGGAGCTCCGGCGTAGATTCCTGCCATCTTCTTTGGACGGCGAGGTTAGAGTTTCTCGTCACGTGACGAGATTTGGTGTCAGTTGTTTCAGATCTATTCAGGGGTTCAACGACGACAACTGCGGCTCCAGGGCGCTGGTCCTTAGGGGCACGTGCACGAAGACTTCCCGGGTATCATTGACAAGGTCAAGCGGGCTCTGATAGGGGAACGGCGACAGCGGCGCGTCGGCGGCTCGTTCTGACGGCTGTAGTTGTTGTTCGATGGTCTCGGAATCTCGATGTAATTTTTATTATGTTTGAGGTGCTTTGTACTTTCGGTCAACTTTGATAATAGATCTGAATCATTTTCGCAAGGAAAAAAAAATTTTGTTGCACAAAAGCAAGTGAAACCTGCTCCAAGATTAGCGCGCGGTGGGATCCGGTGCGCCCAGTTCCGTGTGGGCCCTACAGCCTCCGTGGAAGAATGTGAGTGAAGGAATGGGCGAGGGAGAGGGTAGTTGCCGATTCGCTGCCGTATTTGACCCAGACTGAGAAGCGAAGAAACTTTGATTCCAGAAAGGGAGAGGAGAGGAGAGAGGGGGAAGAAGACGCCAGAGTCGCAAGCCGCCGCAGATCTCCTCCGTCCTCCGCGCCCAGCCACGCTCTGTCCTCCATGGAGTGCGTCCGCTCTGGGGCTCTTGATCTGGGGCGCTCCGGGAATTTCTTGGGGAAGAGCGGCTCCACGACGTGAGTGCCCTTCGCTTCTCGTCGTTCATGTGTTTGTTCGTTTGTTTGTCTCGTTCTTTTTAATATCTGATCGCTGATCTGGATGGCGGGGGTGGTGCCGCCGGCGCGAAGTAGATTTCGGTCGGGGGTTTCGGTTTTTGTTATGGCGCTGTCGCGGTCACTAGAATTTTGTGATGTTTCAGTTGTGATCTGGCACCAAAATCGGATTACCTCTGCTGTGCGGCCGTTGTGTCAAAACTGAACCAAATGTAAAAAAAATGTGCAGTTGCTACAATGTTCTTTTTCTGGAGTGAGGATCTTGTGGCGAATCCTGGAATCAGTTAATTGTTTGGAGCTCCTGAAACCTGTAAGGGAAGCAGTTTTTTCATTTCTGAACATCCGTGGAGCAGCACAGTTTGAACACATGATGGAGTACAATTCATGTTTGTTTGTAACTACCAAAATAAAACTGTCTTATTAGAGGTGACGGAACGGAGAACAGGTTTATGGATCAAATGGTTGGCAAGAAATGCTTAGAGTGTTAATGGTCTGTAAGTTAATTGATTCTGAAAGTATGCACTTGTCCTGTTGACTGTGTAGACCACAGAAATTCATGAGTTTAGAAGACATGATTGCTGAGGTACATTTGATCAATTAATGAGTAATATTGCTTAAAGAAACCTGCTGTCAGTAGATAGTTTGTAGTGAATTAGCGATAAATTTAGCATAATGTTGATAGATTGATCTAGCTTCTGATTGCATTTTGAGATGTGCTGAAGTTTACACTCACATGACATTTCCCCTGGAGAAATACAGTGTAACCTTTGGTTTTGTTGTGATATTTTGTTAACTGTGCTACCGTTGACAGGTCATGTGGTAAAGTCAGATGTTCTACAAACCTTGCTGGTTCTGCAAAATGCGAGCAAAACTTGCATGGGAAGGCTAAACCCTTGCTGTTGTCAGCAAGTGGAAAAGCAAGGGGAACCTCTGGTTTGGTTCACAGAAGTCCAGTACTTAAACATCAGCACCATCTTTCTGTGAGATCCACCTCTACCGATGTATGTACTACTTTTGATGAAGATGTCAAAGGTGTATCTTCACATGCTGTTGAGGAAAAGGTTGGAGTGCTCTTATTAAATCTTGGTGGTCCAGAGACCCTCAATGATGTTCAACCATTTTTGTTCAACCTCTTTGCTGATCCAGTAAGTGATCATACCACATGCTATAGTTTTAATTTCCAATGCAACTTCACATGTTCCTTGCTAATTATGTGTAACCAATGATTATTTCTCTTCTTAGTTAGGTTTACCACCTCAGAGGATTTGTTTCTCTAGTGGAGATTAACTTCTGTAGATACATGGGATTTTTTCTTAGGTGGGATCGTGTCCTCCCTATAAAGGATTATTTCATTATTTGGATATGGATGGACTAGAACTGTTTGCTTCGAATTGAAACAGGTTTAAGTTCAAAATCTCTGTCCATCTGAAGAGATTGAGTAGACCATGATATATTTGAAGAAGCCCTAAAAGGGAGAGCCATGCATCATTTTGGATGAGATAGTAGGGAATTAAGTCTCTAGAGTATAAAGCTCATCATCCTAGTCTATGGCCTCTTGTTTATCACAAGTCATGTTATCTCTGGCTGTCCTTTGCATGGTTGTTATCCCAATGCGAACCACATAGCCCTATCTGTTTCTTAATTATCTTGTGTTATTGTTTGATTTCAGTACTTTCAACTGGGTAACTCAGTTCTGACTTTATAATTGTTACCCAGGATATCATCCGACTCCCTAGGCTGTTCAGGTTTCTTCAAAGACCACTGGCCAAACTTATTTCTACTTTTAGAGCTCCTAAGAGTAAAGAGGGGTATGCCTCAATTGGTGGTGGATCACCTCTGCGGAAAATTACTGACGAGCAGGTAAAAGTTCATCAGTCTAACCACACTCTGTTTTTTGTTTTGTTTTTGTGTGTGTGTGTGTGTGTGTGTTTCACAGCTATATAGTTGTGATTTAGCAGCTTTGCCACAAACTCATTAAACTCTGTAACTTTCGCCATAGTTGCATATATCATATTCAGTATTACTTGTTTTAGTAAGATAGATTTATCACATTCTTAGCTGAATTACTTTATCTTCAGGCAAATGCTTTGAAGGTTGCACTAAAAAGTAAGAACTTGGAAGCAGATATATATGTTGGAATGCGGTATTGGTACCCCTTCACCGAAGAAGCCATCGATCAGGTTAGACCTCCTCCCTAATTGAATTTAACGGCCTTTAATCCTTTTGATCTTCCTGTAAGTGGCAACAATAGTTTCTTGGTCTTTTTGTTCAATTATTATTATTCCGTGGTAATTAATTAACTCATATAATTGTTCTAGATTGATATCTCATTGTCACCGTCCATCTTATTTTCATTTTTATATGATTGTGTTTTACTTTTGTTGAATTTAACTATGTAATTTTTTGTACGTTCTTGACTATCTTGCAACATGTATTACATTTTTAGGGACAAGAATTTTGTGCTTTGGTTTTATCTAAGTGATTTCCATATTTTTAACTGATGATTTCTGTTTTTCTACTATTTTGATTGATGATAGATTAAGAAGGATAAAATTACAAAGCTTGTGGTTCTTCCACTATACCCTCAATACTCCATATCAACAAGCGGGTCTAGCATCCGCGTTCTCCAAAACATTGTCAAGTAGGCAATTACCTTCTCTAATGAAACCTCATTTTTCAGACTATGTAGAACCTGAAAATCTGATATGGTGGCATTCGTGCAGGGAAGATCCATACTTTGCTGGCTTGCCGATTTCCATTATTGAATCTTGGTACCAGCGCGAGGGCTATGTGAAATCAATGGCTGACTTAATTGAGAAGGAACTATCAGTTTTTACGAATCCTGAAGAGGTTTGTACATCCCTTGTTTTGCTTCTGGGTTTCTTAAAAAATTCATGTATTGTTAGTCGTTGTTGATCTGTAGGATTAGTTGCAAACTTGCTGCATAGCCATTCGGTGTGTTGTACATTCTTTCATATAGAAATTTCCTTGGGCCCGTGCTTTGGAATTTTTACAGACCCCTGCCTCTGGAGTCTGGACAGCAAGTAGTAATTAAATCATTAGATGTATTTGTATTTATAGTCTCAGCATAACCATTACCCCATCATTTGAGAGAATAGCATACTGCATTACTTGCCTGCAGGGGCGGAGCCACATTGAGGTCAATGGGGGCCACTCAAATTTTGATATTCCAAAAAGATTTGTTTATATTTTTAGGAAAGATGCGTCAGTTTTTGAATTTTTAGAGAAAATGCCCCCACTCGAGTAATTTGCCCCCGCTCAAAATACTTGAGTGTACGGCCCTACTTGCCAGTACTTCTAACTGAATTGGGTGGAAATGGTACTTCAACTGCTTCTAACGGAATTGTGTAGAAATGAGGAATATAACTATGAGTTTGTACTACAGAATGCAGATCCACTCAGTCACTAGCTTAGCATCCACTTATTTTTGCGAATACTGAAGTATGCTAGGCACCTGAAAAATGATCTGCAAAGAGAAATATGCAGCTAATTTAGAGCAGTATTCTGATGAAGTAATCGTCAAAACTCAAAACAATATTGTGATCTCACTGTAACATTCTTAGCAGATGTTGTACACTGCAATATTCCTGGTTATTTGGATAGATTTAAGTGGTAATACCTAAAAAGTTATTCTTTTGGATCTGGTTGAGCACAGGAGAGCTATGTCAGTAGATTGTTTGTAAAAGACCTGCAATATTTAATGCTTTATAACTTCTATGGACTTTTGAGTGTGAATGATGTTATAAGTTGAAGAGTATTTTGAAATCTGAAATGAAATGTATTTTGCAAGTGCAATTTTGTTGAATAGAAGGTAATATCATTCTGACGTTATGTTTCATAATTCGCAGGTTATGATATTCTTCAGTGCACATGGAGTACCACTTACCTATGTTAAGGATGCTGGAGATCCATACAGAGATCAGATGGAAGACTGCATTGCTTTGATCATGCAGGAGTTGAAATCCAGAGGAACCTTGAATGACCATACTCTGGCTTACCAGGTAAGGAGAAAATGATGAATAAATACTTACCTTGTAATCACTGTTAAGGGTTATGAAAGCATGTTTTAGGAAATTTCAAGGATATAAATGTTATACTTTTGTACTTAGAAGCTAGAAACCAAAATTTGACCATAATACCCTACAAATCTACATGGTGGAAGACATCGCACAGTTCTTATTTCTCCTTCTTCTTTACCGAATGCTCCCACATTAACCTTTCTGCGCAATGGCAGAGTCGCGTGGGACCAGTTCAATGGCTTAAGCCATATACTGATGAAGTTTTAGTTGAACTTGGTCAAAAGGGTGTAAAGAGTCTCCTGGCTGTCCCAGTAAGGTAATCATCAACTTTACCATTTATACTATACCAGTTCAGTATTTTTAGGACAACAATAAGGGTTTGATGCAGCTTTATCTGTTTTTTGTTTTTGTTTTTGTTTTGTGGACTTCTGTTCACACTGAACCAATTTCAAGTGCATTTATTACTCTTTCTGTAGCAATATTTCCTACTATTATAATATCATCATCACTTTATCAGGCCAGCTCTATTTTATCTCAATTTAGCATTTTGTGTGCTTATGTGAATTCTACCTGAACTTTCCATCATGTACCTGTTTGCTCCTTGCTTATTGTGGTGTTTGTGTTTATTGCGTTGGTGTCATTTGCCGTATCTGTCAATCTTAATATGTCAATTGGCCATTTTCGCACCACAATTTTGGTTTCACATATGTCTATCTAAGTTGAAGCTACATCTTGAAGTCATGCACAGTTAAAAGTACATCATTGTCTCTCAGTTACCATGATTTTTGTTTTTTCACTCCATGCGACCCTTTCGACTATCGCTTACATCATTTGCTAAAATCAAATCCAGCTTCGTGAGCGAGCATATCGAGACACTGGAAGAAATCGACATGGAGTATAGGGAGTTGGCTCTAGAGTCGGGCATTGAGAACTGGGGCAGGGTTCCAGCTCTTGGATGCACTTCATCCTTCATCTCAGATCTCGCTGATGCTGTTGTCGAAGCCCTTCCCTCTGCCTCCGCGATGGCGACCAGAAAGGTCAAGGATACTGACTCTGACATGGACATGATGCATTACCTGACAAAGATGTTCTTCGGCTCGGTCCTGGCCTTCTTCCTGCTGTTATCGCCGAGGCTAGTTTCCGCTTTCCGGAACACTCTTCATTGAGCTGCTTATTTTTACCGATGCTCCGTGGTTAACCATTTTGGTAATTGTAACTAGAAACCATATAGATTTACTGTTGAATAATTTATAATTTTTTTGTGTGGTAGACTGCCATGATAATAACAAGATAATTTCTTGGCGAGAAAGAAAGGCAAGAGTTTGTTTCACTTATGTCTTGCCCATAACATATCGACAATGTCATAGGTACTTGTTTCTATAAGAACTGGGGGCACATGGTTAGTAAGCATTTACCCGTTGTATGAACGAGTCATTGTACTACCACCTGCATGTATAATGACATATGCTTATGTATCTCGTTTCAAAAAAAAAAAAAAACATATGCTTATGTATTGGTGCTTAAAAGAGTATATGGTCACATCGTTGAGCATGTATGTTAGTTTTGTTTAATCTTTTGCGAACCTCTCTTTAGGTTCTTATAAATAATTATATGCCCCGATTAATTAGTGCTAGTTTATACAGTCTGGGCGTGTTGATTAATGCAATTTAGTTCACGTCAGATCGAACTGAATCCAGCATTTGGTATCTGTATATGTACACGCACTGATCGATGTCAAGCGCGCCCGGACAAATTTAGCCGACACGCCGTACAAAAATTTAATTGAAAGCATAACGATCCATGCGTATTTCTAACCAGGTTAACATAACGATCCATGCGTATATAATTGCTGGACGGGAAATGCGAATAACAATTTCATTACAGGGACAAGAAAAGAACGAGGAAGAGAGAGAAAAGGGGCAGCGAGGTGTAAACTGGCTGCTAGTGCGAAACATCTGCTACGGCACTACTTACAAGTTTTAGAGACTACGAACGAACGGACGATGGGACACTAACCAAGACGAGCGCATGCAGATGTATAATTTTTACTAAATGACCCTGGGCCGCCTTATTTTGCCCACTGACCCCTTAAAAACTTATTTCGTTGCCTGACCCTTCATTCGCGTCTGCCCGTAAGCCGTCACACTTGCACGTCGCCGCGCCACCCGCCGAGGCGCCATTGACCGACGACGACCACCGGCCACCAGCGTGGCAGCCGTCAAACGCGCCTGGCCCGAAGGCGTCGCCGCTTCTGACGCGCCTGTCAATACGTCGTGTAATCACAATCGGAGAAACGCCTATAAATATGGCGTGCACATGTTAACGGTTGTCACGTGTTTTTGTGTGGCGTGTATCCAGCCACAGGTGAGACGCCTAGGCGTCAGGCGTGTTCCGTCGTTATACCGCCCATGCGTTTGTCGCTTTTGACTGCCAGGTAAAATGAAAATATCACCGCTGCGTCTTTAGGGCGGCCGGTCTGGGGAAACCCGCTGATGTGAAAGGGCATGGACTGGGGAAAACAAAAGATTTAGATCGATCTTCGCTCTATCCGGCTGCATACCTCCATCTTTATCCGTTCCGCCCCTTCCTCCATCTTCATCCTTTCCGCCCCTCCTCCTGCTTGCCCCCCATTCCTTGTACCGGTTTCCATGGGTGCCCACGATATCACGGTGTCAGAGATGAGGCGCCTGAGAGAGGAGCTCGTGGCCAAGGATGCGCAGCTTCGGGCCAAGGATGTGGAGCTCCGTCAGCTCCGGAAGGAGAAGAGTGACTTGCTCCTCCGTCATGAGCGTCAGCTGACGGAGCTTCATGAGCGTCAGGAGTCGAAGACTAAGATGCTTGTGGCGTCGTCAGCGTTGTTGCAGGAAGCGGCAGCTGCGCTGGTGCGGGAGCGCTCCGAGCGTGAGGATCTCCAGGGTCGCCTGGACCGCTTGCTGGATCATGTCACCACGCAGGTGGTGAGGCTTCGCGACGCGTACCGTCGAGCGACCGCGACCATGCCGGTCGTCGGGCTAAACCCGTTCGGTCACCCCATCGACTTCCACGAGCTCCGGCTTCCTGACCTGGTCTCCTTCTTCAGTTATCTCTCCGAGGAGCTGAACCGTCTCCGTGTGGCGGTTGGTGAGGCGCTGGACAATGAGGGGGTTCGTGGTGCCGTCTCCGTTGGCGGTCGAATCTTGTCCGGACTTCATCACCGCAATCCATTCGTGCCATTCGACACCGTCTTCGACGAGCTGGCTCCCGTGGACCGGGAGCGGGCTCTGCGGGCAGTGGCTCCCTGCCTACCACCGTCGTTCGCCTGGAGAAGCTGAGTAACTTCGGTGGTTTGGTATGATTGCTGATTGGCATCAGTTGTTTTGGCATTGTTTAGTTTGTGCCGTCAGAAGGTTCTGAAGAACTGAAGAAGGTTTGGTTTGACTGTTGATTACCGTGACTTGTTTAAGCATCGTTTTGTTCGTGTCGTTCGGAGGCTCTGAAGAAGTGAAGAAGTTGCAGAACAAAGTGAATGCTAGTTAGGTATGCTGATTAGGTATACATTCAGCATATAAGTTAGTAATTTATCAATGTTGCTTTTGTTGCTTGTGTATGCTGTGAACTTGGGTTCGTGCCTTTGGTATGCAGTTAACAAGTTATCACTGTTGCTTTTGTTGTTTTGCTATTTAGTTACATTTGAACTCTGATACAAAATTATTTAAACCAGACAAATTGACTTAAATTTGAACACTAGCACAGATTGAGTTAAATTCAGAATTGACACGAGGACAAACTCAGTTTACCCCAAAAATTCAGTTAACTTTGAACTCCCAGGACAACTTGAGATAGATAACTGGAATATTCAGTTGCTGTACAAATTCATTAAACTTTTAACACGAGCACAGATGCAGTAAACTAAGAAATTCAGTAAACTTTTAACACCCGGAGAGATTAACTGAACTGAAAAGATTGATTTAAATTTCAACAGTTAGACAATTTCAGTCAACTGAAAATGCAGTAAAGTATTAACAGCATGTCTCCTTCAGTTAAGTGAAAACTTCAGTAAACTTTTAACACCAGGACATATTGAGTTAACTGTAAAGAAGGAGTTACAGTTGATCACTAGGACAAATTCAGTTAACTGCAGATGTTACTTTTAACATCGGACAATTCAATTAACCTTTAACAGGATGGCAGATTCAGTAAACCTAAACCCTTACAACTATAGGGGTGGATGCTCTATTCGATTTTTACAGCCACGTTCATGACAGGTTGATCGGCGAGTAATTCCTGAATCTTTTTCTTCAGCGCCTCCACCAACATCATCTCCTCTTGCTTGTCTTCCACCATCTTCTTCATTGCGTCCATGGATTTGTACTTGTCGACGCGAGCTCGAATGATCTCTTTGATGTCTTCACGACGTTGCTTCAAAGCTGTGATGGATTCATCCATCAGCAGGTTGTGCTCGATGCTGATCTTCTCTTTCTCATCCATCAGTTCGACGATGACGGCGGCTGCGTCCTGCAGTAAGGCCTTTCTGTCGTCGTTTAGCTTTGCCATTCCGGCGATCTCCTCCTTGAGGAGGTCTCGCTTGATGCATAGCTTCTCCTTCTTATCTATAAGTTTGACGATCAGAGCGGTCGCCTTCTCCTTGCCATCCATAAGTTTGTGGATGAGAGCTGTCGCCTTGTCCAGCGTGTCATTGCTCAGCTTCGCCTAGTAAGTGATGTCCTCAGCGGGCCTGTTAGAGGCATACGCCGGCCGGTCGGCCCCGGGACGACTCCGCTTCTCAGAGCCCTCGCGTGCCTGCTCGCCCCCGGGACGAGTGCGCTTGTTAGAGCTCTCGCCTGCCCCTGTGGCAGCCGCGAGGCGTCTATACCTCTCTTTTGCTTCCGCAACCTTGGTCAAAGCTCCTTGGTTGCTTTTCCATCCAGAGCTCCCCCCACGGGCCATGGCAGACCCAAGCACAGAGAAGAATGGCTTGTTCTGTTGGATGATGATGAGGATGAATGTGCAGCGATTCCCGAGCACACGGACGTACCAATTTAAAGACGGCTCGACGATTCGTCTGCTCCAGCCGCGTATTTTGATTGGGCGTGTAGGCCGACGATAGGACACCAGAGCATTTGGCGTTTCCACGGGGACTTGGGAAATGGAAGTGTGAATGCATGCTTTGATAAGTACTTGGGAGTTGTAAACTTCTAATGGTCAACACGCGTGGGGTAGTTGCTCCCACATCTAACAAGTACGCGGTGGGCAACCAGAAAAACCTTTATAGACGCCTTCTCCCAATGCGTGTAATCAATGGTTACATAACTTGCACTAGCAGCGTATATCTTGCAGGCGTGAATAACTGCAAGTGTGGACGTTATTGTCTCTGAAACAGGCGTCCATGGAGTGCTAATGGTTACATACGAACCTAAGTTGTAAGCACTACTCCACGGAGTACTTAGTTTGAAGTTGTATTAGTTCATTACAAGCGCCTGTATGTGCTACAAATCTCTTTAAGGAGCCCCTCGTCACATGCAATGTGTACGCGCCTAATAGTCAGTCGGCCCATACCAACCGGACCGTCCAACTATTTTAACCGGTGCGTCTCACCTGTATTGCCTATTCGCCTGGCCCGACATCAATTCTTCCTGATGGACCGAACCTTTCACATTATGAATGACATGTGGGACCAATCCTGAAGTCCAACCCTTGGGAGCAGTCGGATCGAGTTAGGAGACTCGAACTTGCATCTTGCCCTTGGTAGTTCTGAATGTTCGAGCGTCCTCCTCTGTTCTAGCGTATTCCTCACGGACACTCCACAGATCCATGGAAGAGGCTGGAGAGATGCGCCACCCAGACGCCGACGTGACGGTCCGTCCTCTGAGGCGCTCGTAGCGTCCGCCGCATCAAGTTCGCTTCCGGCGTGGTCCCCGACGACATGCTCCTGCTGGTCCTCAAGCGGTTAGGGTGCTTCCGCAGCACCGCTTGCACCGGCGTCCTATCACGCCGGTGGCGCGGCCTCTGGACGTCCCTCCCAGATCTCATCTTCCGCGACGTCGCGCCCGCCCAGGTCGAAGTCGCACTCGCCGGCTTGGCCGGTTCGCCTAGGGTGTCGAACGCCTTGTACATCAAGATCTCTCGCAGCAACTGTTGCGACAAAGCTGCCTTATCGTCCCTTCTGCACGCCGCGGCTAGGTTCTCGGTGGATATGCTCTGATTGAGTTACCAATACGACAGGTACATGGAAGTAGACCTGCCATGCTTCGAGTGCGCCACGGTGGTACAAATCAGCTCCTATAAGCCCATCTGCTTCACACGGCTGCCGGCCAGCGTGTCCCCGACGGTGGTAGCACTATGCCTGGATGGTTGCAGCGTCATGGACGTCGGCAACCTAGTCACCCTCTGCCCGCGCTTGCGCTTGCTGAGGGTGACATCTTCTGCATACGACATCGTGGTCCACTCCGGGTCGCTGCGGACACTTGTTCTCACAAGTGACATGGTATGCAGTAGCATCAACTTCGTGATGCCAATGCTTAAGCATTTGAAAATGGAATTCGAGGCCGGCCCGGAGTTCAGCGTCTCCATCTCGGCGCCAATGCTGGAGATTTTCGACTGGGACTGCTGCTTCACAGACCCGGCTCCTGTGTTCGGTTGTTGGCGTGTGGACAGCATCACGGTCTTCATGCCTGAGTACTGGCGAAAGCGCCGTCCTCCCGTTCATGGCCTCCAGTTGCATATATCGCTCCCTGTACGCGTCTAGTATTTCGTGTTCCTACCAAGTCTGCTAAATTTGCACATCAAAACTTCAATTCTTTTTATGCATGGTATCCTGCTGAACTGTATAGTTTTGCAGAATTATTTGGATGATGAGTGGGAGCGTGCAGAAGACATGCTGTTTGCACAAGAGCTGGAGAAGCTTCCGGTTACCCACTTCTCGCTATTGTGCATAAATGTTGCATCGCCTGGGCATGTTTTTGGACCATTTGTGTTGCGTCTCTTTCGGTTGCATCAGATTTGTGCCGTGACGAAAATGCTTGTCGTCATCATTCCAGTCGAGCAGGAGGTAATTCTGCCCCTGGCTTCTATCCTGCATCCATGCTACATGTTCTTTCATTTTTTCTTGTGTTCGTAGGGATATACATTGCAGTACGTGCTCTTTTCCCTTGTTCAGGGAGGCAAAAATAGTAGTAATAGCCACCTGTTAAATACTTCTCTGGATCATAAATAAAATGCATGTTAATACTGTTCATCTGCTTCAGAGGGTAGCATGCCCAGGAAATTGCCTTTGTGAGGAGCCAAAGAATTGGAGATGCCAAAGTATCTCGTTCACCCGTCTTGAAGTACTGCAGGTCAACGGCTTCAGTGGAGAAGATCATGAACATGATTTCCTAAAACTGATATTCAGATCATCGCCAAGGCTTAAGTCAGTGTGTGTGCAAGTTGTGCCTGAGTTTGTAGGTTCCATTAAGGAAATCTACGAGACTTTCTTGGTGAATCCTTGTGTGAAGAGTTCTGTTTATGACAGCAAAGGCGCAGTGGTTCGGGAACTATCTGATTAGCATGCTCCATGATGCAAGAAGATTATTCTGTGCGAGGGGGATGCAACTACTATATTTATTATCCTTACCTGCTATTGTTGTTAAGTTAGGGGATGCAACTCTGTAATCCTTATCCTTAGATGGCATTGCTAGAATTACTGCCTATAAAGGCTGTGACTTGCATGGTTCTTGCTGCTTCTTTCATTAGTTTAGAAGATAGTGTTCTTAATCGGATAAATGGCACTTGAATTCTGGTGATTCCGACTAACGCCACTGCAATTTCTGAACTTTAAAAAATGCCAGCAGTTTGTGCATCCATAGTAGTATACGATGGCTCTAATTATAAGACCGTCTTACATTTAGTTACACAGGTAATAAGTAACAATATGTCCCCGTACAGACACCAATATAGAGCATGTTCAGACTGATCAAACATATTTTTAAGTGTTCAGGCTCGAACTTAGGGAGGAGTCATATTTTGGTGACCTAGTTTGGCCTTCATAGTTCTAGTCCAAGCAGTTTCTCACAGATGGCACTATCCACAGTGGAGGGCATCGGGAATATGATTCGCAACTGCTTAGTTCCATACCCCATGAAGAAGTCCCAT
Organism: Thinopyrum elongatum; assembly: GCA_011799875.1. Lineage (NCBI taxonomy): Eukaryota > Viridiplantae > Streptophyta > Magnoliopsida > Poales > Poaceae > Thinopyrum > Thinopyrum elongatum. The sequence goes on from CM022301.1 coordinate 281,444,572, forward strand.
CGAAGCTGAAACGGCATAAATCAGGAAGAGGCCCGTCCCAGGTTTGTTTCTGGCGGTGCATTGCATATACGCAACCATGCTTCATGAACGGCAAACCCTCGGCATCGTGCACTGAAGGTGGCATCCTTCTGACTAGTGGGTAGCTGTCCCCAACGAAAATAGAGTGTTCGCCTAGATTGTTTGCTGGCTCCCAGATAGCATCACGAAGGTCTATCGCTGTGCCATCCATCTGGTATAGCTCACAAAGCATACCTAAAAAGAAATGTCACATGCGTCAGGTCAGATTGAGGTTTCATGCTTTTCCCACAATTTTAAGGGTTCGGTCCTGAAGTAATACCTGGGTGCATCGTAAGGGTCCGATCAGAGTAGTTTGTGGTAACACCTGCGGCTGGACTATTGACGCGGACTAATAATATATTACACCCCAAGCGGTGAAGGTCAGTTACAAGGTTCCATGTAATAACGTGTCCAACCCCAATATCAGGCGGAGCGATTATGATAGGGGGGTGGCTCAGTCCTGCAAAACATTTGATACCAGTTTGAAATGTGAAGAGGAATGTATGTACAAGAGGACTGAATTTGATTTGATGTATTACATACCGTATGACGTATCCCATACGAAGCAACCTCCCTGGTTTGTTACCGCGAAGACCCGTCCTGCATGGTACACGGCGTCTTTGTACCTGTATGGGTATAAGCTCGTTACAGGCAACACATACCAGCCATTCCCGTCTTCCTCAGGCTGCGTCATGGCTATCCTGATGTTGAACACCGCGATGAGACGAAAGTTCGTGTACGCACGTAACCTTGTGGGGGGTTTGGCGAGTGCTATCTTCCTCAATTTGGCAGTGGCGCCATGGTAACGCATGTGCCTCTTGACCAAATTAGCACGACCGAACCCGACGGTGGACATTGGGGCTACGTCAACGTCGACACCGGTATAGATGTTGTGAATCTTCACCTCGGTATCCTCCGTTATGTAAACAAGCCAATCGCCGTTTGTGCCAACCCAAAGCTACACATGACTGAACAAGTAAATATATGCATGATTGGACAAGTAGATTCAGAAACTATGTCTTTTATGCATGATTGAACAAGTAAGTGTATTCAGAAACCTAGGCTTTGTTTACGAACTATTCAACTGCATATTAAGAAAGTACATTCAGAAAGCACATCTAGATAGCAGACTATTGAACTGCATATTCAGAGAGTACATCGAGATAGCAGAACTGCAGATTCAGAAAGTACATCAGGATCGCAGAATATAGAAAGTGCATATCACACTAACCTCATCATTGGACAAAATCCTAGTGTCTTCCAATTCTTGTCCCGTTCCTTCCAAGGTAGGGCACTCTAGAGGCGTAATATTGCATCTTTGTCCATGCTCCCTTCGACCTCTCCACCAAAAGATGTGTTCCTCAAAGACGCATGGAAGACCAACTATCATGAGCATGTCGCTGGCATGTTTACGCACAAGTGTCCTGTAGAAGGTGGCGCAGGAACCGACAAGTCTTGTGGCAGTAAGGAAGTCCGTGCGATTTAAGATCTGTCCCAGAGAATCATCGTCGATGGTCTCCTAGACACGCCGAGGACGACCACACGGCGGCGGATCCATGGCAGCGGTGTTGTCTGCGGGGAAGCAAGGGAAGGAGCAGAATATATCTGAACCGAAGGGAGACGACCCTGGGGAACTGGAAGTTTTTGAGGCGTGATGTTTTGTAGGCGTTGCCCACTGTGGGTAGTATGGGTGGACGCTAGTTCGCTAGGCGTGTTAAGTTCTGGCTCTCATGGCACGGCCGCACGTACGGGATCAGGTGCGAGTACGCCAGTTAACATGGCGTTCAACTTTAGTGGCCACATACTGTTGTTATTGTCTCTGAAACGTTCGGAGAGCTCCAGAAGCACTAGTTTGAAGTTGTATTAGTTCATTATACAAGCACCTGTATGTGCTACAAATCTCTTTACGGAGCCCCTCGTCACATGCAATGTATACGCGCCTAATAGTCAGTCGGCCCATAGAAACCGGACCGTCCAACTGTTCTAACCGGTGCATCTCACCTGTCTTGCCTATTCGCCTGGCGCGACATAAATTCTTTCTGATGGACCGAACCTTTCACATTATGAATGACAGGTGGGACCGATCCTGAAGTCCAACCTTGGGAGCAGTTGGATCGAGTCAGGATAATCGAACTTGCATCTTGCCCTTGGTAGTTCTGAATGTTCGAGCGTCCTCCTCTGTTCTGAGTGTTCGAGCGTATTCCTCACGGACACTCCACGGATCCATGGAAGAGGCTGGAGAGATGCGCCACCTAGATGCCAACGTGACGGGCCATCCTCTGAGGCGCTCGCCATGGCCGCCACATCAAGTTCGCTTCTGGCGTGGTCCCGGCGGAGGACCTGAACGGCTGAGCGCCCTCCCCGACGATATGCTCCTCCTGGTCCTCAAGCGGTTACGGTGCTTCCGCAGCGCCGTGCGCACCGGCGTCCTATCGCGCCGGTGGCGCGGCCTATGGATGTCCCTCCCGGATCTCATCTTCCGCGACGTCGCGCCCGCCCAGGTCGAAGCCACGCTCGCTGGCTTGGCCGGTTCTCCTTGGGTGTCGAACGCCCTGGACATCAAGATCTCTCGCAGCAACTATTGCGACGAAGCTGCCTTATCGTCCCTTCTGCATGCCACGCCCAGGTTCTCGGTGGATCTGCTCGGATTGAGTTACCAATACGATAGGTACATGGAAGCAGACCTGCCCTGCTTCGAGTGTGCCACGGTGGTACAGATCAGCTCCTATAAGCCCATCTGCTTCACGGGTGGTACGACCTGCCCTGCTTCGTGTCGCCGGCGGTGGAGGCACTATGCCTGGACGGTTGCAGCGTCATGGACGTCGGCACCCTGGTCACCCTCTGCCCGCGCTTGCGCTTGCTGAGGGTGACATCTTCTGCATACGGCATCGTGCTCCACTCCGGGTCGCTATGGAAGCTTGTTCTCAGTAGCGACATGGTATGCAGTAGCATCAACATCGTGACGCCAATGCTTAAGCATTTGGAAATGGATTTTGAGGCCGGCACGGAGCTCAGCGTCTCCATCTCGGCGCCAATGCTGAAGATGGTCGAGTGGGAGTGCTCCTTCACAGACTTGGTTCTTGTGTTCGGTTTTTGGCGTCTGGGCAGCATCACGATCTTGAGGCCTGAGTACTGGCGAAAGGAATGCACATGGCCGCAGCTCCGTAGTCCCATTCATGTCCTCCAGTTGGATATATCGCTCCCTATACGGGTCTAGTATTTCGTGTTCGTACCCAGTCTGCTAAATTTGCACAGTAAGACCTCAATTCCTTTTATGCATGGTATCCTGCTGAATTGTATTGTTTTGCAGAATTATTTGGATGATGAGTCGCAGCCTGCAGAAGACATGGTGTTTGCACAAGAGATGGAGAAGCTTCCGGTTACCGACTTCTCGGTAGTGAACCTAAATCTTGCATCGCCTGGTCATGTATTAGGAGGACTTGTGTTGCGTCTCTTTCGGTTGCATCAGATTTGTGCCGTGACGAAAACGCTTATCGTCGACATTCCAGTTTGGTAGGAGATAATTCTCCCCCGGGCTTCTATCCTGCATCCATACTACATTGCAGTACATGCTCTTTTCCCTTCTTGAGGGAGGCATAAATAGTAGTAATAGCCACATGTTAAATACTACTCTGGAGCATAAATTAAATGCATGTTAATACTCACTTTTCATCTGCTTCAGGGGATGCTAGCATGCCCAGGAAATTGCCGTTGCGAGGAGCCAAAGAATTGGAGAAGCCAAAGTATCTCGTTCACCCGTCTTGAAGAATTGCAGGTCTACGGCTTCAGTGGAGAAGATCATGAACATTGAAAGATCGTGGATGTCACCTAGAGGGGGGGGGGGGGTGAATAGGCGCTTTAAAATAATTACGGTTTAGGTTTGAACAAATGCGGAATAAACCTAGCGGTTAATTTGCCAAGCACAAAACCTAAAACAAGTAGGCTCACCTATGTGCACCAACAACTGATGCTAAGGAAGATAAACAACTAAGTGATAGCAAGATATATGACAAGAAACAATATGGCTATCACAAAGTAAAGTGCATAAGTAAAGGGCTCGGGTAAGAGATAACCGAGGCACGCGGAGACGTCGATGTATCCCGAAGTTCACACCCTTGCGGATGCTAATCTCCGTTTGGAGCGGTGTGGAGGCACAATTCTCCCCAAGAAGCCACTAGGGCCACCGTAATCTCCTCATGCCCTTGCACAATGCAAGATGCCGTGATTCCACCAAGGGACCCTTGAGGGCGGTCACCGAACCCGTACAAATGGCAACCCTTGGGGGTGGTCACCGAACCCGTACACTTTGGCAACCCTTGGGGGCGGTCACCGGTACCCGTCAAATTGCTCGGGGCGATCTCCACAACCTAATTGGAGACCCCGACGCTTGCCCGGAGCTTTGCACCACAATGATTGAGGTCCGAACACCACCAACCATCTAGGGCGCCCAAGCACCCAAGAGGAACAAGCTCAAGGGTACCAAGCACCTAAGAGTAATAAGCTTCTCAACTTGTAACTTCCACGTATCACCGTGGAGAACTCAAACCGATGCAACTAATGCAATGGCAAGGGCACACGGAGTGCCCAAGTCCCTCACTCTCAAATCCCACCAAAGCAACGAAAGCTATGGAGGAAAAAGAGAGGAAGAACAAGAAGGAGAACACCAAGAACTCCAAGATCTAGATCCAAGGGGTTCCCCTCACATAGAGGAGAAAGTCATTGGTGGAAATGTGGATCTATATCGCCTCTCTCTTTCCCCCCAAAAACTAGCAAGAATCCATGGAGGGATTGAGAGATAGCAAGCTCGAAGAAGGTCAACAATGGGGGAAGAACACGAGCTCAAGAGATAAGGTTCAATGGGGAAGAAGACCCCCTTTTATAGGACCTCCCGAATCCAACCGTTATGTGCTCAGGTCGTGCACAAGCGGTACTACCGCTTGGAGGAGCAGTACTACCGCTTAGCACGGTCAAAACAACCCAACGAAAGAGAAAAACACGAGTTGTAGTTCTGCCAGAGAGGTAGTACCGCTCTGGGGAGAGGTAGTACCGCTTACCGCTTATAAGAGGTACTACCGCTCGGGTGGAGAGGTAGTACCGCTTACCACTTATAAGGGGTACTACCGCTCGGGTGGAGAGGTAGTACCGCTTACCGCTTATAAGAGGTACTACCGCTCTACTACCGCGAAACCTGACACGAAAAAACGCGTCCCCAGAAGCAGCGGTACTACGCGCGGCACAGGGCCGCGGTACTACCGCTTACAAGCGGTACTACCGCTCTAGAGAGCAGTACTACCGCTTGAGGCTTTCAGGAACACAACAGAGAAAATAGAGGATGCAATAAAGCCTAAACTGCCACAACTTCTGCATATGAGCTCCGAATTGAGCAAACTCAAGCTTGTTGGATAGATGACGACGAGTAGCATCCAACAGCGACTGATTATAGTAAGAAGCAGCAGGGGGGGGGGTATGCCTAAGATATAGAGGAGCGACACCTACAAAAGAGAAGAACTGGCATAACCTCCAACATCGAAAACAGCATAGAAGATGCATGTGAACTCCGTTTTCGATGAACTCGAGCTTGTCATCAAGATGACCATAAGCTCTAAGACTCACAAAGAGAACCAGCAAAAACCCCAACATCGAAAACATCATAGAAGATGCATGTGAACTCTGTTTTTGATGAACTCGAGCTTGTCATGAAAATGACCATAAGCTCCAAATCTCACAAGGAGAAGAACCAAACAAGAACCAATAAAGATGATGCAAGCATGCAGTGGTTTGAGCTCTCTACGAACGATACGATCAAGCTACTCATCGAGAGCCCCCCTTGATAGTACGGCAATCAATCCTATAACCCGGTCCCCCAACTACCACCATGATACCGGTAAAATAGAAAACCTATCAAGGGCAAACCTCTGCCTTGCACATAGTCCACTTGAGCTAGATGATGACGATCTTGACTCCCTCAAGTTGGACCACCTGTCTTAATTACGTTGGCTCAATGAAGACTAGTTGATTGCTCCCCCATACTCCACTATGGGTGAGCCACTCTTTGGCACATCTTCACAAGTCCATTGACACCACAATGGACGGCAAGCTTCAAGGATGACCTCTTCATGATGCTCCACTTGAACTTGCACACCGCAATCTTGATGACGATCACCACTTGATGTCATCCTCCATGGGTTGTATGAGATCTTCCTCTGGATGCAAATCCATGGAAACAAACCTAACACCACATAGAACTCATACGTAGATCATGGGTTAGTACACAAAGCGTAATGGACAATGCTTACCATACCATGGGATCACTTGATCCCTCTCGGTACATCTTGTACGCTTTGTGTGTTGATCAACTTGATTCACTCTTGACTTAGTCTTGATCAACCTTGTATCGTGTCTTCTACATGACCACTCTTTGGATAATTCCTTGAATAGCACATTGGTCAACATATAAACTCCTTGAAACCAACAAATGGACTTCAAGAAATTCCTATGGACAAATCCTTCAAATATAACTCAAGACAACCATTAGTCCATAGAGATTTTCATCAATTACCAAAACAAAACATGGGGGCACCGCATGTTCTTTCAAACATGGTTTCCTAAAACTGATATTTAGATCCTCGCCAATGCTTAAGATAGTGACTCTGGAACTTGTGCCTGAGTTTGTAGGTTCCATTAAGGAAATCTACGATACTTTCTTGGCGAATCCTTGTGTGAAGAGTTCTGTTTATGACAGCAAAGGCGCACTGGTTCGGGAACTATCTCATTAGCTTAGAGGATGCAACTACTATATTTAGTATCCTTACCTGCTATTGTTGTTAACTTAGAGGATGCAACTCTGTAATCCTTATCCTTAGATGGTATTGCCAGATTTATTACCTATAAAGGATGTGACATACATTATGTTTTATGGTTCTTTGCCTCATTGTACTTTTAGTTCTCAGCATAGTCCCAAATTCAGATACATTTAACGTTATACTGAAACTTTGTTCAGTGCCGCGGTCGAGTATGGTACACGCTAGTTCGTTAGGCGTGTTACGTGCTGGCTCGCATGGCATGGTCACACGTACGGACCAGGTGCGACGCCAGTTAACATGGCGTTGAACTTCAGTCGCTATATATGTTGTTTTGTCTCTGAAACGTTTGGAAACCTCCACTAGTACTATAGTATAGTATACTGATCTCTGAAGCAGGATGGATCTTGCAGCTCCACGTTCGCTGGCTGTCTTGGGATCTCGGACCAACCATACTCTGGAGCGGCGGGAAGAACTTTGGCGGCGCCGTATCGAGGTCGAGATTGACGGCTGGATAGAGTGTTGCAAAGCGATTGTCACGGCAGAGAGGGATTTTTCGTGCTATCCTGACATCTCCACTTTCGTCAATGCTACACAAGAAGAGATTGACCTTGCTGTCGGCAAAAAGGAAGAGATTTTTCGGGCGCTGCAGACGGAAGAAGTCAAGCTGAAACACAGGTTGGCTATGAAGATCTCCGCGTCGACCTCTATTGATGAATTAGATGATCTGGACATTGATAGTCCTTGGCAGATCATAGGCTGGGCAATAAGAGACAAGGCATAGCTCTTGCAACAAGCACATGGTTGAGCAACATGTAAAAGAGGCAACTTACGAATGGGCTCAACCAAAAGGATGTGTGTGAGTCATGGCAAAGCACTTGATAAGACTAATATATGGATGGGCATTAAGCATCAACATAGTCTTAAATAATGAGATACAAGGTGCAAGACATGTCCTTCCCCCCACACACACTCAACTAGCAAATGGGTTCACAAGCTCTCCAAAAAGCAACTTAAAAACCAAAACTTGTGACGACCTATGGTGAAGATAGACAATGATGGCTTTGTCAAGAGGAGGGATACCAAACGAAATGGAAAGCCTCGTCAAGACAAGCAAGAGAAAAAGAATCTTCACCACAAAAGAGTGCATCAAGGTGCAACGATATAAGACCCGCACTCAAGATAAATCCTTTCACGAAACCACCAAGGAAAAAGGTGGACATGAAAGAATAAAGATATCAACTAGAGATGTAACTTCTCTCAAGTGTATAATATTCTAGGTAGATCAAATTCATGATGATATCAATCCACAAAGAAGGATGAACACATGAAATAGTTACACAAAGGAAAGAACAAGATATCCACAAGGAAGTCATAAATATACCAATAAGATGTTTGCTTGAAAGCATAGCACATGGATAGATATGGTCTTATTGTATATAAATGAACTCCTACCACACCTCCATCAAAGACATCACAACTAGCAACAAGAGATCATCGTTGGGATGCTTTGAGAAAGGAAACAAGTATCACAAGATGAAATGAATATCATGCCAAGATGCAACCTACACAAGGTTGAATGCAAGAGAGGAATGCATGAATAGATACTTGTTACCGAGATAGCATTGGAAGGATGTAGAAGATACCAATTGAAGGAATTAGATAGTAGTTCATTGAACATCCTAGCTTGACTCCAATAAGCACATGGTGACACCACCTTCCTTGTGAGTGAGCCGACCATCCAATGCATCTCCAATTGTTCCTAGAACAACAACACAAACAAAATGGTACCCAAACTCATTGGGACCAAAGAGTTAGAAACACCAATACATAGGACAAACTCCACATAAATATGTGAACATAGATATGAAATAGAATTTCATGCACATCTCATCCAATTTGAGACTTGGTGGAGTTTGCCCTATATATTGGGTCAAAGAAAGAGAGCATGCTAAATAAAATACATGAAGTAAATATGCATGCTCGAAACTTTCAAGGACCAAAACGAAATGAAAAAGAAATACCAAGTGAAAATAGGATACCAAAAGGAGAAATCATCACTTGGAAGATATCATTAAAAGATACATCAAGGAATGAGATATCCATTATACACGCAAAAAGGAAAGATGCCAAACTCCCAAAAGAGAGGATTGTTCAAACAAACCAAGCTCTCTACAAAGTTTCATGGTGGCACAAAGTACCAAAAAGAGACGGCTTGCCTTCCACCAACACACACTTGATAAGGATCACAAGATGAGTGTTTTATAGAAAATAGGATAGCTCCCCCAAGAGTAGTGCGTTATAGAATTTTCATTTGAATACAAAATGCACAAGGTGGGATCACCACTTTCACTATATCTAGAAAACACTAGACAAGATCAACAAAACAACAAGATCCACAAGTGGCACGGAAGGCAATGGGAGTGACACAAACCTTGGCAAGGGAAAGGCAATTAAAGACAAAAGCCAACGTAAAGATGATCAATAATTTCTACCACATAAGTGAGTACCAATTGTCAAAGACAAGAAGTATTTGGAAAAAATTCCCGGTGGTAGATAGCAAAGATATCCAACATCATCTTCACACCAAACACAAGCAAATTGCAACTTGTAGAGATAACATGTCACCTAGGAACAAGATAATTTACAATATCAATTCTAAGTGACAATACCTCAAAAGTACACATTTTTAGGCTTGTAATATGCACATAGCATATTAGTCCCCCATAATGTGATACCAAAGAAAACTTAACAAGAGGCAATAAGAGAATCCAACAAGAGATAATCAATAGACTATGAAGAATTTGAATTTCTCATGAGAAGACATACCACATAGCGACTAGATAATCTTGTAATAATATCAATACTAGATGGTATTTCTCATGTACACACATTTATAGGATTGTGAGGTGCACAAAGCACATCACTCCCCCAAAATGGGATGTTCCATTAATCTCTCACACGAGCCAACTAGGATACAAACAAGAAGCATAAAGGCTCAATGCACGACACACACGAACATGATGTGCAAACCAACACACACATACTTGATTGCTCAAGATAAGCAAGTTGGAAGCACAACATATACAAACACATGCAAGGTACAAAATCAAAACATGCAAAGGGGCAAGTAACTTTCAATGTAAACAATTTAAGTACGAGTTACCGCAAGGAGGAACATTGGATGAAGATAGAAACTTGATAATCCAAATGACTTGGCTTGAGACAATAAGAATGATGAAGATCTCTTAATTCTTCATAATGTAGCCAAGTCTCCAATGCCCGCCAACAACACCTATTGATCAAGTTTGAGCTTGTTGGTCCCCAACCAAGTTGGGTCCTAAGAGGTTAGTCACAATAGGTTTGGCAACCCAAATGGTTCTTTTCTTGACACCACTTTGAGTACCAACAAATTTGGCAAACACATTGCCAACCTTATCCTTCCCAAGAGAATAGATATCATCAATTAGAATAGGGTTGGATAAGGTACCATTTGTGCATGAAGAAGTGATGTGACCTTTCTCACGACATAAGTAGCAACGTCTACTCTTCACTTTCTTCTCACTTGATTTCTCAACTTGAGAAGCATTAGCTTGAGTCTTCTTGGGAAGAGGCCTTTCTTCAACTTGTGGTTGAGCATGAGAATGAACTTGTGGCCGCTTCCCTTGTTGCTTGTCACTAATGGCCTTCTTCTTCAATGGGCAAGATCTAACATGGTGCCCTTCAATTTTGCACTTGAAGCAAACAATCTTGGCCGAATTCTTGACTTGTTCTTGGCCCTTCTTCTTGTTGATCTTGGACTTCTTCTTCTTATTGGAGTTGAATCCAAGTCCACCTTTGTCATTGGGGGATTTTTGCACACTCAAGATAGTGTTGAGTGCGGACTTCCCTTCATGACGCTTTTCCAAGTCTTTCTTCAAAGAAGTGACTTGGGCCTTGAGCTCTTTGATTTCCTCTACATGGTTAGTATCAACATAAGTACTAGAGGAAGTATAAGCTTCATCATTAGAGCAACAAGGCAAGGAAAGCAATTCATCACAAGATGTACCAATGTTATGCATAGATGAATTACGAGAACTAGCACATGGCAATATAGCATTTTGACTTGTAGTAGTGCTAGTATCCACATGAGGCTCACTGGATGTTACCTTAGTAATCATAGCCTCATGAGCTATCTTTAGCACATTATGGGATAATAGAAGATCGTCATGAGAGCTTGTGAGCTTTACATGACTTTCTTCCAAATTCCCATAATTGCTAGATAGCAACTCAACTTGAGCCCTTAGCTCAACATTCTCCTTAAAAATGGATGCTTCACAAGAACTAGAGTTAGTAGCACAAGCATCATCACTAACAACAAAAGGAGAAGGCAACTTGGCAAGCTCTTTTGAATAAGAAGCTTTAAGTTGAGCATGAGACTCCGTGAGTTTGACGAGCTCACTCTTAATGACTCTTGAGCCATTTTTGAGGTGCTCAAAATCCTCAAGGAGTTTGGCATGAGCAACTTCAAGCTTATCATTTTTAGTTTTGAAATCATTGGCCACCTCGAGAGTTCTATCATGAGATTCCCTTACTCTAGATAATTCTAGAGCAAAAGTCTCCTCAAGAGATTCCTTGGTGGTTTGTTCAAGTTCAAGAGCTTGAGAGAGGTCCGCGATCTCATTAGCGTAATCACGCTCATGACCTTCCATTTTATCAATGGTGGCCTCATGCTCCTCGAGATTAGATTCCAACTCCTCAATGTATTTCTTGCTCTCAATGGCAATAAACATGATTTCCATGAAGTTGGAGCGAGCAATTTTATTTTTATGAAGAGCTTTAAAAATCATTTCCCCCTTAATTTTTAAGGAAGCAACATTATCATTCTCTTCATCATTATCCTCATCATCATTAGCATTAACATCATCATCAAGAGACATATTGGGGTTCAAAGTAGGAGATACCTTTGAAGCCTTAGCCATAAGGCAAAAAGCAATAGATGATGATGTAGGATCCCTTGAAGCACCGTTCAAGACCACATCTTGTTCCATGGAGTGTTGGGTTTCCTCTACATTGTTAGCACAACAACTCGAGGAAATACATGCATTTTTATCATGGCAACAAGATATAGCAAGCATATCATCATGAGATTTAGTCAAGCAATTTCTACATGATATGCACGGACTATCAACACAAGCATGTGAAACATGTAAGGTGCGCGAAGTGTTAAAGTCCAAAGATGGAGCATTGCAATAAGATAGTGATGAAGGGTCATCAACAATAAGCCCACTATCATCATTGCAATGACCAACACTACTCACCATAGCATTACCTTGTGGCAATCCACATGTAGGAGAAGTAGAAGAAGTTGAGAAGGCAACACGTCCGGAGGTGAAGGGAGAACAAACATCCCCACAAATCTTGGACACACCATATTTATCTTGAAGCTTTGTCCACAACTCATGAGCATCCCGAAACGGCATGAGTTGAAATATAACTACATTGCTCAAAGCATCGAAAAGAACATTAGAAGCTTGAGCATTGAGATAAGAGTTTTTCTCATCCTCTAAAGATAATCTTTGGGGATCCTTTGGAGGAGAAAAACCCATATCTACAATTTGCTCTAAATTTGGGTCCATGACCCTAAAGAGATTAAGCATGCGAATTACCCAAACATCAAAATTTGTGCCATCGAAACTAAGAGTGTCAGAGAATCCTAATCCCCTAGTCGACATCTTTACTCTCTAGGCGGTTAAGCCTAATAACGAGAGACGAGGCTCTGATACAAATTGAAAGATCGTGGATGTCACCTAGAGGGGGGGGGGGTGAATAGGCACTTTAAAATAATTACGGTTTAGGCTTGAACAAATGCGGAATAAACCTAGCGGTTAATTTGCCAAGCACAAAACCTAAAACAACTAGGCTCACCTATGTGCACCAACAACTTATGCTAAGGAAGATAAACAACTAAGTGATAGCAAGATATATGACAAGAAACAATATGGCTATCACAAAGTAAAGTGCATAAGTAAAGGGCTCGGGTAAGAGATAACCGAGGCACGCGGAGACGACGATGTATCCCGAAGTTCACACCCTTGCGGATGCTAATCTCCGTTTGGAGCGGTGTGGAGGCATAATGCTCCCCAAGAAGCCACTAGGGCCACCGTAATCTCCTAACGCCCTCGCACAATGCAAGATGCCGTGATTCCACTAAGGGACCCTTGAGGGCGGTCACCGAACCCGTACAAATGGCAACCCTTGGGGGCGGTCACCGAACCCGTACACTTTGGCAACCCTTGGGGGCGGTCACTGGTACCCGTCAAATTGCTCGGAGCGATCTCTACAACCTAATTGGAGACCCCGACGCTTGCCTGGAGCTTTGCACCACAATGATTGAGCTCCGAACACCACCAACCGTCTAGGGCGCCCAAGCACCCAAGAGGAACAAGCTCAAGGGTACCAAGCACCCAAGAGTAATAAGCTTCTCAACTTGTAACTTCCACGTATCACCGTGGAGAACTCAAACCGATGCAACTAATGCAATGGCAAGGGCACACGGAGTGCCCAAGTCCCTCACTCTCAAAGCCCACCAAAGCAACGAAAGCTGTGGAGGAAAAAGAGAGGAAGAACAAGAAGGAGAACATCAAGAACTCCAAGATCTAGATCCAAGGGATTCCCCTCACATAGAGGAGAAAGTGATTGGTGGAAATGTGGATCTATATCTCCTCTCTCTTTTCCCCCAAAAAACTAGCAAGAATCCATGGAGGGATTGAGAGATAGCAAGCTCGAAGAAGGTCAACAATGGGGGAAGAACACGAGCTCAAGGGATAAGGTTCAATGGGGAAGAAGACCCCCTTTTATAGGACCTCCTGAATCCAATTGTTATGTGCTCAGGTCGTGCACAAGCGGTACTACCGCTTGGAGGAGCGGTACTACTGCTTAGCACGGTCAAAACAACCCAACGAGAGAGAAAAACACGAGCTGTAGTTCTGCCAGAGAGGTAGTACCGCTCTGGGGAGAGGTAGTACCGCTTACCGCTTATAAGAGGTACTACCGCTCGGGTGGAGAGGTAGTAACGCTTACCACTTATAAGGGGTACTACCGCTCGGGTGGAGAGGTAGTACCGCTTACCGCTTATAAGAGGTACTACCGCTCTACTACCGCGAAACCCGACACGAAAAAACGCGTCCCCAGAAGCAGCGGTACTATGTGCGGCACAGGGCCGCGGTACTGCTGCTTACAAGTGGTACTACCGCTCTAGAGAGCAGTACTACCGCTTGAGGCTTTTAGGAACACAACAGAGAAAACAGAGGATGCAATAAAGCCTAAACTACCACAACTTCTGCATATGAGCTCCGAATTGAGCAAACTCAAGCTTGTTGGATAGATGACGACGAGTAGCATCCAACAGCGAATGATTATAGTAAGAAGCAGCAGGGGAGGTATGCCTAAGATATAGAGGAGTGAAACCTCCAAAAGAGAAGAACCGGCATAACCTCCAACATCGAAAACATCATAGAAGATGCATGTGAACTCCGTTTTCGATGAACTCGAGCTTGTCATCAAGATGACCATAAGCTCTAAGACTCACAAAGAGAACCAGCAAAAACCCCAACATCGAAAACATCATAGAAGATGCATGTGAACTCTGTTTTCGATGAACTCGAGCTTGTCATGAAAATGATGCAAGGATGCAATGGTTTGAGCTCTCTACGAACAATACGATCAAGCTACTCATTGAGAGCCCCCCTTGATAGTACGGCAATCAATCCTATAACCCGGTCTCCCAACTACCACCATGAGACCGGTAAAATAGAAAACCTATCAAGGGCAAACCTCTGCCTTGCACATAGTCCACTTGAGCTAGATGATGACGATCTTGACTCCCTCAAGTTGGACCACCTGTCTTGATTGTGTTGGCTCGATGAAGACTAGTTGATTGCTCCCCCATACTCCACTATGGGTGAGCCACTCTTTGGCACATCTTCACAAGTCCATTGACACCACAATGGACGACAAGCTTCAAGGATGATCTCTTCGTGATGCTCCACTTGAACTTGCACACCGCAATCTTGATGACGATCACCACTTGATGTCATCCTCCATGGGTTGTATGAGATCTTCCTCTGGATGCAAATCCATGGAAACAAACCTAACACCACATAGAACTCATACGTAGATCATGGGTTAGTACACAAAGCATAATGGACAATGATTACCATACCATGGGATCACTTGATCCCTCTCGGTACATCTTGTACGCTTTGTGTGTTGATCAACTTGATTCACTCTTGACTTAGTCTTGATCAACCTTGTATCATGTCTTCTACATGACCACTCTTTGGATAATTCCTTGAATAGCACATTGGTCAACATATAAACTCCTTGAAACCAACAAATGGACTTCAAGAAATTCCTATGGACAAATCCTTCAAATATAACTCAAGACAACCATTAGTCCACAGAGATTTTCATCAATTACCAAAACCAAACATGGGGGCACCGCATGTTCTTTCAAACATGATTTACTAAAACTGATATTTAGATCCTCGCCAATGCTTAAGATAGTGACTCTGGAACTTGTGCCTGAGTTTGTAGGTTCCATTAAGGAAATCTATGACACTTTCTTGGCGAATCCTTGTGTGAAGAGTTCTGTTTATGACAGCAAAGGTGCACTGGTTCGGGAACTATCTCATTAGCTTAGAGGATGCAACTACTATATTTAGTATCCTTACCTGCTATTGTTGTTAAATTAGAGGATGCAACTCTATAATCCTTATCCTTAGATGGTATTGCCAGATTTATTACCTATAAAGGCTGTGACATACATTATGTTTTATGGTTCTTTGCCTCATTGTACTTTTAGTTCTCAGCATAGTCCCAAATTCAGATACATTTAATGTTATACTGAAACTTTGTTCAGTGCCGCGGTCGAGTACGGTACACGCTAGTTCGTTAGGCGTGTTACGTGCTGGCTCGCATGGCATGGTCACACGTACGGACCAGGTGCGACGCCAGTTAACATGGCGTTGAACTTCAGTCGCTATATATGTTGTTTTGTCTCTGAAACATTTGGAAACCTCCACTAGTACCATAGTATAGTATACTGATCTCTGAAGCAGGATGGATCTTGCAGCTCCACGTTCACTGGCTGTCTTGCGATCTCAGACCAACCATACTCTGGAGCAGCGGGAAGAACTTTGGCGGCGCCGTATCGAGGTCGAGATTGACGGCTGGATAGAGTGTTGCAAAGAGATTGTCACGGCAGAGAGGGATTTTTTGTGCTATCCTGACATCTCCACTTTCGTCAACGCTACACAAGAAGAGATTGACCTTGCTGTCAGCAAAAAGGAAGAGATTCTTCGGGCGCTGCAGACGAAAGAAGTCAAGCTGAAACACAGGTTGGCTATGCAGATCTCCGCGTCGACCTCTATTGATTAATTAGATGTGCTGGACATTGATAGTCCTGGGCAGATCATAGGCTGGTCAATAAGGCAAGGGATGTCATCCAAACCTAGAGCTTCTCGCTGGCGTTTCGTACGCGAAAAAGAGCATGTTCTCATGTACTGGGCTGGATCCTGTTATTTTGTACTACGATCCCACGAGTAGTAGTTTATATCTGTGTGCTGTATTAGTTCATTAAAAGCTTGAATCTGTATAATCTGGTGGCCCATACCCTTGGATCATCTAATTCTGTTAGCTGGTGTGTCTCAGCTGTCTTGCCTATTCACCTGGTGTGACATGTATTCCTTTTGGTGGACCGCGCCAATACACACTTACATGACAGGTGGGCCCTGTCCTACGCTGGACCCGCGGGTCATACACCAAAGGGAAGGTGCAATTAGTAAGTTAACATGAGTCTGGTCTCGTCGGTCCGTCTGGCTCATCAATATATCTAAAGCAGCGGACACTGTTCCCATTCCTCCCCAGCTGAAAAACCCCCAACCCTCTCGCATTCCACACTGTTTGCCCTTGAAGCTTGCTCGCATTGGAGCTTCGTCGTCTCGGCCGTCGCTTCGTTGTCTAGGCCGTCCTCTTCTCGCCGTCGTCCAATCGTCGCCGCCGTCCTCTTGTCCCTTGCCTTAAAGGTGCGCCTCCTCTTAACCATTGGATTTAGGTTCTTCATCTTGTTTAGAGGACCCTCCATTCATGCCTGACCACAAGTTTCTGATGCTTAAGATTTAGAAATGTAGCCAATAAATTTAGATCTGTCGTTTTACAGCGTTCGAACTTTTTCATGTGTATTAGATTGGGGGGGTGGGCGGGTGGGCGGGCGTTGGGTGGACGGGGGTGTGGGCGAAATAAGGTCGCACAATGCTTTTGTTGGTAGTCTTGTGGTCAAGATTGTTGACCTCTTGGTCCACCCGCAAACTGTTTAGCACTACCTGTAATGATCCATTTTTTAGGAGAGTCCATTTGAAAGCATTGCAGTTCTTCAGTTTTGACTTTCGGATTGGTTTGTTCTGAATGATGATAAATTTTGGATCTGTTATAGGGTTCGGCATTCCATTTACTGATGGTAAGCTGTTGATGTTTCTTAATTCTAGCAGAGGCATGGCTGACGCGCCTATATTGATCAGAGATCCAGACAGCGAGCACGACGGAAGCATGCCCACCGTCATGAAGCCAACGGAGGTGAGCACTGAGGAAAAGCACTATAATATTGGTGGTGTGTGCGTGTGCCGGAAACACAG
Source organism: Thinopyrum elongatum (assembly GCA_011799875.1). Classification (NCBI taxonomy): domain Eukaryota; kingdom Viridiplantae; phylum Streptophyta; class Magnoliopsida; order Poales; family Poaceae; genus Thinopyrum; species Thinopyrum elongatum. The sequence continues at coordinate 281,462,102 of CM022301.1, forward strand.
GCGAAATCAAAAGAAAATGGCTGACGGGCTTATCTATCCACCTTTCCACCGATCCGTTGTTGCGAAGAAGATGAAGGATGTTGCACAGGACAAGCAAAACAAGAAGAAGATGAAGGAGGTTGTACAGGACAAGCAGAACAAGAAGAAGATGAAGGAGGTTGCACAGGACGAGCAGAACAAGAAGAAGATGAAGGTGAAGAAGATGAAGATGACAAGGGATGCTCTCCAGGAGGAGCAGCAGAAGATGATGGTTCTGCTGGAAGAGGAGCAGAACATTGAAGGTTCCACGGAAAAATTGAAGAGGGGTCGGCCCGTTTCGGTTGGGCATATACTCCAGCCAAGTAATGGAACAAAATTTGTTAGCATCCTCATTCCTCCTCACCTGGAATCAACCTTTCCTATACCGAAGAAGTTTGCTGAGCGCCTGAGCTATGGTAAGCTGGGGCACCGTACCGTTAACCTTCGTGTTGGCAGAAGCTGCTCCTGGTCAGTCAAGCTGAGAACTTCGGGTAGAAACATGTTCCTCAGCGAGGGATGGCTTCGTTTTGTGAAGGACACAAAGGTCTCGGTCGGCTACATTCTTCATTTCGATGTTGTGTGGCCTAATTACTGGGAGGTGACGATATTCAACCCATCACTGGTTGAAGCTCCGATGGTATGTGATCACGAAGATCACAATGTGTAGTTAAGTTTGGTATCTTTCCGATTGTGTCGCTCATTTTATTATCGTACTTTGCTGAACTATGCACTTATGTGGTTTCATATGTCACTGACGCTCATTTTGGTATCGTACTTTGCTCAAGTATGCATTTCCGTGGTTTCATATCGCATTGTGTTCAATGTTACTTTCCATCGTTAATTTCGGTTATGCACCCTATTGCATTGCGTATGGTGAAAGATGTATTTAGTTACTATAGTGATCAGGGTTATCGTGTGGTGACATACCAAACCTGCCAACACTCAAAGGCGGATAAATAGACAACACAATAAGAATGTCATCGCATTATTTGTCAATTAACACGGTTAACAAGGAGGACCACGTTATACAGTAGACGAGCAAAACTGCAGGGACCGCATATTACGACACTGGTAGCAGGAAGATCAGCTGCTGGAATTGGGTGAATGAATATCATGGTCCGTCTATCGCCATGGTAGAGCATGAAAGCGACCTTATCCCCGCTTGCCTAGCTTGGAGTGAGGGGCATGATTTGGCGCCACCCATTAACGAGAAGGCTTCCATCTGTAGGTGCCGTGGAGTAGGTCGATATGACCTTAATGTTCTTGCCAAGCGCTAGCACCATGTCACCGCTCTCGGGTAATTGGGATGGAACGATTATACGGGGCAGTGTCTGGTACAAAACAAAAACATGTTAGGTCCGTGCAACCGAACGAAAGGACCGGTCATAGATAAAACATAGTAGTTACTACCATTCGCTTGTTCACCATATCTGACTCTCTTAAAGAGTGCAGCAGCGGCACACATTTCCCTTGAGCCGTACCAGCTTGGTGACGAACGACCAGAGACCCAAGACGATCAACAAAATGAACTAGATGGCCCAAGGTTTGCCATGAAACTCCGGTTGTCCCCTCAGTAAACCTCATGGTCCCAATTAAAGTTTGCATCAATTTGCTTACTTGGTAGTAACCAACGTACGATTTGCGTACGTTTGTAGCAGGTACAGAAGTTAAAGGTGCAGTTAACACCATGACAACGAACTGTCAATCAGGAGTACTTACTTGGATGCATGTACGGAATTCTATCTGGGTGAAAGGTTACAGGGATGATAATGCCATGGTCTCCCATGACAAAGCTCTCTAGATCGAGGATCATTTGATCACCTGTGATTAGGGCATAAGTGTTGCAGAACTCTTCCCACGCACCATGCTCTCCATCAATACAGCATCGTCCTTTCGAGTTCTCCAGCCAACATCCCCACAGGAATCCATGTTCAGTTTTCAGCAACCTCCGAACTCTAGTACATTGATCTCTCCGAACCCGAAGCTTTCTCAGGAGAGGTGTCCTGCCGTAGCAAGGGATGTACTGCTTGCAACATAAATGGTTAAGAGACAACATTTCTATTTTTGACTGCATGTAAACTGTGAGCACTATTGCTATTTTAGATCATGTCGAACACCCTAACAACACTATCGCAAGGTGTGAACATATCGCTCGGAACCTGAATCCCTCCGGCAGGGTGAGATCGAAGATAAGCCCCATCCTGGCATCACCACACAGTCCTCTGTTGTCCAAACAGTTGGCGCACTGCGAAGGAATTCCGTAATGTTCAGAATACATTAGGTGGATAAACTTGAGGGACGAGCATTACACTAACCAGGTCCGGCATGACAAAACCCTTAGATCTGAGGTTTGCCACGAAGCCTCCGGCGAGTGGTTCGTATCGACGGGTACGTCTTGACCCAGCGACGTGGACTGATGCTCCCGATTGATAGCTCTAAGGGGTAGGCAGGAACGCCAATGAGAGATAGGTCGCCGGCAAGGGCTAGGGATTTAGGGGATATTCGCTTAGGGAAATACAAGCTAGGGCAGCCAATGTGGGAGATGTAATTTCCCCATCGCAACACCGGCCGCTAGGCCAGGCCAACCTTGCCGCTAGGCCAGGCCCACCTTACCACAGGCCGTCACAAGCAGCTTACACCGGTGTGTCCAACGTATGTATCTGTAATCAGTTGCGCCAACCAATCTGGCTTGTTCACAAGACTATAATAGCACCCCTCAGCCCCAACCCCCCGACTGTATTTCAAATCTATCCATCTCCTCTCCCAAAGCAGCCGCTACAACATCCAGTTCGTTGCACGATTCACATGGCCATGGTTCTTGGAGATGATTACCCCCTGCTTTCCTTGCTTTTGGGTCTTATTTCTTCGTTACCAACTTGTTAGATCTGTCCTAACAGCTTATTTACAGAGCGGTATGTGGACTGGGATGAGTTCAACAGGCTTCGTGCCCTCACCAAGAAGAGCAAGGGTAAGTACCCTACTGTTGCTTCAAAAGATGCTCCTGTTCCACCTAGGCTACCAGTCCCTCTATGCTGCTGTGGTGACCCAGCATACATATTCCAGTCGATGCATCCAGATACGGCGGGTCGTGCGTACTACTGTTGTGGACATTGGGATGGCTGTTTTTTGCTCATTTTCTCTAATAGGATGTATGCACGCAAGGTAATCCTATTAACATAGTTCGTGTCTATGTTTCAGAGTCAGCTGTGTTGCTACTTTTTCCAATGGATCAATGGCCCAGATGTGCACGACGATTATCTGCTTAGCAGTCGAGCCCATTTTGCCCTGCGTAAGAAGCCTGCCGACACTTGGACGCGTGCAGTCCGTCCTCCCCCATCGCCGCTGGCTATATGGCGTCCGGGTCAGACAACACCGCGGGCGCCAGATGCGGTGTGGTGCGAGCACTGCCAAGACATAACTCGGTGGTGCCCGTTGTACGGTCCAGACACATTGGACCAATCTTGGAAGGTCTTTGAAGAGGAACTCCACATGGAATAGGAGATCAGAGACAGAGAATTTGAAGCTTTATGGCGTCGGAAAATGGAGGCCAGTGAATCTGAGCGGCTCAAGCGGGAACGTGACGCGAAGGCGGCCCAAGAGTGAGAAGATATTGCAAGGCAAGAAAGGAAGAAGCTCCGTATGGAGGAGAACTACAGTTGGCTAGCTGATTCTTACAAGACATTCGGAAGTTTTTAGTGTTCAGACATATGATGTAGGCCGTCTGTAGTGTACTGAGATGGTACCTTTATCATCTTTGTTATCGTTGTGATGTTGATGTTCTCATGTCGTGCCCGTATGGAATCATTGTTAGTTCATATCTAAATTTAGACAATAGTTGGCAATCAAACACAATGAAACACACAGTGAAAGAACTAGATTGTTCGACAACAACATTAAAACTGCATGATTTAACTGCAGGACGATTAAATATGTACAAGGGTAATTAAACTCATGGCCATGCTCACATGGCATCGAAATAGTCCATGGCTTGCGATTCATCCTCCGGTATGTTCCAGTCCCAGAGGCGCACCATGGACGACACCATCCACATGGGCGGGCTTCTAGACAAGGCCTGGCAGCTCCTGAGAGCGGTACCTAGTGAAGGGGCCCCATTCAGGCTGAAGCGGCACATGTCAGGGACACGGTACGCCGTTCCACCTCCGAGCATGAAAGGCAGGCCGTCGGCCTGGTGCACATTTGGTGGCATACTGTTCGGTGGCATCTTCAGCATTAGTGGGTAGCTGTCACCAACGAAGATAGAGCGGTTGCCGATAGAGTTCCTGGGTGCCCATGCAGCGTCACGTACGTCATCGTCGCCGCCTTCGAAGCAAAATACCAAGCAGTGCAACCCTATCGTGTTCACATAAGTGGTCAGTGCCGAACCTGAGGAAGTTAGACATCATGTCGTGCTTTGGAGGATCGACGGTACCTGTGTACACAGTGAGGGTCCGATCCAGGTAAGGCTTCTCGACTTCTTCCCCTGTGACCTGACCAAAAGTGACGACGAAGAACATGATGCGTCCCCATCCCTGGTCATCGATCGCAAGGTTCCATGTGAGCCCTACGGGTGGTGGAACTACCAGCCATGGTGAACTGATTTTCACAGGGGTGTGTGTCGTCCCTGCGAAGTATACATAATATCATTTAGTTCAGCATAGGCAAAAGTTAGTTAACGGTCGATCTCTTACCATAGCTGTCTGCATGCCACATGAAACAACTCCCCTCGTCTGTGAGCGCGTAGATCCTGCCGCCGGCGCACAGAGCGTCTTTGTATCTGGCGGGGCACAACTGCGCGGGTGCCAGCCGGCACCATCCTTGTTGGCTGTCCCTGGTAGCCATCGCTATGTCGAAAACAGCGATGAGATAGTGGTCGTTGTACCGGTGGTACCGTGTTGGTGCATGGCTAATGACCACCTTCTTCAACTCCGCTTCAGTGTAATCGTATCGCATCTTCCTTCGGTCCTCACTAGTACGGCCAAAACCAATTGAAGATAGCGGTTCCGCATCGACAGTCACAACGGTGTACACATTGTGTAATCTGATTTCTGTGTTCTCTCCAATGTACGCCATCCAATCTTCTTTCGCGCCAACCCACACCTACGAGTGGACGGAACAATGCACAATTGAACGACATGAACGGATTATAGCGACATACTGACATGGACTAATTATGGACTTCTAACCTCCTCGTCTGAAGCAACCCAAGTGCCCGTGAAAACCGGGTTGTCTAGTGGCATGATACTGCAACGCCGGCCAACCGGGGCCGGTTCGGGCCCTGGGACATGATCGTCCTCAAACAGGCATGCAAGACCAAGGAATAGGCGCAACTGATGTGAAGTCTTAACGATAGCCTTGAAAAACCTCGAGCAACCAGCGGCGAGCCTTGTGGCCGTCAAGATGTCAATTGTAGATGCGATCACCTCCAATGCATCTTCAGACATGGCGCCCATGAGCCATCTAGGCCTGCTGCCGCCTGGTTCATCCATGCCTCTGAGTGGTGTTGGCCGGCTGCCGCCTGGTTCATCCATGGCTCCGGTGAGTGTTTGGGCATAGAACGAAACCGCAGGGATCGTTCCTCTGGGTTGCAAGTTTTGCGGGAGGCAATAGGGAAAGGAAGTTAATAAAATGGGAAGGAATAGATCATGGGGTTGGTGGGCGGTTGGAGCGTAAAACAGAAGTTGAAGCAAATTGGAATTGCCGCTTTTAAGATTTTCCGATATAAACGTCGTGGGTAAAGGAGGGGCCAAGGAGAGGTAACGACAATCGCATGTGTACCGCGCCAAACCATTTTCCCCCTTTTCAAGGATTACGATGCCAAACTGATTGACGTTCAAAATGACCTCGTTTCCCCCAAAAATTTGAACGTGCGCCGCCTTGGAGTACGGCGGATCTGGTTTACGATATAAGGCACGGACCATCTCTAAGCGGTGCCTGCGTCACCCTTTCCCCAATCCCCCCCCCCCCCGCCCACGCCGCCGCCTAAGGTCGGACGCACGCAACCACCCCGTCCCCTACGCCGTTGCTGACCGACCCGTCCATGGTCTCAGCTCTGGGCGGCATGGACAACGGCGGAGCAGACAGCTTCGACGTCGATTCCCTGTTCAACATCGTGAGTTCTATCTATTCCTTAATTGGAGTGGCCCAGAACATGTCGATCTGTCATTTGCTGAATAAATTGACCAGCCGACTACTGGATGACATGTTTTTGTTGCTGATCTGTTAACTCAGGTGCTAGACACCATCCACGACACGGAATACTGCAGCCGCGCCGTCGATGTCAGTGCGCAATGCCATCACTGAGCCTACTGTCGGAGACTAGTCGCTTTCGAAGGAACTGACACCGACCGGAGATTTTTAGGATGCGCTGTTCTGGTGAGTACGATAACCGACGCTTTCGTATACTGATGACATAGCTGATCTGGAAGCAGTAACTCATCTGTCCGTCCGTTCGTGCTAACACTTTGTAGGGAAGCTCCAACTGTGGGTTCTTGCAATGGGTTGACCAGGAATGGCCGGAGTGTCTGAAGAAAGCTTTGACAGAGCTTTGGAGGTTGTATGATGAGGAGAGATGCGGAAGAATCAGGGACAACATTTCTAGGGCTGAAGAATATTACAAGCTGGAGGGGGAGAAGCTGAAGCTGCAAGCTCAGGTTAATAGGCTGACCACAGATCTTAACAAAGCGAGGGAGGAGAAGATCGGCCTCGATTCACGGATTGAACAACTCATCAACGAAAGAGAAGTGTCGAGGTATAAGATTAGGAGGCTCATGTGATGCATAATGTACAATACAATCTTGGATTGAAGAACGTTAAGTTTGTTACTGTCATGTACCATTAATGTACGCTCTCTTATGTCTTGTAGCCATGTACCATTCGTTGTTGAAAGTAACTAAAGTTCTGCAAATTTGAGATGACAGACAAATTCATTCGTGACTCTATTATCATGAATTGCATACAGTTAAATGGTTACATGGTTAGCCACCCAACCGGGGCAGGGGAAGAAATGCAGCACACACTTCAGGGGAATCCAACAAGGGTGTCAGCTCGCATAGGAAGGACCATCTCGCAGCCTGCTTAGGATTCAGAGATGCGCCTTCAAGGATAGCCCACGTACTGTATTTCATCGGATATGCTATCTCTCTGGCGTTAGGACCCATCCGATTCCTCTCCTCCTTCTTGGCTTCCATCAATATGCATATTTGCAGCAGATGCAGTTTGTGACGGTGTGTCCTGAGATACTCCTTCAACTGCGCCTCTGTGAGTCCACCATTAGCGAATATCTTTTTTGCCCTGCTGTGCTCCATACCACTGTTCATCCAAGCGAAAAACGCGTCCCTTAGACGTCTCCCTCGCTCCTTCTCCTCCACGGAGAACTGGTCCGACGAGTTCGCACCTAATATCTGTAGGTACACCGTGCGGGCATGATAGTCAGTGTTCTTAATAAAGTCTTGCAATGACCAAGTATTAGGATTTTCTGTGGGTTACTTACAGTCGTACTAGTAGGCTTCGATCTGGGGATGTCTTTGTTTTCGTCGTCTAACTTCAGAACACTCTTGATCCAATCATGAGCTGTAGATGCTTCGTCCTCCCGTTGGGGCTCATAAACTGTTTTCACTGAGAGGTGTTGCCTATCATCTATATTGGTCTTGAACAAGTCGAGCGTGTGCTCTAGATCTGTGGCCTGTAGAGCTGCTCGAACCATTTCCTAGGACGTAGTTCAAGAGGCGAAGTTATGAAGTGCGCTGGATTTGTGAACACACATGAATATATGAAGTGCGCTGGATTTGAAACACTTACAGTAGTAGGAGGCTTGGTAAGTGCATCCATCTGTAGGGTAGTTGGAACATCTGTTGTGCGAGCGAGGTCCCCATGCCCGTGAGATTTCCGCGGACGTAGGATGTGCAACCATCGTTTTGCCAACTGCGATTGACTTCCAATGCTCCCCTCTTCATCCATTGACGGCCGTGGGGATTAGCACAGATCCACCATGAATAACGAGAGGTAAGAAATGTACATGGATAGGGTGGACGGGTGTGGGGAGGGCCGGTAGCGGGTACTCGACCGAAGGGGCATTTAATAGGAGAAGCGAACACAACATTCAAACGCAATACTCTAGAACATCCACGCCACTGCAGCACGCCAAACAGATTGACGTGATGAAGGCCTATAGCATCCACGGAAACACGCCACAAGGTGTGGCATAATAAAGGCCCAGCCACTCCAACCCTTGCGAGCAAGAACATCGTCTGTATCTAAGCCCGCCAAAAGGTGTGGCGTAGTAAAGCCTACATCCGCAGCCGCTTAAACCCTCCCACCCAGAACATGTGTTGAAGCACGCCAAACTGTGTGACGTGACCCGCTCAAATACATAGGCTTACTGCTAATGAGTAAATTGCACAAGACATGCTGCACAACCATAAATTGATACATCAGGACATAAGCAGCAAATTGAGTACCCTAAACCCATCCATTCAATCATGCATGAAGGCGTTACTTCGTTCGTACTACAGACCATACCAAAAGATTGCGCCACACTAATGCTAAGCAAACCGAAAACCTTCGTTCGTACAACATGTAACATCGCAAAAGGTCCTTCGCATAAGCAAGCACACTCCCTTAGAGCCTAACGCACTGTCCTTGACTTTGTCCTTCTCTCCGTCTTGTAGAAGATCTTGCAGGCGACCAACACTCCCGTCTTCTCTTCAGGTTGCTCTCCGAGGTGGTATTGGTGCATGACCTAGTTGGTGTTGTACCTGGCGTCGCCGTACCTGGTATGAAGCACCAACACCTTCTTCCAGCCTGTGTACCGGCCGTTGACCTTAATCCCCAAACTTCTGCCGCTCTTGTGCCACGTAGTTCCTTCCAGGCATTCACTCTGTATCATCCGACGCTTCCTCAATCCCTTGCTGTACGCATTGGAGGGACGGTAGAAGAAATGTTTGCTCACGCCGTCCATTCTCAAACCTGGTAAATTTACAATCAGAGGCAGCTCATCTCATCGGACAGAAATGACATGCCCGTGAAGGAGGACCGCATCACCTGGGAGCTTGTCGGGATGGGTCGAGCATACGCCCTCATTCAAGGTGGGGATGAAGAGATGAATAAGAGGGTGAGATCTGACGCCGTCATCATCACACATGGCCTGGAGATGCTCCATGATTTCACGGTCTGAGGGTTTGAACCTGAACCCGGCCGGCAGCAACGACCACATCGTTTCCAGCTTAAAAAAAGCCACACGGGACAACAATACTCATCAGTACATCCATTGATACAACATTTGAAGTCAGTTATTCCATCTAACGACGTCCACAAGAAAGCAGATCTACGTGGGTGGAATACTTACAAAATCAGCCACGGTAGTAGCCTCATTCACTGCATCCATAAGCACCATGTCGCCTCGCCTTGGGTCCATCCGAATACAAGATAAGGGGGGAGAGGGAGAGGAATACAGTATGGGGGGGGGGGGGTTGTAGGTGGGGGACGAAAGCAGGTGGAGGTGTCAGGGGTGCCTGCTGTTATGTTAGACCATCCAGCATCTCGGAAAAAGGCGTGATATTTGTTTATACGGGACCGATGAGTCGGACCATCCATGACCTTGACACGCCAAATCAAAAGGCGAGTACGGCGGGTATATTTATGCGTTTCCCCTACCTCTAGCCCACATTTCTCCACTGTCCATGGCATCCTCCTCTCAGTTGATTCCTGCCATATCCATATGGCACATCGGCGAAAGCCAGCCGGTACACTTGCCTCAGCCAGCACCGTCTTTAACCCCTCCCACCTCCTCCGACGAATCTCATTGCACCGCAGAAACTACATCCCCTCCCACAGACATCTTGGCAGCCCCTACTCCAAGGAGACCCAGGACAAAAAGGAGGTACCGCCGCGTCAAGTATTGCCTATCCGTGCACGAAGTGGCGTCGGTTCTTGCTTCCATGAGGGACCAGGCGATGCTAGAGGCAGAGATGATCCAGGCGCGAGACGATCAGCTGGGACACCTGGTTGATGAGCTCAGGCGCCTGTCAGCATGCATCGTCGAGCTCCACCGGCACGCCACGGAGGCAGAGCGCGACACCAGGAGGAGGGTCTGGAACTGCACCGCGCGCGTCCAAGAGGCTGCGCGCATAGCAGACAAGGCCGAGTTCAACGCTAAGCACCGTATATCAGCGTGCACTCCCGGTGTCCAAGACTCTAGTGGCCCCAACATGGATGCGATAATGCCGGCTGCGATGAAGACGTACACGCGCCGAAGGCATTGATGAGCTCGTCCAGCAGCCCTTTTGTCAGTCAGAAGATATCTTTTCTGTTAGTGTTACCTGTCCGACCTCAGCACCGTAGTCCTAGTAAACTTTTGGCTGTAATTCGTTTCTTTTCTGTACGTAGTTCTTGTATGCATGTTTCTTCACTTCCGAACCACTAATTTGCAATCGTAAACACACCAAATGTTCTCTCTGCGATAAATTTGTCGTGCTGTCCAAAGTTAACTGTATTTTTCAGCTAACTGAAATTCTCCGGTGTTCTAACACAACTGAATTTATTATCCTGTTCAGCGTTAACTGGATTTGTGAGTTAACTGAAGTATGTACGCGTGTCTAAAATAAACTGTATCGTTAACTGAATTTGTTATCCTGTCTAACCTTAACTGAATTTCAGAAAGTGTTGTAACATAACTGAATTTATTATGCTCTCCAACGTTGAATGAATTTGTCAGTTAACTGAAGTATGTAAGGGTGTCTAAAATAAACTCTATCCTTAACTGAATTTTTGATCCTGTCCAACCTTAACTGAATTTCTCCACGTGTTGTAACATAACTGAATTTAATATGCTCTCCAACGTTGACTGAATTTGTCAGTTAACTGAAGTACGCACGGGTGTCTAAAATGAACTGTACCCTTAACTGAATTTGTTATCCTGACCAACCTTAACTGAATTTCTCCAAGTTTTGTAATGTAACTGAATTTCTCCAAGTGTTTTACTGATTTGTTCAAACTTAACTGAATTTGTTATCCTGTCAAACGTTAACTGAACCACACATTTTCCAGTTTTCTTAATTTGTGACCTTACTGACTTTCTTTTGTAAAGTAAACTGAATTTTTTAGTTCACTGAAGTTTTTGTGGGAGTGCAAATTGAGGTGGATCGTTGTAGTTTACTAATTTGTATAGCTGTCCATGTTAACTCAATTTGTTCTACAAACATAACTGATTTTTCGAGTAAACTCAAATATGTCTGGGAGTTCAAATTTATGGGAATCATTGCATTTTACGTAAATTAGAACATCCAGGCTTTTTCGAGCCTTGTAGGTTGCGCCTATCAGCCTGACTTCGCGCCTGTACCCATGGTGTATGTACCGACAAACAGGTAGGCGTGACATGCAGACAGGTATACTGCAGGGCACTCGGTTGTACCGATGGTGTATGTCGCGCCAAACAGGTAGGCGTGACTTCACAGGCAACACGCACCTTTGTGTATGTAGCGCCAAACAGGTAGGCACTAACAGATGCCGATGGGATGGGACGGTGCTGTACGCCTACAAAGCTAGCGTGTGTGATGGGCAAAGTTGAACACCAAAATATTTTCGTCCATGCAATATTGTCATGCCTTATTTCTAACTAAGCGTGTCTGGAGGAGCAGGTTGTGCTATGGAAAATGATTAGCAGGTAGTATGAAAATAGATGTAGGCTTAAACATTTGACCAAAGATGAGAACATACAGTTAGACTCTGAAATAGATTTAGGGACAGACTCATGATACAAACAAAAGGTAAGGTAGCAGACCAACATAGTTCATGATAAAACCAAAAGGTAAGGTAACATACCAACATAGTTCTAAAGATCACTGAATCACTGCAGGTGGTGAACGCAAAAGACCATTTTATCACTAAGTATAGTAGACTTCACTTCATCATGTACGAGGCGGGATAGCAAACTGTTTGTGCTCATGGCACTCCATATTCTTCTGCATCGAGTCCGCTGCGCTGTAGATCTTCACATCCAGTTTGTTCGCATCAACCACGGTGAAGGTGAGGATGTCACCATTCCTGAGATCATGGTGATCTGCAAACTTCCGCCAACCAGCTTGGACATCATTGAAGACCAGTTTCTCCTCGTAGCGGCTCAAATGTACGTTCCAGTGGCAATGATGGCTTGTGCGCAACTTTATGCACTGAGGGACTGTGCCCTTGAAGAATTTCTCGACTCCTTTCGGCAGCACGAACAGTTCAAGATTCTCATCTAAATCTATCTGAACCGTAAAACGGCTAGGAGTATGAACATCAGGAACATGCCCAGTTTTCACGGCACGGCCCCTACCCCTGTACTCACTCGTGCGTGCCCCGAGAATATCCACAACCACCGTCTTGTCTGAATACAGGTTCTTCAGTAGCTTGTTGTGAGGTCGTTCTGGGAGTTCTGGTGAAGCAGGACGAGCCGAAGCAGAACACTGAAGCACTGCAGCAGGAGCAGCAGGAGAACGTGCATGTCCATGGAGAGATGAATCCTGCAAGGAGGAAATTACGCTATGAATGTAGGTTGAAGCGACAAATAAGCCGCATCTGTACTTAACGCAGCGCGAGTTACTTACACCAGCGGTCGCAGCGGCACTTGCTTGCTTGGTAGAACCTGCCAAAACATCTCTGTCTTTTCTTCTCACGTTCTGCTGCTAGCAAGGATCCCTGTACAGTCGTCTCCGCCAGCGTTGAAACGCGCGGGGCTGCCAATGCATGGTTCGGTTCTTCCATTTCCATTTTAACCTCCTGCATTCATTTAGCAGTCCGCAAGAACAGGGGACTAGTTAGAGTACAAACAATACAACATACTCCCTCCGTCCCAAATTAAGTGACTGGACTTTATACTAATTTTAGTACAAAGTTGAGTCTCTTATTTTGAGACGGAGGGAGTAGTACATTATGAACGAATCTTTAGGCACTGACTTGCTATTAGAAACCCCCATTACAATATCGTAATCATGCATTTCTGTGGTTACGGTACTTCCTTATTGGGGATATAAAAAAAGTGCAGTGGCTAAGAATTTGGTGGTTCTATGTGCTTGGGGGCAAATCTAAAGGTTCCGTTCCAAAGGTAAGAAGATCCATATCAATTGTTCATGAGGATTAAGCGTAGCTTCTAAAATTAATCTACTGTGACCAATTCCATGCGGTTTTCAAAGGAACAACTGCATAAAAAAACCTCGCATGGAAATCAGCCTAGTGTTCGCACACGAACACGTCACCGTGTACCTCCAACGCCAAGGGTGATGCACCGCAGCTCACGTCGAAGGAGATTCGTCCGGAAACGCGGTACGCAAGCAATCCAGCGGGTGCTTTTCAGGACCCGAAACCCCACACGCCCGGGAGGGACCCCGTCAGGGCGCGCGGCGGCTATGGGCTGCCCTAGGTCGACCTGATCACCCCTAGGGCCTCGTGGATCACCGCCCTACAACTAGAAGAACGAACGAAGAACGAGGAAGAAGAAGAACAAGGGAGAGAGATAAAGGTAAAGGTAAAAGGTGATATATTGATAGATCGATTGTGTGTTGTTTCAATCGGCCGTCACCCCTAACATATATAAGAGGCGGCTGGACTTCCCGTACAAGTAAAGGATTCATCTAGGCTTTCCTTACAAGAAAATTACATCAATTCATGTCCTACAGTTCTAGTTTCAGTCCAACTCGGATTCAGCCCGAATCTGTCCCATACTTCTGTCCTGCTTCTTGCGCGGGCCGTAGAAATCGCATATTAAATCGGATGGCGTCGAGTTAAACATCAAACTTGTCCGCCTCGATGATCTGCATAATACAACGTGGGTCACTTCTCCTTTTAAGGCCGTCTTTATGACTCTTAGGGCCCATCTTTAACTGTGGGTTGGATTCAATTATGCAGTTTTCTGAACTGTCCGAGTCTTGTAACAACTTTGCAGGCCGTATACTATCTCCAACGATGGTGACTCAAAAAGCAAAGTTGACCGTTTCGACGATACGCACAACTTCCGTGTAGAACACTTTTCCATCCGAGGTCATCTGAATAACCTTTCGAGCGCATCTCCAACTCCTGGTCGGATTGACTTTGACAGCTTCCACTTTTCCGGCAAGCTTTTTCCCGGCAAGCTTTCCACGCCGGAAAGGTTTCCACCCCGGCAAGCTTTCCACACCGGCAAGGTTTCCACCCTGGCAAGCTTTCACACCGGCAAGATTTCCACCCCGGCAAGCTTTCACACCGGCAAGGTTTCCACCCCGGCAAGCTTTCACACTGGCAAGCTTCCATGCCGACAAGCTTTCACACCGGCAAGGTTTCCACTCCGGCAAGCTTTCACACCGGCAAGGTTTCCACTCCGGCAAGCTTTCACACCGGCAAGGTTTCGACCCCGGCAAGCTTCATTCAGCCGGCAAAGGCCGAATAACTCACGCGACCCATCAGACACCACCTAGGTGGGTGTCTGGTCCCTCGCGTCACTTTTTCACTCAGGACCGGTCCGCAAAGTGTTGTCTCTAAATTTTGCATACGAACTCGGATTGTGATGATTTTTATATCAAAATCAACCGATTCGACGAGACGAAAACAATTCATGTAGAACATTTTTTCATATGAGGCCATCTTAATTGCGTTTCATACCATGCCAAAATCTGGTGTCAACACATGCCCCCCTGTTTTTCGGCAAAGCTTGTGTGCCGAAAAATAATTTGTACCTTGTTTGTTCTAAGGACGATGTCAACACTCCATCGGCCATTTATTTTTCTCAGGACGATAATTATGTATCGGCCATGTTTGTGCTAAGGGCGATAATCATATATCGGCCATTGCCTACTTAGGCTTCTTGCCGCACACTCGGGTGGTATTTCTTCAAGTACTTGCCATTGAGAGCTCAAGGTAACAGTGCCCCTTGTACATATTCCACCAAATAAGAGTTTCCGGGAACTACTCTTGCAACCCTAAAAGGACCTTCCCAACTCGGAGACCACTTCCCGAATTTTCTATCTCTTGAACCAATCGGTAGAATCACTTTCCAGACGAGATCGCCAACTTGAAAATTCTTCAACTTAACTCTCTTATTGTAAGCTCTTGCTACCCTCAACTTGTCTCTCTCTATGGCCTTCAAAGCAGCCAAACGTTTATCGGCAACCTCATCAATATTGTCCATCATCAAGTTATAAAAGTCTATTGCCGATAAATCATTTTGTTTGGCTATTCTCAAAGCATTCAAATTTACTTCCACCGGTAAAACAGCCTCTTGACCATATACTAGCTCATATGGAGTCACCTTCGTAGCACCATGCCTTGAGATCCTATGTGCCCACAAAGCTTCAGACAACAACTCATGCCATCTCCTCGGATTATCCTCAATCTTCTTCTTGATAAGCTTGATTAAAATTTTATTGCTGGACTCAGCTTGTCCATTAGCTTGGGCATAATATGGAGAGGAATTGAGCAACTTTATGTTATAAGATACGGCAAATTCTCTGACTTGATGTGACATGAAAGATGAACCTTGATCTGTAGTTAATGTTTGAGGAATGCCGAATCTGTGAATAATGTGCTCAGTTATGAATTGGATTACCTCTGTATGTGTCATGTTCTTGAGAGGTATTGCCTCAGACCATTTAGTGAAATAATCGGTTGCTACCAACACGAACCGATGCCCCTTTGAGGAAGATGGGTGAATTTCTCTAATAAAATCTAAACCCCATCCTCTGAAAGGCCACGGCTTGACAATAGGATGTAACATAGCAACAGGAGCCAATTGAATATCACCAAATTTTTGGCAAGCTTCACACCCTTTGTAATATCTGAAGCAATCACTAATCATAGTCGGCCAATAAAACCCAGCACGTCGTAGTAACCATTTCATCTTGGGAGCCGACTGATGAGTGCCACAAATACCTTCATATACCTCTCCCATAGCAACTCTCGCTTGGGCCTTGTCCAAGCATTTTAAAAGAATATCATCAACCGTTCGGCGATAGAGACCATCATCTCTCATTGTGTATTTGAAAGCCATACGCCGAACAGCCCTGTCCACCCTTCTACTAGGATCACACAAATAATCAATGATGGGTTTCCTCCAGTCTTGATTTTCTCCTGCATTAAATATTTCATTAGTGGCCGAAATGGTGGGCTCCGGTTCGGCCTCCCCTATGTTGGCAAGACTAGACATCGGCCTTTGAGAAATATGAAACATGCCATGATCAATATGATAGCCGGATGCTTGTTGTGCCAACTCATTTGCTCTCCAATTGTCATGTCTAGATATATGAGCAATGCTAAAATAATCCAAAGTAGAAATTATATCTAGACATTTATCAAGATAAACATTAAGTGATTCATCAAAACATTGAAAGACTTTGGATATTTGTTGCACTACTAATAACGAATCACCAAAAGCCTCAATATGTGTAGCACCTATGGCAAGCAACATCTCTAAACCGAATAACAATACTTCATATTCGGCTTGATTATTTGTGCAAAAATATTCTAAGCGGCACGAGGCTTCACAAAATAGCACCATAACGAGATATATAAACAACACCAACACCTTGGCCATTGTTATGATTTCAACCATTAAAACATAATCTCCATAGTACTAGAGAGACAAGGCTAATATCTATATTATGCATGTCATAAATCCGATGCTCAATAATAAAATGACAATGATTTGGCCTCTCGTAAATTTGAAAGATTTGTAGGTTAAATCATATTAAATCAAAGCATAAGCTCACTCACCAATTTTGCTATGAATTGGTCTATGCAACATATTTTGAATGGCATCGGTCATAATGTCTCAACTCCATGCAAGCATAATATAGGTATACGTATAAATTTCCATGAACACGTACCTTGTCTCGCTCTCCAATCGAACTAAGGATGATGTTAGAATACTACACCGGCCATGCTTTGACATATTCTTAGGGCGATAGATAAATATCGGCCATTGTCATAAGGTCCATGTAGAATTCACCCACCAAAGTATGTATAGCTGAAATAAACAAATGAAATAACAATAAAATATTTCGGCCCCTTTGTATTAGCAACAAAAATGTAGCTAACAAAGTGTATAGTGATTTGGTAATACCCTCTCATGATATAGAAAATTATGTTGCATCCATGGATCAAAATAAATCCATGGAGGGTAATTGATCATACCTAGGGATGAATTCCATGGCAAAGGCATCAATGGCATGGTTGAAGAAAATGGATGATGTGCTAACCGAAGATTTTGATGTTGTGATGCACACCTTTGGCTTAATTGTTTGTTGCTTCCATCCTTCTCTTTCATCACTTTTATTGTACTTGTTGCAATAGAAGCATGCACATCATTTTTGTTTTGATTGATCCTCTTGGGAACCCATGCCATGTTTTTCTTTCTCAGCTCTTGTACACTAAGATTTTGTAATTCCTTCTTTTGCCAATATGATAAGCCGAGTGGGCATCCCGGATGTGATTCTGTTTTGACCAATGGCAATTCTTTTTTGGCCTTATGCACTCTTAGCTTCGTTTCTTCAGATTTGTCACTTTGACTCTTAATAATTGGTTGCTTCATCTCATTGCCTTTAGTAGCCAATATCAACACTTTAATTGGCTCTTTTTCATTTGAGATCAAATTTGAAGTAGCACTCTTACATCCATCTCTTTTAACGCGGTAAACTTGCTTGACCGCTTCTTTCTTCTTCCTTGAGCTCCGGACCGATTCCTTATGATTGAAACGGTCTTTAACATGTGATTGTTCAAATGTTGATCTTCTCGGAGCTGCATAATATTGGTGAGATGGTCTGAAATAAGATGGAGAATGTGCCCTTGTATCATACCTGTCCCATGATGGATATGGATCTACATGAGCATAGGGAGGCATCCACGACACTGGCATTGGCGGCCCAAAATAAGGACATGAATATGTTGCATTAAAATTCTCACTTTGCCAATACCGATCCTCATATTTGCGCCTTCGGGGTGATCTTGGTTTCTTTGCATGATTTGGACGATAAGTATTCTTCCCTTCACTCTTCTTTTGATATTTATCCAATAGTTCAGCGAAGGTGATTTTTGATCTCTTACACTTGCGCTTATTTCGGCCTTTGTTTTCTTTTGGTTTGCTTTCATCGATCATTGGATTTGCTTGCTGCCCCCCAGTCCTTGGCATCTCCATTGTAGCTTCGATGGCATTCTCGCCCTCAAGATTATGTTCATTATGCTCTTCAATAACTTCTTTACTTGAAAGCTTGATCCCATCACCTGCAGTTTTTACCTTCCCTTTAAATGGATCGGCTTGAAGCAGCTGACGCAAAAACCTTGTACCATCGGGACCAATTGGAATAGACTCGTCATCTTTTGGTGTCTCAACAAATTTCAATCGTCCTTTATCAATGGCCGATTTAACTATTTGACGAAACATGTTGCAATCCTCAATACTATGCTTGAACGAATCATGCAACTTACAATAAATTCTTCCTTGAATAGATGGCTTGACATGGTGATCAAGAATTCTAATGTAATTATTTTTCAACAACAAATCAAAGATTTGATCACACATGTTTGAATCGAAGGTATACGTTTTGTTTTCTAGCCGATCTTGGTGTGCGCACGGCTTTGGAGGTAAGCAAACGAATGGTTCAAATTTTGTATCACCCCATTCGGCTATGATTTTTATTTTGCATTCTTTTACCGATGTCATTGGATAAGATATTATACTAGCATCGGTTTTTTGAAAAGAATCTAACCTTGGGTTTATGTTTCTGAAACAAAAATAGTTAGAACATGCATGCCTCAATTGAGACCAAGAGTAAGCCAAGTATGAAACAAGCAAAGCTACCCATGTAGATACGAACTTTAAATAAAGCAACGGGGAAAGCTTTGGCTGCAACAATAAGTCATTATCGGTCTTTATAAATGGCGCAATGGGTTGACCGATATGTTCTATAACGATTTTATTGCTAGCAAGTAAATTACACTTCTTCATTGGTCTTTCAAAATTACTTATGAAATTTTTTCTAATAGATGCATCAACAATAAAGTTTTGACCAAATCTGAAAATAGGTAAATTACTTGCTAAACATACCTCTTCAAATATGTTGGGAGAGCATGATGGTGGTGTGACTTGAACAATATCTTGCTCGCCTTTGGATGGCTCCCCAACGCCTCTTCATCATCTTTTTCTTGATTCCGTACATCATTACACTGAAGATTTTTGTCAGCCGAACTTTGTTCGGCTACTTGTTCTTGTCCTTGAAGTTCATCAATTTCTTTGGCACGAAACTCGTAGGGCAGGAAGTAGGTTCCATTAACTTTAGAAAAATCAAGTATGGTCGCTTTGCTATGCTTGCCATGCCCTTTCTCAATAATGCTTGCCTCTTTGCATTTGATGGATTCAGAATATATACTTCTTGATTCGGCTTTTTCAACCGAAGCACTTTCATGTTCTGAATCATCTTTCTTTACATTGATTCTACCAATTGGCAACACTTCTTTTATTTGAGCCAATTCTTTTTCTATTTCTTTCTGGCGGCGAGCGGCAAAATTGGCTTTAAGTTTTTTCTCAATTTCAGCCCACTCCGGATATGATTGCCCCCCAATGCTTTTAGATTCTTTCGGCAATGACACATGAGTGTTGCCGAAATTTTGCAATTGTGTAGGGGGTGTATAATATGATGTAGTACTAGGTGAAGGCACATGCATTGTTGTAAAACCATATTTTTGCTCGCCAATTTTATCAATTGGCAAAGATTCATCTTCTTGCAAAACTCTAGCTTTTATTGCCGCATAATCAGGAAATAGCCCCTTTTCATGTTGTTGAAGGCAAAGAGCACTAATCCTCTTATTTTGGGCTAAACTCTTCAATGTAGCCACCACTACCTCATCTTCTACAATATTGGGCACAACCGCTCCTGTAAAATTTACATTTATTCGGCTATGACCAGGAAGGTGTGAAGCCGAGTTATGAACATCTACAGTTGTGTATGGTGCTGAAAAATTACTGACATGAGGTGTAGCATATGACGGTTGAGAGTAATTGGCCGAATAGCTAGTAGTAGCATGGCCAATTCTCCCATCCATCGGCATGGTTGAACTAGTATATTGCAAATTAGTTGCCGATGAATAAAAAGGTGAAACACTTTGTCGCATGCTATTGGAAGTTCCTACAAGAGGTGTTTCAACTCGATTGACCAAACTCATCATGTTGTTCATCGGCATAACGATTTCTGGGGTTGCCGATGCATGAGAGTTGGAGTACATATGGTGCATGTTACTAGTATCATAAGAAGTTGAAGCATGTAAATTACTTTGAATCGGCCTTTGCACGTAATTAGATGCATTATTGAAAAAACTAGGGTTGGCCGATAGAGTATACTCACTGAACGATCTAGTAACACCATATGAATTATTTGCATCTACAGTAGGGAATTGGGTATTCATATTACCTTTGTAGATTGCAAACCCTAGATGACGATCTCTTCGTAGCAAGAATGGGCTGGAGACCGTTCAAAGCTTCGTTCCCCAGCGGAGTCGCCAAAAAGTGTGTTCGCACACGAACACGTCACCGTGCACCTCCAACGCCGAGGGTGATGCACCGCAGCTCACGTCGAAGGAGACCCGTCCGGAAGCGCGGTACGCAAGCAATCCAGCAGGTGCTTTTCAGGACCCGAAACCCCACACGCCCGGGAGGGACCCCGTCAGGGCGCGCGGCGGCTATGGGCTGCCCTAGGTCGACCTGATCACCCCTAGGGCCTCGTGGATCGCCGCCCTGCAACTATAAGAACGAACGAAGAACGAGGAAGAAGAAGAACAAGGGAGAGAGATAAAGGTAAAGGTAAAAGGTGATATATTGATAGATCGATTGTGTGTTGTTTCAATCGGCAGTCACCCCTAACATATATAAGAGGCGGCTGGACTTCCCGTACAAGTAAAGGATTCATCTAGGCTTTCCTTACAAGAAAATTACATCAATTCACGTCCTACAGTTCTAGTTTCAGTCCAACTCGGATTCAGCCCGAATCTGTCCCATACTTCTGTCCTGCTTCTTGCGCGGGCCGTAGAAATCGCATATTAACTCGGATGGAGTCGAGTTCAACATCAAACTTGTCCGCCTTGATGATCTTCATAATACAGCGCAGGTCACTTCTCCTTTTAAGGCCGTCTTTATGACTCTTAGGGCCCATCTTTAACTGTGGGTCGGATTCAATTATGCAGTTTTCTGAACTGTCCGAGTCTTGTAACAACTTTGCAGGCCGTATACTATCTCCGACGATGATGACTCCAAAAGAAAAGTTGACCGTTTCGACGATACACACAACTTCCGTGTAGAACACTTTTCCATCCGAGGTCATCTGAATAACCTTTCGAGCCCATCTCCAACTCCTGGTCGGATTGACTTTGACAGCTTCCACTTTTCTGGCAAGCTTTTTCCCGGCAAGCTTTCCACGCCGGCAAGGTTTCCACCCCGGCAAGCTTTCCACACCGGTAAGGTTTCCACCCCGGCAAGCTTTCACACCGGCAAGCTTTCACACCGGCAAGGTTTCCACCCCGGCAAGCTTCATTCAGCCGGCAAAGGCCGAATAACTCACGCGACCCATCAGACACCACCTAGGTGGGTGTCTGGTCCCTCGCGTCACTTTTTCACTCAGGACCGGTCCGCAAAGTGTTGCCTCTAACTTTTGCATATGAACTCGGATTGGGATGATTTTTATATCAAAATCAACCGATTCAACGAGACGAAAACAATTCATGTAGAACATTTTTTCATGTGAGGCCATCTTAATTGCGTTTCATACCATGCCAAAATCTGGTGTCAACACCTAGATTGAAACGGCCACCTTAAATCTACCTATTTGAATACAGGCAACGACGGAAGATTTGAGAAAACCTAGCATGCAAATCAGTTGTACCAACAAGGACGGGGCGGATTACTTACAGTACGGGGCACATTGGTGTTGCTGGACTGAACATCTCACTGCCGACTGCCGCCAGCTATCTCCGCCGCCAATCTCTCACTCCGTGCGTACTGCCCATCCCAGAAGCTTCTGATAGAACTCCCCCAATCTTCTTCTTCTTCTTTGATCTTCGCCGAGACCATGGCCGACGGGACGGAGGTGGGTGTGGGAGCGGCGGAGAGGAGCAGAGTGGTGATGAGAAAGGGGTTTCGGAGGAGTGGAGAGTGGAGAGCGAAACCGCATAAATAATGAGAGAAGGGCAGTGTGGCCCACATAGTCAGGACTATGGAGAGTTGGACCATCCAACATTTCCAAAGCAGCTATTAAAATGACAATTTAAGAGGCGCGTATCGGGAACACGCATGCTCTGCATGCTGGAAAAGTTGGCCCTGGTCATCCGGCTTTTATTTTACTGTACCTGTAGCGCCTGGCACATAGGCATGACAGGACGCCTGCCCAGCCAGACCAGCAGATAAGGGTGACACGCCAGCTGATTAGACAGCTCATGCTGACGACCAGTCCAATATTACCGTGCACCTCCTAAAATGCCAACCGAGTAGGCGTGTATAAAATTCTCTTAACAATTCATACTAGTGCAAATTCAGTTATCTCAACACCAGGACAAATTGAGTTAACTGAAACATTCAGTAACAATTGACACCAGAACGATTTTAGGTTACCCAAAAAAATCCAGTTAACTTTGAACACCATGACAGATTCAGATAACAGTTGATACCATGACAAATTCACTCAACTTCTAACGCGAGGGCAGATTCAACATGCATGACATAGGGCACGCGGACAAGGATATTAGGAACAAATGGGATCGCCAACCGTCCTTTCACTAATAAGATGACTAGGAAAATAATTCTTACAGGGCAACACCAAACGATTAAGCTTAAATTCTGCAGAAACACACCTTAAATCAACCATAAACAGTCACAGTACTTAAATTCTACAGACATACAACTTAAAAAAATCATAAGGAGTTCACAAAAGACACAACTTAAATCATCTTGTTCTACGCATTGACAAGGCAAAGCTTCTAGCAACCACGATACAATAATTACCAGCCTCAGTTAACATGAGGTGGACTTATCCGACATAAAGAAGTTCACATCGCCACACAGTGTGTACGTCACCTTAATTCCTGCCTCGTTGTAGATGTTCAACTTCATGAGCTCAGGGTGTACAACCTCAAATTCAGCCACTCATCCAACCTTCAGTCCATGGAACTTGGCAAAGACACATCACAACGCACCCAACTCCAGCACTCCATCTTCTTCTTGCTTCAACTCAACACGCCAACCACAGCCTGTGCTCGTCTCCAGATTGATAAACCTAGGCAAGCTCAGATTGCTGGCCTGCAAAAGGGAGGCTGCACCGTCCGGTATTACCAAACGGGATTCACACCGCTTGTCCTGGATGATTCTGACAAAACAGTTTGGCCTCTTTTCATAGTGGAAGTGACCGATGCTAGCATAGTACTTATTCAGTTCAGACGCCGACTTCGCCTGTCAATGACAACGACGTACAACTTATATCCTTTCGTAAATGAAAGTTGCCATTGTAAAAACAAGATGAACATACCTTACGGGGCCTGTCAGCGGAGGATACAGAACCACATGCAGGTGCTGAGACTGTACTAACTGCTGGCACTGTAGACTGCATTTAGCAAGTTCAGATAAGCGTGAAAGTTTCTTCAGGGTAGGGGGTTGAATGACATAAAACAACATCATAAAACATAACATACTGCTTTTTACAGCAAGAAGCCATAGTTCAGCATCCACAGCTGGTGGTAAGTAGGACGGTCCACTGGTTGACTGCAGTGCCTGAATTGCATTAACTAAGTCAATAAACCACCATACAAAACGATGTCAAGAAAATGATAAAACAGAGTACATAATTCATCTACATTAACAAAGATGTTGTAACATTGTAATAGCTAAGCCATGGCTATCATAGGAAATTTAGAGACGCCCTTTCCCTTTTGCTTCCCTTTCTTCCACTTTCACTTTCGCTTCTTCAACATGCCATTTTCATGCCGGCATATTGGCCTAAAAAGCAATATGGGTCGAGCATTATCTGCTCACTGCCGGAGCTGTTGGAGTCATCCTCGGCATCCTCCAAATCCTCCTCTCTGGGAGGAAGGCCGGCGAGCGAACAAACTGCTACAGTTTGCTCGCGTGCCAGTGCACCTGCCATTCTCGCTTGGCGCTTCGCAAAGATGCGCGCGCGTAGGGTAGGGACAGTATTATCCTCCGGGACCTTATCGGCAGGTATAGTCAAGTTTGCCATGGCAAGGCTGCTGTTTGCTGAATGACCAATCTAAGGACGAATTGGATGTGCCATATAATTGGTCAATAAGCAACCTAGAGAGGGAACGATATGTACAACAGTGTGGATAACCCATGTATGCCATCCAAACAAACAGATGAATCTGCTAACTGCGTGTGGGAATAAATCAAATAACGCATGACAACACGTTCAAATACGAGCAAACTGCTTTGGCAGATCTACATAACTGAACCAAACTGCAATTGGGGCCGTAACAAATCCAAACTATAGTCACGGATTTTATTACAACTGGTTTACGATGCCTTCTGCGCATTAGAAAACCCTAATACTATATTAAGTATTTACGGATCCGGATGTTTTGAACCAACGCATCAATCTAGACTGTCCCACAAACCTAGGATTCAATCAGTAATGCTACATGCATAAATCAAATCTTGTAACCACCCACAAAGGATAGATCCTACAGATTTGAAATCAACCAATGGTACAAATGTTGCCATGGGATTACTTACATGAGACGAAGGATTGCTGGATCCTCCCTCAATGGGTTTGCCACCAACATGCTGCTTTCCCGCAATGTTCGCACGAACTGCCCGCTCCAGTTCTTCCATGTACTGATCAACCATCGCCTTCCTTGACTTATTAGCCATCGAGAACAAATCCTGCATGGCGGAGGCGCGTGCAGGTGGCGGGGTCGACACCGGCGAAGATGAGGACGAGCGACAGCGGGGAAGAGGAGGATAGGTGGCGGGGAAGAGGATGACGAGGGGCAGCGGGGGAGAATGGCAGATGGTTTCACCGGGGGTTGGGCGGCTAAATAGGACGCTTCCAATGCCACAGTGGACCCACACAGCAGTCACACATTAATGGAGGGCCAGAGTGCCTGACTTTTTAAGTGCCTAGCAAGGTATTTTTAAACTTCGGCATAAACGCCTAGTTACTAAGCGCTGCCGCGTGCACCTATGGCCCACAATGACCCAGCCGCGCCCACCTAACATGGCGGATTATCTGCCTTCGTACCGCGCCGAATGGCCGAGCGTGTCGTGGGAGCACATTAGACTATCCGATATGCTAGCCGGATGCAGCTACCACACCCAGCGGTACTCGGACATATCAGACAGTCTGAGCCAGACATAACATGGTCATGCTCACAAACCCGGCTCATCCAGCCTGGTCGCGCCTTCGGGCCAGGCGGGTTTGACGGCTGCCACGCTGGCGGCCAGAGGTCGTCGTCGATCAATGGCGCCTCGGCAGGCGGCGCGGCGACGTGCAAGTGTGGCGCCTTGCGGTCCGGCGTGAATGGGGGGGGGGGGGTTCAGGCCACGAAATAAGTTTTTTGGGGGGTCAGTGGGCAAAATAAGGCGGCCCAGGGGTCATTTAGTAAAAATTATACCATGCAGATGCAGTGCATGCGCACGCGCGGCGATGGACGGGCGATGGATTATTCTTTAGCGGTAGTGCTGGGCATGCTCAAGGTGGAGGGGTTGACCGCCTTTTCGGCTTCCCCCGGGATGGGGATCGCGCCGGCGAGCGGCGCCGCAGCAACGGTGGCGGCCAACAGCAGGACCGCGAGGGCCAGCGCGCGAGACATGTCGATCGAGTTGCAGTTTGGACAGAACGTACGTAGCGGAGAGGAGAGGGTGGTGGAGCGCGCAACACCAGCAGACGGGTTTTATACTGTACGCGGCCTACCGGTGCGTGCGAGGGATGGAACGCCTAGCTTAATAGAGCATCTCCAACAGACGCGTTACGACGCGGCGCACAAAAAAAATTTACAGCACCGAAATAGCCCTTTTGCAGGCTAGACTACATAGTTGCTTCACCAGGCACTGAAATTTTTTAGCGTGCCAGAGCGCCGCTTCAGCAGGAGTGGCAAAATAGAGCGCGCGGCCAGCACAAACAACATTTGCATTCAATGTGAAACAAAGAAGATCAAACAAACACAAAATAAATCGTCAAAAAACAGTTCAATTATTATTACAACTCAAACAAATAATTAAACTTCAATACAACAAATAGTTTATGACCAATACAACAAATAAACAGTACGCCAAACATACAACATCATGCGTTTTGTCGCCCATTCCATGCTCACCACTCCTCGACTAGATCCTTCTGAAGTTCATCATGGGTTTCGGCACGTCGAATGTCATGATAGGAGGCAACAAAGCGGGTCACCCTCTCAACCCTCCTCCGCACTCGCACGGGACGTCCCAAAAACTCATACTGAGAATAGTCCAAATCTTGCCCACGCTCGTTCTCGATGATCATGTTATGCATGATCACACAAGCGTTCATGATGTACCAAAGGATATTTTGATCCCAAAATCTAGCCGGTCCTCTCACAATAGCAAATTGGGCTTGCAAAATCCCAAAAGCTCACTCAACATCTTTCCTAGCCGCCGCCTGAGCATTATGAAAATCAACATTTTTCTTACGTTCCGGTTTTTTCAACGGCTTCACAAATGTTTGCCACCTTGGGTAGATGCCATCCGCAAGATAGTAGCCATGGTTGTATGTATGGCCATTTGCTACAAACTGCACCACTGGCAGTTCACCATTTGCAATCCTATTCATGAGTGGTGATCGTTGAACATCATTGATGTTGTTCAAAGATCCTGGCATTTCGAAAAAAGCATGCCAAATCCAAGTCTCCTGATAGGCCACCGCTTCAAGGATGCCAAATCCAAGTCTCCTTTTTTCTGGCTGTGGAATTTTCCATGCCATGCCTTAGGACAGTTCTTCCAACTCTAATGCATACAATCTATTGAGCCAAGCATACTTGGGAACCTGTGAGCTTTATTCATCTCCAAAAGCCTTACGGCGTCTTCAGCATTGGGAGCTCTCAAATATTCCGGACCAAACACTTGCACGATTCCAACCGCGAAGCGCTTGACACACATGATGGCTTGGCTCTCACCCATGGCAAAGTGATCATCAACTAGATCCGCCGGAATACCGTATGCCAACATACGCAAAGAGGCGGTCACCTTTTGAAAGGTGCTATGCCCGAGTTCTCCGGCGGCATTCCTCTTTTGCTGAAAAACCGATCATGGCTCGCCAGTCTCTCTGCAATGTGTTTGAACAACTCGATGCCCATCCTAAAACGGCGCCGAAAGTAGGACTCGGATTATGTGGGATTCTCCGCAAAATAATTCCTCATCAATCTATTGTGGGCATCGATCCTTTTCCTCCACAATTTCTGACGACCAAAAACCGAACCACCGTGCTTCGGCTTTTTGTTGATGTGCATAGCTAGGACCATTGCGAGGTCCTCCTCCTCTTGAAGATCAAATTCTTCATCGAAAGAATCGTGGGACGAACTCATCTACAAATTTGAATTCAATCTAAAATTTAACACTACAAACAACATGCTCCAAATTCATCTACAAAAATGAAGTTAGAAGCAATATATACCTTTCAAGCGTTTTGTCAAACACTTTGTGGGCGTGGAGCTGCAAACCCCCACCGGGCGCTGTTCGTCGGCGGAACGGGGCGCTCGAGGGGCGGCCGCGGCGGAGGAAGCAGCGGCGGCCACCGGGGAAGAGGGGGAAGCGGCGCGCACAGTGGGGAACGGCGGGGGGAAGCGCCGGCGGGTCGCCGGAGAGGACGGGAAAGTCGCGCACGCGAGTGGATATTTCAGATCCGGTGGTTGGTGGACATTCGCGCGGGCGAGTCGTTGTACAGCGCGCGGTAGAGGACGCTGGAAAAAAGCAGCACACAATGCAGTTCTGTTCGACGCGCGGAGTGGTTTTCAGCGCGTGCGTTATTTTTGCGCGTCTGCTGGAGCTGCCGATTCGGTCGCGCGTGCGCTAAAAAACCATTTTTTCAGGCGCGCGGCTTATTTAGCGCCTCTGTTGGAGATGCTCTATGTGACGACCCCGGCTTAATCGTGCACTAACCATACACGCAAATGCGCATGATCAAGCCTAAGGACTCACTTGAAGATATCACAACACAACTCTAAAACATAAATAAAGTCATACAAGCTTTATATTACAAGCCAGGGCCTCGTGGGTTCGAATACATAGCTCGATGGCATACAAGCGTCAGCGGAAGCATCAGATATCTGAGTACAGATATAATACAGAGAGAGAAATAGGCCTTCACAGAGGCGGGGTAAAATAAAATACTACGATCGAAAGGCGTAGGCCTCCTGCCCTGGACCCTCCGATCCTACTCCTGGTCGTCAGTCGGCTCCTCGTAGTAGTAGTACTCGCCAGGCGGGTAGTAGTACTGGTCATCGGCTGGGGCGTCTGGCTCAGGGGCTCCGTCGTCTGGTGGCATCAAATGGAAAATGGGGGAAAAAGAAAATAAAGCAAACATGAGTACTCATCCGAAGTACTCAGCAAGCAAGGATCTACACTACATATGCAACATTGTCAAAGGAATGGCTGTATATATGGACTGGGCTGCAGAAATGCCAGAATAGAGGGGGAAAGCCTAGTCCTATCGAAGACTAGCATCTTCAACAATCTTCTACAGTCTTGCAGCATCAGGAGAGAGCAGATGAACATAATGTAAAGTAGTAATAGTAGTATCATCAACCTCGACCTGAGATCCTTTCTCGACTCCCTGCGAGAAAGCAATCCCAGAGCCGTACTATCCAGTTCTCATCACATGTTCTAGTTGTACCGATCGGGATACAACTCCGAGTATCCGTTACCGTAGGACAGGCTATCGATAGAAGTTTCTTCCCTGCAGGGGTGCACCAACTTACCCACCACGCTTGCTTAACTCCGGCCGGACACACTTTACTGGGTCATGCCTGGCCTCGGCCAAACAACACGCCGCAACCCGACCTAGGCTCTAAAGAGAGGTCAGCACGCCGGACTAACCTATGCCCCCGGGGGTCTTGGGCCTTCGCCCCGGGAACCCTGCACGTTGCGAGGACGTTTTGGAAGCAGACCTAGCAACCCCTTAATACAAGCGCAGTTGCGTTCCCAGTCCAATCCAAAACGGGCCGCTCCTCGCTGACGTCAATAGAGCTTTGGCTGATGTATACGACGCAGAACGCCCATACTATGCCCACGTGATGGTTAGTGCTATCGGGCCAGAGGCCCCTCGGATCAAATATCCAGACCGTAGTGGATTAGGAGCGCGCGGAAACAAGCAGAGACTCACGATCGATGTGACCCCGTCGCCTCGTCTCGAGGACTTGCGGCAAGGGCTAAGAATGCCCGGCCACGCCTCGTAGTTATCTCGCGGGCACCATCCAGGTCAACCCGACTCCACATCACTTCGCATTAAGCTCGCGCGGGTACCCCTCAGGGCCGACCCGTCTTTAGTAACATGGTTTAGTGCAAGTCACAGTATCTATGGTATCCGTGTGTCCAACACCAAGGGGGAACCCTGAGGAATCACCCTCGACGGAATTCCCGCTCGATGTTATCATCAAGGTGAACGAAGGAGGAATCACCCTCGTGGTCCACACTTGAGGAGTTGCGCGACGATGTCGTTATCGGGGGTGGTGTAGGAGGAATCACCCTCGCTTACCACGACCGAGTAATTAACCTACAAGGTTAACATCAGAAGTGCTGACGAGGTATCACCCTCGGCACTCGACGGTAACCCAGCAGTGTCGGCAACTAAGGGGGAAGTGATGTGCGGTGCCAGGGTCTAGTCTTCAATCCCGATGATCGGGTCTTCTGATATCCAGCAGGGCAGTCGGGATCAAGTGGGGGTCTCTGCCGTGTCTCTACCCAGCCTATACTAAGCAGTCTAGGATAACCAGAAAGGTAACAAGGCAGGGTACAATAATCAGGCTATGCAGCAGATATAGGAAAACAGTAGCAGTAGCAGTTCTAATGCAAGCATAAGAGAGAAGAGAGTAGGCGATATAGGCATGCTGAAAATGGGGGTGCTTGCCTGTTTGCTCTGGGGCAAGGACAAGGTCTTCAGTGGTATCGTCGGGGACGTAGTCGTACTCCTGAGCTGCGTCTGCCTCGGGAGCTACGTCAACGTCGAGGTCTACCGAGAGAGAAGAGGGGGAAGAAACAGGTAAACATAATGCAAACAAATGCAATACGGTGCGTGTGATGCTATGATGCAGTGCAGGGTTGCCTAATTATGCATCTAAGTCATTTTAGTTATTTTTAGAATTAATCTGGGATTTATTTACCGAGGTGTGTGCACTATTCATCTGCCGGATACGGGTCCGGAGTTACTAGTTCTTCTACGTAGGGGGTTCCGATGAAGAAACAGACGGCACGATTAGACTCGTCTCGTCGTTCTGAGCAACGTTCATGTTTTAACTTTTTCGATCCGAGCTACGGTTTAAAAGTTATGATTTTTCGAAGTTTATTTGAATTTCTGGAATTACTTTAATTACAGAAAATGAATTATGACGTCAGCATGACGTCATTGTGACGTCAGCGGTCAACAGGCGCTGACTAGAGTCAAATATGACATGTGGGACCCACATGTCAGTCTCTGTTTATCATAACAGTGAATTAACTTAATCCACAGGGTTAATTAGGGGGCGGGCCCCACTTGTCAGTGAGACATTAGGCTAATCTAATTAATTTTATTTAATTAACTGTTTAATTAGTCTAATTAGCCGCCGGGGCCCACACGTCAGTGGCACTGTGCTGCCACGTCAGCGCGTTGACTGGTCAGCTCGGTCAACTGGGCCCGTGGGACCCACTGGCAGTGACCCAGGGGCGACCCACGTGGCAGCCACGTCGGCGGCCGGCGCCAGAGTTGCGCCGGCGACCAAAAACGCGGCGGCGCGTCGCCGGAGTTGCTCGGATTTGCGCTACAGAGCTCGGTTCGAGCCGTGGTTAGGTTCTTTCGAACGGGCGTTCAACGCCGCGTCCAACCGTGGCGGTGGCGCAGCCGGACTTGGCCGAAAACGGCGCCGACGACGAGCAAAAGCGGCGGCGTATTCGGGAGCTTGATGGAATCGAGGCTGTGGTGAACTGCGGCTCGAACCAGAAGGATGGTCGTGTTCCACGCGTCGCTGCGAATGTGATGGACATGGCCTCGTGTCCGCTGGGTCACCGGGGACTTGCCGGCGACGAGCTTCATGGAGGTGAGCTCGGGCGTGCGTGGAGTGGTGGCTACGGCCTTCTAGCGGCGGCGAGAGAGGGCATGGAAGAAGCAGCAGCTCACCTCGTGGCTATGAAAAGCCTTCGACAGCTTTGTAGCAGCAGGCGGTGGCCGGAGATGAAAGGGGATCGTCGGAGCCGAAGCGGAAGGGGGCGGCGTCGTGCAGCGTCAGCGGGGCCCCTCGGCTCCACCCGTATCCTCCATTAGATGAAGAAGACGACGGCGGAGCTGACCGACTCGGTGGACGAGCGCGGGGCCGCCGGTGGCCACGGCAAATGGCGAGGTGCGGCGACGACGGCGCTCGGCCTCGCGTGGATCTGAGGGGAAGGAAGGAGGGAGAGGGCGAGCGGGTGAGGGGGAAGTGGATAGGGACGGAGAGGAGGCCGAGGGAGCTCCTCCTTATCCTCTCGCCCGACCTACGGCGTCGCGGTGTCGACGCCGGAGCGGCGCGCGCGTGGGTGACCACGGACGAGGCGACACGGCGACGGAAAGGACGACGACTGTGCGCGGGATGGGCTGGGCCGGCTGGCGGGGCACTGTGCACTAAGGCCCAGTGCACAGTACCTCGTTTTTATTTTTCTGTTTTGTTTTCTCTTTCTCTTTTAATCTTTTCTGTTTTGAAATAGTTAGGGCATTTCTACACTTTTGAAAAATGTGAGAGTTATCCCAAATATTGCAATGCAATATTAGCTCTCACCAAAAAGTGGTTTGGACAGATTTGAAAGCCATTTGAATTTGTAATGATTTGTAATGAATTAATATTGCTGTTTTGGGTGCTGTTTCATCTTGTTTGAGTCACTTGTCCAACTCCAAATATTTTTGATATTGGTTTTAGAAATGTTCCTGGATTATTTGCCATTTAATGAACATTTTCCCAACAGAGTTTAACCAACTTTATATTTCACTTTTGAATTTGAGTTGATTTTCAGATGTGAATTGGAATTGGATCATTAACCCTTATGACTTGGCACTGCAAATGATCATGACTTGGCAAGATTAACAGAGTGTCACAGAGCTTATTACAAGGGGGTGTTACACTCTAAGTGCTTAACTGGTGGTCGCACAACAGGCCAGGAGGCTGTCTCCTTTGTTTGTTAGGTGATCATGCCATGCATGCATGGATGCTCCCATAGTTCAGAAAAAAGAGGAAATTAAGTGATGTTCTCTCTGTTTTTTAGTCTTCATATAAAATTTGTTTGAAGTCAAACTTCATAGGAAAAAGTATCAACACGAAATCAATGTCCTTAGATGCATCATGAAATTAATACCTCCCTTGCGCTGTTGGTCTCGGCTGCTGCTCACGATAAAGGGTCGTTGCCCTTTCGGTTGCCTCGACCCAAAGCTCTTCGAAGTGAGAGCAACCGGAACAGAAGTTGTCTCTACCTCTCCACAGTTACGTGGTAAGATACGCGACTCTCTACGCCGATCCTCAAGGAGGATGAGCTATGCCGCTCAACAGCGACAAACGACCCGGCTGTTGCCTCTGAGTTTCCACGCAAGTGGAAGCGCAGGACGATGGCCGACACTGGGTGTCATCGAGGACATGCTACCTGGTTGATCCTCCAGTAGTCATATGCTTCTCAAAGATTAAGCCATGCATGTGCAAGTACGAACCAATTTGAACTGTGAAACTGCGAATGGCTCATTAAATCAGTTATAGTTTGTTTGATGATTCATACTAAAAAACTTTAGTATTGTATGTGCATTGTGTTGGTTAGCCTCGTTTGAAAGAAGAAGAATAAACTTATATATACGCATATCTGGAATACACAGGGTTTAGATTCGATTCAGTGTTGGCAAATGCCATATTTCTAAAAGTTTACTCGTAGATGTGGAACGACTGAGTCATTTTTGGTGCCAGGAAAAAAAAACAAGAAACGGTATTGCAGTCGCCTAGTAGCATCAGCATATGCTCTATTTTTGCACAGTGATACTAATAATGGAGTAATGTTGAAACCTTATACATCTCATGTGGCGGCTGGAGCCACAAAGGTGCGAGACCATCAAAGAGTAAACAGTTGCTGCAGCACACGCACTTTGATGAAAGAAAGAAACAAGAAAACATACTTGTGGACACACACAAACACATATTATATTTCCTTGACACGGGTTGTTTCTTCAATTACATACCTTAATTAGTACCCACCAAATCGCCAAACCGGTACATGTTTCATTCCCAGATCGCGAGGAACACGGTTTCACATAAAACTGGGAAAAGATCTGCAGGCAGCAGACGTCGAATCTACATTTCATATCCCATGGGAGTGACATAGATAGCTGCTGTTGGAACTGGAGATGGGCCAGCAAATACCCGGCTAGAAGAATGTCCCTTCTGGAGGCTGCACTAGCTTGCGGTTCTGCGTCGCCGCCATATCTTTCTTCAGCTGGGTCAAGACATGTTCCATAGTGTACTCCCGCTGCTAGTTCGCTAGCACACTGAACTTCTTCGGGTCAACCTGCATCACCACGGCAATCAATGAATCTATGCCACACGTCAACAAAGCTTATCTTCTATGCATGGATTGACATGGAGAGAGAGAGAGAGAGAGAGTACCGCCTCAGTCTCGTGATTAACACAAGCCATGTTAATTCTTGAATGGAATCTAACAGATGGTGCCTTCTCTGGGTAGTCCTTGTCACAGAACAACTTTAGCTGGAAGATGCGACCCTCATGGACAGTCTGCAAAGGTTGAGTAAGATAAAAGACCCAAATAATATAAATGGCAACGGCTGAAGGAAGAATAATGTCACTACACATTTCCACCAATAGAACAGGAAGGAACTATAGTCATGTCATAAACTCACATTGTGAGGACCAATAATGGTGCCAGTCCATGACCGCATGTATATGCCATCAGCATCATCCATTCCATAGCTGACCGTTTCATCTCCAATGCCCTTCTCCCCGCGCTCAAGCTCTTCTAGCAGCCTGAAGTTCCGAGGAACTGCAAGCAGGTTGAAATATTAGTTACCTCCATATAAGAAGCTAAAATGACTAAAGAAAATATGCAAGGCCAGTTCATTTTCCCAAGATGGAACATAAAAATATCAAAGAATCAGCAGCAATCCTTGAGCAGTAAAAAATCAGAGAAAAAAGTTTAGGCAAGACGGATACAAATTTAACCTCCGGATATGCAACGGTAGCTCTACGATTGCATAATTAACCTTTCAGATTTTCTATGCAGTAATTAATCACAAGCATGATACCATTGTTAATACAGTCTGTGATCCTTCATACAGAGTCTGGGACTGTTAAACCATGCTGCGTCTTCTACACTGGACCTTTCCAGTTCCCACCGACAGTCATGCTTCCATTTTTCGTCAAATTAGTTTCCATTGACAAAGTTCTGTTGGTAAAACATTAAATAAGAACAAACATATTAAATGAACTTCGGCAAGCATAAATCACACAATTGAAACAAAGCAAACTCGGCCCATCTGTGGTTACACAAACCCAATTTATCATCAGAACATCAAGAGATCTTATGTTCGAGATAAAAAAAATGTAAATCTAGAGCAATATGG
Organism: Thinopyrum elongatum; assembly: GCA_011799875.1. NCBI lineage: Eukaryota > Viridiplantae > Streptophyta > Magnoliopsida > Poales > Poaceae > Thinopyrum > Thinopyrum elongatum. The sequence goes on from CM022301.1 coordinate 281,496,904, forward strand.
TTTTCGTACCAGGGAATGGATTATTTTTTTGAATGAAAACCAGGGTATGGATTTCCTGCATGTTTTTAAAGATAAATGGAGAACACACATCCAAGTTTCCAAGAAATATGGAAATATCAATTGGCCTTTTCCGTTGGTACCAAAGAAATCATACGAGTGTCAACACTTTACATTACATATTCAATTACCTGTAGAGTCATGACACATACAATACGCACAACATGGTTATTAGTGCGGTAGGCGACCTCACCATCTACCGCACGGTAAGTTAACCTGTGCCCGTATGGTTGGTTACCATATATACATTATCTTACAACCAAAAACATAAAATAAAAAGGGAAGATTCCTATATCCATCATGAAGAATTGGTAAAAGAATAAAGAAAATGGCTATGAACTATTGGGCCAGCCAACCAGCAGGCAGAAAAAGAACAAGGAAAGAAGAGGGATTTGGAAAAGAACTTCCTTAGCCCATCAGGCCCATTTATGTCATCATGCTTCCCAGGGAGAGCGGTAGGGCCTTAGGGTTTCTCCCCGTAACAGCACTGCCACCAATAAACATGGACAGCAGAGACAACACACAAGTCTCCCTCTGGTATACCCTCCCGCATCCTCGTCATCAGCACCACCATTTCCTCCCCATTGCTGGCAACGCTTCTCCCTCCTCTCCGCCAGAGTAGTGTGGAAGCCATGCAACGTCCTCACGCCAAACTGCACCATAATGAGGCCAACATGACACCATGGACCCAAGGCAGACATCATAGGAAAATTTCCCCTCGAAGCACACACACTGAACACTGTAGTAGCATTCTCGATTTCACCATGCATGTAGCATGGCCAAATCTTGATATATATGTAATATCCAAGACACAAAGAAAATATTTTAAGAACATGGCTTGCCCAACAAAACACGTGCCACGTGTCTAGAATAATATTCTAAGAACTGAAATTTTCTTGCCATAATCTCCTTTCGGTAAGATGTTATATAGCACGAACCTCATTCTCAGTATTTCCAACATCTGATTAAGAGAAAGAAAGAAGTGCAAATTGCTCAATTAGTGAAATACCACCTATCTACAATTTACACAGCATTCTGAATGGTCTACCAATTTCCGACTAGAGCAGCAGAATGTTTTAAGGAGCCACAGAAGCATACAAGAATAAATAGATACGAAAAGATTACTCAAATGCTCTGCACAAATTCAGGCCAACAATTTTTTATTCATATCTGAAATCGATTACAGTGCGACTTGATAGTCGGTACATTGAGGACTTGCTTAGCTCAAAGCTTCACCCACACATACACACAAGAGTTCACTAACCAATGTTACTCGTCGGAAACTGCAACTTTAACTCACCAAGACGCCAGTGCCTAAGAATCCAATTCAGGCAAGATTAATTTTACAGGAGAGTCAGCATAGTCTCCAAACCCTAGGCAGCTCACAAGATTACGTGTGTATCGACAAGTTCAATTCTACTCCTTTTTTCCTGCTACAAGCCGGGTAGCAAACGGGCGTTTTGCATTTTGCAGCGAGTGCGTTTTACGCTCTGTCTCGTGCCGGAATTGCAGTACATGAGTTTCCATTTTTTTTTTTGGCTCATCTGCTTTACTTTGATTTATTGAACATGCCCTTTATTTACTTAAACCCTTAACTTAGGACCAGGTATGGATGTAGTGTAACTATGCCGTACACATCTTAACAAGGTTTTTGCTGCCTAGACTAGATGGAGACTCTGCTGACACTCTTGTAAAATTAGTAATGACTGAAAGGGATTCAAAGAACACTAGAAATCTTGGTGGTTAAGTGCAGAACCTAGAGATGCAAAGATTAAATGAAACTCATGTGTGAATGGTTTAGGAAGGTAAAAGACTAGCAACGGCGTAATACCAGTGGACGCACCCAAGGAATTGGTTGCTTCCTTGGTGCTGCAGCGGTGACACGGTTTTGCTTCGGAATCTTGCAGCTGAGCTCCCCCATCCCTCTTCTTGCGCGCAGAGTTGAAGCTGGAGTCGCCTTCTTCACACTGGGCGCAGCAGCAATGACAGGCAATGGTGTAGAGCCGACGAAAGAGCGGGCCTTGGAAGCGACGGGACGAGCGACCTTCTTCACGGGCGCAACAGCAGTGGCAGGCAGGCAGAGTGGAGCCTTGGAAGCCGGGCGCTTGCGGTGGTGGCAAGCGGACTCCTCGTCTTCAGCCATCTGGCGTCCACGGGAACGGATCGCGCACCGGACGTCCACGGGGTCAGCACCAGCAGCAGCCGGCAAGGTGGTGGCAGGCCCAGGGCGCGCGGCGGAGGCAATATCAGAGGCATCGAAGGAGCCGGGCATCACCGGCGCAGGGCTGCGTTCTCCTTGGTTGACACCCTTGAGGTGGTGAACAAGTGGGCACCAGGCACGGACGGGATCAGCACGGGCCGCCTTGGCAGGAGCAGCGACATCAGATGCGGCCGTGGCGGCGTGGCGATGGGGACGCCCTCCATGGTCGACGCCGTAGCGGCGGAGTTCTTGGGCGGCTGCAGCGGCCTCCTTGGCGAGGCCGTCTTCCTCGAGACGGCGCTGGAAGTTGGCGTCCCAGCGGGCGAGGGACTCCCGGGACTCACCGGTGGCCTTGGCCAGGCTGTGCTTGGTCCAGTACTGGAGCACCCTCTCGAGGACGCGCGAGGGCACCCGCATCTCCAGCGGGAGGGCTTGGGCGGCGGTCGGGCGATAGTCCCACGCCGGAGCGACGAGCACCTTGCCGTCGGAGCTACGGAGCTGGAGCACCTTCGCCGCCATCGATGGCGTGTCTTGGATTGGATCTGGGGATCGGGGAGGGAGGCGAAGGAATCGAGTTGGAGCCGCTGCCCCGACCGCAAGCGCTTTTATTCATCGGAGAGCTCCTGGTTCTTGGCGGACTCGGATTACCAGCTGTCGCGTCGCCGGCTGAACTGGAAATGAACTCGAACTCGAATTCACAGGGCTGCCACCGCGCGGGGCCGTGTACCAGCCGAGCGGGGCAGGCGATGCCACCGCGCTGGTCCCACCGGCGTACGGGTTGGCCGGCGGCATCCGCGTCTCGGCGTGCGGTCACGGCCATTCCATCAGCGGGCAGGCGCAGGTACCAGTGGCGTACCCAGCGATGAAATGATGGGTGTGCACATTAATTTTTTTTTTCCACCTAATCCAAGTGTCAGACAAAATATGGCAAAATAACAACATGAATAGCTCAATTCAAATCTCACAACAATTTAGTTCAGAAAATATATCTCAAATGTGCTCAAGTACAATACGAACAATCTTACACGAAAGAAGCACAAGTAGAAAATTACATCACTAGGTAACTCTACGTTTTTGCATTGCCATGAAAGCATCAACTATGTCATCTTCACTTACTTTTATGAACACATCCCGTTCAAAAAAGTCACCAAGCAATCATTCAAGCGATCATCACTCATAGTAGTCCTCAACTTACTTTTCACTAGATTCATTGCTGAAAATACTCTTTCAACACTCGCCGTTGCCACCGGTAAAATCAATATCAATTTGATGAGTAAGTAGACCAAATCATAAAGAACATGCTTCTTTGTTGCAACAAGCATAATAGAGAGCTCACCAATATTACTTGCATTTCTAAACCTATCATCTTGTCTCATATCATCAATAAAATTAGCAAGTTGAAATTCTAGCCTTATCAAATCTGTGCTTGATATGTTCATGGAATAGAATTTGGCAAGTCTCATTACCTTGAGTGCATCATAAGAAGCAAATGAATTGAGGGGATTCAAAGCCGACATGCAAATAAGCAACTCCGTATTAACCTCATCAAACCGATTGTCAAGCTCTTGAATGGTTTGATCAATGACACCAAGATATACTTCTCTTCTATAACGATCATCATTTGTTTGTGCTTCATAATATCGACGTGATCTTCGACTAGGCTCATAAGTATCCTCTCACAAAGGAACTTGAATGTCATGTTTGTTGCAAAATAAGGTTAGCTTTGCAAGAAATTCTTCCCAATCATGTGTTGCATTCTACTCTTTGCCAAACTAACAAGTGTCATTGCATTAACAATATCTTGATCTCTCTTTTGCAAAGATTTGGACAACTCATTTGTATAGCCAAGAATAACAAGCATCAAGTGCATAGCTTGTTGATGTTCTGTACTTCTGCTAACTGCTAACAACATTTTCTAATTGAAATTCAGAAACAACACTGGCTGCAACATTATAGACACTGGATCTAGCAGAAACAAATCAGTGCAATGAGCAGTCTGCCACTCTGCCTAACTCACCCACGACCGACCGGGGCGGCGGGGCGGGGAGCGCTGGAGCGGCCGAGCGGGCGAGGACCGGAGGCAGTCGGAGAAGAGAGGCCGGAGTAGATCCTCCGCAAACCGGAGCGGCAGCGGCCATCTGCCGTCTGGTCCGGGTCGGCGGCTCGGCGCGACGGCTGCTCGTGGCGACTGGCGACGCCGCGACGGGAAGGAACTCCAGCAGAGGCGGCTGAGCGCGAGCCCCGAGCGGCGGCAGCGGCCGAGCGCGAGCGGCGGCGGCCGAGCGCTAGCGGGAAGCGGGTGAGCGGCCGAGGTACTGCTCTGCTCTGCGCTGCGGCTATGCCTCGGTGCCTCTCTCGCTCAGATGGGGACAATACTGGATGGGGAAAAGATGAGGTCGGCCTGCCCGCTATGCTCACTTGCTTAGTAGTCAATGGTCAAAGCAAGTTTTGATATATATATATATATATATATATTAACAAAATCTCAGATTTCTGGGTGTGCCACGGCACACCCGGCACACCCGCTGGTTCCGCCACTGGCAGGTACCCGAGCTCCGCGTCCCTAGCCATGGAGATCTTCAGGTGGCGGGCTCGTTGATTTCCCAGAGATCCGTGAACCGGCGCGAGGAAGACGGCTGCATCCCTCCCGTCCGCTGTCGCGCCCCGCGCCGCCTCCTCCACAAGGCCGTCAGCCGGCGCGCCCACACGGCGCGGCTCTGTTCCTCTGTTCTCGTAGCTTCTTCCTCTGTTCCTTTTCTTGGCTCCGGCCTCTCGGGCTCTGCTTAACATTATCAAGACTTTTATTCCTCAAATGATCACCATATCGTTTACAAGTGCTTGGGAAATAATCCCAACTTCCAGAACTACTATAAGAATTAACAAAAATATCACACTCGTAATGAGAGTAAGGCTGGTCACAATAAAAAGTATTATTATCATGCATGCTACGATACTAATGTATGATAGTACCTCCACAATGCATATTATTACATAATGATGTCATATTGATATCACTTATTGTCATGCATGACACATATTAGTACATCATTTAATACGATACGGTATCATATCATGATAATCAATCCTCTCTTTCTTCATTCAGTTGTATGACACCTCAAAAAAATGTCCTATTAGCATGCATGATATATACTAGTAACATGCATATGTTACTAGTCTATGTTTTTAGTACCTCTATAGAGGGGAGTAACATATGTGTGGTGTCATGCAACACTTCATTTATTATGTTATAGACTCATCTTGTCTTGATATGTGTGATATTACTCATAGTATGAGTAACTAGCTATGTTACTCAATTTGCCTATCTTCTTATTAATTAGCTGTCACATTATCTATTTTACATAGATATGTGTGATATTACTACTCATGTTACTACCACTAGTAAATATGCCTGTGCGTTGCACCGGAAGAAAAAAACACCTCACACCCACTGCATGTTCGTGTTCAAGGCTCATCGAGATCGATATCTTGTGGTTCAGTCTAGTTCAACTAGTAAACATATAACACTAATTTTATAGAGCGCAATGTTGCATAACCTCACAAAATATTTCATATTTCACGTAGTCTTTTTTTCTTCATGTAAAGGTCATTTTCACATCCAAGGCCTGGTTCAATTGTCCACTGGTATAATGTTTCAAACCCAACCTCATGTGACACATCTAAAATGTATAGAGCAGCTTTGTCAACTTATGAAGCAAGAAATACAATATGCAAAAAATAAGTCTTACATTATAAATTAAACGTATCAAATCACAAGATGACCGTGCACATGAAAACATAAATAGGGAGATGTAAATCGCTGCTCTAAAATTACGCTGATTCTTATACCATACATCTTCAAAGATGTCACACCCTTTGAAAAAGACCCAAAAACCAACAAAAAGATAGCTAAGTGTAGTACAACAACACGAGGCTACCAGCACGACCAAATCACAAATATTACTTTGCTGAGCTTGTGCCAGATCTAGAAAGCATCTAAACTAATACAACATCCTCACGCACCAACCTCCCTGTTGGTAAGAAGAAACAATTCTTTGAAAAGCACTGATGCTACCAACATAAATGAAAACAGAGCAAACATAAGTTTCTCGGGCGTTCAAATCTTCAGCCAATTACAATTTCTTGTTGTTACAGTGAGATGTATATATACACATTTTAATTTGGTAGCGCAAAGACCCATTGAAACCCACACCAGGCAGGGCTCCAAAAGAATTCCCTTCGCGGCACTGGACCAGAGCCATCCTCGGGAAGCTCTAGCTCTACCCAAGGACAGAGCCATCCTCTGCAACATCACACAGTTACAAGAGGGACGACAAAGCGCACCGAACTACCACGACCTCCAAAATAGGTATAACGGCCAAAACGAACGCACACATCCTGCTGACACGTAAGAACGAAATATAAAAAAGCACACGACACCCGGCCATGTCCAGAATATACACGGAAATGATTAGGAGCCCATAATTTGCTTTACAATATGCTTAGAGAAAATTATAACATAGAGAAAAATAAAACAGAATGATGAATCACCTAAAGCATTTGCCATGTGGCGTGGATGATAATATTGCATATAAAAACGTGTGAAGAAGAGAAGCAATAAGGAAAAGGACGTAGTAGACATATTTCTTTCCTTGGATTTGAGAATACATCTCTAAATGTAGCATACAAAGGTATTGACTTTTCATATAGTTTCAACATGGGTTGTTCTGCATAGCCAATCCGACATAACAAACATAGTCTAAAACAATGCTATATGAAGTGTTATTATGCAGAGCATAAGCTGCCAAGCATATCTTCAGCAATCAGCAGAAATATCATATATGGCCAGAAACCACGGCAGGAAGATAGGCAGAGATGAGAGTAGAAAACCTTGATGAGCAGAACCGAGACAGCAAGAAACAGAACGAAGATGCTGCACCCGACAAGATCGACTCTGCAATGGTCAAGATCAAACAACCTGCAAAAAAAGGGCAACCCGGTGCATGTAGCTCCCGCTTGCGCAGGGTCCGAGGAAGGGTCCGAACAGAATAGACAAAAAAACATCAGTAGAAAACAATGGTATGAAGCAACACATACGAAAGCAAGAAGGTGCTGCTAGTCAGAGAAGCAAAAAAAAAAATTAGCAGCATGCACCACAAAAGCACACAGTTTCATGTTCTCGGGAAAGGGAGATGGATTCACGACTTTGTGCTTAGTATCACCAATCAAAACCAAAAAGGAAGTAACCATAAGGAAGTATTGTGGCATTCCTGGTGTTCCTGCAACCTGATCACTTATATTGCTCCCAGCTTGTACCTTCTGAAATGTCTGCCTCTTGGCCAAGATCATGATGATATTCAGATCTTCACCAAAAGGAAGTAACTTCATCGGTTCTGACCCATGCGCACATATATATCTAAAACCCAAAGCGAAAAGGAAGTAACTTCATGAGTTGTGACCTATGAGCACATACATATATCAATAGCAGCTGAAAAGAAGTCACTCTTTGAAGATTTTTACCATATGTATCCCAGCTAGACATCTTTGCTTCAAGCAAATCTTTCAGTCCTTTAGTCGCCGTCACAACTTCTTGAGTTTTTCATTGTAAAACCTACGTGGTGCAGGCAAGCATAACTACCAAGTTATTGGAAGCAACAAGAAAGAAAAGACAGTAGTATTCTAGCTAGATACTAGTAAAAGTGAAGTACCAGGTGTGTCGATGCTAAATTAACAGACTATTTAGACTCTGTTTCTAAATTTAATATATATTTATTTAAGTATAATAATCTATCTAATTTTCTCTCTCCTACCACTTATCCTCATCTCATCTATTCCTCTTCCGCACAATCCACACCCCATGTCCCTGAACTCCTCTCTCCTCTGTCCCAATTCCCACGACCAACTCCCTGAACAAATCCCAGTAAATGGTTTGAGGAGATACATTCATTGCCTTACACACTACTACACATGTATAACTGATAAATGGATGCCTATGATCCAGCTGCTCGGAATTTCTTCCAGATCATCATGTTTCTTTTAGTGCTAGCATGAACCTAATGAATGGGTGGTCTGAACCTTACATTTTTGCTGAACATAAATAGTCAAGCTCGATTGATACATACACTATGAGAGATCAACCTTGTCAACTTTGATGCTCGGATTATCTTATTATAGCTTTGAAAAACTTTCACCTGCGAAGGTCCTCATCACCACTTTACAGGTGTACCTCACCATTCTCTGCTATTAATGCCTTCTTTCTTGAACCTCATCCCGCCACTCCAATATGAAGAAAAATGCCTGACAAAGCTAGTGCAGTTGAGAACGTAGTTCAAGTAATCAGCTGCTATATCAAATATGAAAGACTTACATGTGGATGTCAGTAAATATGACCAGATTTTCAGAAAGCATGTCCTTACTCATTAATGATCTTAGGCCATGATCGTATTAGCATCCAATTGTATAAAAAAATGGAATAAGGACAACAAATATCAAACTACTTGATCAGATTGTTGCAGTTATCAATTTTTTGAAATAATGACAAAAATATCAAACTATTTGATGGGATGAATTACCAGAAAATATATGAAGAACTCGAATTGAAGCTATTCACATACAGAAGAACAACTTTTAGCAGTGTTAATAAACAACATGACCTAGATGCATGCCAAGCAATGTGAAAATGAATCTTATTTGCGAAAACATTTCTTCAACTTTAGTATGTAGCGAATATGCCTTTCCCTATGATATCAATACAATGGTGTTAGGGCATATTTCTCCCTAAGTGGTTTTGGTGATTGATGACAATGCATTTGCGGACTAATCGTGTGCATTGAGCATTTCAGATATCTCATGACTAGGCACAAGACGATTCGGTGCCCCTCGGAGTCTATTGAAGACGGTTGCTTTCTACGTTTCTTTTCGGTGGATTTGAGTCGTAGGAAAGCTGTACTATTAAGAGGGGGTCCGCCTCGGAAAGGTTAGGGTGGAATCAACACGTACACATCTGTTCTATTGCACCACCTTTCCTTCGCTTCTTTGGAGCTCCAGTCCATTTTCCATGACTGTGCATATTGAAGGCAGCAAGGTGCTTGTTTTCAGTGGCTAGCGATAGTACCGCAAGTGCCAGCGGTAGTACCGCAGTGGCTCGCGGTAGTACCGCAGGTGTGTGCGGTAGTACCGCTGTCACCATCACCTGTTGCGCGCGCATACGGTAGTAGTTGCGGATGTAGTTTTTTTTACTACCGCTCTCGGGCGGTAGTACCGCAAAACTGCGTCCGGTACTACCGTGCCGGATTTCTGCATAGTCTCTGCTTCAGCGGAGGTAGACACGGAAGTAATTTTTTACTTCCGTGTACCTCATGTGGCCATTGAAAACTACCCTGCGGTAGTACCGTAAGGACCTGCGGTAGTACCGCTCTGGCGGTTCTATCGCATGTTGCCTCGTGCAGTAGTTCATCTTCTGGTCACTACCGTGCGTGCGGTAGTACTGCACCAGGCAGCGGTAGTACCGCAAACTCTTGCGGTAGTACCGCGACGTGATGCGGTAGTACCGCAGTGCACGGGCTGAGAGTGGGGGGTAACGGGTGGATTCTTTCCCCCACTATATAAAGGGGGTCTTCTTCCCCAAGAAGACCATCTCTTCCCTTCCCAAACTCCATTGTTGCTCCAAAGCTCATTTTCCGTCGATCTCTCTCCCTAGCCAATCAAACTTGTTGATTTTCTAGGGATTGGTTGAGAAGGCCCGGATCTACACTTCCACCAAGAGAAATTTTATTCCCCCCACTAATCCCTTGTGGATCTTGTTACTCTTGGGTGTTTGAGCATCCTAGACAGTTGAGGTCACCTCGGAGCCACATTCCATTGTGGTGAAGCTCCGTGGTATCATTGGGAGCCTCCAATCAAGTTGTGGAGATAGCCCCAACCTTGTTTGTAAAGGTTCGGTCGCCGCCTTCAAGGGCACCACTAGTGGAATCACGGCATCTCGCATTGTGTGAGGGCGCGAGGAGAATACGGTGGCCCTAGTGGCTTCTTGGGGAGCATTGTGCCTCCACACCGCTCCAACAGAGACGTACTTCCCCCAAAGGGAAGGAACTTCGGTAACACATCCTCGTCTCCACCGTCTCCACTTGTGGTTATCTCTTCCCTTTACTTTGTGCAAGCTATTGTTGTGTTGTATCTCTTACTTGCACTTGTTGTTGTTGTTTGCATCATATAGGTTGCTCACCTAGTTGCACATCTAGACAACCTATTTGTTGCTTAACCTAATTGGTAGTTGCCTATTCACCCCCCATCCAGTCAACCATATCGATCCTTTCAAATGGAACTGTTGTTGTGACATCTCTCACAGATTTTGCCGGTGATATGTCGAGGACAACATAATGGATTTTTTAGATAAAGAAAGGACAACACACACATAATATGTTTTTCTAGACAAAGATGCAGATAATATGTAAGGAAACACTAACAAAGAACATGGCATAGGGCTGAGCTGAAACTTTTCAAAACCTAATGAATGAGAATATGAGATAGTACATGAATAGTAGGGCCAAGCTGCATAGCTGCAAGTTTCACTAAAGATACAGTCTGGATGATATCTCTACACCAAGAGCATCTACTGACAGAAAGAGGCTATAAAACTTACCTCCAGCAGGCATGCGGGCTGAGAAGAGCCTCTAGCACCCTAATCGCAGTGAACCGGCTGTTTGGCCATGCCAGCATTGTTGGAAATATGCCCTAGAGGCAATAATAAAATGTTTATTATTATATTTCCTTGTTCATGATAATTGTCTATTGTTCATGCTATAATTGTATTAACCAGAAACCGTAATACATGTGTGAATACATAGACCACAATATGTCCCTAGTGAGCCTCTAGTTGACTAACTCGTTGATCAATAGATGGTTGTGGTTTCCTGACCATGGACATTGGATGTCGTTGATAAAGGGATCACATCATTAGGAGAATGATGTGATGGACAAGACACAATCCTAAGCATAGCACAAGATCGTGTAGTTCGTTTGCTAAAGCTTTTCTAATGTCAAGTATCATTTCCTTAGACCATGAGATTGTGCAACTCCCGAATATCGTAGGAATGCTTTGGGTGTATCAAGCGTCACAACGTAACTGGGTGACTATAAAGGTGTACTACAGGTATCTCCGAAAGTGTCTGTTGGGTTGGCACAAATCGAGACTGGGATTTGTCACTCCGTATGACGGAGAGGTATCTCTGGGCCCACTCGGTAATGCATCATCACAATGAGCTCAATGTGACTAAGGAGTTAGTCACGGGATCATGCGTTACGGAACGAGTAAAGAGACTTGCCGGTAACAAGATTGAACGAGGTACGGGGATACCGACGATCGAATCTCGGGCAAGTAACATACTGATGGACAAAGGGAATTGTATACGGGATTGATTGAATCCCCGACATCGTGGTTCATCCGATAAGATCATCGTGGAACATGTGGGAGCCAGTATGGGTATCCAGATCCCGCTATTGGTTATTGGCCAGAGAGGTGTCTCGGTCATGTTTGCATGGTTCCCGAACCCGTAGGGTCTACACACTTAAGGTTCGGTGATGCTAGAGTTGTAATGGGAATAGTATGTGGTTACCGAAGGTTGTTCGGAGTCCCGGATGAGATCCCAGACATGACGAGGAACTCCGGAATGGTCCGGAGGTGAAGATCGATATATTGGACGAAGGTTATTGGAGTCCGAAATTGTTCTGGGAGTACCGGGTGACGACCAGCGTGACCGAAAGGAGTTTCGGAGGCCTCGGCAAGTGTTGGGGGGCCTTATGGGCCAAGGGGAGGGGGCACACCAGCCCACTAAGGGGCTGTGCGCCCCTCCCACCCCATCTCACGTAACCTGGAGTGGTGGGGGCGCCTCCCCTAGGGCAGCCGCCCCTCCCGGCTTGGGGGGCAAGTTTCCTAGGGGTGGGGGCGCCCAAACCCATCTAGGGTTTCCCCTGTGGCCGCCGCCCCTCCCCTAGGGAAACCCTAGGGCGCCTCCTCCTCCCCCCCTTCCCCTATATATAGTGAGGGATAGAGAGGGCTGCAACACCCCTTCCCCGGGCGCAGCCCTCCCTCCTCCTACACCTCCTCCTCCTCCGTAGTGCTTGGCGAAGCCCTGCCGGAGAACCACGAGCTCCACCACCACGCCGTCGTGCTGCTGGAGTTCTCCCTCAACTTCTCCTCTCCCCTTGCTGGATCAAGAAGGAGGAGACGTCCCCGGGCTGTACGTGTGTTGAACGCGGAGGCGCCGTCCGTTCGGCGCTTGGATCGGATCTTCCGCGATTTGGATCGCCGCGAGTACGACTCCATCAACCGCGTTCTTGTAACGCTTCCGCTTAGCGATCTTCAAGGGTATGAAGATGCACTCCCTCTCTCTCGTTGCCAGCATCTCCTAGATTGATCTTGGTGACACGTAGGAAATTTTTGAATTATTACTACGTTGCCCAACAGTGGCATCATGAGCTAGGTCTATGCGTAGATTCTATGCACGAGTAGAACACAAGTAGTTGTGGGCGATGATTTGGTCAATTTGCTTACCGTTACTAGTCCTATCTTGATTCGGCGGCATTGTGGGATGAAGCGGCCCGGACCGACCTTACACGTACGCTTACGTGAGACAGGTTCCACCGACTGACATGCACTTGATGCATAAGGTGGCTAGCGGGTGTCTGTCTCTCCCACTTTAGTCGAATCGGATTCGATGAAGAGGGTCCTTATAAAGGGTAAATAGCAATTGGCATATCACCATTGTGGCTTTTGTGTAGGTAAGAAACGTTCTTGCTAGAAACCCATAGCAGCCACGTAAAACATGCAACAACAATTAGAGGACGTCTAACTTGTTTTTGCAGGGTATGCTATGTGATGTGATATGGCTAAAAGGATGTGATGAATTATATATGTGATGTATGAGATTGATCATGTTCTTGTAATAGGAATCACGACTTGCATGTCGATGAGTATGACAACCGGCAGGAGCCATAGGAGTTGTCTTAATTTATTGTATGACCTGCGTGTCAATGAAAATGCCATGTAATTACTTTACTTTATTGCTAACCGTTAGCCATAGTAGTAGAAGTAATAGTTGGCGAGACAACTTCATGAAGACACGATGATGGAGATCATGATGATGGAGATCATGGTGTCATGCCGGTGATGATGGTGATCATGCCGCGCCTCGAAGATGGAGATCAAAGGCACAAGATGATATTGGCCATATCATGTCACTTTATGATTTGCATGTGATGTTTGTCATGTTTACATCTTATTTGCTTAGAACGACGGTAGCATAAATAAGATGATCCCTCACTAAAAATTTCAAGAAATGTGTTCCCCCTAACTGTGCACCGTTGTGAAGGTTCATTGTTTCGAAGCACCACGTGATGATCGGGTGTGATAGATTCTAACGTTCGCATACAACGGGTGTAAGCCAGATTTACACATGCGAAACACTTAGGTTGACTTGACGAGCCTAGCATGTACAGACATGGCCTCGGAACACGAGAGACCGAAAGGTCGAACATGAGTCGTATAGTAGATGCGATCAACATGGAGATGTTCACCGTTGATGACTAGTCCGTCTCACATGATGATCGGACACGGCCTAGTCGATTCGGATCATGTATCACTTAGATGATCAGAGGGATGTCTATCTATGTGGGAGTTCATTAAATAATTTGATTAGTTGAACTCATTATCATGAACATAGTCTAAATTGTCTTTGCAAATTATGTTGTAGATCAATAGCTCGCGCTTTAGCTCCCTGTTTTAATACGTTCCTAGAGAAAGACTAAGTTGAAAGATATTGTGAGCAATTGTGCAGACTAGGGCCGTAGTCTGAGGATTGTCCTCACTGCTACACAGAAGGCTTCTATCCTTGATGCACCGCTCCATGTGCCAACTCCTCTAGCATCGTCTGTGGATGTTGTGAACATCTGGCAGACACGTTCTGATGACTACTTGATAGTTTAGTGCGCCATGCTTTACGGCTTAGAATCGGGGCTCCAAAGGCGTTTTTGAATGCCATGGAACATATGAGATGTTCCAAGAGCTGAAATTGGTATTTCAGGCTCATGCCCGTGTTGAGAGGTTTGAGACCTCTGACAAGATCTTTGCCTACAAGATGGAGGATAATAACTCAGCAGTGAGCATGTGCTCAGAATGTCTGGGTACTTCAATCGCTTGAATCAAGTGGGAGTTAACCTTCCAGATAAGAGAGTGATTGACAGAGTTCTCCAGTCACTATCACCAAGCTACTAGAGCTTCGTGATGAACTATAACATGCAAGGGAAGATGATCCTGGAGCTGTTCGTCGTGCTTAAGGCCGTAAAGGTAGAAATCAAGAAGGAGCATCAAGTGTTGATGGTTAACAAGACCACTGGTTTCAAGAAGGGTAAGGGCAAGAAGGGAAACTTCATGAATGGCAAACCAGTTGCTGCTCCAGTGAGGAAACCCAAGAACCCAAACCCGAGACGAAGTGCTTCTATTAGGGGAACGGTCACTGGTAGCGGAACTGCCTCAAATACTTGGTAGATAAGAAGGCTGGCAACTTCAACAAAAGTATATTTGATATATGTGTTATTGATGTGTACCTTACTAGTTCTACTAGTAGCACCTGGGTATTAGATACCGGTTTAGTTGCTAATATTGGTAACTCGAAACAAAAGCTACGGAATAAACGGAGACTAGCTAAGGGCGAGGTAACGATGTGTGTTGGAAGTGTTTCCAAGGTTGATGTGATCACCATCACACGCTCCCTCTACCTTCGGGATTAGTGTTGAACCTAGATAAATGTTGTTTGCATTGGTGTCTGAATTGAGCATGAACATGATTAGATCATGTTTATTGCAATACGGTTATTCATTTAAGTCAGAGAATAATGGTTATTCTGTTTACATGAATAACACCTTCTATGGTCATGCACCCAATGTGAATGGTTTATTGAATCTCGGTCGTAGTGATACACATGTTCATAACATTGATGCCAAAAGATATAGAGTTGATAATGATAGTACCACTTTCTTGTGGCACTGCCGCTTAGGTCATATTGGTGTAAAGCGCATGAAGAACCTCCATGCCGATGGACTTTTGAAGTCACTTGATTTTGAATCACTTGACACATGCGAACCATGCCTCGTTGGCAAGATGACTAAAACCCCGTTTTTTTGGAACAATAGAACGGGCAAGTGACTTGTTGGAAATCATACATGCTGATGTGTGCGGTCCGATGAGTGTTGACGCGTGCGGTGGATATCATTATTTTCTCACCTTCACTGATGAATTGAGTATATATGGGCATGTTTACTTAATAAAGCATAAGTCTGAAACGTTTGAAAAGTTCAAGCAATTTCAGAGTGAAGTTGAGAATCATCGTAACAAGAAGATCAAGTTCCTACGATATGATCAAGGGGAGAGTATCTGAGTTATGAGTTTGGCAATCACTTAAGACAAGGTGGAATTGTTTCACAGTTGACGCCACCTGGAACACCATAGCGTAATGGTGTGTCCGAACGTCGTAATCGCACTCTATTGGATATGGTGCGATCTATGATGTCTCTTACTGATCTACCGCTATCGTTTTGGGGTTATGCATTAGAGACAACTACATTCACTTTAAATAGGGCACCATCTAAGTCCGTGGAGACGACACCGCATGAACTATGGTTTGGCAAGAAACCTAAGTTGTCGTTTCTTAAGGTTTGGGGCTGCAGGCTTCAGCCAGAAAAGCTCGAACCCAAAGCGGATAATTGTGTCTTCATAGAATACCCAAAGAAGACTATTGGGTACACCTTCTATCTCAGATCTAAGGGCAAAGTGTTTGTCGCTAAGAACAGGTCCTTTCTCGAGAAAGAGTTTCTCTCGAAATAATTGAGTGGGAGGAAGATAGAACTTGATGAGGTTGTTGAACCTTCACTCCAACCAGAGAGTAGCGCAGCACAGAAAGATGTTTCTGTGGCACCTACGTCAGTTGAAGATAAAGCTAATGATGATGATCATGAAGCTTCAGATCAAGTTACTATCGAACCTCGTAGGTCGACAAGGGTGTCTACAACTTCTGAGTGGTAACCCTGTCTTAAAGGTCATGTTGTTGAACAACGGTGAACCTACGAGCTATGGAGAAGCGATGGTGGGCCCAGATTCCAACAAATGGCTAGGAGCCATGAAATCCGAGATAGGATCCATGTATGAGAACAAAGTATGGACTTTGGTGGACTTGCCCGTTGATCGGCAAGCCATTGAGAATAAATGGATCTTTAAGAAGAAGACAGACGCTGATGGTAATGTCACCATTTATGAAGCTCGACTTATCTCAAAGAAGTTTCCGACAAGTTCAAGGAGTTGACTGTGATGAGACTCTCTCAATCATAGCGATGCTAAAGTCTGTTAGAATTATGTTAGTAGTTGCTGCATTTTCATTTACGAAATATGGCAGATGGATGTCAAAACAAAGTTTCCTTGACGGTTTTCGTGAGGAAAGGATGTATGTGATACAACCAGAAGGTTTTGTCAATCCTAAGGATGCTAAAAGGTATGCAAGCTCCAGCGATCCTTCTATGAACTGGAGCAAGCATCTCGGAGTTGGAAGATACACTTTGATGAGGTGATCAAAGTTTTTGGGTTTATACAAAGTTTGCAAGAAACTTGTATTTACAAGAAAGTGAGTGGGAGCACTACGACATTTCTGATAAGTATATGTGAATGACATATTGTTGATCGGAAATGATGTAGAATTTCTGGAAAGCATAAAGGGTTGTTTGAATGGAGTTTTTCAAAGGAAGACCTGGGTAAAACTGCTTACATGTTGGGTATCAAGATCTATAGAGATAGATCAAGATGCCTGATAAGACTTTCACAGTGCACATACCTTGACATGATTTTGAAGGAGTTCAAAATGGATCAGTCAAAGAAGGAGTTCTTGCCTGAGTTGTAAGGTGTGAAGTTAAGACTTAAAGCTCGACCATGGCAGAAGAAAGAGAAAGGACGAAGGTCGTCCCCTATGCCTTAGCCATAGGCTCTATACGATATGCCATGCTGTGTACCGCACCTGATATGTGCCTTGCCACGTGTCTGGCAAGGGGGTACAAGAGTGATCCAGGAGTGGATCATTGGATAGCGGTCAAAATTGTCCTTAGAGGAATAAGGAAATGTTTCTCGGTTATGGAGGTGATAAAGAGTTCGGCGCAAAGGGTTACGTCGATGCAAGCTTTAACACCTATCTGGATAACTCTGAGTAGCAAACCGGATACGTATAGTGGAGCAACCATTTGGGATAGCTCCAAGTGGAGTGTGGAACCAGCATCTACAATATGACCTAGAGATTTGCAAAGTACATACGGATCTGAATATTGCAGACCCGTTGACTAAACCTCTTCCACGAGCAAAACATGATCAGCACTAGAACACTATGGGTGTTTGATTCATCACAATGTAACTAGATTATTGACTCTAGTGCAAGTGGGAGACTGTTGGAAATATGCCCTAGAGGCAATAATAAAATGTTTATTATTATATTCCCTTGTTCATGATAATTGTCTATTGTTCATGCTATAATTGTATTAACCGGAAACCGTAATACATGTGTGAATACATAGACCACAATATGTCCCTAGTGAGCCTCTAGTTGACTAGCTCGTTGATCAATAGATGGTTGTGGTTTCCTGACCATGGACATTGGATGTCGTTGATAACTGGATCACATCATTAGGAGAATGATGTGATGGACAAGACCCAATCCTAATCATAGCACAAGATCGTGTAGTTCGTTTGCTAAAGCTTTTCTAATGTCAAGTATTATTTCCTTAGACCATGAGATTGTGTAACTCCCGGATACCGTAGGAATGCTTTGGGTGTATCAAACGTCACAACGTAACTGGGTGACTATAAAGGTGCACTACAGGTATCTCCGAAAGTGTCTGTTGGGTTGGCACGAATCGAGACTGGGATTTGTCACTCCGTATGACGGAGAGGTATCTTTGGGCCCACTCGGTAATGCATCATCACAATGAGCTCAATGTGACTAAGGAGTTAGTCACGGGATCATGCGTTACGGAATGAGTAAAGGGACTTGCCGGTAATGAGATTGAATGAGGTACGGGGATACCGATGATCGAATCTCGGGCAACTAACATACCGATGGACAAAGGGAATTGTATACGAGATTGATTGAATCCCCGACATCGTGGTTCATCCGATAAGATCATCGTGGAACATGTGGGAGCCAGTATGGGTATCCAGATCCGGCTATTGGTTATTGGCCAGAGAGGTGTCTCGGTCATGTCTGCATGGTTCCCGAACCCGTAGGGTCTACACACTTAAGGTTCGGTGATGCTAGAGTTGTAATGGGAATAGTATGTGGTTACCGAAGGTTGTTCGGAGTCCCGGATGACATCCCGAACGTGACGAGGAACTCCGGAATGGTCCGGAGGTGAAGATCGATATATTGGACGAAGGGCATTGGAGGCCGGAATTGTTCTCGGAGTACCGGGTGACGACCAGTGTGACCGAAAGGAGTTTCGGAGGCCTCGGCAAGCGTTGGGGGGCCTTATGGGCCAAGGGGAGGGGGCACACCAGCCCACTAAGGGGCTGTGCGCCCTTCCCACCCCATCTCACGTAACCTGGAGAGGTGGGGGCGCCTCCCCTAGGGCAGCCGCCCCTCCCGGCTTGGGGGGCAAGTTTCCTAGGGGTGGGGGCGCTCAAACCCATCTAGGGTTTCCCCTGTGGCCGCCGCCCCTCCCCTAGGGAAACCCTAGGGTGCCTCCTCCTCCCCCCTTCCCCTATATATAGTGAGGGATAGAGAGGGCTGCAACACCCCTTCCCCGGGCGCATCCCTCCCTCCTCCTACACCTTCTCCTCCTCCGTAGTGCTTGGCGAAGCCCTGCCGGAGAACCACGAGCTCCACCACCACGCCATCGTGCTGCTGGAGTTCTCCCTCAACTTCTCCTCTCCCCTTGCTGGATCAAGAAGGAGGAGATGTCCCCGGGCTGTACGTGTGTTGAACATGGAGGCGCCGTCCGTTCGGCGCTTGGATCGGATCTTCCGCGATTTGGATCGCCGCGAGTACGACTCCATCAACCGCGTTCTTGTAACGCTTCCGCTTAGCGATCTTCAAGGGTATGAAGATGCACTCCCTCTCTCTCTCGTTGCCAGCATCTCCTAGATTGATCTTGGTGACATGTAGGAAATTTTTGAATTATTTCTACGTTCCCCAACAAGCATGTCCCAGCCTCCCTACTCACCACCCCGCGCGGTACCTCACGTACTGTACTGAGAAGCACACAACGATGTACCTATCACACTCAAATCGAGCACACAGACTTACTAAAATTATTAATGCACATCTCATCAAACATCTCGGCAGTATGAGGCTTACAGGATGGCGTGTGCTGTGTGAGGAAGAAAGGATGTGGAGTCCTCATAAAGTGGGTCATCCGGCAAAATATCCATTGTGAAATTTAAGCAGAAAATCAATATGTAGTTGTGCTATTTCTAGTTCAGTGCATAAACTAATTTGGGTTTACTCTCTCAAATAAAACCAATGATTAATTGTAAGAAACAACATTTAGATAGAAAACATTATATCTCAAACATTCTACCAGTTTGTGGTTTAATAGATCAACAAAACCAATGGTATATGATGCTTCCCCTATGCACCAGTATCACATTGCAAAAGGGACAAATTACTCACTGATAAACTGTAACACCCCATGTCATTAGCCACAGTGATCACTTTTGATAATGACAAGTCAGCTAGGTTAACAGTGCATAATCATCATTGCATCATATTGCATTTCAAACTTCTAATTCAAACTTCAATTAAATTCAAAGTGGAAAATAAAAGTTGTTCAAGTCAGAAACTAAATTGTTCATTAAATAGCAAGTAAATCAGAGATGATTCTAAAATTGAAGCCAACATTATTGGAATTGGGTAAGTGACTCAAACATCCTCAAACAGTGACTAAAGACAATATTTATTAACCTTTTATTTAATCTAAATTAAATATGAAATTATGTTTTACCCAAACTAGTTTTTGGAGTTAGGGTATAATGCACTGCTAATTGTGAGCTAGGTCACTGATTTTGTAAAAGTCATTTTGTGGCCTAACTATTTACAAAACAGAAAAATAAGAGAAAAGGAAATAAGAAAAGGAAAATAAAACAGAAAAAATAAAAGAAAAACAAAACCCCTGGCCCAACTGGGCCACAGCCCAGCCGGCCGGCCCACTCCGTCGCCCCCTGGCCTATATGGCCTGCCCTCCCCACCACCGTAACCCTAACCCACACCCCGCTCCCCATTCCCCCACCCGATCCAGATCGGGGCACGCCCCCAATGCCGCCCCACTCCCGACGACGCCGCCGTCTCGTCCCCGCCGTCGCTCGCCGGATCGCGTCCCCGATGGCCTCCCCGAGCCGCTTCATCGCGCCTCGACGCCCATGCATCTACAACGGGGGTGAGCCTCGCCTGCTTGGCCCCGTCTTCTCCTCCTTCCCCGCGCGTGCGCTCGACCCCGTGCCGCGCACCGCGCGGCCTCGCCGCCATCGCTCCGCCGTACTGCCCCGGCCTCGCCCCCACACCGCGTGCCTTCCCCCGAGCCGCCGCGCGGCTGCGTGCTGCTCGCGCCCCTCGCCGGCGCTGCTCTCCTCCGTGTAACATCCCCAGATCCTCACCATGTTGATAAGCTCATTAGACAGCCATGTCATCATGATCATCTTCCAAAAATTGCATTTGAAAATAATTCAGCTTCAATCCAAAATTTCAAAATGCAAGTCAATTATTATTTCTTCAAATGGCAAAACTAAAATGTTCATAATGCTGCAAATAATTCCAAGGCCATTATAAAATTGAAACCAATATTTTTGGAGTTCCCAAATTGCCCCTGGAAATTATTTAGTGTTTCAGCAGCATCTAAATATGCCCTTTTCAATTTTCAACAATTCCTCTTACTTCCAAAATATTTGTGGCAGTGCCTAAATTCACCAAGGAATTAAACGGGCACTTCTCATATTTTTTTTCCCAAGTGCAATAGACGCCCAAAATAAATCTTTCCCCTATCTGTTTATCAAATAAAAAGAAAGCAGAAAACAGAATAAAGAAAAGAGGCCCGCAGGCCACTTACCTGTTACTGGGCCGAGTCGGCCCAACCCACACCTCCACCTACCTTCCGCCTCGCTGTCGCGCTCGCCATGGTCGCCGCGCGTCCACCGCCCGCAGCTCGCCACGCCGACGAGGCAGACGGGCGAGGGGATAAGGGAAACCCCCATCCCTTCCCCCTGGTCACTCCCTCCATTCTTCCCTCTTCTCCCTCACACGCTCATCCGCTTCCCCTCCTCAGATCCCCTTCTCCACTTTGCCCGAACACGCGCGTCGCCGTCCACCTTGCTCCGGCGTGGCCACCGGCCACCACGCGCGTCACCGCTAAGACGTAGACCCTCACCGCCGTCTGCTACTCCCCCTGGTGCCATCCTCAGGAGCTCGGAGGCGCTAGAGCGCCGTCACGCCGACGACTTCAACCTCTGTCCGCCCGGGACCACCGTACGCCGCCGACTCCGATTCGAGCCCCCCTGCTGCTACAAAACTTCCAAGGGCCACCTTGAGCCGCCCGGTGAGCCGCGCGACCTCTCCCTCCCTATTTGCGACTCGGGTCGATGCCGCTCGTCGCGTGCCCGTACAAGCCCGAAGCTCGCCGTCCGCCATTGCCGCCGCGCACGTGCTCCCGAGCCTCTGCTGCCTCGTCCGACCGCCCCAATGTGCTCCTGGTGCTCCGCAACCCCTGTCTAGCTACTTAGCATGCTCGAAGGCGAGCCGTAGCCATGCGCCCGTGCTGGCCCGACGCACAGCCGCCGCAGACCTCGTCGCCGGCCGTTATTCCGGTGACCATTTGGTACATCTCCGCCACCATTCGACAACGCTCGATCCTGGGTTTCAAATGCCTCAAACCACATGCGAAATGAGGCACCGTGGCGAGCGCACGGTGCTCGTCCGCCGTCGGGAAGGGCCTCGCCGGCTTAACTCCGGCGACGCTGACGTGGCGCTGTCATTAGCCCACTAATGACGCGCCTAATCTACCCCAGTGACACTGACAATGGGGCCCACTGCTTAATTAAACCGGCGGTTAAAATAAATAAAGCACAGTTTAAAACGTAAGACACTGCCACGCGGGCCCAACTGGACCCACTGCCCAGTCAACTCTGACCCAGTCAACTGCTGACTGTGCAGTTGACTGGGCCCACCGTCAGCCTCTCTGGTGCACACCGGGTGTTGTGCAATGGGTGCACCCAGTAATTTCCTGTGCATTTTTTAAATTAGATTAAATCTAGAAATTCCAGAAATTTGTTTAAATCTTTATAAATTCATAGAAAATAATCCGTAGCTCGGATCAAAAAACATGATACATTAAAGTTGCTCAGAATTTCAAGACGAATCCGAATACGCTCTCCGTTTGTCTGTCACACACCCCTAACTATCTGAACATGTAACCGTCCCCTCCGGTTCGTTTGACTCACAGACGTCTGGAACCGGGAAAACTTTCCCGGTAAATTCCCGCTTCGTCCGTAGCACTTAGCATAGCATTAGGGCACCCCCTGCATTGCGTACTACCGTGCCTTGCTATGTGATTGTTTTGTTGCCATGTATTTATATTGTTTCTTCTCCCCCTTTCTTCCCGATAGACTGCGAGAGCGCTGATGATCCGGTGGACAACTACCTCACCGTAGAAGATCCACTTTTGTATGCAACGCTTCCAGGAAAGCACCCCCCTTTTTGAGCATTCCGATATCGCCCATTCTCTTCTCTCTTATGCTTGCATTATAATCTGTTGCTGTTACTGTATCCTATATCTGCTGCATAGCCTGTTTACTTGTAAACTGCTTAGAATAGGTTGGGTAGAGACCATCAGAGACCCCCACTTAACCCGACTGCCCCGCTGGATGATCAAAAGACCCGAGCAACGGGATCGAAGACCAGGCCCCGACACCGCATGACACTTCCCTTACTTGCTCGACACTACTGGGTTACTATCAAGTGCCGAGGGTGATACCTCGTCAGCACTTCTGATGATAACCTTGTAGGTTAGTTAATCGGTCGTGGTCAGTGAGGGTGATTCCTCCTACACCACCCCCGAAACCGACACTATCGTGCAACTCCTCAAGAGTGGACCTCGAGGGTGATTCCTCTTACATTCACCTTGACGATTATGTCAGGTGGGGATCCAACGAGGGTGATGCCTCGGATTCCTTCTTGATGCGGTAGCCACACGGATGCCTTACATTACTGATATTACTGTTCATACTGGATAAAGACGGGTCGGCCCTGAGGGGTACCCGCGCGAGCTTAATGGCGAGTGATGTGGACTCGGGTGGACCTGGAGGGTGCCCGAGAGTTGAACACGAGGCGTGGTCGGGCATTCTTAGCCCTTGCCGTAAGTCCTCGAGACGGGGCGACGGGGTCACATCTTTCGTGAGTCTCTGCTCGTTACCGCGCGCTCCTAATCCACTAACGGTTTGGATATTTGATCTGAGGGGCCTCTGGCCTGATAGCACTAACCATCACGTGGGCATAGTATGGGCGTTCTGCGTCATATACTTCAGCCGGAGCTTAATGGATGTCAGTGACTGAGCAGCGCACGCCGAGTTGGACTGGTTACACAACTGCGCGTGTATTAGGGGGTTGCTAGGTCTGCTCTCGGCTGTGAACGTAACGCGCAGGAGTTCCCGGGGCGAAGGCCCAAGACCCCTGGGGGCATAGGTTAGTCCGGCGTGCTGACCTCTCTGTTAAGTATTCGGTCGGGTTGCGGCGTATCGTTTGGCCGAGGCCGGGCATGACCCAGAAAAGTGTGTCCGGCCGGAGTTAATCGAGCGTGGTGGGTAACTTGGTGCACCCCTGCAGGGAAGAACTAATCTATCGATAGCCTGTCCTACGGTAACGGACACTCGGAGTTGTATCCCGATCGGTACAACTAGAACTTGAGATGATACTGGATAGTATGGCTCTGGGATTGCTTTCTCGCAGGGAGTCGAGAAAGGATCTCAGGCCGAGGTTGATAACACTACTACTACTTTACTTTATGCTAATCTACACTCTTCTAATGCTGCAAGACTGCTGAAGATGTTGAAGATGCTAGTCTTCGACAGGACTAGGCTTTCCCTTCTATTCTGGCATTTCTGCAGCCCAGTCCACCTATTCAGCCTCCCTTTGATAATGTTGCATATGTAGTGTAGATTTTTGCTTGCTGAGTACTTCGGATGAGTACTCATGTTTGTTTTACTTTATTTTTCCCCCATATCCTTTTGATGCCACCAGACGACGGAGCCCCTGAGTTAGCTGCTCCCGCCGACGGCTACTACTACTACTACCCTCCTGGCGAGTACTACTACGAGGAGCCGACCAATGACCAGGAGTAGGTTTGGAGGGTCCTATGCAGGAGGTCTACGCCTTTCGATCGTAGAGTTTTATTTTGCCCCGCCTTTATAAAGGCTTATCTCTGTTCCTGTAATATATCTGTACCCAGATATCTGATGCTTCCGCTGATACTTGTATGCCATCGAGCTATGTATTCGAGCCCTCGAGGCCCTAGCTTGTAATATAAAGCTTGTATGAATTTATTTATGTTTTAGAGTTGTGTTGTGATATCTTCAAGTGAGTCCTTAGGCTTGATCGTGTGCATTTGCGTGTATGGTTAGTGCACGATTAAGCTGGGGTCATCACAGGTTGGTATCAGAGCCGACTGCCTCTAGGAATCCCCCTTTCCAACTCCTTGGTCGAAGTTGAGTCTAGTGGTCCAAAACTGTTTTACTAACTTGGTTGTGTGGCTTACGGGCCCACGTCGCCAATTGGGTGGAATTAGGATCTTTTATTCCTCGTCTATACTCTGGGAACTCTGATCTCTCTTCTATTTGGGTTAAATGATTATGCTAACCCTGGCATTAGGTTCTCGTAACCACTCCATCCCAGAGAGCCCCTTCACCA
The DNA here is from genome assembly GCA_011799875.1 of Thinopyrum elongatum. Taxonomy (NCBI): domain Eukaryota; kingdom Viridiplantae; phylum Streptophyta; class Magnoliopsida; order Poales; family Poaceae; genus Thinopyrum; species Thinopyrum elongatum. The sequence continues at coordinate 281,522,131 of CM022301.1, forward strand.
CAGATGATCGACTATTTCATCAGAAGACTCTGAAGATACTCCTCATTGATTCCTGAGACCTTGTGCCCACTGCTTTGCAGTTCCTGGCCACCGATAAACTCTGATGGATAACTAGTTACAACTGTCGCTCATATATTCGTTCCAGTTACTCTCGGGTTTCATCCGACCTATCGAAATACTATCCGACATTTCGAGAATTCTCTGAACCTACTGCTTTGCAGTTCCTTTCTGCATGAACACACCTATGAATAAATCCTCATACTTACACGGGGTCCGTTCATCCCCAATTGCTCAAGTGCTTTCCGGAACACAATTAATTGCTATTTATTCTTCCGATAATCCTTTGCAGCCTATTGCTCTTGAAATTCCTGCACGCTTGTCTTATGGTTAATTCCATATGTCTAGTAATCCCCGTCAACATCCTTTGCCAATTACCATTTTGAATCCCCTGGATCAATCTGCTGCGAATGTTCGCCATCTTCAGTCGATTCCTAGAATTTGTTCTTCTGGCTCAGTCAGCATTCCGGACATGAGCTGCTTCTCAGCCAATCAAGTATCGATTGATTGTCCAACTAAGCATGTACAAATCACTCGTCCCTCTGCCCAGGTAAACTAAATGACATCCCTGGCTTTGGAAATCGTGAACCCTCTGAATTTTATACTTGGGTTGTTCAAGTGCTTCCTTAATCAGATGTGCTTGCCTCCCGTCCTTCCTCGGGGAACTCTCAGGTGGAACCAATTGTTAAAACCTTACCCCGTTAGTTCCCACGGATCACTTGATTCCTTTTCTGGACAATTATCCAACCAATTCTTTTCTATTCTAAGAACCTTATCGGTTCCTTCCCCATTGACATTGCCTTTGGCACTGAAGCATCCTCTACTTCTTGCCGTCTGTATATCCACCCTGCTTGCATGGCGCGGAAAGGCAGTGCATTCCTTCTCCATATTGACTTGGGACTGACTACTGGCCAGGACATGTCCCGAAACCATGGGTGGAGATCTCTGCAAGACGGAACGCTAAAGCTGTCCATCTAGTTCTATTCAACCTACTCGTATTTTGATCAGAGCTTTTGCTTCTAATCCTTCGTTTCTGAACCATAACTCCTTCGTACTTAAACGTCGGATTGTTCCGATGTTTCTACAATCTGATGCCGTTACATTCTTTCTTCTTCTGGTTGAGTACCGCTACTCACGACAGATCCGATGTCGTCTACCTGATCTTTCGTTGGATTATTATCCGACAATGTTATTCATCTTCTATCTTTGAGAGTTCTTCCCCTGTTACAATTGCCTTCGGCAATGCGGTATCATTTAATTCTTTTCTTCCATATCCAATTTTGAAATGTAGTTTGTTGCTTCTATAAGCGTGTGGTATAGATCCATAAAAATGCCCCTATGGGTAGTGTCTATGCATTCGCTAGCTGAGAGAACCCTCAAGGCTTCATGTGCCATACCTTCTGATATTCCACCACTTAAACTTTCAAACTCTAAACCTTCTTAACAAAGAGCGGTGAATGAGAAGTTGTTCATTGAAGAAGTGGGAGTTGACCTTGAACCTTTGTTTTCATGCCCATGGACCCGATGTAGAACTTATCATGGAAGCTGCTCGTAAAATAATTATTTCTTTGGTACAAGTTCATCTTGAATCTGTGAATTGATCCTTTGCAGTCGTCGTTCCGACCATACGTTCTCCTTGATTCCATTTCCTGGGTAAGTTAAAATACTTGTCCTCTGCAGATCATTTCACCCGTCCAACCTCTACTCCGATTTACCTTCCGGTATTACCCCTAGTACTTATTACTGGGAAGTTTATTACCCCATCACATCATTTCTAGCCTGACCGGCTGCATATCTATCGTGCTAATCCTAACCGTGCTACTGGGTCCTCCTTTCCAGTGCATATTTTGGCAGTGAGTTAAGTAAGTATCAAACTTTCATCACCCTATCATTTTGCTTGCACAGCCTGAGTTCGAGCATAATATCCGTGGTTCCATTGACCTTGAACTTTATTCCATCTGCTTTGGTCATTTTGCTGATCAAATTCATCTTCTTGTAACCTCTCGACAAATACGTCGTGATCAGCATCAACATTTTGACTTCTGATGAGATGTCAATTGAAATTCATGATAAGAAGTATCATCCTTGCCCCGCGATGATTTGTAATATCATCGACCTCCCTCTTGTCTTCTTTCTAACACATGTTTGATCATGTCTTGCTTATACACTGATCCCCTAACTAATCTCGCAATTGTTCCTTGAGTAATTCTTGTGATCTTCAACTCCAACCCTTACTTGAAACACCGTGTTATTGCTACCTCGAAGCATGATAGTGGTATTCCGAATATCAACAAGAACATTGGAAGCACATTGCCAAATGTTTCTCGATCAAATATCCAAACACCGTTGCATGGGTAACATCATGATTCTTTCTTGGCCCCTCTATCTAAATGCTTTTGAACTTGCTGTCCCATCATGAATATCATGCTCCGCCTTTCCTTGGGAAGGATATACTCCCAATCCTGGTGTGCAAACACATTTTCCTTTCCATTGTTCTGTTTAATCTGATAATCACATTTTCCTTTCCATTGTTTTGTTTAACCCTTCTTGTGATCTATATGATATAAGCAGAAACAGTTCCCTGCTTATGAAAAACACCTCGATGTACAACCTTGTCAGTGTGAATCTGTTACTATTGCTGATGACATTCCGGTAACCACCGATGGACGAGAACTTTGCCTAGTGGTCCGCCTTGTTTTAACGAGCAGGAAAATGGTTCTCTTCGTCCCTCGCCCTTGGTACCGACGTTGTTGCCGACATATCTGACAGACTATCATCTGACATACCTTGTTGTCATGACCGGTAAAATGTCACCGTCCTCTCTACTATTGATCGACCCTCATCACAATTCCACAGGATCGGAACCTGACTCTCCTGAACAACCTTGATTCTGAAACAATCTTGCATTTAGCTTCGTATCATATCACGAGCCACTCTCCGAGAGATGAACTATTCCCGATGCTCTGAACCCCTTTTTCATACTCTGTTCAGGAATCGATCGGATGTTCATTCACTTGAAACTTTCCATTATACCTTCATACTTTGCTCTCGATGTTTCCTTAAGTTTCAGCTCGAGAGATACTTCCTGTCGCATTCCCTAAATAGTTCCCCAGATAATCAATCCTACAAAGATCAGTTCTCCCGAAGTTACCATTTACTTCCCCACTTAAATCTCGCGACGAGATTTCTTGTAGTGGAGGAGATTTGTAACATCCCCAGATCCTCACCATGTTGATAAGCTCATTAGACAACCATGTCATCATGATCATCTTCCAAAAATTGCATTTGAAAATAATTCAGCTTCAATCCAAAATTTCAAAATGCAAGTCAATTATTATTTCTTCAAAGTGCAAAACTAAAATGTTCATAATGCTGCAAATAATTCCAAGGCCATTATAAAATTGAAACCAATATTTTTGGAGTTCCCAAATTGCCCCTGGAAATTATTTAGTGTTTCAGCAGCATCTAAATATGCCCTTTTCGATTTTCAACAATTCCTAGACAATTCCTCTTACTTCCAAAATATTTGTGGCAGTGCCTAAATTCACCAGGGAATTAAAGGGGCAATTCTCATATTTTTTTCCCAAGTGCAATAGATGCCCAAAATAAATATTTCCCCTCTTTGTTTATCAAATAAAAAGAAAGCAGAAAACAGAATAAAGAAAAGAGGCCCGCAGGCCACTTACCTGTTACTGGGCCGAGTCGGCCCAGCCTACACCTCCACCTACCTTCCGCCTCGCTGTCGCGTTCGCCATGGTCGCCGCGCCTCCACCACCCGCAGCTCGCCACGCCGACGAGGCAGACGGGCGAGGGGATAAGGGCAACCCCATTCCCTTCCCCCTGTCACTCCCTCCATTCTTCCCTCTTCTCCCTCGCGCGCTCATCCGCTTCCCCTCCTCAGATCCCCTTCTCCACTTCGCCCAAACGCGCCCGTCGCCATCCACCTTGCTCCGGCGTGGCCACCGGCCACCTCGCGCGTCACCGCCAAGACGTAGACCCTCACCGCCGTCCGCTACTCCCCCTGGTGCCATCCGCAGGAGCTCGGAGGTGCTAGAGCGCCGTCACGCCGACGACTTCAACCTCTGTCCGCCCGGGACCACCGTACTCCGCCGACGCCGATTCGAGCTCCCCTGCTGCTACAAAACTTCCAAGGGCCACCTTGAGCTGCTCGGTGAGCCGCGCGACCTCTCCCTCCCTATTTGCGACTCGGATCGATGCCGCTCGTCGCGTGCCCGTACAAGCCCGAAGCTCGCCATCCGCCATTGCCACCGCGCACGTGCTCCCAAGCCTCTGCTGCCTCGTCCGACCGCCCTAATGTGCTCCTGGTGCTCCGCAACCCCTGTCTAGCTACTTAGCGCGCTCGAAGGCGAGCCGTAGCCATGCGCCCGTGCTGGCCCGACACGCAGCCGCCGCAGACCTCGTCGCCGGCCGTTATTCCGGCGACCATTTGGTACATCTCCGCCACCATTCGACAGTGCTCGATCCTCGGTTTCAAATGCCGCAAACCACACGCGAAATGAGGCACCGTGGCGAGCGCACGGTGCTCGTCCGCCGTCGGGAAGGGCCTCACCGGCTTAACTCCGGCGATGCTGACGTGGCGCTGTCATTAGCCCACTAATGACGCACCTAATCTACCCCAATGACACTGACAATGGGGCCCACTGCTTAATTAAACCAGCGGTTAAAATAAATAAAGCACAGTTTAAAACGTAAGACACTGCCACGCGGGCCCCATCGGACCCGCTGACCGATCAAACCAGCTGACTGGGCTGGACCCAGTCATTGACAGGTGGGTCCCACTGGACCCACTGCCCAGTCAACTGCTGACTGTGCAGTTGACTGGGCCCACCGTCAGCCTCTCTGGTGCACACCGGGTGCACCCAGCAATTTCCTGTGCATTTTCGAAATTAGATTAAATCCAGAAATTCCAGAAATTTGTTTAAATCTTTATAAATTCATAGAAAATAATCCGTAGCTCGGATCGAAAAACTTTATACATGAAAGTTGCTCAGAATTTCGAGACGAATCCAAATATGCTCTCCGTTTGTCTGTCACACACCCCTAACTATCTGAACATGTAACCGTCCCCTCCGGTTCGTCTGACTGACAGACGTCCGGATCCGGGAAAACTTTCTCGGTAAATTCCCGCTTCGTCCGTAGCACTTAGCATAGCATTAGGGCACCCCCTGCACTGCGTACTACCGTGCCTTGCGATGTGATTGTTTTGTTGCCATGTATTTATATTGTTTCTCCTCCCCCTTTCTTCCTCATAGACTGCGAGAGCGCTGATGATCCGGTGGACAACTACCTCATCGTAGAAGATCCACTTTTGTCTGCAAAGCTTCCAGGCAAGCACCCCACTTTTTGAGCATTCCGATATCGCCCATTCTCTTCTCTCTTATGCTTGCATTAGAATCTGTTGCTGTTACTGTATCCTATATCTGCTGCATAGCCTGTTTACTTGTAACCTACTGTTGATACTTACCTGTTATCCAAAAATGCTTAGAATAGGTTGGGTAGAGACCATCTGAGACCCCCACTTAACCCGACTGCCCCGCTGGATGATCAGAAGACCCGAGCAACGGGATCGAAGACCAGGCCCCGAAACCGCACGACACTTCCCTTACTTGCTCGACACTACTAGGTTACTATCAAGTGCCGAGGGTGATACCTCGTCAGCACTTCTGATGATAACCTTGTAGGTTAGTTAATCGGTCGTGGTCAGTGAGGGTGATTCCTCCTACACCACCCCCGAAACCGACACTGTTGTGCAACTCCTCAAGAGTGGACCTCGAGGGTGATTCCTCTTATGTGCACCTTGACGATTATGTCAGGTGGGGATCCAATGAGGGTGATGCCTCGGATTCTTTCTTGATGCGGTAGCCACACGGATGCCTTACATTACTGATAGTACTGTTCATACTTGATAAAGACGGGTCGGCCCTGAGGGGTACCCGCGCGAGCTTAATGGCGAGTGATGTGGACTCGGGTGGACCTAGAGGGTGCCCGAGAGTTGAACACGAGGTGTTCAGGCATTCTTAGCCCTTGCCGTAAGTCCTCGAGACGGGGCGACGGGGTCACATCTTTCGTGAGTCTCTGCTCGTTACCGGGCGCTCCTAATCCACTAACGGTTTGGATATTTGATCCGAGGGGCCTCTGTCCTGATAGCACTAACCATCACGTGGGCATAGTATGGGCGTTCTGCATCGTATACTTCAGTTGGAGCTTAATGGATGTCAGCGACTGAGCGGCGCCCGCCGAGTTGGACTAGTTACGCAACTGCGCTTGTATTAAGGGGTTGCTAGGTCTGCTCTCGGCCGTGAACGTAACGCGCAGGAGTTCCCGGGGCGAAGGCCCAAGACCGCTGGGGGCATAGGTTAGTCTGGCGTGTTGACCTCTCTGTTAAGTATTCAGTTGGGTTACGGCGTATCGTTTGGCCGAGGCCGGGCATGACCCAGAAAAGTGTGTCCGGCCAGAGTTAATCGAGCATGGTGGGTAAGTTGGTGCACCCCTGCAGGGAAGAACTAATCTATCGATAGCCTGTCCTACGGTAACGGACACTCGGAGTTGTATCCCGATCGGTACAACTAGAACTTGAGATGATACTGGATAGTATGGCTCCGGGATTGCTTTCTCGCAGGGAGTCGAGAAAGGATCTCAGGCCGAGGTTGATAACACTACTACTACTTTACTTTATGCTAATCTGCACTCTTCTAATGCTGCAAGACTGCTGAAGATGTTGAAGATGCTAGTCTTCGATAGGACTAGGCTTTCCCTTCTATTCTGGCATTTCTGTAGCCCAGTCCACCTATTCAGCCTCCCTTTGATAATGCTGCATATGTAGTGTAGATCCTTGCTTGCTGAGTACTTCCGATGAGTACTCATGTTTGCTTTACTTTCTTTTTCCCCCATATCCTTTTGATGCCACCAGACGACGGAGCCCCTGAGTTAGCTGCTCCCGCCGACGGCTACTACTACTACCCTCCCGGCGAGTACTACTACGAGGAGCCGACCAACGACCAGGAGTAGGTTTGGAGGGTCCTAGGCAGGAGGCCTACGCCTTTCGATCATAGAGTTTTATTTTGCCCCGCCTTTATAAAGGCTTATCTCTGTTCCTGTAATATATCTGTACCCAGATATCTGATGCTTCCGCTGACACTTGTATGCCATCGAGCTATGTAATCGAGCCCTCGAGGCCCTGGCTTGTAATATAAAGCTTGTATGAATTTATTTATGTTTTAGAGTTGTGTTGTGATATCTTCAAGTGAGTCCTTAGGCTTGATCGTGTGCATTTGCGTGTATGGTTAGTGCACGATTAAGCTGGGGTCGTCACACTCCGTGCCGCGCCCGACCACCGGCGCCTGGCCTGGGCGAGCGCCGTAACGGGCGCCCGCACGCCCGCAGCGCCCGTATGCCCATGCCCGTGCCCGTTGAGGCCTTTTGGCCCATTGACAGCTGGGCCCCGCCCCATGTGTCTATGACACAGGGGCCCCACTGCCCAGAACGAAAAATAAAAATAAAAATGAAATTTAATAAAATCCATAATTAATAATTAATTAGTCAATTAATTAAGTTAAATAATTCTGTTTAATTAAACTAATTAATTAGTTAGTCTAATTAAACTGTAATTAGTTTAGTTAAACCCTAATTAACCTAAACAGCCAATCACAGGTGGGACCCACACGTCAGATTGACCCAGTCAACTGCACTGTTGACTGCTGACGTCAGCATGATGTCATGCTGATGTCATCTGGTACTGTTCTAGATAATGTTGGATTAAATAAATAATTAAATTTAGAAAATGATTAAAACTTTAGAAAATCATATAAAATAAACCGTAACTCCGATGAAAATAATTTATATATGAAAGTCGCTCAGAATTTCGATATGAATCAGAATATGCCCTTCGTGTTCCTGTTAGATGCCCCTAGCTAGATGAACATGGAACTTTTAGACCGATTTCAATAAATGAACAGTGCCCAACTTTAATTAAATAAATCCAGATAAATTCCTAAATTAACTAACTCATTTAGTTAGGCAGTAGAACACCTCTGCATACCATTTAGACATGTCATGCATATTGTTTGCATTTTTGCCGTGTATTTATTGTTTCTTCCCCCCTCCTTCTCTCTCGATAGACGCCGAGACCGACGCCGTTGTAGCTGGGTACGACTACACTCCAGACGAGCAGCCCGTTGATGACCCCTCTTTCTTGCCAGAGCAACCAGGCAAGCCCCCCCTTTGAGCATCCAGATATCGCCCATTCCATTTCTACTGCTTGCATTAGATTTTGCTATTGTTAATGTTTGCTCCTATTCTGATGCATAGCCTGCTTTTGTAACCTGTTTATTGTTACCTTACCTGCCTATGTTAAACTGTTTAGTTTAGGTTGGTAGTGAACCATCAGTGACCCCCACCATCTTACCCTTGTTGCCCCTGCTTGATCATCGACGACTCGACCAGTGTGATCGTTGACCAGAGACCGACACATCACTTCACCCACTTAGTTGTACGACTCTGCATAGTTACTATCGAGTGCCGAGGGTGATACCTTGTAACACACTCCTGATGAATACTCTGCAGTGTAGCTGTTCGGTCTTGGTCATCGAGGGTGATTCCTCCTTCTCCACTTCCGATACGACTCTTTCGTGCAACCCCTCAGTGTGAACCTCGAGGGTGATGCCTCATACGTTCACCCTGCTGATTTCATCGAGTGGAATCCACCGAGGGTGATTCCTCGGGGTTTCCCCCTTGATGCTATGACCACACGGTTACTTTGACCTTTGTTACAGGTGGGTTGACCCTGATGGGTACCCGCAGGGGGTCTATGATGTCGGGTGTGCCGGAAGGGCACTCGAGTGTGATATTGTGGCGGAGCTTCAGAAACTCTGATTGTCTCTGCGTGTTACTAAATGAGCATATCGGATTTGGGTGTTTGATCTGAGTGGGTCGACGTGCCCTATACGCACTACCACCACGCGGGATTATGGTTTATGGGGCCCTCTACGTCGTACGTTTCTCCCGAAAGCTCTTCAGACGTCACGTTTCACCGTGCGGGCTGATCGCCGGGATTGGGCTGGATACTTCACTGACGAGTTCAGTGTCGCGCCTGCACCCCGGCCAGCCACGCAACGCGCAGGGTGACCAGGGCGATGGCCCAAGACCTCTGGGTGCATAGGTTAGTCCGGCGTGCTGACCTCTCTGCTGAGCCTAGGTAGGGCGCTGCTTTGTGTCGATCTCCTGAGGACGGGCATTACCCAGCAAGTGTGTCTGGCCAGAGGTGATCGAGCGTGTTGGGTAACAGTAGTGCACCCCTGCAGGGATGAATAATCTATCGATAGCCGGTCCTGCGGTAAAGTACACTCAGTTTGTATATCCCGATCTACTACTTGAACTGGATACTTGTTACTTAGTTGAAGCTTCGGGGTCGCTTTCTCGCTAGGAGTCGAGGAAGGATCTCTAGGCTTTGCTTCAACATGTTTGCTTAATAAAATGCTATTCTACTCTCTTCTATTGCTGCAAGATGGTGGCTTCGTGAAGATGTTTGAAGATGCTAGTCTTCGATAGGACTAGGCCTTCCCTCTATTCTGGCATTTCTGCAGCCCAGTCCACATATACAGCCTTTTCTCCTTTGATAATGTTGCATATGTAGTGTAGATCCTTGCTTGCTGAGTACTTCGGATGAGTACTCACGGTTGCTTTGTTACTTCTTTTTCCCCATACCCCACTTTGATGATACATCAGACGATGGAGCCCCGGAGCCAGATGCCACCACAGGAGCTTACTACCAGGAGGGTCCAGACGGCACGTACTACTGGATCGAGCCAGCCGACCAGGAGTAGGATCGGAGGCTCCCAGGCAGGAGGCCTACGCCTTTCATTCTATAGTCGTTGTTTGTGCTAGCCTTCTTAAGGCAAAACTCTGTCTAACTATGTCTGTACTCAGATAATATTTGTATGACTGACTTATGTATTCGGATCTTCGTGATCCCTGGTCTGTAATATTGTGGATCTCTGTTCAATTGTGTTAAAGTTGTGTTGTGATATCTTCCCGTGAGTCCCTGTGCTTGATCGTGCATGTTTGCGTGTATGATTAGTGCACGATTGAATCGGGGGCGTCACATAAACACTATGTACCGGACAACAATGGCATTCAAAAAAATCCTTTGCCTTCACGTGTGTGCAGTACAGGACATATGTGCGATTTGTTCCCATCATGCTCCAATGATCAACATGATTTTCAGACTAAAAGGACATGCAACTTCTTTTTTCATCTAGGAACTGAATATATGTAAGACACTGTGATTTCTTCTAATGGAAATCATAGAGGGAGCTCTCCGTAGGATCGAAAGTATGTCTAGAGGGGGGGTGATTAGACTACTTGAATAAAAGAAATCTATCCTTTTCCCAATTTTAGTGTTGGCAGATTTTAGCAATTAGCACAAGTCAAGCAATCAACCTACATATGCAATTCTAAGAGTATAGCAGCGGAATGTTTAGTATGTCTAGAGGGGGGTGATTATACTACTTGACCAAAAGAAATCTATCCTTTTCCCAATTTTAGTGTTGGCAGATTTTAGCAATTAGCACAAGTCAAGCAATCAACCTACACATGCAATTATAAGAGTATAGCAGCGGAATGTAAAACATTGCATATGAAGGTAAAGGGAAGGGTTTGGAGAAAGCAAACGCAATGGAGACATGGAGATTTTTTGCGTGGTTCCAATAGGTGGTGCTATCGTACGTCCACGTTGATGGAGACTTCAACCCACGAAGGGTAACAGATACGTGAGTGCACGGAGGGCTCCACCCACGAAGGGTCCACGAAGAAGCAACCTTGTCTATCCCACCATGGCCATCGTCCATGAAGGACTTGCCTCACTCGGGTAGATCTTCACGAAGTAGGCGATCTCCTTGCCCTTACAAACTTCTTGGTTCAACTCCACATCACGACGGAGGCTCCCAAGCGACACCTAACCAATCTAGGAGACATCACTCTCCAAAAGGTAATAGATGGTGTGTAGATGATGAACTCCTTGCTCTTGTGCTTCAAATGATAGTCTCCCCAACACTCAAATCTCCCACACAGATTTGGCTATGGTGGAAGAGTGATTTGAGTAGAAAGCAACTTGGGGAAGGCTAGAAATCAAGGTTCAAATGGTTGGAATGGAATCTCTTGATCTCAATACATGAGTAGGTGGTTCTCTCTCAGAAAATGAATGGTGGAAGTGTAGGCAGGTTCTGATGGCTCTCCTCAATGAGGAAGAAGGGGTGGAGGGGTATATATAGCCTCCACACAAAATCCAACCGTTACACACTTTTGACTCATCTCGGTGGTGATGACCCACAAGTATAGGGGATCAATCGTAGTCCTTTTGATAAGTAAGAGTGTCGAACCCAACGAGGAGCAGAAGGAAATGACAAGCGGTTTTCAGGAAGGTATTTTCTGCAAGCACTGAAATTATCGGTAATAGATAGTTTTGTGATAAGATAATTCGTAACGGGTAACAAGTAACAAGTGTAACTAACATGCAGCAAGGTGGCCCAATCCTTTTTGTAGCAAAGGACAAGCCTGGATGAACTCTTATATAAAGCAAAGCGCTCCCGAGGACACATGGGAATTATTGTCAAGCTAGTTTTCATCATGCTCCTATGATTCACGTTCGTTACTTTGATAATTTGATATGTGGGTGGACCGGTGCTTGGGTGCTGTCCTTACTTGGACAAGCCTTCCACTTATGATTAACCCCTCTCGCAAGCATCAGCAACTACGAAAGAAGAATTAAGATAAATCTAACCCTAGCATGAAACATGTGGATCCAAATCAACCCCTTACGAAGCAACACATAAACTAGGGTTTAAGCTTCTGTCACTCTAGCAACCCGTCATCTACTTATTACTTCCCAATGCCTTCCCCTAGGCCCAAATCATGGTGAAGTGTCATGTAGTCGATGTTCACATAACACCACTAGAGGAAAGACAACATACATCTCATCAAAATATCAAACGAATACCAAATTCACATGATTACTTATAACAAGACTTTTGCCATGTCCTCAGGAACAAACATAACTGCTCACAAAGCATATTCATGTTCATAATCAGAGGACTAATAAATATCATTAAGGATTTGAACATATGATCTTCCACCGAATAAATCAACTAGCATCAACTACAAGGAGTAATCAACACTACTAGCAACCCACAGGTACCAATATGAGGTTTTGAGACAAAGATCGGATACAAGAGATGAACTAGGGTTTGAGAGGATATGGTGCTGGTGAAGATGTTGATGGATATTGACCCCCTCTCGATAAGAGGATCGTTGGTGATGACGATGGCTTCGATTTCCCCCTCCCGGAGGGAAGTTTCCCCCGGCAGAACAGCTCCGCCGGAGCCCTAGATTGCTTCGGCCCAGGTTCCGCCTCGAGATGGCAGCGCTTCATCCCGAAAGCTTCCTTATGATTTTTTCCAGGTCAAAACCCTCCATATAGCAGAAGATGGGCACCAGAGACCTGACAAGGGGCCCACAAGCCCTAGGGGCGCGCCCAGGGGGGTAGGGCATGCCCCCCAGGCTTGTGGCCTCCTGGTGTGTCCCCTCTGGTATTTTCTTCGCCCAATATTTTTTATATATTCTAAAATAATTCTCCGTAAATTTTTAGGACTTTTGGAGTTGTGCAGAATAGGTCTCTCAGATTTTCTCCTTTCCGGTCCAGAATTCCAGCTACCGGCATTCTCCCTCTTTGTGTAAACCTTGTAAAATAAGAGAGAAAAGGCATAAGTATTGTACCATAATGTGTAATAACAGCCCATAATGCAACAAATATCAATATAAAAGCATGATACAAAATGGACGTATCAACTCCCCCAAGCTTAGACCTCGCTTGTCCTCAAGCGAAAGCCAAAATCGATAATCATGTCCACATGTTTAGAGATAGAGGTGTCGATAAAATAAAATATGGACATGAAGGCATCATGATCATATTTAGAACAGCAACATATTTTGTCATATAATTTCTCATGCCAAAGTAACAATTCGTTCACAAGGTAAAGTATGGAACAAGAAATTTAGTAGAAACTAACAAACTATTATCTCAGTCATTGGAGCAATTGCAATTCATCATAACGTAGGAAAGAGTCAATGTAAGAGCTTTTCAGCAGGTTCACATACTCAACTATCATTTAGTCTTTCATAATTGCTAACACTCACGCGATATTTATGGGTTCAAAGTTTCAATCAGACACAGAGAAAGATAGGGGCTTATAGTTTTGCCTCCCAACCTTTTACCTCAAGGGTAACGTCAACAATAATACTTTATGATAACCTACATCCGAGTGGATATATATATCTGGATCTTTCCCCAACATAAAGTGCTTGCCAAAAAGAAAAAGTGTAAAAAGAATAGGTAAAGATCACCATGACTCTTGTATAAGGGTAGAAGATAAAAGTAAAAGATAGGCCCTTCGCAGAGGGAAGCAGAGGTTGTCATGCGCTTTTATGGTTCGATGCACAAAATCTTAATGCAAAAGAACGTCACTTTATATTGCCGCTTGTGATAAAGAACTTTATTATGCAGTCTGTCACTTTTATTTCTTCCATATCACAAGTTCGTATAAAGCTTATTTTCCTCACACTAATAGATCATACATATTTAGAGAGCATTTTTTATTGCTTGCACCGATGACAACTTACTTGAAGGATCTTACTCAATCCATGGGTAGGTATAGTGGACTCTCATGGCAAAACTGGTTTAAGGGATGTTTGGATGCACAAGTAGTATCTCTACTTGGTGCAAAATATTTGGTTAGCATGGGGTGAGAAGCAAGCTCAACATGTTGGAGGATCCATGACAATATAACTTCTATTCGGATATAAGAAAACATAACCCATCATGTTGTCTTCCTTGTCCAACATCAACTTTTTAGCATGTAAGATTTTAATGAGTGCTCACAACCACAAGAGATGTCCAAGATAGTATATTTATATGTGAAACCTCTCTTTCTTTATTACTTCCTATTAATTGCAACAATGACCAAAACTATGTTTGTCAACTCCCAACAAATTTCATGCGACATACTTCTTATATGTGAAGTCGTCACTTCCCATAGGATCATTACATAATCTTTTTATTTATTTTTATTTATTTATTTTTCTCAAGATCATAGCAAGAAAGCAAAGCCCTCAACTCAAAACTACTCTTTATTATATGACTCTCGGACTCGATTACATAGAGGGAACACAAAGCAAAACTCAAAGCTAGATCATACTAAAAATTTATTCTACTAAACCAAGATATAACCAAAAGGATCGAACTAAGAAAAATGATAAAGGTAAAGATGTGATGGTGATACAATACCGGGGCACCTCCCCCAAGCTTGGCAGATGCCAAGGGGAGTGCCCATACCCATGTATTTAGGTCTCTTTCTTCGGAGGTGGTGATGATGGAGTTGTTGATGATGAAAGAATCTTATCCTCCGTCTTCCAAGGCATAGGTTCACCATCGTAAAAAGATGAATGAGTCTCCGGGATCCTCAAATCTATAGCCAAACTCATCCTCTTAAATCTGTATTCATACTCATAGTTTTGCTTTTGCAGGTCATAGATTTGGGCTTGGAGATGCTCGATTTTCTCATGAAGCTTGAAGATGGCCTCTCCGATGTTCTTGGTGTCCAGCTTGTGGTCATGGGTAAATTCCGTGATCATGGAGTCATTGGAGTTGAGTCCGCGTTCCACCATCCCTTGGCACTTGAAGACTTGCTGCTCCATTGCTTCGAGCCTTGTCTCCGTGCTTCCGGCCCCCTTTGGTCCTTGAACATCATGGATGTGCAGCACCCCCTCACGCATCTCAATGGTTTGAGGGTGTTACAGCACCTCCACGAGGTAGGGGTTGATGACCTTCTCGAAGAACTTGTCCTTCGGAGCGCTTGGGGACGTCATAGCGATCTAGATCTGTTAGAAAAACAGCTAGAAACAAGAACATAGGATTTTGCCATGGTGCGGTGGTCAAAACCTTCGAGAGATTATATAATGATTTTTTACCGACCAAAAGGAGTGTTCCACAAGAAAATGGAGTCCGGAGGGCACACGGGGTGGCCACAAGCCAGGGAGGCGCGCCCCAGGGCTTGTCGCCTCCTCGTGCACTTTTCGGACTACTTTTTATTTTCCTAATTTTTTAATTATTCCAAAACGGAGTAAAATTGCCATTGGAAAAGTTTTGGAGTCGTTTTACTTACCGTACAACATACCTATTCCTTTTCGGAGCCTGAAACGTCCTGGTAGATATCCCTTATGTATTCTTCCGGTGTTATGGTATTAATAATATTGGTCTCAACATTTATGGGAGTACCTGAGATATAATGTTTGATTCTTTGCCCGTTTACCACCTTCGGGTTGGTGCCTTCGGCGTTGTTGATTTTGATGGCACCGGAACGGTAAACCTCCTCGATAATATAAGGACCTTCCCAGTTAGAGAGATGCTTTCCTGTAAAAATTCTTAAGTGAGAGTTGTATAGCAAGACAAGGTCACCTACATTAAATTCACGCTTTTGTATCCTTTTGTCATGCCATATTTTAACTTTTTATTTAAACAACTTGGCATTCTCATAGGCTTGGGTTCTCCATTCATCAAGTGAGCTAATGTCAAATAACCTCTTTTCACCAACAAGTTTGAAATCATAGTTGAGCTCTTTAATTGCCCAATACACTACTGCAGGATGCTGCTAACGCGACACTACGATCAGAGACCCTTTGACAAAACTGTGTGCGATGCATTAATCGCAAACGGTGATGTAAAATAACCGTCAAAAAAGATGCAAAACATTTGCGATGAAGGATACATCAAACACGGTTCAGATTTTAGTTGCGTGTGTGATGCGGGGCATACGGTTCAGTTCAATGAACTATTTGCGATGAGGCAGAACAAAACAAATGGGCGGCCAGATGAAGGTGTGTGCGATATATGGCATATAGTTCACTCGGATAAATTTTTTGTGATGATGCGGAACAACAGAAACGGGCAGCCAGATGAAGGCGTGTGCGATATATGGCATACAGTTCACTCGGATGAAATGTTTGCGTTGAGCCAATAGAACAGAAACAGTTCAACTTAACAAGATGTGTGTGATACGCGACAAACAGGTCTGTAATCGGAAATGTGTGGGAAGACCGATAACAACACAGACGATTCCTGTTAACAAGCCGTGTGTGTTGTGAGCAAACGATTGCTGGTATACAATTGTCAGTGATTGATGAAATCATCACCGATGGGTTCCATAGTTTAGTCCGTGTGCGATGTGATTTGCTCTGCCTACAGAGCATCAACATATATACTTAAAAATACAGCATTTCATAACCAAATTAAGCATACAATTACACAAGTGACTACACACATAACATTTCCACACACCAAAGTAAGCAATTACATGCATACTAAACTAGGAGAAACGAGGATCTAATCATCTACTTGTTGCAATGACGCTTGCCATTGCTCTGCTTCCGGCTGGATCCCTGGCCATTTTGGGGAAGGAGGCACTTCCTCATGTCAATGATCCGCCTGTACATCTCGTAGCTCGTGTACGCCTCCTTGGCCGCGTACACGACATGAGCTTTGTCAAGTTTCTCCATCCAGGCCGAGTGCTAGGCACGCTTGTCCTTGTTGTAGGAATCCTTCATGTCTCTGTAGTACAGATCTATGATGGCCTCGGCGAGGTGAACCAGTGAGTCCTTCTCATGCTCGTTACTGCCCTAGATCTTGTATTGGCCCTGGATGTCGACAAGATTCTGGCAAGCGATGCCCGAATTCTTGAGCACCTTTACATCGTTGGTGATGTCCACCGTAGCGAACATGTAGTGGGGGCTGTTAACAAACCTGGAGAAACACTCGCAAGGCCTTGTGGCCAGGCAGTAGTGGTAGACGAGGACGTGATTGCGCACGCAGATCTGGGCGACGGCGACCTTGGGATGAGACCCGGCACGAGCGCGAGTGTACTCGAGGTCGAACCCGACCACCTTGTACTTCTCCTTAGCAAGCAACAACTCCATGATGTGGATGGCGTGCTCCACCCAGACCGGGTTGTTGGTGTATACCATCGAGAGCTCCGTGAACCTTCTGTGGGTGCCCACCACGGCATGCATGGTGAACTGCTGCTCGTCGTCGGCAGCCGCTCGGAGCGCCATTGGAGCCGCGCAGGATACCCTCTAAGAATTTTTTGTGGTGGGTGTGCTTCTTGCAATGGTGAGGCGCGATCGAAAGGTTGAAGAGACACAAGGGTTAAATGGCCGCTGTAATAAATGGGGGCCAACCGGCCTGTAATCGTCACGTCTTGTCACCGCGTTCATAGCCGAGGATTCCAGTGCACGCTTGACAACACCGCACACGTTTCGTTTGACCACACGTGGGCTCGAAGAGGCACCAAATGTATCGTCAGGGAGCCTGTTCCCGTGCTACCGCGCAGTTTATCGCGCAAGCTTCCTGCCCGGCTAGTTTGGCCACGCATCGGCTAGAAGAGGGACAAATCATGGGCGTTTATTAGCAAAAAGCTTTGTAAAAATGAAGTGTGTGGAATGACTTTGGTCATAAGTTTACCCGTGGGTGATGAGGTCAAAGTTACACAGAAGGGTGATGATGGACACTCGAGTGCGATAATTAATTCTGCGCTCTACAGGGCACACGGTTGAAGAAACCAACTGTGTGCAATAATGTCGAAGATCTCAGTCGAGTTAGCTGTATAGATTGTGTGCTATGAGATCGACAAGGTAAACAGATTCGAGAATGGTTAATAAAATCTAAGTCCATTGCATATTAAGGTCAAAATAGTGCTACCAATATACGAGTCTCATACGATGCCATTTCAACGATTGTACCACAAAAGCTCGCAATATTACAAGGTTCAAATTCCAGAGTTATATGGCTCAAATTCGAAGGTTACAAGGTTCAAACTGATATTAGAAATGAAATTCAGCTCATCAGCTGCAAACGCTCGCGCTGATCCACTGAACATGGATATAAGAGAGGTTCAAACTAATATTACCACTTGTAAGGCTGGTTTCGAAACCTCATAATTTTCGCAAAGGGGTCAGCCACTGAGAAGTCGTGTATGGGGTTGACACGATGACTTCCGATTACTCTGTCATTTGAAGTTCCAAAATGAAATTCAGCATTTTTGGAGCCTATTCCATTCTGCCGCAGCCGCCGGCGTTGATCAGCAAACCATTCATTTTTGTGAAATAAATGTAGGGCAAACCTCATTACCTTCAGTACCCTTGCTTTGACAACAAAGAACCTGGCAAATATAATCTCCGGTAAAGTCCCTCGGTAGGAGTTCAAAGTAATTTCTGAGATATGCAGATCTAGACATTCGATGTGATTGTTATATTGTATCACATTATCCACCACCGGGCCTAATCTTATCTGCAAAAGAAGAAAACGTGTTAGTGCCTACATGCAGTTTTGAACACTACTACAGGCCTATTTGGTTTGCAGGATTTGTAAAATGCACTAACGTGCCATCTTCGATCCGACATGATTAACATGGGCATTTGATTACAATCTAGAAAAATGTAGCCTTCTTCACAAGAGGTTGGAGTGGATGAAAAGTTCCCTAAGAAAAGTAGTACAGATGAATCCAAAGGAGAAATGCTTATGGATTGTAACCAGATGGATCAAGCAACCAATATGGGGGGGCATGTATGTACTGAAATCCTCCAAAAATCCTTTAGAAATCGTAGTACATTGTCATTATAAACTTGGAAAAAGGTGTCACAAATTGAACTCCCTTATGGTTAACATTTAACAGGAAAGGAACATCACCTCGATATATAGCTTCTCCAGGCACGGAAAGCATCTCAGGAAACTGACAACTTGCTCCAGGTTGGGGCCGATATATTCTAGTGCCAAGACCTTCACTGTGCGCAGTTTCGGGGTCAAGCTTGTCGGAATCATTTTATGGATGACAAACGAACATGCATCTTCAAAATAAGAAATGATGTTAATTTCTAGAAGGAGAGGTAAAAGGCGGCTGTTGTACCTGAACGGGTGTGGATCCAATAACAAGTTCGGAATATTTGTCAGACGAGTAGCCCACCACTGTCAATTTCGGCGCAGAAATGACATTGATTCTTGTTGGACCTTCTTGATCAACTACAAGTAATCTCACAAGTGAAGGTGTGTCCTCAATGACCATACCATGGTACACATCTTGTGATGTCTTCTTGCAGCACCAGCAACACACATAAATAGTCCGGAGAGTCATGGAGGTGATGTGGAAGCTACTCAACCCATTGATTGCCTGAAGACGAAGGTACTCGAGTGCAGTACAACCACGGAGCAGGCGCTCCATGTCACCGTTTGGGAGGCAGACGGCGACGAGCTCGAGGTGCTTCAGTCGTGGTAGAATAAGATCGGGCGCGTCATTAAGGGGGGGATGGTAGTTCCTGAACTTGGCGACGCGCAGCGTGGGCGCGAGGCGGAGCGCGGACGTTGGCAGCGAGTGCATATGCCCATCATCAAAAGTGAGCTCCTCGAGCTGATCTAGGACGGGGGATCGGAACTAGTCGTCAAGCTTGGCTCGGTCCTTACCGTTGGAACCGAACTTGCCCATGCTAAGGCCTCTGGTTGGGTCAGGGTGACTGCCAAGGATCTTGGAGAACGCATCCAAGCTTTTGTGATAGCCATGGCAGAGCTCGTGGGTGTCGATGAGGTCGAGAGGGGTGGAGTTCCATAGGGGGCACCACCGCCGGGAAAGGACGGTTGTCCGTGCCCCATATTTGATTGGGAGGAGGGAGATGATGACTGTCAACATATCATCAGGGAGGCTGCTGATGAAGTCTAGGCCTGCTGGAGTCGCTTGCGGTTCTTGCTCGACCCGCCTCCGCTTGTTGGCAGCCCCGTTCTCCACCTCCGGAGTCTCCTCATCAGCGACGCTTTTTGATAGAAGTGGGAGTACAGGGAATATTTAGTTAAAACAGGGCAATAGAAAAGTGTATTGGTAACTAGAAGTTAGTAGGTAGGAATAGAGTAAGAAAATGGAATAACAATTGGTTGCTTAAATACTACACAATTCCTTTGATATTGCTGGGTAAGTCAACATGCAGATACTTGAAAAGAACACTTACTTTGAACAAAGTCTGGATGGATGATATCGTCCGGGAAGTTAGCATATATCTCATGACCAGGGTCTTTTATGTGCAATGCAATTTTAGTGCCAGCTTTCAGTACATAAAACTTAGAAATTTCTGTCCAAAGGCCCTTGGCAAAATAGGAGTGACCATATTCATCAAGTCTTACATAAGCAACGATTTTAAATCCATGGTTTGTGTTCAGTATGACATCCCTGCAGTCTTGATTTATGTAAAGGGAAAGATTGTGTACTACAGATTCTGTTGCATAGCAAGGGACGCGCTGCAGAAAATGGTAGGATTGTTAAAGAATATGGTAACATGCAAATATGGGCGAAATTGAAAGAACTGTACAGCAGTTGAAATCAAAGGACAAAAATCTATAATTAAACAGATAGGGTAACCATGATGTCATGGAAATATGAGAGTAATCGAAAGAACAATACATCATTAATTTGCCTAATATAGAAAGAAGAGGAAAAAAAATCCCCTTTGACGTATATGCTGCATGTGGCACCTTTTATCCAAATTCAACAATATATAGTATATGTTCAGGAAAGTAGGCCATGCCAACCGATTTAGGGTGAGATTGAGCATACCGCGCGCATCCTCAAGTCATCTGGTACGGTGAGATGGAACTCCATGGATGTCTGGCCGAGGCCGCAAAGTCCTGATGTGTCCGTGCACTGTACACCCTATGAATGAAAGAAAATCCTCAAATCAGCTTGAATAAAAATGAATTCACGACGATTTCGGCCGGGTGATTAAAGGAGGCAGATGAACTGGGATAAGAGATGAGATAATATCTCATTAAATTAGTTACGTTGTTGTCCATGAGAAAAAACCCTCAATACGGCGGATTCCCCAACTGGGCGGAGCTGGGTCGACCGCGAGCAGCGTTGAGAAAGTTGATGGCGATAGGCGGCGGCAAGCGGAAGTGAAGAAATGCAGTGGGGTTTGCCGGCAGCCTGGCGGCGGCGACAAGCGTCGAGCTAAGTGGTTACCGCGGCGATAGGTGGTGCCATGCATAGATGCGGATGAGCTTGTGCAGGTGTGAATGGGGACCGGAGGGGGTGGCGGCCGGGGTGAGGGTTTTGGTGACGTGGGGATGGTGAGGGTTTTCTTTTTTCTTTTTTGAATTGGGTGGTGAGGGTTTTCTGTCCCACAAAGAGTTTCGGAGGCAACGGTTTGCTAGAGCCAACCGTGTTGTGATTGACGTAACAGGGAAAATGAAATTCATTGCACACTGTTCCAATTTTGGGAACCGTGTGTGATTGACGTACTACCTCCGTCCTGGTTTATTGGTCCTATTTGTAATTTGTGCCAAATTATGACCAAAGATTTAATTAACAAGTGTTTATGCATGTCACCAAAAATTATATCATTGAACACTATGTTCAAATACGCATCCAACGATATAATTTTTGCTGACCGGCACTAACATTTTGTCAGTTAAATCTTTGGTCAAAATTTAACACAAATTATAAAGGGGACCAATAAATCAGGATGGAGGTAGATTCCATCAACCGAACTGATTGCATCCATATCCCACATTTAGACATAAGTAAACATAGATTAAACATACTCAGACATAGATAATAAGCGTACACAAGCATAGTTCAACCATAAGTACATAGTTCAATCGTCAATAAGAATACTCAAGCATACATAGTTCGATCCCACATCTCATCTCATCTGCCGGCACGATCCTGAAGCTTCTCCAGGTACTCGGCGTACGCGGCGTGCGCCACCATGCGAGAATACTTCTGCCTGAAGGAGCCAACGGCTCATCCTCTTGCATGCGCCAGAACACTTTGATACGCGTCATGAAGCTTTTGGTTGCAAAATGGGCATCGATAGCCGCCGTCCCAGGTCCTAATACGCCTGTTATGCATTCCCGCATAAAGCTCCCTGAGGATTTGCCTCTTGTACCTCCTCTGGCCATCTTCATCCTCGCTGTCGACATCGTCAGACAGCACCTATACATATAGTAAAAAAAATGTGGCGTCAAATTAATGTTTACAAACTAATCTCTAGCAAACATTTGGCAGTTGCCAAAATTTGGCATCAAATCAATGTTTACATGCCGTAAAGTAGGATTAGGAATGTATCAATTTTATGGCTATTTTTTAGACATATCTAAAGATTATGGTTCGATATTTAAGCACAATCATCTATGTACAAACCAATCTTGAAAAAAAATGGCACAAACATATATTTAGGTCATTCAAAAATCAATTGTCAAGCCCTGGCTAGGAATTATTAGCACGAAACACTAACCCTAGTCGGATTATTAGCAAAAATCATTTTTACAGATGAAACAACTAATCACTTATCATTTCAACCATTCAAACAATCAATACACTACACGGATCTAACGAAACTTACTCAGATTTCATGGATTGAGAGAACATAACCATAGGATTTCTATTTCAAAAAGGGGGAGGCAGGAGTAACCAGAGAAACCCTAGGATGTATTTGACACATAAATGGGTATAGATGACTAACCGGTTGTCCGTTGTCGTCGGAGTCATCGCCGGAGTGGTCGTCGGAGTCGTCGCCGGTGAAGGAAATATGCCCTAGAGGCAATAATAAAGTTGTTATTTTATATTTCCTTACTCATGATAAAGGTTTATTATTCATGCTAGAATTGTATTGATCGGAAACTTAAATACATGTGTGAATACATAAACAAATACCGTGTCCCTAGTGAGCCTCTACTAGACTAGCTCGTTGATCAAAGATGGTTAAGGTTTCCTAACCATGGACATGTGTTGTCATTTGATAACGAGATCACATCATTAGGAGAATGATGTGATGGACAAGACCCATCCGTTAGCTTAGCATAATGATCGTTCAGTTTTATTGCTATTGCTTTCTTCATGTCAAATACTTATTCCTTCGACTATGAGATTATGTAAGTCCCGGATACCGGAGGAATACCTTGTGTGCTATCAAACATCACAACGTAACTGGGTGATCATTAAGATGCTCTAAAGGTATCTCCGAAGGTGTTTGTTGAGTTGGCATAGATCGAGATTAGGATTTGTCACTCCGAGTATCGGAGAGGTATCTCTGGGCCCTCTCGGTAATACACATCATAAGCTTGCAAGCAAATGACTAAGGAGTTAGTCACGAGGTGATGTATTACGAAACGAGTAAAGAGACTTGCCGGGAACGAGATTGAACTAGGTATGAAGATACCGACGATCGAATCTCGGGCAAGTAACATACCGATGGACAAAGGGAATTACGTATGTTGTCATAAGGTTCGACCGATAAAGATCTTCGTAGAATATGTAGGAGCCAATATGGGCATCCAGGTTCCGCTATTGGTTATTGACCGGAGAGGCGTCTCGGTCATGTCTACATAGTTCTCGAACCCGTAGGGTCCGCATGCTTAACGTTCGTTGATGATATAGTATTATATGAGTTATGTATGTTGGTGACCGAATGTTGTTCGGTGTCCCGGATGAGATCACGGACATGACGAGGAGCTCCGGAATGGTACGGAGGTAAAGATTGATATATGGGATAATAGTGTTTTAGTCTTCGGAAAGGTTCCGGAATTCACCGGAAGGGGTTTCAGATGTTTCCCGAAATGTTTGGGCACGAGAACACTTTATTTGGGCCAAAGGGGAAAAGCCCACGAGGGTTTTGGAAAGTGCAAAAGGAAGTTTTGCGGAGGCCAGGGGCCAGATGCCAGGAACCCTGGCGTCTGGGGGTAGACGCCGGGAACCCTGGCGTCTAGCCCTTGAGTCCGAGAAGGACTCTTTCCTTTCGGGCAAAACTGACATTGAGGAGGCTTTTACTCCAAGTTTTGACCCCAGGGCTCAACATATAAATAGAGGGGCAGGGCTAGCACCCAAGACACATCAAGATTCATGAAGCCGGAACTCATCTACTACTTCGCTCGTCTTGCTGGATCAAGAAGGCGAGGAATGAGGTTTGCTTGAACTACGTCGGTATTTCCCCAAAGAGGAAGGGATGATGCAGCAGAGCAACGGTAGGTATTTCCCTCAGTGATGAGACCAAGGTTCTTGAACCAGTAGGAGAACCAAGCAACACTACGTAAACAACACCTGCACACAAAGAACAAATACTTGCAACCCGACGTGTTAAAGGGGTTGTCAATCCCTTGCGGGTAACGGCGCCAGAAATTGGCAAGTTGACGGGAGATAAATTGTAGTAGATTGGATAAATAGATCGTGAATAAAATAAAGTGCAGCAAAATATTTTTGGGTTTTTAGAAATATAGATCTGAAAATAGAAGTGGAAAATAAATAAAAAGGCACATAGCAAAATAGATCTGAAAATATATGATGAGAAAATAGACCCGGGGGGCCGTAGATTTCAATAGTGGCTTCTCTCGAGAAAAAATAGCATACGGTGGGTAAACAAATTACTGTTGGGCAATTGATAGAACTTCAAATAATTATGACGATATCCAGGCAATGATCATTATATAGGCATCATGTCCAAGATTAGTAGACCGACTCCTGCCTGCATCTACTACTATTACTCCACACATCGACCGCTATCCAGCATGCATCTAGTGTATTAAGTTCATGGAGAAACGGAGTAATGCAATAAGAACAATGACATGATGTAGACAAGATCTATTTATGTGGAAATAGACCCCATCTTGTTATCCTTAATAGCAATGATACATACGTGTCGGTTACCCTTCTGTCACTGGGATCAAGCACCGTAAGATCGAACCCATCACAAAGCACCTCTTCCCATGGCAAGAAAAATCGATCTAGTTAGCCTAACTAAACCAAAGATTCGAAGAACAAATACGAGGCTATAAGTAATCATGCATATAAGAGATCAAAATACTCAAATAACTTTCATGGATAAAAACATAGATCTAATCATAAACTCAAAGTTTATTGGATCCCAACAAACACACCGCAAAAAGAGTTACATCAAATAGATCTCCAAGAGACCATTGTATTGAGAATCAAGAGAGAAAGAGAGAGAGAGAGAGGAAGCCATCTAGCTACTACCTACGGACCCGTAGGTCTACAATGAACTACTCACGCATCATTGGAGAGGCACCAATGAGGATGATGAACCCCTCCGTGATGGTGTCTAGATTGGATCTGTGGTTTCTGAAACTTGCGGCGGCTGGAATTGATTTTCATCGACTCCCCTAGGGTTTCTGGAATATTGTGGTATTTATAGAGCAAAGAGGCGGTGCGGTAGGCGGCCGAGGTGGGCACAACCCACCTGGGCGCGCCTGGGCCCCTAGGCGCGCCCTGGTGGGTTGTGCTCCCCTCGGAGCCCCCCTCAGGTACTTTCTTGGCCCAACTTGTGTCTTCTGGTCCAGAAAAAATCACCAAAAAGTTTCACTGCGTTTGGACTCTGTTTGGTATTGATTTCCTGCGAAGTAAAAAACAAGCAAAAAACAGCAACTGGTACTGGGCACTATGTCAATAGGTTAGTCCCAAAAAATGATATAAAGTTGCTATAAAATGATTGTAAAACATCCAAGAATGATAATATAACAGCATGGAACAATAAAAAATTATAGATACGTTGGAGACGTATCAGCATCCCCAAGCTTAATTCTTGCTCGTCCTCGAGTAGGTACATGATAAAAACAGAATTTTTGATGTGGAATGCTGCCTAACATGTTCATCACATATTCTTTTCTTTGTAGCATGGACATTTGGACTTTTATATGATTCAAAGCAATAGTCTAGTTTTGACATGAAGATTTCAATACTCAAGCATATCAACAAGCAACCATGTCTTTCAAAATATCAACACTAAAGCAAGTTATCCCTAGCCCATTATGCTCAATCATTGATCCATTCATGAAACACACTCGCATATTAGCTACACCCAATGCTCAAGTATGATCATAGTGCCCGTTAGTTGGTGCTTTATAAGAGAAGATGGAGACTTGAAATAAAATAAAAATTGCATAAAGTAAAAGAAATGCCCTTCGCAGAGGGAAGTAGGGATTTGTAGAGGTGCCAGAGCTCAAAGCGAAAAAAGTAGAGATAAAACATTTTGGGTGGCATGCTTTTCCTGTCAACGAAAACGATCGAGTAGTTCCCAATACTTTCCATGCTAGATATATCATAGGCGGTTCCCAAACAGAAAATAAAGTTTATTCCTTTTTCAACCATACTTTCACTTTCCATGGCTAGCCGTATCCACGGGTGACTTCCATACCAACACTTTTCAAGGAATTTATTATTTGACAACATAAAGTAAATTCATTTTCCATTTCGGGACTGGGCATCCCTAATACCTTTGTCGTACTCTCGTGCAATGACAAGCGAATAAACACTCATCTTGAGAATAACACATCTAGCTTGAAAATATATCAGCCACCCCCTACCGTTTCATGAGCGGTACGGGCACACAAAAGAGAAATTTATTTTGAAATTAGAGATGGCACATACAAATTTGCTTAGAATGGCACGGAAATACCGCATATAGGTAGGTATAGTGGAGTCATATGGCAAAACTGGTTTAAGGATTTTGGATGCACAAGTAGTGATCATACTTAGTGCAAATGAAGGGTAGCAAAAGATTGAGAATCATCCAACCAAGAAACAAAAAAAATATCATAAGCGAGAATCAAGCATAACTAACACCAAATAATGCACCACAAGTAGGATGTAATTTCATTGCATAACTATTGACTTTCGTGCTTGCATAGGGAATCACAAACCTTAACACCAATATTCTTACTAAAGCATAATTACTCATCAACATGACTCACATATTATATCAACATATCACAAAACTATTACAAGGAATCAAGTTTATTTTGTCCAATGGTCTTCATGAAAGTTTTTATTATATCCCTCTTGAATATCTATCACTTTGGGACTAATTTCATTTGTTTCTTTTGATAGCTCAAACAAATCTAAGTGAAGAACATGAGCATAAAATTTTCTTCTCTCAAAATAATTTAAGTGAAGCAAGAGAGAATTTATAAAAAAAAATTACTAACTCTCA
The DNA here is from genome assembly GCA_011799875.1 of Thinopyrum elongatum. NCBI lineage: Eukaryota > Viridiplantae > Streptophyta > Magnoliopsida > Poales > Poaceae > Thinopyrum > Thinopyrum elongatum. The sequence continues at coordinate 281,549,287 of CM022301.1, forward strand.
AATAAATCTAAGTGAAGCATGAGAGCATTTCTTCCAAAATACTAAAGCACACCGTGCTCAAAAAGATATAAGTGAAGCACTAGAGCAATTCCATAGCTCATAAAGATTTAAGTGAAGCAAAGAGAGCAATTCTAACAAGTCATAGCATAATTTTGGCTCTCTCAAATAGGTGTGTCCAGCAAGGATTCATGACTAAAAATAAAAAGCAAAACAAGCAAAGACACATATTATACAAGACGCTCCAAGCAAAACTCATGATATGTGACGAATAAAAATATAGCTCCAAGTAAAATACCGATGGTCATTAGAAGAAAGAGGGGATGCCACTCGGGCATCCTCAAGCTTAGGCTCTTCTTACTCCTTATTCCTTCATCCATCGTAATCTCACCCAAAACTTGAAAACTTCAATCACACAAAACTCAACAAAACCTTCGTGAGATCCGTTAGTATAAGAAAACCAATCTTTACTTTAAGTACTGTAGAAAACCCATTCAAATTTTGTTCTTGCATTAAATCTACTGTATTCTAACTTTACCATGGCTCATACCCCCCGATACAAACCATAGATTCATCAAAATAAGCACATAATGCAAAGAAAACAGAATCTGTCAAAAACAGAACAGTCTGTAAAGATGAGAATTGTTCTCATACTTATGTAACTCCAAAGCTTCTAAAAAATTAAGACAACATAAGAAATTTGTATATCAATCTTGTGTAAAAATTTCAGATTTTTTCGTCCCTTCTGTGAAGCTTCAAAATTGTTTTACTGGACACAAAATTTTCTGTTTTCCAACAAGATCAAATCAACTATCACCAAAGCTATCCTAAAGGCTTTACTTGGCACAAACACTAATTAAAACACAAAAAAAACAATAATAACAGTAGCATAATTATGCAAACACTCAATAACATAAATAGAAAGATGAAAATAAATTTTATTCATTGGGTTGCCTCCCAACAAGCGCTATCGTTTTATGCCCCTAGCTAGGCATAATGCAAAGATCTAAGTATTGTCATCTTTGTTTCTAGATCCATAAGATGCCCTCATGATTGATTCATATGGTAGCTTAATTCTTGTTCTAGGTAAGTGTTCCATACCCTTTCTCAAAGGAAATTGGAATTTGATGTTCCCTTCTTTCATATCAATCACGGCACCTATAGTGCGCAAAAACGGTCTACCAAGAATAATTGGACAAGACGGATTGCAATCAATATCAAGAACAATAAAATCTATGGGCACATAATTCCTATTTGCAAGAATAAGGACATCATTAATTCTTCCCATAGGCTTTTTAATAGTAGAATCCGCCAAGTGCAAATTTAAAGAACATTCTTCAATATCGGTAAGACCAAGCACATCACATAAAGATTTCGGAATTGTAGAAACACTAGCACCCAAATCACACAAAGCAAAACACTCATAATTTTTAATATTGACTTTGATAGTAGGTTCCCATTCATCATGTAATTTTCTAGGAATTGAGACCTCTAATTCCAACTTTTCTTCTAAAGCTTTCATCATAGCATCAACAATATGTTTAGTAAAAGCTTTATTTTGTTCATAGGCATGGGGTGAATTTATCATAGATTGCAACAAAGAAATACAATCAATCAAAGCGCAATTATCATAATTAAAGTCTTTGTAATCCAAAAGATTGGGCACATCACTAGTTAAAGTTTTGACCTCTCCAAACCCACTTTTATCAATTTTCTCAACAAGATTTTCACCCTCCAATTTATCGGGACGTCTTCTAGCTAAAGTTGACTCTTCTCCAGTCCCTTTATTATCAATCTTAATTTTTCTAAACAAGGAATCAATAGAAGAAACACCAACCATTTTAAGATCTTCATCACTTTTATGAAAGCAATCACTAGAAAATGCTTTTTCTAGAAATTCTCTTTTAGCTCTAAGCATAGCGGTTCTTTTCTTACTTTCATTCATAGAAACATATAAAGCTTTAATTGATTCCTCAACCTTAGGCACAAAAAATTTCATCTTGAGATTTTCTACATCATGAGAAATTCTATCAATACTCCTAGACATATCATCAATCTTATTCAGCTTTTCTTCTATTGTAGCATTAAAAACCTTTTGAGTATTGATAAATTCTTTAATATTATTCTCAAGATAAGAGGTGTTCATATTATTATTATAAGAAGGATTACCATAGTCATTACCATAATTATTAGAGGAATTACTAGGAAAAGGCCTAGGATTAAAATTACCTCTATAACATTGTTATTGAAATTGTTTTGAGAGATAAAATTCACATCTACGACATCACTATTTTGTTCAATCAAGGTAGACAAAGGCACATCATTAAAATCAATAGGAGAACTTTTATTAGCAACCAATTTCATAAGAGCATCAACTTTTTCACTCAAAGAATAAATTTCTTCAACCGAATTAACTTTTTTACTAGTAGGAGCTCTTTCGGTATGCCATTGTGAATAATTTGCCATAATATTGTCTAGCAATTTAGTAGCTTCACCCAAAGTAATTTCCATAAAAGTACCACGCGCGGCGGAATATAAAAGATTTCTAGAAACAAAATTCAATCCCGCATAAAAATTTCGTATGATCATCCAAAGATTTAAACCATGAGTAGGACAATTTCTTAGCATCAATTTAATTCTTTCCCAAGATTGCGCAACATGTTCATGCTCAAGTTGCTTAAAATTCATGATTTGCATCCTAAGGGAAATAATTTTCGCAGGCGGAAAATACTTAGTAATAAAAGCATCTTTGCACTTATCCCAAGAATCGATACTATTGCGAGGCAAAGAAGAAAACCAAATTTTTGCACGATCTCGCAAAGAAAACGGGAATAATTTCAACTTCACAATATCATTGTCCAGATCTTTTTTATTCTGCATATCGCATAATTCCACGAATGTGTTAAGATGGGACGCGGCATCCTAACTAGGACTACCGGAAAATTGATCTTTCGTAACAAGATTCAACAAAGCGGCATTAATATCACAAGACTCCGCACTAGTGGCGGGAGGAGCAATCGGAGTGCTAATAAAATCATTGCTGTTGGTATTGGAGAAATCACACAACTTGGTGTTCTCTTGAGTCATCGTGACTATGCAACAAGATTGCACTCAAAAACAGATCTGACGAGAAAACGGCGAACGAAAAAGACGGCGAATAAAACGGCAAATTTTTGTGAAGTGGGGGAGAGGAAAACGAGAGGCAAATGGTGAATAATGTAAATTGCAAGGAGATGGGATTTGTGATTAGGAACCTCGTAGATGTTGATGATGTCTCCCCGGCAACGGCGCTAGAAATTGGCACGTGGCCGAAAGACTATCTTGACTTGATCCTCCCCGGCAACGGCGCCAAAAATTCCTTTTGATGTTTCCTTGAACTACGTCGGTATTTCCCCAAAGAGGAAGGGATGATGCAGCACAGCAACGGTAGGTATTTCCCTCAGTGATGAGACCAAGGTTATCAAACCAGTAGGAGAACCAAGCAAGTCTATGTAAACATCACCTGCACACAAAGAACAAATACTTGCAACCCGACGTGTTAAAGGGGTGTCAATCCCTTGCGGGTAACGGCGCCAGAAATTGGCAAGTTGACGGGAGATAAATTGTAGTAGATTGGATAAATAGATCGCGAATAAAATAAAGTGCAGCAAAATATTTTTGGGTTTTTAGAAATATAGATCTGAAAATAGAAGTGGCAAATAAATAAAAAGGCAAATAGCAAAATAGATCTAAAAATATATGATGAGAAATAGACCCGGGGGCCGTAGATTTCACTAGTGGCTTCTCTCGAGAAAAAATAGCATACGGTGGGTAAAAAAATTGCTGTTGGGCAATTGATAGAACTTTAAATAATTATGACGATATCCAGGCAATGATCATTATATAGGCATCACGTCCAAGATTAGTAGACCGACTCCTGCCTGCATCTACTACTATTACTCCACACATCGACCGCTATCCAGCATGCATCTAGTGTATTAAGTTCATGGAGAAACGGAGTAATGCAATAAGAACGATGACATGATGTAGACAAGATCTATTTATGTAGAAATACACCCCATCTTGTTATCCTTAATAGCAATGATACATACATGCCGGTTCCCCTTCTGTCACTGGGATCAAGCACCGTAAGATCGAACCCATCACAAAGCACCTCTTCCCATGGCAAGAAAAATCGATCTAGTTGGCGTAACTAAACCAAAGATTCGAAGAAGAAATACAAGGCTATAAGTAATCATGCATATAAGAGATCAAAAGACTCAAATAACTTTCATGGATAAAAACATAGATCTGATCATAAACTCAAAGTTCATCGGATCCCAACAAACACACCGCAAAAAGAGTTACATCAAATAGATCTCCAAGAGACCATTGTATTGAGAATCAAAAGAGAGAGAGAAAGCCATCTAGCCACTAACTACGGACCCGTAGGTCTACAATGAACTACTCACACATCATCGGAGAGGCCCCAATGAGGATGATGAACCCCTCCGTGATGGTGTCTAGATTGGATCTGTGGTTTCTAGAACTTGCGGCGGCTGGAATTGATTTTCGTCGACTCCCTTAGGGTTTCTGGAATATTGGGGTATTTATAGAGCAAAGAGGCGGTGCGGGAGGTGGCCGAGGTGGGCACAACCCACCTGGGCGCGCCTGGGCCCCCAGGCGCGCCCTGGTGGGTTGTGCTCTCCTCGAAGCCCCCCTCAGGTACTTTCTTGGCCCAACTTGTGTCTTATGGTCCAGAAAAAATCACCAAAAAGTTTCGCTGCGTTTGGACTCCGTTTGGTATTGATTTCCTGCGAAGTAAAAAACAAGCAAAAAACAACAACTGGTACTGGGCACTATGTCAATAGGTTAGTCCCAAAAAATGATATAAAGTTGCTATAAAATGATTGTAAAACATCCAAGAATGATAATATAACAGCATGGAACAATCAAAAATTATAGATACGTTGGAGACGTATCAAGGACGTCATCGAGCTGAACGTGTGCTGAGCGCGGAGGTGCCGTACGTTCGGTACTTGATCGGGACGGATCGTGAAGGTGTACGACTACATCAACCGCGTTGATAAACGCTTCCGCTTTGCGATCTTCAAGGGTATGAAGATGCTCTCCCCTCTCGTGGCTATGCATCTCTATGGATAGATCTTGCGTGTGCGTAGAAATTTTTTTGTTTTCCATGCAACGTTTCCCAACAGTGGCATCATGAGCCAGGTCTATGCGTAAATGATATGCACGAGTAGAACACAAAGAAGTTGTGGGCGGTGATGTTCATACTGCTTACCACCAACGTCTTATTTTGATTCGGCGGTATTGTAAAATGAAGCAGCCCGGACCAACCTTACATGTCCACGTACATGAGACCGGTTCCACCAACAGACATGCAACTAGTTTTGCATAAAGGTGGCTGGTGGGTGTCTGTTTCTCCGACTTTAGTTGAATCGAATTTGACTGCGGCCGGTCCTTGAAGAAGGTTAAAACAGCAAACTTGATAAATCACCATTGTGGTTTTTGCCGTAGCTAAGAACGGTTCTTGCTAGAAGCCCGTAGCAGCCACGTAAAACTTGCAACAACAAAGTAGAGGACGTCTAACTTATTTTTGCAGGGTATGCTGTGATGTGATATGGTCAAGACATGATGTGATATACGTTATTGTATGAGATGATCATGTTTTGTAATTTATCGGCAACCGGCAGGAGCCTTATGGTTGTCTCTTTATTGTATGAAATGCAATCGCCATGTAATTGCTTTACTTTATCGCTATGCGTTAGCAATAGTTGTAGAAGCAATAGTTGGCGAGACGACCACGACGCAACGATGGAGATCAAGGTTTCGAGCCGGTGACGATGGAGATCATGACGATGCTTTGGAGATGGAGATCAAAAGCACAAGATGATGATGGCCATATCATGTCACATATTTTGATTGCATGTGATGTTTATCTTTTATGCATCTTATTTTGCTTAGTACGGCGGTAGCATTATAAGATGATCCGTTCACCAAATTTCAAGGTAAAAGTGTTCTCCCTGAGTATGGACCATTGCTACAGTTCATCGTGTTGAGACACCACGTGATGATCGGGTGTGATAGACTCTATGTTCACATACAACGGGTGTAAGACAGTTTTGCACATGCAGAATACTTGGGTTAAACTTGACGAGCCTAGCATGTACAGACATGGCCTCGGAACACTAGAGACCAAAAGGTCGAACGTGAATCATATAGTAGATATGATCAACATAGGGATGTTCACCATTGATGACTACCCCATCTCATGTGATGATCGGACATGGGTTAGTTGATTTGGATCACGTATCACTTAGATGACTTGAGGGATGTCTATTTAAGTGGGAGTTCTTAAGTAATTTGATTAATTGAACTTAATTTATCATGAACTTAGTCCTGATAGTATTTGCATATCTATGTTGTAGATCAATGGCCCATGCTACCGTTCCCCTGAATTTTAATGCGTTCCTAGAGAAAGCTATGTTGAAAGATGATGGTAGCAACTACACGGACTAGGTCCATAACTTAAGGATTATCCTCATTGCTGCACAGAAGAATTATGTCCTTGATGCACCGCTATGTGACAGATCTATTGCAGGAGCAGATGCAGACGTTATGAATGTTTGGCAAGCTCGATATGATAACTACTTAATAGTTTAGTGCGCCATGCTTTACGGCTTAGAAGCGGGACTTTAAAACGTTTTGAACGCCACGGAGCATATGAGATGTTCCAAAAGCTGAAATTGGTATTTCAGACTCATGCCCGTGTCAAGAGGTATGAGACCTCTGACAAGTACTTTGCCTACAAGATGGAGGAGAATAGCTCAGCCAGTGAGCATGTGCTCAGAATGTCTGGGTACTACAATCGCTTGAATCAAGTGGGAGTTAATCTTCCAGATAAGATAGTGATTGACAAGAATTCTCTAGTCACTATCACTAAGCTACTAGAACTTTGTGATGAACTATAATATGCAAGGGATGACAAAAACGATACCCGAGCTCTTCGTGATGCTGAAATCGGCGAAGGTAGAAATCAAGAAAGAGCATCAAGTGTTGATGGTTAACAAGACCACTAGCTTCAAGTAAAAGGGCAAAGGAAAGAAAGGGAACTTCAAAAAGAATGGCAAGCAAGTTGCCACTCCCATGAAGAAGCCCAAAGCTGGACCTAAGCCTGAAGCTGAGTGCTTCTACTGCAAAGGAAATGGTCACTGGAAGCGGAACTATCCCAAATGCTTGGCGGATAAGAAGGATGGCAAAGTGAACAAAGGTATATTTGATATATAGGTTATTGATGTGTACCTTACTAGTGTTCGTAGTAGCCCCTGGGTATTTGATACCGGTTCAGTTGCTAAGATTAGTAACTCAAAACAGGAGTTGCAGAATAAATAGAGACTAGTTAAGGGCGAGGTGACGATGTGTGTTGGAATTAATTCCAAGGTTGATACGATCACCATCGCACACTCACTCTACCTTCGGGATTAGTGTTGAACCTAAATAAATGTTATTTGGTGTTAGCGTTGAGCATGAATATGATTAGATCATGTTTTTGCAAGACGGTTATTCATTTAAGTCAGAGAATAATTGTTGTTCTGTTTACATGAATAAAACCTTCTATGGTCATACACCAAATGTAAATGGTGTATTGAATCTCGATCGTAGTAATACACATATTCATAATAATGATGCCAAAAGATGCAAAATTGATAATGATAGTGCAACATATTTGTGGCACTGTCGTTTAGGTCATATTGGTGTAAAGCGCATGAAGAAACTCCATGCAGATGGACTTTTGGAATCACTTGATTATGAATCATTTGATACTTGCGAACCATGCCTCATGGGCAAGATGACTAAAACTCCGTTCTCCGAAACAATGGAGCGAGCTAATGACTTATTGGAAATAATATATACCGATGTATGCGGTCCGATGAGTGTTGAAGCACGCGGTGGGTATAGTTGTTTTCTCATCTTCACAGATGATTTGAGTAGGTATGGGTATATATACTTGATGAAACACAAGTCTGAAACATTTGAAAAGTTCAAAAAAATTCAGAGTGAAGTGGAGAATCATCGTAACAAAAAAATAAAGTTTCTACGATCTGATCGCGGAGGTGAATATTTGAGTTACGAGTTTGGCCTTCATTTAAAACAATGTGAAATAGTTTCACAACTCACGCCACCTGGAACACCACAGCGTAATGGTGTGTCCGAACGTCATAATCGTACTTTATTAGATATGTTGCGATCTATGATGTCTCTTACCGATTTACCACTATCGTTTTGGGGTTATGCATTAGAGACAACCGCATTCATGTTAAATAAGGCACCGTCTAAATCCGTTGAGACGAAATCGTATGAACTATGGTTTGGCAAGAAACCTAAGCTGTCGTTTCTTAAAGTTTGGGGATGCGACGCTTATGTCAAAAGGCTTCAGCCTGATAAGCTCGAACCTAAATCAGAGAAGTGCGTCTTTATAGGATACCCTAAGGAAACTATTGGGTACACCTTCTACCACAGATCCAAAGACAAGATCTTTGTTGCTAAGAATGGGTCCTTTCTAGAGAAGGAGTTTCTCTCGAAAGAAGTGAGTGGGAGGAAAGTAGAACTTGATGAGGTAATTGTACCTTCTCTCGAATTGGAAAGTAGCACATCACAGAAAACCGTTCCCATGATGCCTACACCAACTAGAGAGGAAGCTAATGATGATGATCATGAATCTTCAGATCAAGTTACTACTAAACTTCATAGGTCAACCAGAGCATGATCCGCCCCAGAGTGGTACGGTAATCCTGTTCTGGAAGTCATGTTACTAGACCAAGGCAAACCTACGAACTATGAAGAAGCTATGATGAGCCCAGATTCTCACAGATGGCTTGAGGCCATGAAATCTGAGATAGGATCCATGTATGAGAACAAAGTGTGGACTTTGGTGGACTTGCCCGATGATCGGCAAGCCATAGAAAATAAATGGATCTTCAAGAAGAAGACTGACACTGATGGTAATGTTGCTGTCTACAAAGCTCGACTTGTCGCAAAAGGTTTTTGACAAGTTCAAGGAGTTGACTACGATGAGACTTTCTCACCCATAGCGATGCTTAAGTCTATCCGAATCATGTTAGCAATTGCCGCATTTTATGATTATGAAATCTGGCAAATGGACGTCAAAACTGCATTCCTTAATGGATTTCTTAAAGAAGAGTTGTATATGATGCGATCAGAAGGTTTTCTCGATCCTAAAGGTGCTGACAAAGTGTGCAAGCTCTAGCAATCCATCTATGGACTGGTGCAAGCATCTCGGAGTTGGAATATACGCTTTGATGAGGTGATCAAAGCATATGGTTTTATACAGACTTACGGTGAAGCCTGTATTTACAAGAAAGTGAGTGGGAGCTCTGTAGCATTTCTGATATTATATGTGGATGACATATTGCTGATTCGAAATGATATAGAATTTCTGGATAGCATAAAAGGATACTTGAATAAGAATTTTCAATGAAAGACCTTGGTGAAGCTACTTATATATTGAGCATCAAGATCTATAGGGATAGATTGATACGCTTAATAGGACTTTCATAAAGCACATACCTTGGCAAAATTTTGAAGAAGTTTAACATGGATCAGTTAAAGAAAGGGTTCTTGCATGTGTTGCAAAGTGTGAAGTTGAGTAAGACTCAAAGCCCGACCACGACAGAAGATAGAAAGAGAATGAAAGTCATTCCCTATGCCTCAGCCATAGGTTCTATGAAGTATGCCATGTTGTGTACCAGACCTGTTGTGTGCTTTGCCATGAGTTTGGCAAGGGGTTACAATAGTGATCCAGGAGTAGATCACTGGACAGCGGTCAAAAATATCCTTAGATTATTGACTCTAGTAAACTCTTTGGGTATTGGTCACATGACGATGTGAACTATGGCTGTTAAATCACATGGTGATGTGAACTAGATTATTGACTCTAGTGCAAGTGGGAGACTGAAGGAAATATGCCCTAGAGGCAATAATAAAGTTGTTATTTTATATTTCCTTATTCATGATAAAGGTTTATTATTCATGCTAGAATTGTATTGATCGAAAACTTAAATACATGTGTGAATACATAAACAAATACTGTGTCCCTAGTGAGCCTCTACTAGACTAGCTCATTGATCAAACATGGTTAAGGTTTCCTAACCATGGACATGTGTTGTCATTTGATAACGGGATCACATCATTAGGAGAATGATGTGATGGACAAGACCCATTCGTTAGCTTAGCATAATGATCGTTCAGTTTTATTGCTATTGCTTTCTTCATGTCAAATACTTATTCCTTTGACTATGAGATTATGCAACTCCCGAATACCGGAGGAATACCTTGTGTGCTATCAAACATCACAATGTAACTGGGTGATCATAAAGATGCTCTACAGGTATCTCCGAAGGTGTTTGTTGAGTTGGCATAGATCGAGATTAGGATTTGTCACTCCGAGTATCAGAGAGGTATCTCTGGGCCCTCTCGGTAATACACATCATAAGCTTGCAAGCAAATGACTAAGGAGTTAGTCACGAGGTGATGTATTACGGAACGAGTAAAGAGACTTGCCGGTAACGAGATTGAACTAGGTATGAAGATACCAACGATCGAATCTCGGGCAAGTAACATACCGATGGACAAAGGGACTTACGTATGTTGTCATAAGGTTCGACCGATAAAGATCTTCATAGAATATGTAGGAGCCAATATGGGCATCCAGGTTCCGCTATTGGTTATTGATCGGAGAGGGGACTCGGTCATGTCTACATAGTTCTCGAACCCGTAGGGTCCGCACGCTTAACGTTCGTTGACGATATAGTATTATATGAGTTATGTATGTTGGTGACCGAATGTTGTTCGGTGTCCCGGATGAGATCACGGACATGACGAGGAGCTCAGGAATGGTCCGGAGGTAAAGATTGATATATGGGATAATAGTGTTTTAGTCTTCGGAAAGGTTCCGGAATTCACCGGAAGGGGTTTCGGATGTTTCCCGAAATGTTTGGGCACGAGAACACTTTATTTGGGCCAAAGGGGTAAAGCCCATGAGGGTTTTGGAAAGTGCAAAAGGAAGTTTTGTAGAGGCCAGGGGCCAGACGCGGCGTCTGGGGGGGTAGACACCGGGAACCCTGGCGTCTAGCCCTTGAGTCCGAGAAGGACTCTTGCCTTTCAGGCAAAACCGACTTTGAGGAGGCTTTTACTCCAAGTTTCGACCCCAGGGCTCAACATATAAATAGAGGGGCAGGGCTAGCACCCAAGACACATCAAGATTCACCAAGCCGTGTGCCGGCAACCCCGTCCTCTCTAGTTTATCCTCCGTCATAGTTTCCGTTGTGCTTGGCGAAGCCCTGCGGAGATTGTTCTTCACCAACACCGTCACCACGCCGTCGTGCTGCCGGAACTCATCTACTACTTCACCCATCTTGCTGGATCAAGAAGGCGAGGACGTCATCGAGCTGAACGTGTGCTGAAAGCGGAGGTGCCGTACATTCGGTACTTGATCGGGACGGATCGTGAAGGTGTACGACTACATCAACCGCGTTGATAAACGCTTCCGCTTTGCGATCTTCAAGGGTATGAAGATGCTCTCCCCTCTTGTAGCTATGCATCTCCATGGATAGATCTTGCGTGTGCATAGAATTTTTTTGTTTTCCATGCAACGTTTCCCAACAGGAGGAGTCATCACCGGGGTCATCGCCGGAGTCGGTGTGGACCTCCGGCTCCGGCTGTGGAAGCACGACGCCGTCAATGACGTCAGGGTGCAACGAGACCTCGGCGGCGGCGACAGCAACCTCTGTCTCCATCTTCATACCGTGCTCCGGTGCTTCCGCAGCACCGGCGTTGGCACTCCCTCTGATGGGGCACTTCGGCGGCATCCTCGTACATAGACGGCGGTGAGGACTGAGAGCGGCATTGAGGATGCAGGCGGAGAGAGAGGATTGTGTGTGTGGTGAAGATGGGGGGTGTGGCCGCTCGGGCATGCGATTAATATGGAGTAGTGGGAGAGAGGCGGGAGGCGGTCAAACCACTGGCTCGCCTCCTGGTGAGCCTGCGCACCAGACTGCTGGCATGCCTACCGTCATTTCACACAGCTATTCGCACGCCTCCCGATGACATTGCACAGTGAACACGCCTCTCGTCAATTCGCACACCTGCACGCACGCCTCCTGGTCTGCCTGCGCGGCAGACTGGTCGCACGCGTCCCGTCAACTCACGCCTGCTCGCACGACACAGGGGTCGCGTGGCGGCACGTATATTGTTTTTCTATTTTGATGATTAATGCTGTCGCTTTATTGCTTAACCGAAGCATGTCACGTATCCATTGTTGGTCTAACGCCCACGGTTCGAATAAATAATCTGTTTGCGATATTGGTTCCCAATTATTAATAATCTTTCATTTGTAAGAAGATAAAGATTACATCAAAACTGGTCTCAAATTTGACAAAAAAAAGTACAATGCCACTTTTTATTGGTGTCCATATGACAACATGATAAGTTTCATGAATTTCAAATAAGTTTTGGATGTACTAGAATTTAAAAATCAAGATTCTCAATGTTTGAAATTTCTTGCCCGGGGAGTAAATATGCACCCAGTGAGACACATGTGTTTTTCCAATCCATTTAGGTGCACTGTCACGTGTGCATGTAGCTCAAATTTGATTTTTGCACATTATACCCCTAGAAAATCAATCAATGTACTTAAACATCTTAATGATCTCTGTTTTTTTTTTCAAAATTAAAATGTCCCTCCTTTGGTAACATATGTTCACCGCGGGAAAATTTAACATGCATCGTAGTTGTGTTGGATGCGCGGTGTGTGTGTGTGTGTGTGTGTGTGTGTGTGTGTGTGCGTGCGTCTGGGGGGTGGGGGTGGCTGGCAGTACACTACGAGTCGTGAGCCACCGTGGGACCGTTTTGTGAGGCAGGTGCCACAACAGAGTCGTGGATTCGTTATTTAAAACATTACACAACCCTTTCATACATACATGTTTTGGACACATGCAGTCGGTGGTTGTCCTACACGACACTCACTCGTTTGTGACGCTTTCTGCGGGCCCGCGAGGTCGTCGTTCATCACTTTGACCAACAGCCAACAGAGAGGTTAATTTGACCAGCAAGGTAGAATTTTTTTTTGTGTTATGGTGGGAGTATATAGTACACATCGAAGAGGTGGGAGGGGACTAGCATATATACTATAGTACACGTCGAAGTTGTGCATTTTGGGTATTTAACATATGTTTGGCCCACAAGCAAAACGATGGTGGTTGTCCTCTCGCACCCACTCACGTGGTTATCAGTGATATCGATGCTTTCCATCTGTGGGCCCGCTTGGTCCATCACTACTTTGCCTGACAATGAGAGAGGTTAATTTGACTTAGGAGGGGATTTTTTTGTTTGTAATACGGTATATGTATAGGTCATGCTCTGGGATGACATGATACAGTTTGAGCACACACATGCATACGTACGCATGAATCCGGCCCTCCCATCGAGTCGAAGTGGCTAGAACCACGACACGTCATGAACCGATCTCGCTCTGTGTGGGGACTGTACGATTTTTGACGCACGTGCCACATCAATGTTGTGAATGGTATTCAAACATGCATGCACGCATCACCTCCATACATATGCATGTAGTGGTTGTCTTCGAACGGTACACTTCCTCGCATGGTTATCGACGACAAGCCTATATATTCGTGGGCCCATGTGGACATCCATGATCACTTTGACCGACAACAAGATAGTTTACCATGGCAGATTCTTCCTTTGGTTCGTGTTATCGTAGTATAAGTCATGGTGAGTTCAGACCTAATTAAGTTTGAGCGCATACTATGCACGCATGCATGCATGAATCCCCGTCATCGGCTCGAAGTGTGGTGTGACATACATATGCATCGTCAACTAACCCTCGCTCCGTGTGGGGATTTCTGGTTCGAAAGCACGGTGCCACATCAAAGTTGTTCCATTGTGTATTCAAACATCAACACCTCTCCATACATATGTTTGGGACACGCGCAGGCAGTGGTTGTCTTCGGGGACTAGCTACTTGCGTGATTATTGGCGAGCTAGCCCATCTCTGGGGTTGCATGGACGGCCATCACTTTGACCAACAACAAGAGAGAGGTTGTACCGAGGGAGTCCTGGATTAGGGGGTCCTCGGGTGTCCGGTCTATTTGATATGGGCCGGACTAATGGGCCGTGAAGATAAAAAAGAAGACTATCCCCCGTGTCCGGGTAGGACTCCTGTATGCGTGGACTGCAAGTTTGGTGTCCGGATGTACTATTCCTTCCTCTGCAAACCGACTCTGTACAACCCTAGATTCCTCTGGTGTGTATATAAACCGGAGGGTTTAGTCCGTAGAGGCTATTAGAATTGTCATAGGCTAGACAGCTAGGGTTTAGCCATTACGATCTCGAGGTAGATCAACTCTTGTATCCCCTATACTCATCAAATATAATCAAGCAGGACGTAGGGTTTTACCTCCTTTAAGAGGGCCCGAACCTGGGTAAACATCGTGTCCCCATCGTCCCTTGTTACCATTGATCCTCAGATGCACAGTTCGGGACCCCCTACCCGAGATCTGCCGGTTTTGACACCGACATTGGTGCTTTCATTGAGAGTTCCACTATGTCGTCGACAGAAGGATCGATGGCTCAACTTGTCGTCAGTGACGATGCTGCTTCCGGGGAGACCTTTCTCCCTGGTCAACTCATTGTGTTTGGCGGCTTCGCTTTGCGTGCCAATTCAACTGGTCACCTCGAGCAGATCAACAGCTACGCCCCTGGTCATCAGATCAGGTTTGGAAGCTTGAATTACATCGCGGATATCCGAGGAGACTTGGTCTTCGAAGGGTTCTCGGCCTCGGCCGCCACTCTTCATCCACATGAAGGAAACGCGTCAGATTCCGCTCAAGGATCAACTCTCGTGCCTGCCCTGGCCTTAGATCCAGGGCGGACCACTCTGTCCGAAGACGGGAGGATAAACCCCGCCGGACTCTCTCCCATTACGAAGCTTCCTGCCGGAGACCCAGAGGCGACTATACTGTCAGCAGACCCGCAGTCAAATGTGACTCTTCCTGACGTCGGGGAGCCGGACTCGCCTCTGGACGTCAACTCCGAACTCTCGAGGTCTGCGTCCATTGAGCTCGGTCAAGTGGTTATTACCAAACCCAGCTCCGCAGATCATCATACGCCCATCTAGCTTTCGCTCTTAAACGAGACACTGTACCTAATGCGATCTCTCGCCATCACGAAAGTATCACCTCCGAACTACGACCAGCCTAAACTGGGGGCTGAGAGCAGGGAATTTTACGTCCCACCCACCACCCACTTAATAGCCACTGTCGAGGATCTAACTGACATGCTAGGGTACGCCACTGAAGACATCGACGGTATGGACGACGATGCCGGAGCCGAACCAGGTCAAAACCCGCCTATCACTGGGCGTTGGACGGCCACTTCTACCTATGGTGTATACATGGTGGACACACCTGAGAAGCAGGACGACGATGGCACTCAAGATCCAGATCAGGACAAGCCCGTTGATGATCCACCAAAGCGCCGGCGTCAGCGGCGCCACTCACGATCATGTCGGGCGAAGGACAGCAACACCGACACTAGAGATGATGACACTCCGGACAATGCCGAAGACCCCATCGACCCTGCGTTTCTAGCAGGATGATAGGGAAGAAGGACAAGTCAACTCCGACGAACTTGTCGATCATGAGTATTCGGAAGATAGTAACTATCTACCGGCCTCCGAGGAGGATGTTAGCCTCGACAACGAAGATTTCATCGTGCCAGAGGAACCCCTTGAACAAGAACGCTTCAAGCGATAGCTCATCGCCACTGCGAGGAGCCTGAAAAAGAAACAGCAACATCTTCAAGCAGAACAGGATACGCTCAAAGACAGATGGACCAAGGTCCTGGCTGTCGAAGAATACGGCCTCGAGCGCCCGACAAAGAGCTACCCAAAACGCAGGCTACTACCACAATTTGAAGACGAAGCCCTTGAGCCAATACCGTCAGGACACAATCATGCTGATCAACCGGACCGACCACCACGTGGACGTGACAAAGCGGCTAATTATGCCGAACACCAGCCCGCGCCACCTCACCGTAGAGGCAAAGAAGCAGCAGCTCCGGGCTACACATATGACTTACGTCAGGACCTGGAAAATAGAGCCGGCCAGACCAGATCAATCTACAGATCAAGGGGACGTGCTCCAGCACGAGACGACGGCCATCAAGCCTGGCGCGACAAGCATAACCAAGTTCGAGCCGAGAACCGAACACGGATGTCATCCGAACTTCGTCGTGATGTTGCCCGATATAGAGGCGCCGCACACCCCATGTGCTTTACCGATGAGGTAATGCAGCACCAGTTTCCGGAAGGGTTTAAACCCGCAAACATCGAGGCATACGATGGAACGACAGATCCCGCTGTGTGGATTGAAGATTTTCTTCTCCACATTCACATGGCTCGCGGCGATGATCTCCACACCATTAAATACCTTCCTCTAAAGCTAAAAGGGCCAGCACAACACTGGTTGAATAGCCTCCTAGAGAACTCCATTGGCAGTTGGGAGGATTTAGAGGATGCTTTTCGGGACAACTTTCAGGACACTTATGTCCGGCCACCGGACGCTGATGACCTGAGTCACATAGTCCAGCAACCCGGAGAGTCAGCCCGCAAACTCTGGACTCGGTTCTTAATTAAAAAGAACCAAATTATTGACTGTCCGGACGCCGAAGCCTTAGCGGCATTTAAACACAGCGTCCGCGATGAATGGCTCGCCCGACACCTCGGTCAGGAAAAGCCGAAGACTATGGTAGCTCTCACTTCACTCATGACCCGCTTCTGTGCGGGCGAAGATAGCTGGTTGGGTCGTAGAAGCAATAGCACCAGCGACCCTGGCACCTCTGAGGCCAGGGATGGCAATGGAAGGCCATGATGCAGCAAAAATAAGCGTCGGAACAACAATGAAGAAACCGAGGATACGGCGGTCAAAGCCAGATTCAGCGGCTCTAAACCCGGTCAGCGAAAGAAGCCGTTCAAAGGAAATAGAGACGGCCCATCCAACTTGGATAAAATACTGGATAGGCCCTGTCAAATCCATGGCACCCCTGACAAGCCTGCCAACCACACCAATAGAAACTGCTGTGTTTTTAAACAGGCCGGTAAATTAAATACCGAACATAAGGGGAAAGGACCTCAAAGTGAGGACGACGATGAACCCCGCCCTCCGAACACCGGGGGACAAAAGAAGTTTCCCCCCGAGGTGAAAACAGTGAACATGATATATGTCACGCATATCCCCAAGAGAGAGCACAAGCGCGCACTGAGGGACGTCTACGCCATAGAGCCTGTCGCCCCGAAATTCAACCTTTGGTCAGCTTGTCCGATCACCTTCGATCGCAGGGACCACCCAACCAGTATCCGTCACGGAGGTTCGGCGGCCCTGGTACTCGATCCCATCATCGACGGATACCATCTCACTAGAGTCCTTATGGACGGCGGCAGCAGTCTCAACTTGATTTACCAAGACACTGTCCGTAAGATGGGTATTGACCCATCAAGAATCAAGCCCAGCAACACTACCTTTAAAGGAGTGACACCTGGCGTAGAGGCCCGCTGCATGGGTTCCTTAACACTGGAAGTGGTATTCGGCTCTCCAAATAACTTTCGAAGTGAAGAATTGATCTTCGATATCGTCCCTTTCCGCGGTGGTTATCATGCATTGCTTGGTCGAACTGCTTTCGCCCGCTTTAATGCAGTCCCGCACTATGCTTATTTGAAGCTCAAAATGCCCGGACCGCGCGGCGTCATCACAGTCAATGGAAATATGGAACACTCCCTCTGTACTGAGGAACACACCGCGGCCCTAGCAGCCGAGGAACAGAACGGCCTCAACAGCTCATCGGTCATCAAGACCCACGACACTGCTAAGCTAGTTCGATCAACATTACAGCATGACAGCTCGGCGAATCCGGAGCTTGAATAGCAGTTCGGCCTCTACCGATCACCCCATAAGGTTGCGGCATACGTACCGCGCATGCATAATTACGCACTTAAAATACCTTGGGCAGCGCCGGAGGCATACTGCGCAACAGGTCTATAGTACGGCTTGACCCTATTCGGACCTTAACTCTCTTTTTTTTCTTTTCTTTCTCTTTTACCACAGGTTCATTAAAAACCTACCTACTCTACGGTTGTACAGGGACTCCTTTCTAGGATCCCTTTTCTTATAGACGACCATCGACTCCTCCTCTCAAAGGATTTCCAACCAAGGAGAAACGGCGCAGACGTGTAGCAGGGCATCATTAGGACCTTCAAGCCACTATTTTCTCAAAAAAGCCCTGTATAAACCTTTCCCTTGTGTAAACTTTCGGCATGTAAAATGACCTTGGCCTTCAGGCATTATCTGTAATGACACGTCTCGACGTATTAATCAGGGCATAAAGGAAGCAGTTGATCACCACTTTTGTTTGGTACTCATCTATTTTATATTATCATCTGTCTTCCCTCCCTACGCCCGACTGCCACACGTGCCTTAGTACCAGTCTTAAACACCAGGGGCTATATCCGGCCCGGCACATTTTAAAGTCCGAACACCTATGGGGTACTCTTCGGTGTCCCGAATATTGCATTATATGCATCAGCTCCGAATCATGTCTTTGGTCTATAGTTGGGTTGCCCGGCTCCTGTGCTTACCACCTTACGTTCCGCTTGTTCGGCTAAGGTAGTAAAGGGAGAACTACTGCGATTGTATTTCTGGTTCGTCCGGTCAAATACCTCAGTAGAGAAAGCCGAAAACTAACTGTCATGATAAAACGAGAGCTGGTCGGCGATTCGGTGACTTAGTCTTGTACTACAGTCGTTAGCGATTTACTCCGTGTTATACGAGGGGCTGGTCTTCGTCCAAGCCGCGTGGAAATGGCTATTCAGCCCGGATTGCCGCACACGCACAAGGGGCTAGTACTTAGCCCCACCGTCAAACTCCTATGGCTAAGTGAAAGTAATAAAGCCGCATAGTCTGATTGCCTGGTTCACCTCGCGGACACCTCCTTTACGGACCAAGACGTTGGATAAAGTGTGGTCACGCGTCACTACGAACACCCGCGTAGCATCTACGTGGGGGCTGAAGCCGACGACTGGCAACTTTCAGAAATAAACGGCCACACAGGAGGAAAACATTGCTTGAAACAAAAGGCGCAATATGCATTACAAGCATGGGTTCATAACATAGTTTTTACAACCCGAATACATCTACTCAAATATGACATCCTTAGAACATTGGCCCTCTACTATTCGGGCCCCTGCCAGGACGTCGTCGAAATATCTCTCCGGCCTCCGATGATCTTTGCCTTCGGGCGGGCCTGCGGTCGCCACATCGGTGGCCTTCATCTTTGCCCATTGCATCTTAACGCGGGCGAAGGCCATCCGGGCACCTTCTATGCAGGCCGAACGCTTCACAGCATCAATCCGAGGCAGCGCGCCGACGAGCCGCTGCACCAAACCAAAGTAGCTACTGGGAATTGGTTCAGCGGGCCAAAGTTGGACTATTAGATCCTTCATCGCCAAACCAGACACCCTATGCAGCTCCATCAGCTGCTTCATCTGGTCATTCAGGAGCACCGGGTGCTCCGGTGCAAGAAACTGCGACCAGAACAGCTTCTCGGTCGAGTTCCCCTCCTGGGCTCGGAAGAACTGTGCGGCATCGCCAGCACTCCTCGGGAGGTCCGCAAACACATCTGGAGAAATCCACACTCGAGTGAGCAAAGCATATCTTTGACCTCCAAAAATACTCTGCAAAGGAAAGGCCTTACTAGCCGTTATCTGCCTCGCTTGACGGATCTCTTCGCGAGCACTCCAGGACTCGCTTCGCGCCTCTTTGGCATCATGGAGAGCCTTCGCAAGCTCGGACGACTGGGCCAAAGTCTTATGCTCCAATGTCTCGCATTTGCTGATGGCATCCCTTAGCTCCTGCTCGACTTCGGCCACCCGAGCTTCGTGTTGGCGGCAGGCAACTTGTTTGGCTTCTAGTTTAGCAGCCGCTTTATCAGCGGCTGCCTTGCTCGCCTCAGCTTCCTTCTTGGCCTGGGCGAGGGCGCCTTTGAGGGTCTCGACCTCGGCTGCGCCAACTATGCTCATAATCAAAGCATCCTGTGAGTTAACCTCTCAAGTTACATATCCCTTCTGACATGAAAAATAAATTTTTTTCATCATGCACATACCTTGTGTCTCATCGAACCGCTTGTTGATGCGGTCGAGCTCTTCATTGGCCGCTTCAAGCTTCCGATTGAGTTCGGAAACTTCTGCGGCCTGGGCGGTGGCCGCCAACAGGGAGGCCTGTTGCAACAGCAGAGTAGTATGATAACACGCACGAGTACTATGTGGATCCTCTGTCCGATTCTTTTCAAACCGAACAGAGCCTCAGGGGCTACTGTCTGTATACAGGTATATTCCTCTAAATGAAACAAAAATGTTTAGGACATTATGTCGCATACCTCAAAGCTTGTCAGTAGGATGGTGAAGGCTTCGTTCAGTCCGCTTTTTGCAGACTGAACCTTTTCCATCACCGCACCCATCAAGGTGCGGTGCTCCTCCACGATGGAAGCATGTTGCAGTGCTTCCGCTAGAGCGTTCGGCGCCTCCAGATTAGTGGAGGTCGCTGACGGAGCTGATGCTCCTCCCCCCTATTTTGAAGGGGGCAGCTCACCTGATCCAGGAGTCGCATTGGTCTCTGGAATGGTGTCCGGCTGGGGCCCGGATTGTTGGGGGTTGCCACCGTCGGTTGTCATAGGGGTCGCCTTCCCTATGTCTTCGGCGACCGGGGTATTAACCTCGGGCGCTTTTTCGACAGCCTCGCCCGCCCCTCCGTGGCCAGGAGAGGTCCTTCGGGATAACACCTCGGTGTCATCCATGGTGATAGGCGAGGGGGCTTGTGGCGGCGTCTCGCTCTCTGCCATCTCGGGTGGTAGAGAGTTCCCCTCCGATAACGGAGTGTTCGGAAGCTCGCGTGGAGGGCTGAAAGGCACACAACGAATGGCTTGTATAATGGAAACAGGAAAACCGAAAAGATGAACTGGTAAGTCTATGAATACTTACGATTCGGCCAGGGGCTTCGCCCTGGGAGGTTTTTGTGAGACCGGTGTTTTTGCCTATCAGGTTGGTGATGCGTGTTTGCAGCATCTGCACCTCCGCCGTGGACCCCCAATCAAGGCCCTTGGCGGTCCAGGAGGTTCGATGATGTAAAACCACTCCTGCTGCCACACCTTGACCGTCTCCACAAACGCCCCTTTGGGCCAGACGGCGTTGGGGAGCTTGCTTACCATGGCCCCGCCGCAATCCGCATGCTGGCCATCGACCACCTTCGGTTTCAGATTGAAAACCTTAAGCCATAGGCCGAAGTGTGGTGGGATGCGGAGGAGAGCCTCGCACACGACGATGAACGCCGAGATGTGGAGGAAAGAATTTGGAGCTAGATCATGGAAATCTAGCCCGTAATAGAACATGAGGCCCCGGACAAAGGGATGGAGGGGAAACCCTAGACCTCGGAGGAAATGGGGAATGAATACAACCCTCTCGCCGGGCTCCGGAGTGGAGATGACCTGATCCTTAGCAGGGAGCCTGTGCGCGATATCCGCAGATAGATATCCCATGCTCTAAAGCTCCTTGATGTCCTTCTCAGTGACGGAGGAGGCCTCCCACTTGCCCTTGGAACCGGATCCAGCCATGGCTGGGGAAGGTGGTGGCGGTGGGGCAGATTGAAGTTTTGGGCGCTGGAGCTCGAAGGTGGGAAGGCAGGAGCTAGAAGAAGGCGTGGGGAAAAAAGGAGGAATCTTTACCCTCTTATAGGCAGTGAAATACCAAACGCCCCCCCCCCTCTCAAGCCTTAAAACTCGCCTATTTCCAAAGAGATCGTGCGAACGGCGCAGTTGGATTACCCAAACCACATTGATGTGAATCCCGTAATGGGCGGGCACGATATCTGCTTCGACAAGATGTGCCAATGAGAGCTAGGCCTCGAAACGCGAAACGGGAGGCGTGAAAACGGTTCAAAATGTTGAAGGGTCAAGTGTGATGCTTCGCCGAAAAAGTTGTCAGTAAAAGACACTGTTCCTATTTTGACATCTTATCTTCGCGGCTAAGGGTTGTATTGATTATGCAGAGCCGGATATAGTTCCTTTGTGTAGGAAGCTAACTTAAAGTATTCAGGAAAAGGAACCCGCCTTGCGATGCCGAAGATAATCCGCGCGCCGAACACATCGTCATTGAAGACTGGTTCAGGGGCTACTGAGGGAGTCCTGGATTAGGGGGTCCTCGGGTGTCTGGTCTATTTGATATGGGCCGGACTAATGGGCCTTGCAGATAAAAACAGAAGACTATCCCCCGTGTCCGGGTAGGACTCCTGTATGCGTGGACTACAAGTTTGGTGTCCGGATGTACTATTCCTTCCTCTGCAAACCGACTCTGTACAACCCTAGATCCCTCCGGTGTGTATATAAACTGGAGGGTTTAGTCCGTAGAGGCTATCAGAATTGTCATAGGCTAGACAGCTAGGGTTTAGCCATTACGATCTCGAGGTAGATCAACTCTTGTATCCCTTATACTCATCAAATATAATCAAGAAGGACGTAGGGTTTTACCTCCTTTAAGAGGGCCCAAACCTGGGTAAACATCGTGTCCCCATCGTCCCTTGTTACCATTGATCCTCAGACGCATAGTTCGGGACCCCCTACCCGAGATCTGCCGGTTTTGACAGCGACATGTATGACCAAGGTGGATTATTCTTGGTCCGTTTTACGATACATCTTGGTGAGATGCCCTCTCCGACCCGCCGACTGAAAGTGTGTGTGTGCACGCGCGCGCGCATGTGTGTGTGATGGGGGGCTGCTACTTTGCACTTTGCTAGGTGAACCTCCGTGGGGGGGGGGGGGGGGCATGCGTTCATAGCTTAGGATTCCCCTCCTGCCGACACGAGGAGGGGCAAGCAATACCGTGCGCTTTGCGAGATAGGTGCCACATCGAAGTTGCATTTGGTATTTGAACATCAAACCACCCTTTTCAAACATATATTTGGTCCACATGCAAGTGTGTTTGTGTTCTGACCCTTTCCCACGTCATTTTTGCCAAATTTATGAACATTAGACAAGTCGGATGACGCAACAGACACGGTTCACTCACACTAACCGTGTGCCACGCCAGTGCCCTTGTCACGCACATTCGCACAGTACATTGGGCTCCATGAGGCTTCCCCTCTAAAAAATATCTACCCGCCTGCAGGTTTATTCTATTTGATAACACACGGTTATTACGTTTCGACCGTGTGTGATGTTTGTTGTTCCCGCTCCCGCCTGCATCCCTCCAAAATATCTGCCCGCCTCGAGGGTTTTTCTGTTTCATAACCCACGGTTGTTATTTCCGGACCGTGTGCGATGCACCATCATCCAAATTTTCAATAGCCCCGGCATTTCACTCCCGCGTAGTAAAACTTTCAGTAGTCGTGTCATTTCCTCAAACACACCCCCGCCCCCTCCACACACACACAACAAAACCTCCTCGGGCGTGCACGCGCGCACACACACATCCCCCCACCACAACCCCTCCCTCGCTCGAAACCCTAGCAAGGTCGCCGCCGCCCCTGCAAGGCCTCCATTGTCAACATCTGCCGGTTTGCCCGTGCAGCTTACCCACCGATCTCCATACCCAGGCCGCCCTGAGTTTCTTAGATGACGCCTGCCAAACCCCCCCTTTCCCACAGATCCCGATCCCCATCCCCATCCCCCACTCCAGAGCGTCACAGCCTAAGCCCGGCTAAGCTTCCTGTGGAGCTCGAGGAGTGACTGGCCCAAAAGAGGTGTATCGCGGTCTCTTCGCTCGACGTCGCCGAGGAAGCTGACGACCATTACTGGCCGCAGGCACTCAATCAACGGGCTAGAGTATGCGGGTATGTCACGGACGCCGGCTACGACATCGAGGTCGTTGACAGCGACGGCCTGACGCGGGCTATGTCACAGGTTAAGTGGCCCACCCCCAACCCCTCGGGTTCAACCGCCGTCGATCTCATCCATGGCCCCGCCGCTGATCTCCTCTGGCTCGCTGTCAAGAATTTGCCATCCTGCATCGCCATCGAGCCCCTTTTGTCATTTCTGAAGGACACGTTCTGCGACGCTGTCTTGGGATCCACACTTCCAAGTCAGACCTCATCGACGGCGACCACGAGGAGGGCACCCTCTCTGGCTCTTCCAAGGGGAAAGAGCGCATCTGCTCTTCCAAGGGGAAAGATCCCGTCTGCGACATCAGGGAGGGCACCCTACAGTCGTGTTCTTCCAAGGGGAAGGAGCCCATCTGCGACAACATGGAGCGCATCCAGGGTCCATGCTCTTCCCACGGGAATGAGCCCATCTGTGACAAGTGAGGAAACCCATGATTTGTTTTGCCGTGCCTCTTCACAGGGGGGAACCCATGATTTGTTTTGTCGAGTCCCTTTTGTAGTGTAGTGAGAATATGTCCAGTTTTAATTGCTATATTTGGTTGTTTGCAGTATGCCTTGTTTATTTTAGTTGTTCACAATGTGATGCTCTATATGTGCAACTATTTATTGTGCAGTACATTTTCATAATCCAGTTTTAAACATACCGATAGGAATGCATATATTTGCTTGCTGTTAAGCCTGTTATAGCTAGCATATGCCTCTTTTAAAGTTTTTTGATTGTTCAGTTGTTTGTAGTTAGCATATGTCCAGTTTTAAATGCTATCTTTGGTTGTTCGTAGTATGCCTTGTTTATTCCAGTTATTCACAACGTGATGTTCTATATGTGCAAGTATGAACTGTGTAGTTCAATTTCATCAATACCAGTTTCAACAATACCACTATGAATGACTACATTTGGTTGATGCATCTTGTAGTTAACATGCCTTTCCATTTTTATTTAACAATAACTAGTGTACTTAGACCGGCACAATACCAGTTTGAATGACTATGTTTGCTTGTTGTTAAATGTTATGCATGTTGCAGTTAACACACCTTTCCACTTGTTTTGCTTTACTAGCGTGCTTAAACCTGCACACTGAAGCTATCTTTTGGTGATTATTTTGTCTGCCATGGATGTATTTGGTTGATGTTTAGCCTATTGTGCTTAACATGCCTCTCGATGTACTTACACAGGACAATTTTGGGAACGACTGCTATTTTCCATCGAGGTTAGTTTCATCCCATGGCTTATATATACTCACTGTTTAGGATATCGGTAGCTGGTACCATATAGGTCGGGGGCTGATAAGGGACTAATCGGTGAATCGGACTTTTAACTGAATATATCTGTAACCCATTTATCGTTAGGTTAACTAGGGCCATATGTAATATATCTGAGGCTACATAGCAACATGCACTGTACTTAATGTCTAAATATGCAATCCTAGGCTACATAGCAACAAGGAAGAGTGTTACCATAATGTTCTGATGATGTCTAGATATACGTAGAAGAGCAGCAGCAGCAACAACAACAACACAATCCTGTTTGGATACTCAACTTAGCTAGAGGTTAGAGTTAGTTTCTAGCTCATGACTAAGCCTGAACTAACTCTAGCCAAAGAGGTGTTTGGATGACAGGGTTAGATTGACAATAAATGCACTAGGAGAACTAGCTCCAATTAGCACCTCTTGGGTGGGATAGTTTTTTTGGGTGGGTTAGATGCAACTAGCTCAAACTGGCCCTCATGTTTGGATATACTTTAGGGCTATTTGAGCCCAAACTAGCTCAAACTAACTCTAACCCATGGATACAACATCAGTTAATCAACCGATAATTTGTAAAAATGCAATAAACTCCCTCCGGCCCATAATATAAGATGTTAATTCATCTAATATGTGAGTATATTGGATGTTATAAGATATTGTAAAAGAGTGTTGTGCTACATTGTGCAATTGTTGTTGAGCTTCTAATATTAACTTGGTGATTTTAGGTACATATGTCATTGGTAAAGATCCGCGCTTCGACCCTTTCTGCGTATGGGGCAATGAGATATCGATGAACCAGCATCAAGTGAGGAAGCTGATAAAGATTGTTAGTAAAATGGGTCAAAAGATGGCAATTAAACTATTTGTTTACACTTTATCCAAGACAACAGCGAACTGCAAGATGGTAAGTAAGAACTCTGCAGCCTTCTTTTTACTGCCCATAATGAGTTGTGTTAGATGACAATGTCTGAATCTTTTTTCTTTTGCAGTGGTTCCCAAAGCAGTTTACTCAAGATTACCTCTCAAACTACATGATTGGTGGGCATGCAAAGGTTAAAGTATTTCTACCAGAACACAATGATTATCTAGATGTTTTCATGAACACTGTGAAGGATGGGCGGTCGGCCATCACAAGGGGTTGGACTAGAGTCGTGCGTGCCTTCTGCATGGAGGAGGGCACAATATGGGCATTCCGCTTCACCTTGTTCAGCAACCAAAATGTATTTCGCCTCTTTCTTTACCGTCTTTAATAGTACAAGTATACAACTATGGTTCATCATTCTTTATTTGGTGCTTAGGTAATTCTTGAACATATGTACCTATGAATCGAATAATGCATTGGTTGTTTGAACCTGATGGATATGAATAAAGCTATAGCATACTTTCAAATTCAAATCCGGTACAATTTGAAATAGCAGCAATTAAATTACGGTGAAATTACGCTCTGCAGGTCGTTACGGCGCACACGGTCGGTAAAACACAAACGTTTGTGATATACACCATAATCCGACACGGTTCATAGAGAGGAAACGTGTGCAAGCATGCACACAGTTGTCGTTTGCAAAGTGTGTGCGATGTCAGACAATATCACAAACGGTGCGGACAAACTAAACGTTTGTGATAGTTGCCTTATCATACACGATTTGCAACCATGAACTGTTTCTGATGTGGTACGCATCGTAAACGTTGCACCACAGAATAGCGTGTGCGATAGTTGTCATGTACGACGATGTTACGATAGTCCGATGTTTCATAATCCTATCTGACACTCGTATGATGATTAGCTAATCTTCTTAATTAGTTATCGCATACGGTTCGGGAAAAGTGAATGTGTGTGATTGTCTGCTTATCGTACATGTTCTATAATCATGAACCGTTTGTGATGGGCCACGCATCGTAAACGTAGCACCACAGAATACCGATTGCGATGGCAATCCAAGCACAAATGAGTTGCAAGGATGGAGCCCCTATCCCCGACGGTTTTTGGGTCGTGTGGGAAGGACCCCCCTATCGCACTCACTTGGCGACGGTTCCAAATGTCATCACAGAAAGGGGTTAAAAACCGTTTGTATAGCACCTCGCTGTACCAGTGATAAGCTTTATGTTCTAGTTCAAGAGGTAAGTGACATGCTTTTTCATAAACCATTTTATATGGAGACATACCCATAGGGTTTTTATAAGCAGTTCTATAAGCCCATAATGCATCATCAAGTTTCTTAGACCAATTCTTTCTGGATCTATTAACAGTCTTTTGCAAAATCAACTTTATTTCTCGATTACTCACTTCTACTTGACCACTAGACTGAGGATGATATGGAGATGCAATTCTATGGTTGACATCATATCTAGCAAGCAATTTACGGAAAGCACCATGAATAAAGTGTGAACCACCATCAGTCATTAAATATCCGAGGACCCCAAACCTCGGGAAAATAACTTCTTTAAGCATTTTAATGGAAGTGTTATGATCAGCACTACTAGTTGGAATAGCTTCTACCCACTTAGTAACATAATCAACAGCAACCAAAATATGTGTATACCCATTAGAGGAGGGAAAAGGTCCCATATAATCAAAGCCCGAAACATCGAATAGTTCAATAACAAGTGAATAATTCATAGGCATTTCCTGACGTCTACTAATATTACCAATTCTTTGACATTCATCACAAGACAAGACATACTTACGAGCATCCTTGAAGAGAGTAGGCCAATAAAAACCAGATTGTAATACTTTATGTGCAGTTCTATCTCCAGCATGGTGTCCTCCTGCGTAGGATTTGTTCATGTTCATGCTCAGGTACACAACGTCTAATAACACCATCTACTCCTTCTTTATAAAGGTGTGGGTCATCCCAAAAGTAATGTCTTAAATCATAGAAAAACTTTTTCTTTTGCTGGTATGTGAAACTAGGTGGTATAAATTGAGCAACAATGTAATTAGCATAATCAGCATACCATGGAGCACTACGAGAAGTATTTATGACAGCTAATTGTTCATCAGGAAAGCTATCATAAATAGGTAGTGGGTCATCAAGAACATTCTCCAACCTAGACAAGTTGTCTGCTACGGGGTTCTCAGCTCCCTTTCTATCAATAATATGCAAATCAAATTCTTGCAGCAAGAGAACCCATCTAATAAGTCTAGGTTTAGCATCTTTCTTTTCCATAAGGTATTTAATAGCAGCACGGTCGGTGTGAACAGTTACTTTGGAATCAACAATATAAGATCTAAACTTATCACAAGCAAAGACAACTGCTAAAAATTCTTTTTCAGTAGTAGCATAATTTCTTTGAGCATTGTCTAGAGTTTTACTAGCATAATGGATAACATTTAATTTCTTATCAACTCTTTGTCCTAGAACAGCACCAACAACATAATCACTAGCACCACACATAACTTCAAAGGGTAGGTTCCAATCAGGTGGTTGAACAACAGGTGCAGAAATCAAGGCTTTCTTAAGTATTTCAAATGCTTCTACACAATCATCTTCAAAAACAAATGGAACATCTTTTTGCAAGAGATTAGTGAGAGGCCTAGATATTTTAGAGAAGTCTTTAATAAACCTCCTATAGAACCCAGCATGACCAAGGAAACTTCTTATACCTTTGATATCTTTAGGACATGGCATTTTTTCAATAGCATCTACTTTAGCTTTATCAACTTCAATACTCCCTCCGTCCCAAAATAAGTGTCTCAACTTTGTACTAGCTCTAGTACAAATTTATACTAAGCTCAAGACACTTATTTTAGGACGGAGGGAGTACCTCTTTCTGAGATTTTATGACCCAAGACAATACCTTCATTAACCATAAAGTGGCACTTCTCAAAATTCAAGAAAAGATTAGTTTCTTCACATCTCTGTAAAACTCGATCAAGGCTGCTTAAGCAATCATCAAAAGAAGTTCCGTAAACGGAGAAATCATCCATGAAAACCTCAACAATCTTTTCACAAAAGTCAGAGAATATAGCAGTCATACATCTTTGAAAGGTAGCAGGTGCATTGCATAAACCAAAAGGCATACGTCTATAAGCAAAGGTATCGAAAGGGCAAGTAAAAGTAGTTTTTTCTTGATCCTCTTGTGACACAGGTATTTGATAAAAACCTGAGTAACCATCTAGAAAGCAAAAGTGTGTATGTTTGGATAGTATTTCTAGCATTTGATCAATAAAAGGTAGAGGGTAATGATCTTTCCTAGTAGCTTTGTTTAATTTTCTAAAATCAATTACCATTCTATAACCTGTGACAATTCTTTGTGGAATCAATTCATTTTTATCATTGGGAACGACAGTAATACCTCCCTTCTTAGGGACACAATGAACAGGGCTTACCCATCTACTATCAGCAATAGGATAAATTATACCTGCTTCCAGAAGCTTTAATATTTCATTTCTTACCACTTCCTTCATCTTAGGATTTAACCATCGTTAATGATCAACAACTGGTTTAGCATCAGGCTCCATATTAATTTTTTGCTGACATAAAGTGGGACTAATGCCCTTAAGATCATCAAGAGTATATCCAATAGCGGCATGGTGCTTCTTCAGAGTTTTCAATAATTTCTTTTCTTCATGCTCTGAAAGGTTAGCACTAATAATAACATGATATATCTTCTTTTCATCAAGATAAGCATATTTCAGAGTATAAGGTAATTGTTTAAGATCGAACACAGGATCACTCTTGGGAGGTAGAGGATCTCCAAGAGTATCAACAGGCAAATTGTGTTTCAAAACAGGCATCTGTTCAAAGTAAATCTCATCTAGTTCCCTTCTTTCATTCATAAACATATCATTTTCATGGTCTAGCAAATATTGTTCTAAAGGATCAGTAGGGGGCACAACAATAGAAACAAGACCAATAATTTCATCTTTACTAGGCAATTATTTATCATGGGGTTGTCTACGAAATTTGGAGAAATTAAACTCATGAGACACATCCCCAAAACTTACAGTAACAGTTTCTTTCTCATAATCTATTTTGGCATTAACAGTGTTCAAGAAAGGTCTACCAAATATAATGGGACAAAAATCATCTTGTGGGGAACCAAGAACAAGAAAATCAGTAGGGTATTTTATTTTCCCACACAAGACTTCAACATCTCTAAGAATCCCAATTGGTGATATAGTATCTCTATTGGCAAGCGTAATAGTAACATCAATATCTTCTATTTCAGCAGGTGCAATATCATTCATAATTTCTTGATATAAGGTAAAGGGAATAGCACTCACACTAGCACCCAAATCACATAAGCCATGATAACAATGATCTCCTATTTTAACAGAAACAACAGGCATGCCAACAATAGGTCTATGTTTATCTTTATCATCGGGTTTGGCAATTCTAGCAGCTTCATCACAGAAATAAATAACATGCCCATCAATATTATCGACCAAGAGATCTTTAACCATAGCAATACTAGGCTCAAATTTAATTTGTTCAGGGGGTGTAGGTGTTCTAGTACAACTCTTACGAACCACAGCTGAAGCTTTAGCATGTTCCTTAATTCTAACAGGAAAAGGTGGTTTCTCAATGTAAGCAGTAGGAACAATAGGATCAACATTATAAGTAATAGTTTCTTCTTCAGCTTTAATAGGTTCTACTACTTTTACTTCAATGGGGGGATGATATTTAAACCACTTCTCCTTGGGGAGATCAACATGAGTAGCAAATGATTCACAGAAAGAAGCTACTATCTCAGAGTCAAGTCCATATTTAGTGCCAAATTCAAGAAAAGCATCGGTATCCATAAAAGATTTAACACAATCAAACTTAAGGTTTATACCTGACTCCTTACCTTCGTCTAGTTCCCAATCTTCAGAGTTGGGTTTAATTCTTTCCAATAAATCCCATTTGAATTCAGTAGTCTTCTTCATAAAAGAACCAGTACAAGAAGTATCGAGCATGGATTGATCATTATGAGAAAGCCGAGCATTAAAATTCTGAATAATAATTTCTCTTGAGAGCTCATGATTGGGGCATGAATATAACATTGACTTAAGCCTCCCCCAAGCTTGAGTGATACTTTCTCGTTCACGAGGCCAAAAATTATAAATATAATTCCGATCACGATGAACTAGATGCATAGGATAAAACTTCTGATGAAATTCCAATTTCAATCGGTTGTAATTCCAAGCCCCAATATCATCACATAGCCTATACCATGTCAATGCCTTCTCCTTCAAAGATAAAGGGAAGACCTTCTTCTTGACTTCATCCTCGGGCAAACCTGCAAGCTTAAATAATCCACAAACTTCATCGACATAGATTAGATGCATATCAGGATGTAATGTTCCATCTCCTGCATAAGGATCAGCTAGCAGTTTCTCTATCATACCCGAAGGAATTTCATAATAAATATTTTCAGTAGGTTCAGTAGGTTGAGGGGCAACTCTTTGCTCTTTCGGTCGGGGTGAATATACCCCGAACAAACTCCTCAAAGGATTATGTTCCATAGCAACAAGTGACAGTAAATTTCAGCACACTATATAAATTTTTCCTTACCAAAGGCGCTTCACTCCCCGGCAACGGCGCCAGAAAAGAGTCTTGATGACCCACAAGTATAGGGGATCAATCGTAGTCCTTTCGATAAGTAAGAGTGTCGAACCCAACGAGGAGCAGAAGGAAATGACAAGCGATTTTCAGCAACGTATTTTCTGCAAGCACTGAAATTATCGGTAACAGATAGTTTTGTGATAAGATAATTCGTAACGGGTAACAAGTAACAAGTGTAAATAAGGTGCAGCAAGGTGGCGCAATCCTTTTTGTAGCAAAGGACAATCCTAGATGAACTCTTATATAAAGCAAAGCGCTCCCGAGGACACATGGGAATTATTGTCAAGCTAGTTTTCATCATGCTCATATGATTCGCGTTCGTTACTTTGATAATTTGATATGTGGGTGGACCGGTGCTTGGGTGCTGTACTTACTTGGACAAGCCTCCCACTTATGATTAACCCCTCTCGCAAGCATCCGCAACTACGAAAGAAGAACTAAGATAAATCTAACCATAGCATGAAACATGTGGATCCAAATCAGCCCCTTACGAAGCAACGCATAAACTAGGGTTTAAGCTTCTGTCACTCTAGCAACCCATCATCTACTTATTACTTCCCAATGCCTTCCCCTAGGCCCAAATCATGGTGAAGTGTCATGTAGTCGACGTTCACATAACACCACTAGAGGAAAGACAACATACATCTCATCAAAATAACGAACGAATACCAAATTCACATGATTACTTATAACAAGACTTCTCCCATGTCCTAAGGAACAAACATAACTACTCACAAAGCATATTCATGTTCATAATCAGAGGAGTAATAAATATCATTAAGGATCTAAACATATGATCTTCCACCGAATAAACCAACTAGCATCAACTACAAGGAGTAATCAACACTACTAGCAACCCACAGGTACCAATCTGAGGATTTGAGACAAAGATCGGATACAAGAGATGAACTAGGGTTTGAGAGGAGATGGTGCTGGTGAATATGTTGGAGATTAACCCCCTCTCGATGAGAGGATCGTTGGTGATGACGATGGCTTTGATTTCCCCCTCCCAGAGGGAAGTTTCCCCGGCAGAACAGCTCCGCCGGAGCCCTAGATTGCTTCTGCCCAGGTTCCGCCTCGAGACGGCGGCGCTTCGTCTCGAAAGCTTCCTTATGATTTTTTCCAGGTCAAAACCCTCCATATAGCAGAAGATGGGCACCGGAGACCTGACAGGGGGCCCACAAGCCCTAGGGGCGCCCCTAGGGGGGTAGGGCTCGCCCCCAGGCTTGTGGCCTCCTGGTAGGTCCCCTCTAGTATTTTCTTCGCCCAATATTTTTTATATATTCCAAAATAATTCTCTGTAAATTTTTAGGACTTTTGGAGTTTTGCATAATAGGTCTCTCAGATTTGCTCCTTTCCGGTCCAGAATTCCAGCTGCCGGCATTCTCCCTCTTTGTGTAAACCTTGTAAAATAAGAGAGAAAATGCATAAGTATTGTACCATAATGTGTAATAACAGCCCATAATGCAATAAATATCAATATAAAAGCATGATGCAAAATGGACGTATCAGGTGGCACCGATTAGGAAACTCGGTGGCACCGATCTATTCCAAAATATGAACGTTAGGAATCTCGGTGGAACTGACTGGAACAACTCGGTGGGACCGATGTGCTAGGGCTTAGGGCAAACATCATCTCGGTGGCGTCGATTGCATCAACTCGGTGGGACCGAAGTGAAGCAATAAGCAATAGAGAGTCTGTCAAGCCAAATCGGTGAGACCGAAGTGAGTGCAATAGATCATAGAGCGCTGACAAGGCCATCTCGGTGGGACCGAGATCCGTATCAGTGTGACCGAACTGTTAGGGTTTCTGGCAGTGGCTATGTCAAATGAACTCGGTGGCTCCGGGTAGAAAGAATCGGTGGGGCCGAGTTTGGAACTGGGGTTTGGACATATTTGGATGAAGAAAGTGGCTGAGGGTTTTGGAGCAATATCACTAAGCACTTTGAGCAAGTAGACCATTAAGCAACACCTCATCCCCTTTTAATAGTATTGGCTTTCCTATGGACTCAATGTGATCTTGGATCACTTAAATACAAATGAAGAGTCTTGAGCTTTTGCCAATCTTTGTCCTTAGCATTTTGAGGGGTCCACATCTCTAGTCCATGCCATGCCAATCATTGAACATCCTCAAATATTTGTCTTGGATGGATATTAGTTCAATGAGCTATATGTTGTTATGAATTACCAAAACCACCCGAGGATTAGTTGCACTTTCAATCTCCCCCTTTTTGGTAATTGATGAGAACATATAGATCAAAGCTTCGACAAATGATTAAATGAATGAAATACTGATACGTCCATTTTGCATCATGTTTTCCTACTGTTATTTATGTTGTTTCTATGCATAACAATGCTTTGTGGAGTAATTCTAATGCCTTTTCTCTCATAATATGCAAGGTTTACACAAAGAGGGAGAATATCGGCAGCTGGAATTCTGGTCCTGAAAAAGCTACGTCAGAGATACCTATCGTTATACATCTCCAAATGAGTTGAAATTTTATGGAGAATTATTTTGGAATATTTAATAAATACTGGAGAAAAGAACCACCGGAGGGGGGCCACCTGGTGCCCACAAGACACGAGGGCGCGCCAGGCCACCTAGGCGCGCCCTGGTGGGTGGTGGGCAGCCCAGCCCACCTCCGGTGCCCATCTTCTGGTATATTAGGTCTTTTGACCTAGAAAAAATAAGGAGAGGAATTTCGGGACGGAGCATCGCCGTCTCGAGGCGAAACTTGGCCAGGAGCACTTTTGCCCTCCGACGGAGCGAATCCGCCGGGGGAACTTCCCTCCCGGAGGGGGAAATCGAAGCCATCATCATCACCAACAACCCTCTCATCTTTGGGAGGCCAATATCCATCAACATCTTCAACAGCACCATCTCATCTCAAACCCTAGTTCATCTCTTGTGTTCAATCTTTGTACCGGAACCTCAGATTGGTACCTGTGGGTGACTAGTATTGTTGATTACATCTTGTAGTTGATTACTATATGGTTTATTTGGTGGAATATTATATGTTCAGATCCATTATGCTATTTAATACCCCTCTGATCTTGAGCATGAATATCATTTGTGAGTAGTTACTTTTGTTCTTGAGGTCACGGGAGAAGTCATGTTGCAAGTAATCATGTGAATTTGATATGTGCTCGATATTTTGATGATATATATGTTGTGATTCCCTTAGTGGTGTCATGTGAACGTTGACTACGTGGCACTGCACCATCATTAGGCCTAAGGGAATGCATTGTGGAGTAGTTATTAGATGATAGGTTGCTAGAGTGATAGAAGCTTAAACCCTAGCTTATGCGCTACTTCGTAAGGGACTGATTTGGATCCATATGTTTAATGCTATGGTTATATTTTATCTTAATACTTTTCTCGTAGTTGCGGATGCTTGCGAGGGGGTTAATCATAAGTGGGGGGCTTGTTCAAGTAAGAACAGTACCCAAGCACTGGTACACCCACATATCAAATTATCAAAGTAGCGAACACGAATCAAACCAACATGATGAAAGTGACTAGATGAAATTCCTGTGTGCCCTCAAGAACGCTTTGCTTATTATAAGAGACCATTTTGGTTTGTCCTTTTCTACAAAAAGGATTGGGCTACCTTGCTGCACTTTATTTACCGTTACCATTACTTTCTTGTTACAAATTACCTTGCTATCAAACTACCTGTTACCGACAATTTCAGTGCTTGCAGAAATTACCTTGCTGAAAACCACTTGTCATTTCCTTCTGCTCCTCGTTGGGTTCGACACTCTTACTTATCAAATGGACTACGATTGATCCCCTATACTTGTAGGTCATCAAAAACATCATTGCTTTGAGAAGTATGTGATAAGCAAGAGTTCCCCCTAAATTTGTGCATTATTAAAATTTGTGTTTTAATGCAAATGCACATCGATTAGGATCATGGGTCAGTCTTCCATGTCACATACATCTTGGTGGAGCACACAAAATGATATGAGTGAAATAACATGCATGCATCACCAAAGACATAAGTGAATGATCATACACAAATAATTGTAGGGATAAGCATTAAGCACACATTAAGCAAAGTATGATCAACCACACAACCAAACATAGTATCTCACGAGCATCAACCGATCAAGTAGCACAGATCAAACGAACATAGTAGCAAAAACTCAATAAAACCAAAGAGCAAAAGCGAGACACTCTGTCTCTCGAAGTCTATGATCTATACAATTTCTCCCCTTTGGCAACAAGTACCAAAAAGCTCGAAAAGGTATAGAGCTATGCGTCTCTCTAGGCACGATCCTCTGTGTTGGGGAACGTTGCATGGAAAACAAAAAAAATTCTACGCGCATGCAAGATCTATCCATGGAGATGCATGGCTATGAGAGGGGAGAGTGTGTCTACGTACCCTCGTAGACCATAAAGCAGAGGCATTTATCAAGGCGGTTGATGTAGTCGAACACCTTCGCGATCCAACCGATCAAGTACCGAACATACGGCACCTCCGCGTTCAGCAGACGTTCAGCTCGATGACGTCCTTGCCTTCTTGATCCAGCAAGACGGGCAAAGTAGTAGATGAGTTCTGGCAGCACGACGGCGTGGTGACGGTGGTGATGCAACTATCTCCGCAGGGCTTCGCCGAGCACTACGAAAAAATGACCGAGGACGAACTAGAGGGAGAGAGGCACTGCACACGGCTTGGGGATCGTGGTGTATGTTGCCCCTCTCCCACCTCACATATATATAGATGGGGGAGGAGGGGAGGCAGCCTAGGGCTCCCCCAAGTGGCCGGCGGCCACCTTGGGCCTTGCCCTAGCCGCCCCCCCCCCCTTGCCTTTCTTAGGCGCGTGGGGAAAGGCAGGGGAGGGTGCCCCCCCTTTCCTTTCTCCCATGAGGAGGGGAAGGCAGGAGGGGCTAGCCCTCCCCCTTTCCTTCCCTAGGGCCGGCGGCCAGGGAGAGGGCGCGCCAGTCCCGTGTGGGCTGGTGTGTGCCTCCCCTTGGCCCATTAGGCCCATATAATCCCTGTAGGTCTCCCGGAACCCCTTCCGGTGACCCGATGAATACCCGGTACATCCCGAAACCTTTTCGGTGACCAAATAGCATCGTCCTATATATCAATATTTACCTCCAGAGCATTCCGGAGCTCCTCGTCATGTATGTGATCTCATCCGGGACTCCGAACAACATTGGGTCACCAAATCACATAACTCATAATATACTATATCGTCAACGAATGTTAAGCGTGCAGACCCTACGGGTTTGAGAATGATGTAGACATGACTGAGACACCTCTCCGATCAATAACCAATAGCGGGTCCTGGATGCCCATATTGGTTCCTACATATTCTATGAAGATCTTTATCGGTCGAACCTTATGACAACATACATAATTCCCTTTGTCTGTCGGTATGTTACTTGCCCGAGATTCGATCATCGGTATCTTCATACCTAGTTCAATCTCGTTACCGGCAAGTCTCTTTACTCGTTCCGTAATACAACATCTCGTAACTAACTCCTTAGTCACTTTGCTTGCAAGCTTCTTGTGATGCTGTATTATCGAGAGGGCCCAGAGATACCTCTCCGATACACGGAGTGACAAATCCCAATCTCGATTCATGCCAACTCAACAGACACCTTCGGAGATACCTGTAGAGCATCTTTATGATCACCCAGTTACGTTGTGACGTTTGATAGTACACAAGGCATTCCTCCGGTATCCGGGAGTTGCATGATCTCATGGTCGAAGGAACATGTATTTGACATTAAGAAAGCAGTAGCAATAAACTGAACGATCATATGCTAAGCTAACGGATGGGTCTTTTCCATCACATCATTCTCCTAATGATGTGATCCCGTTATCAAGTGACAACACATGTCTATGGTTAGGAAACCTTAACCATCTTTGATCAACAAGCTAGTCTAGTAGAGGCTTACTAGGGACACGGTATTTGTTTATGTATCCACACATGTATTTAAGTTTCTGATCAATACAATTATAGCATGAATAATAAACCTTTATCATGAATAAGGAAATATAATAATAACAACTTTATTATTGCCTCTAGGGCATATTTCCATCACTCTGGAGCTCTTGAAGGGGTCTTCTGGCTTGTGGCTTCGGTGTGCGTAGATGGCGTGGAGAGAAGTGCATCTGCAAATGCCTCTGAAGATGTCTACTGGACCGGTGGAGTAGACACTAGATGTGACACTGGAGTAGTAGCGGCAGGTGCAGAGTGAGTAGGCCTCGTGTCTGCAAATGGCACAGCTGAAGATCTGGGTGCCCTGGGTACATTCTGGAACCTTTGAGTGGTAGGTCTCTCATATCCACTGTCCTTGGCAGCAATCCTGCTTGCCTCAACATCTACCTATAGCTTCTCCACAACTGTCTGAACTTCGGTGATCTTCACATCAAGATCATGAATCTTTGTCTCGACAACCCGCTCTAGACTCTCCTGGTTTTTGGAGATGTTGGCTAGACTCCTCTCAATCCTCAGGGTGGCCTCTAGCAGATATGTCATATGATTGTTCTTTGACTTGAGGTTTGCAATGGGTGCATTGGGAGCTGTGGCTTCCAGAGCTGCTTTAGCTGCTGCTGCTGCCTAGGCCTCCTCTTGAGCCTCAATAGATGTAGAGTGTGAGGGATCCATCACCACCACATTATCCTCTAACTCTGGCTGAAGAGGAAGGTGCTCACGGTCTAGTAGATATGTGTCTGTACCAACTTTGGAGTTGATAAGCATCTGAATGTGGGGGCATATCCACAAGATCTCTTCTGGTCAGCAGCTGTCCTCTTGATCGTCTTTACAATCAAATGCATAACTTTGAAGTTCTGAGGTGGGGAGTCAAACAAGTTAAGCAAATTGATGGAGTGGCCACTTATCATATTATCATCTCCATACTTGGGCAAAAGGGTATGCCTCAAGATAGTGTTGGTTTTGGCCAACCCACCTAGCAAGTGCTGGACTGACCCAAGCTTGTGTGTACCAAGATCTTTCTTGGGAATTTCCTTCTACATATTTACCATTAAGTTGTGGTCCATCCTGGGCTTCCCATAAACATTAACATCATCCTCATCTTCCTTAGGGGCATTAATAAGAGCAGCCCACTCAGAGATTGATGACTGGTACTAGGAACCATCAGTCATCCATTCAATCCTCCCATCTATATAGAAGTGTGTTGTGGAGTAGAATTGCATGATCATCTCATCATTCCACTTGGTGAGTGAAAGTGCAACTAATCCCTGGGTGGTTTTGGTAATTCATAACAACATATTGCTCATTGAACTAATATTCATTCAAGTTCAATATTTCAGAAAGTTCAATGATTGGCATGGCATGGACTAGAGATGTGGACCCCTCAAAATGCTAAGGACAAAGATTGGCAAAAGCTAAGACTCTTCATTTCTATTTTAGTGATCCAAGATCACATTGAGTCCATAGGAAAGCCAATACTATTAAAAGGGGATGAGGTGTTGCTTAATGGTCTACTTGCTCAAAGTGCTTAGTGATATTGCTCCAAAACTCTCAGCCACTTTCTCATTTCCACATTTGTCCAAAACCTAAAGTCAAACTCGGCCCCACCGATTTGATCTATCCGGCGTCACCGAGTACAGTTGACATAGCCACTGCCAGAAACCCTAGACAATTCGGTCACACCGATACGGATCTCGGTCTCACCGAGATGGCCCTGCAAACTCTCTGTTTCCCTTTGTAACATTTCTGTCTCACTGAAATGAGAAATCGGTCCCACCGAGTTTGCTTAAACAACTCTCTGTTTGCTCATTGCTGAAATCAGTCCCACCGAGTTCAAGCAATCGGTCACACTGAGATGAGGTTTTGCCCTAGCCCTTGCACATCAGTCCCATCGAGTTGTTCAAGTCAGTCCCACCGAGATTCCTAACGTTCACATCTTGAACTAAATCGGTCTCACCGAGTTCCTCTATTCGGTCTGACCGAGTTGGGTCAAATGTGTGTAATGGTTGGATTTTGTGTGGAGGCTATATATACCCCTCCACCCCCATCTCCATTCAAGAGAGAGCCATCAGAACATGCCTACACTTCCACTACTCATTTTCTGAGAAAGAACCACCTACTCATGTGTTGAGATCAAGACATTCCAATCCTACCACAAGAATCTTGATCTCTAGCCTTCCCCAAGTTGCTTTACACTCAAATCATCTTTCCACCATAGCCAAATCTATGAGAGAGAGTTGAGTGTTGGGGAGACCATCATTTGAAGCACAAGAGCAAGGAGTTCATCATCAGCACACTGTCTATTACCTTTTGGAGAGTGGTGTCTCCTAGATTGGTTAGGTGTCGCTTGGGAGCCTCCGACAAGATTGTGGAGTTGAACCAAGAAGTTTGTAAGGGCAAGGAGATCGCCTACTTCATGAAGATCTACCCGAGTGAGGCAAGTCCTTCGTGGGAGATGGCCATGGTGGGATAGACAAGGTTGCTTCTTCGTGGACCCTTCGTGGGTGGAGCCCTGCGTGGACTTGCGCAACCGTTACCCTTCGTGGGTTGAAGTCTCCATCAACGTGGATCTACGATAGCACCACCTATCGGAACCACGCCAAAAATCTCCGTGTCTACATTGCGTTTGCCTTCTCGAAACCCTTCCCTTTACCTTCATATGCAATGTTTTACTTTCTGCTGCTACACTCTTAGAATTGCATGTGTAGGTTGATTATTTGACTTGTACTAGTTGCTAAAATCTGCCAACACTTAAAATTGGGAAAAGGCCAGATTTTTATTTGGTCAAGTAGTCTAATCCCCCCCTCTAGACCTACTTTCGATCCTACAGTGAGCTTCTGACCAACAAATGCATCAACTCCGGCAAGTCTGAAACTCTCATGAACGTGGGGGAAATAATCTTCATTTGCATCTATGTATTTCCAGCCCACCCACTTCATGTCACTTACAATGGGCTTCTTATCAAGCAAAACTGTCTCATAGAAATCTTGTTGTTCCCTGGTGTGGAAATGGCAGTCACAAGCAGTCCTCCTCCTAACTAAATAGGGATCCACTTTCCTCCACTCTCGTAGACCCTTGTCCTTCCTGAGCATCATTTTTTCTGCAACAGGGTGTGCATTGTCGTGGTCTAGGATCTTGGGCTTGAGCTTCCTGAACACTGCTGCCATCATCATAGCTCTCATTGGGACTAGAGCCCTCAATGAACTCAACATTCTGTTCAGACTGGTTCTGACTATCACTGGCACTAGACATCTTGCAAAGCTGACCCTGTGAATAGATGGGTATGGGCAGAGTAGATGAGTTATCACAAAAAGCAGATAGTTTTTCAAAAAATTGAGTCCAAACTTTAGTATTAGTTTTCCATAGAAAGCATTTCGGAGCTACCGAGTTGATTATTTCGATGACACCGAAGCACTCATAGAGCCTAAACACACCATTTCGGTTGGACCGAGTTGTGGTTCGGTGGCTCCGAGATGCTAGGGTTTCACTGAAATTTTACTTTCGGTCTCACCAATCAGTACGTTCCAGTGGAACCGAGGTGTACTTGTGCAATGGCTAGGGCCAATCGGTGGGACCGAAAATTTCATTTCGGCCGGTCCGAGATGAGTTCGGCGGAAACCTAACCCTAAATTTTTTCTTTGAATCTATTCTAACGAATTTTTTTGGTGGATAGATGAATCTAAAACGTGGAAAGATACTAGGCAAGATCCTTGTGCATTGAATCGGAGAAAGAAAGCACGAGGAGATCAAATCTCACCCTAACTCGGTGACGATCCTCTACGGCGGCAACGATGGAGTAGATTCCGTTGATGGTGGCGGATTCCTGCGGCGACGACAGACAGGAGATGACGGCGATGATCCGGAGACCAAGGGGGCGGCAACAATGGGGCGCAGGCTCGATACATTTGAAGAATTTTTCAACCGTACGGGCCGCAAGATA
Source organism: Thinopyrum elongatum (assembly GCA_011799875.1). Classification (NCBI taxonomy): domain Eukaryota; kingdom Viridiplantae; phylum Streptophyta; class Magnoliopsida; order Poales; family Poaceae; genus Thinopyrum; species Thinopyrum elongatum. The sequence goes on from CM022301.1 coordinate 281,590,986, forward strand.
TATATACCCATGTCCTGTCGGTGGCACCGAGTGGAATGAATCGGTGGCACCGAGATGTGAAACTGCGTGCAGTTACAGCAATTCGGTGGGACCGAGTTGGTCTAATCGGTAGCACCGAGATGAAAACCTAGATCAATCTAATGCTTTTGGTGTGACTGAGTTTGAGTGGATTGGTCTGACCGAAAAACAATAGAAAGATTTTGGAAGGCAGCCCTTGACGGATCGGTGGCTTCGAGTGCTCCTCACTCGGAGGGTCCGAAAGGAACTTGTTCAATTTTTGTGATATAGCATGAATAGAGTTTGAGACAAGAAGAGCATAAATAGCTAGAAAAAGTTCTTAGGCATTCTTGTACATCCACTTGGCCAATAAAAACCAAGACAATCAAAACAACAAATGGATGTCCTTGAATGGAGAAAATATGCAACTGATACATCTCCAACGTATCTATAATTTTTGCTTGTTCCATGCTGTTATATTATCATTCTTGGATGTTTTACAATTATTTTATAGCAACTTTATATCATTTTTTGGGACTAACCTATTGACATAGTGCCCAGTGCCAGTTGCTATTTTTTGCTTATTTTTTACTTTGCAGAATATCAGTACCAAACGGAGTCCAAATGCAGCGAAACTTTTTGGAGACTTTTTTTGGACCAGAAGACACCACATGGGCCAAAGAAGTACCAGAGGGAAGGTCCGAGGTGGGCACAACCCACCAGGGCGCGCCAAGAGGCCCAGGCACGCCCAGGGGGGTTGTGCCCCCTCGGTGACCTCCCGCACCGCCTCTTCACCCTATAAATCCCCAAATATTCCTGAAACCCTAGGGGAGTCGACGGAACACAATTCCAGCCGCCGCAAGTTCCAGAACCACGAGATCCAATCTAGACACCATCACGGAGGGGTTCATCATCCTCATTGGTGCCTCTCTGATGATGCGTGAGTAGTTTATCATAGACCTACGGGTCCGTAGGCAGTAGCTAGATGGCTTCTTCTCTCTTTTTGATTCTCAATACAATGGTCTCTTGGAGATCTATTTGATGTAACTCTTTTTTGCGGTGTGTTTGTTGGGATCCGATGAACTTTGAGTTTATGATCAGATCTATATCCATGAATATTATTTGAGTCTTCTTTTGATCTCTTATATGCATGATTATTTATAGCCTCATATTTCTTCTTCGAATCTTTGGTTTAGTTAGGCCAACTAGATCGATTTTTCTTGCCATGGGAAGAGGTGCTTTGTGATGGGTTCGATCTTGCGGTGTTCTTTCCCAGTGACAGAAGGGGCAGCAAGACACGCATGTATCGTTGCTATTAAGGATAACAAGATGGGGGCTATTCCTACATGAATAGATCTCGTCTACATCATGTCATCGTTCTTATTGCATTACTCCGTTTCTCCATGAACTTAATACACTAGATGCATGCTGGATAGCGGTCGATGTGTGGAGTAATAGTAGTAGATGCAGGCAGGAGTAGGTCTACTAATCTTGGGCGTGATGCCTATATATTGATCATTTCCTTGGATATCGTCATAATTATTCGATCTTCTATCAATTACCCAACAGTAATTTGTTTACCCACCATGTGCTAGTTTCTCGAGAGAAGACACTAGTGAAATATACGGCCCCCGGGTCTATTCATTATCATATTTGCTTTGAGATCTATTTTTATTCACTTTTATTTTCAGATCTATTATTCCAAAAACGCAAAAATACCTTGCTACACTTTTTTGTTACTTATTTTATTTTGCGTTTATCGAGATCTATTTATCCAATCTACACAAATTTTATCCCGTCAACTTGACAATTTCTGGCGCCGTTACCCGAAGAGGGATTGACAACCCCTCATAAGCGTCGGGTTGCAAGTATTTCTTCTTTGTGTGCAGGTACCGTTTACATAGTGTTGCTTGGTTCTCCTACTAGATTGATACCACGGTTTCATAACTGAGAGAAATACCTACCGTTGCTGTACTGCATCATCCCTTCCTCTTTGGGGAAATATCGATGTAGTTCAAGCGACATCAGCAACCAACATGCTCACACAATAAGATAGCAAATGAAATATGTGTCAAAGCGTGCATAATCAATTCTAGCATCTATGAAGCAATTGGCGATGACTAGGTCATCTATATATGAGTATATTGACTCAGGAGTCAAATGAGAACATTTGATCATAGGTCATACTCATTGTTTAAGCACAAGTGGGGTTACCACTTTTACATAAAGCATTAATGTGTTCACGCCATTAGAGTTGCTTTAGCTCAATTTTTAGAGCAAAGCTCCCCCTAGATGTGATATCCCCCTAAGAGGGGTGAACTAACCTTGGGTTTTGTCGATGATGACTTCATGTAGATAGTGAAGATGTGGATGCTCAATGTTGATGTAGATCATTTGGAGCAATCCTTTGGAGTGTTGCACTTCCAATACCTACATGGGTTAGTCCCACAAGGAACATACAAGGATATCCATAGACATAGAGTGAATTGCACATATGATGATGTCCATAAAAGCATTAGGTTACCTTGTCCCTTGTCTTACCAACAAGAGGGTTTGTGACTCCATGAACTAGTGCAAGATATGAAAGTTTATTGCACAAGTCCTTGCCATAATGAATATGAGTAAAGTATGTTGGCGGAGTCACCCTCAAGAACACTCTAGTTCTTCTTCTTTGGGACCCACATCAACTTGATGGGAATCCTTGGAGTTGTAGTTGTACTTGATGAAGTAGAGCTTGACGTAGTCTTGGGAACCCACTTGACCATGGCCTTAGGAGCTTCTTCAAATGAGTCAATCTCTTCTTGAAGCTTGACCTTGCCTTTTAGCTTGTGGTCTTGTGGTGGAAGATCATCTTGAGCTTGTGTTCCCTCAAAAGAAGTGGGGTCATACTTCTCTTGTTGAGGAACAAACTTCTTCTTGGGGTATTGATCTTCCTCCCATTCAACTCCATTGGCATTGAACTTTCGTACAAAACCAACACCTTTGATTCTTCCGGTGCCTTCCTTGCTTGCGTACAATTTGCTCAAATTGCTTACTCCCGGCAAGGCTCTTGTAAACACCTTTCTCTATAATTCCCTTCAATAAGCTATTTTCTTGCTCAAGTGTAACTTGGCTAAGAGAATCATTAGTGGAATCAAGAGAACTACTAGAAGCAACAATATTGGATTTGGCATGGTTATTGTTACTACTAGAAGAAGAATCTTTCTTGCTCTTGTTGCTAGATTTTACTTGTGGCATATAAGTAGACAAGAGGAGACGTTTGGCAATGTAAGAAGAACTCTTCTTTCGAAGATCGTCATTGGTTGCTTTTAGGAACTCATGCTCTTGCTCTAAATTTAGCTTCTCGAAGCATAGCTTCTCATGAGTCCTTAGGAGCTCTCTATGATCCTCTAGAGTTGTTTCATGAGCTAACTTAAGAGTGTTTAGTTCTTTAGTTATACGCTCATCCTTCTTATCATTTTCATTCGTTTCATCTTGATTAGCATGATTACTAGAAAGTTCATCATAGTTTTTATCACTAGCTTTGTCAACAAGTAGATCATCATCACCTAGCAAATCATCTTCATCACTATCAAAATCAAGATACTCGGGGTGTGATACCTTGGGGCCTTTATCCATGAAGCATCTTCCAATTCCTTCATTTGGTGAGTAAAATATGTCGTAGGAGTTGGATGACACTAGTGCATGACCAGCAACACCTTCATCTTGAGTATATTCAGAGTCGGAGTGATAGCTTCTCTCGGAGTAGTTGTTGGAGTCGGAACCGGACACCCATTCACCAACGTGAGCTTGATGTCTTCATCTTGTGTAGCTCTTTGATGACTTGTCCTTCCTTTCCAAATCCTTGCTTCTACGAGAGGGTCTTCGTTCATAATGATCATCTCTACTCCTTCTCTCTCTTGGAGGTGATTCATCTCTTCTACTTCTCCTTTTTGGTGAGTCTTCTCTTTTCTTGTAGGGAGTCGTACACTCATTGGAATAGTGTCCGGGTCTTCCACAATTGTAGCAATTACGATCACGACTAGAAGATCTTTTGTCATTGTAAGACCTTGACTTGGAGCTTCTCTCTTTTCTTCTACTCTGGTAGAAGTTGTTGAAGTTCTTCACCATTAAGCTCAATTTTTCATTGGAGACTTGCTTCTCACTTTATGTTGTAGCCTTGTAGGGGCATCACTTGAAGCTTTGTAAGCACCACTTGACTTATTGTGAAGCTCTTCCTTATCCTTGAGTGACATCTCATGAGCAACAATTCTACCAATGACTTTCATGGGCTTGAGATCTTTGTAATTGGGCATCATTTGGATCAATGTGCACACAGTATCATATTTTCCATCCAAGGCTTTAAGGATCTTCTTGATGATGAATTTGTTGGTCATCTCTTCACTTCCTAAGTCGACAATCTCATTTGTGATGAGAGCAAGCCTAGAGTACATTTCGGCGACTCCTTCACCATCCTTCATCTTGAACTAGTCAAGTTGACTTTGAAGCACATCCAACTTGGATTCCTTGACGGACTCGGTACCTTCATGCATATCAACCAAAGTATCCCAAATTTCCTTTGCATTCTCAAGATGGCTGATTTTGTTGAATTCTTCGGGGCACAATCCATTGAAGAGAATATCACAAGCTTGAGCATTGTATTGCATCATCTTCAATTCGTCTGCGGTTGCTTCACGATCCGGTTCTCTACCATCTTCAAAGAATTCACCTTGCAAGCCAACACGCACAACAGCCCAAACGATGGGGTCATGACAAGAATATGCATTTTCATCTTATGCTTCCAACTAGCAAAATTTGTACCATCAAAATAAGGACATCTACGGTGATAGTTACCCTCGCTAGACGCCATACTCTCCTAGGTTGTGAAACCAAGGCTATGATCACCAAAGCTATGGAAATCAAGGCTATTGGAGACCAAGCTCTGATACCACTTGTAGGATCGAATATGTCTAGAGGGGGGTGATTAGACTACTTGACCAAATAAAAATCTAACATTTTCCCAATTTTAGTTGTTGGCGGATTTTAGCAATTAGCACAAGTCAAGCAATCAACCTACACAAGCAATTCTAAGAGTAAGGCAGCGGAATGTAAAACATTGCATATGAAGGTAAGGGGAAGGGTTTGGAGAAAGCAAACGCAATGGAGACACGGAGATTTTTGGCGTGGTTCCGATAGGTGGTGCTATCGTACGTCCACGTTGATGGAGACTTCAACCCACGAAGGGTAACAATTGCGCGAATCTACGGAGGGCTCCACCCACGAAGGGTCCATGAAGAAGCAACCTTGTCTATCCCACCATGGCCATCATCCATGAAGGACTTGCCTCATTCGGGTAGATCTTCACGAAGTAGGCGATCTCCTTGCCCTTACAAACTTCTTGGTTCAACTCCACATCACGACAGAGGCTCCCAAGTGACACCTAACCAATCTACGAGACACCACTCTTTAAAAGGTAATAGATGGTGTGTAGATGACGAACTCCGTGCTCTTATGCTTCAAATGATAGTCTCCCCAACACTCAACTCTCTCTCGTAGATTTGGCTATGGTGGAAGAGTGATTTGAGTGGAAAGCAACTTGGGGAAGGCTAGAAATCAAGCTTCAAATGGTTGGAATGGAATCTCTTGATCTCAACACATGAGTAGGTGGTTCTCTCTTAGAAAATGAATGGTGGAAGTGTAGGCTCGTTCTGATGGCTCTCCTCAATGAGGAAGAAGGGGTGGAGGGGTATATATAGCCTCCACATAAAATCCAACCGTTACACACTTTTGACTCGGTGGCACCGATTAGGAAACTCGGTGGCACCGATCTGTTCAAAAATATGAACGTTAGGAATCTCGGTGGGACTGACTGGAACAACTCGGTGGGACTGATGTGCTAGGGCTTAGGGCAAACATCATCTCGGTGGCACCGATTGCATCAACTCGGTGGGATCGAAGTGAAGCAACAAGCAACAGAGATTCTGTCAAGCCAACTTGGTGAGACCGATTGCATAAACTCAGTGGGACCGAAGTGAGTGCAATATACCATAGAGCGTTGGCAAGGCCATCTCGGTGGGACCGAGATTCGTATCGGTGTGCCCGAACTGTTAGGGTTTCTGGCAGTGGCTATGTCAAATGAACTCGGTGGCTCCGGGTAGAAAGAATCGGTGTGGCCGAGTTTGGAATTGGGGTTTGGACATATTTGGATGAAGAAAGTGGCTGAGAGTTTTGGAGCAATATCACTAAACACTTCGAGCAAGTAGACCGTTAAGCAACACCTCATCCCCTTTTAATAGTATTGGCTTTCCTATGGACTCAATGTGATCTTGGATCACTTAAATACAAATGAAGAGTCTTGAGCTTTTGCCAATCTTTGTCCTTAGCATTTTGAGGGGTCCACATCTCTAGTCCATGCCATGCCAATCATTGAATATCCTGAAATATTTTTCTTGAATGGATATTAGTTCAATGAGCTATATGTTGTTATGAATTACCAAAACCAGCCAGGGATTAGTTGCACTTTCACTCTCTTTATAAAAAAAAGGAACTGGATATATGTCAATTCTAGAGCCTAAATTTGCCGCTGGTAATTACTTTGCTCCTCATGAAAACCATTGTAAAATTATACCCTTTTAAACCTTCACTTCTCCTACTTGGATAGAGTGCTCCATCTCTTGGAATTCATCCAAACTTGAAACTTGTATGTACGCAATTCGCCAAGGTCATACAATGCATGCTTACCTGCCGTCCAGTGGCTATTGCTGGAGTACTTTGGTGGCCTGCGAGCATGGAGGAGAACTAGAAGTGTTATCTACAGCACCAAAGCACCTACAGCAAAGCAAACACGCATGGCCTCCTCGCGACCCAAGCACCGCAACGACAATAGAGAGAAGAACGTCCACACTTACCTAACGAAGATGGACGGTGACCCCTGTGTCGGCGCACCTATGGACGGGTCGGAGCTCTCCCGCCGCACCGTTGGTGAGGCTTTGTAGAGGGCACCAGTGGCCTCAGCTCCCTCTTGGGTCGAACCCCTCCTCCTTCCGTCGTGCGCCGCACCAGGAGGGGAGCGCCGCGCCCCATCTCCTCTTCATCGAGCTGCCTCCTGCCCCGAGCTCACCACGCCCCACCAAAGGTCGGCCTCGATCCGGTGCGCCCCAACCGATCCCTCGGCCGCAGACTCTGCGAGGAAGGCGGCAGGCGGCGGTGCGCCTACTCGTGCATGGGAAAGAGGAAGGGGATCCTACGGCCGCAGACTCCGCGAGGAAGGCGGCGGCGGCGCGCCCGCTCGTGCGTGGGAAAGAGGAAGGGGATCTGGCATGATGTGTTTGTTTAAAGGACTGCGGGTTGAATATACTAAACTACATGGACGTTTTTGCAAAAATGAAATGTTACCTTAGATAGCCAGTTAAAAAAGGACTGAGGGTTAATTCTTCAAAATGTAAGGGACTTTTCTACAAAAAAGCCGACGACGTACAACCAGAAGCAATAAGCGCTTTATTTTTAGGGAAAGACTAGTAGTTGGACGAACAAGCCTCCTGGCTGGTTAGTCTCGGAGTGATGGACGATGCAATTCTTGTTTAATTCAATAAAGCTAGCATGATGGTTTTTTCTAAAAAGACGAACGCATGCGGTGCATGCACACGCGCACGCGCGGCGATGGACGGACAGTGGATTATTCTTCCGCGGCGGTGCTGGGCATGCTGAAGGTGGAGGAGGAGGGGTTGACCTCCTTTTCGGCGGTCGACTCCATCGGGGACCCGACGCCCGCAAGCGTCCCGGCGCCACCGGTGGCTTCCCCCGGGATGGGGATCGCGCCGGCGAGCGGCGCCGCCGCGACGGTGGCGGCCAGCAGCAGGACCGCGAGGACCAGCGCGCGAGACATGTCGATTGACTTGGAGTTTGGACGGAACGTACGTAGCGGAGAGGAGAGGGTGGTGGAGCGCGCAGCTCCAGCAGACGAGTTTTATACTATACATGACTTTTTCCCCGAAACCTAAGGGCTCCTCTGGCGACGACTTTAGGGTTCGACGTGGAAACCGATCGGCGGCCGCTGATCCCATCGGCGGGCTGCCACAAGCACGGCAACACGGACAATGGCGACATCCTCCCCGTCTGCCTGCGCGCAAGGGAACTCGGGCACCAGCAACCCTAGATCAGTTAGGTCACACCTTGACTGTGTCGGTGTGTGTTTCAGTATCAAGCCCTAAATTTGCTGTCAACCATTCCGTCAACTCATTGACATACCATGTTTGAGGTGCGGTCATTGGCACCTCTATGTGATCAAATTCACTCAGATCAGCTCCCATCTCAGTTGTTTGGACAGTACCAGGACCGTAGTAAAATATGAACTTCACTACATCAGACATCTCGGCTCACCTAAATTTTTTTTCAACAACGACAGACAAGTATTAAGTAGCAACTTAAAATATCCGCACTACTAAATATTTGACATGTATATATATTACGGAATATTAACGGAGCAACTAAAAAAAATCACACACCTACAAATATATTACGAATATTGCCGGAGCAATTACAAATATTGACAGATTTAAATATTTGACATCTACATATATTACGGATATTACCGAAGCAACTACAAATACTGACACACCTAAATATTTGACATCCACATATAGTACGGAATATTACCGGAGCAACTTCAAATTTTCATACGACTAAATAGTTGACATCTAAATATATTACGAATACTATCGGAGCAAATAACAATAATCGCACACATAATTTATTTCACATCGAAACATATTACCGAATACTACCGGAGCAACTACGAAAGATAAAATGTGTGTTGAAATATACCCTTGAAGCGTGCGAACGAACGATGAACGGTGGCCTTCAATCACCGGAACCGAGGCCGAAAACTCCACCAAACTGCCGGAGCTTCACCTCCACCACACTGCCCGAGCTTCACCACCACCACCTCCACCTCCACCACACTGCCCGAGCTTCACAACCACCACCTCCACCTCCACCGCCGCCACAACCTCCACCAATGTGCTCAAAAAAAGCTCCAACAAAATGCTCACCACGACCACCACGAGCTACCCCATCAGTAGATCAAGGTCTCCCTTGGCTCCCCTAACTATGTAGAACGCATCCACGGTGCCAAATCCGCAAAAAAATGGCTCAGTTGGGTGTAGAAATTAGAGGCATTTCGGGTCAGAGAGAGAAGAAAGAAGAAAGAAGAGAGATGGCTGCGCGTGGGAGAAGAAAGGAGAAAGAGAAGGGAGGAAGAAGACAGCCGCGATGGGGCCCGCACCTTGTCAGCTTGCGGCCGACCGATCGGGCCATGGCTGGCTGACAGGGGCGCCCGTGACCGCCAGCGCCGACAGCTCTCCCCCGCGACGTGGCCTAGCCACTGCTCGGCCGACGCGTGGCCGACTAGCCAGCTGTCGGCCAGCGGTTGGCGGACAAGGTCCAGTCAGCCAGCGGTGGGCTGACTAGATCCAATCGGCCAGCAACAGGCTGGCACTGTATTATTTAAATAAATAAATAAATATATATATATATATATATATATATATATCCGGCCTAATATTTATGAAAATTAATAAAAAAATGTATTATTTAAAAAAAATAGCGCGGATAGGAGAGGGTGGTGGAGCACGCAGCGCCAGCAGACGGGTTTTATACTGTACGTGGCCAGCCGGTGCGTGCGAGGGATGGAACGCCTAGCTTAACTGGTGGTCGCGCAATAGGCCAGGAGGCTGTCTCCTTTGTTTATTAGGTGATCATGCCATGCATGCATGGATGCTCCCGTAGTTCAAAAAAGAGAGGAAATTTTGTCAATGTTTCTCCCAAAAAAATTTAGAATTTTTTGAAATTTTTCAATTTAGTTTTGATTTTACTGTTCACCCAAGCTCATTTGAGCTCGGGTGCAGAAAGGTACTTTCGGGAAATTAAGTGGTATTCCCTCCGTTCGAAAAAACTTGCCCCAAGCTTGTTTCTTAAATGGATGTACCTAGCACTAACTTGATGAAGTTTTTCCAGACGAAGGGAGTATTTTATATGTTTTTTTTAGTCTGCATATAAAATTTGTGTGTGGTCAAACTTCATAAAGTTTTATCAACTGTATAGGAAAAAATATCAACACGAAATCAATGTCCTTTGATGCATCGTGAAATCAATATTCATACTATATAACTTTATAATTGTAGATGTTGATATTCTTTCATATAAATTTGATCAAACTTTGCTTCTTATAAAGGGCCGTGCATTGTGTTTTCCTAGAGGAAAGGGGAGCTCCAGGGTTAGCCTCGTTTGAAAGAAGAAGAAAAAACTTATATATACGCATCTCTGGAATTGGAATACACAGGGTTTGGATTCGATTCAGTGTTGGCAAATGCCGTATATATAAAAAATTACTCGCACCTATACATCTGATGTGGCGGCTGGAGCCACAAAGGTGCGAGACCATCAAAGAGTAAACAGTTGCTGCAACACACGCACTTTTTTGAAAGAAAGAAGCAAGAAAGCATACTTGTGGACACACACAAACACATATTATATTTCCTTGACACGGGTTGTTTCTTCAATTACAGACCTTAATTAGTACCACCAAATCGCCAAACCGGTACATGTTTCATTCCATCTCCTTAACGGCAATCGGGCAGATCGCGAGGAACACGGTTTCACATAAAACTGGGAAAAGATCTGCAGGCAGCAGACGCCGAATCTACATTTCAAAATCCCATGGGAGTGACATAGATCGCTGCTGTTGGAACTGGAGATGGGCCAGCAAACACCCCGCTAGAAGAATGTCCCTTCTGGAGGCTGCACTAGCTTGCGGTTCTGCGTCGCCGCCATATCTTTCTTCAGCTGGGTCAAGACATGTTCCATAGTGTACTCTCGCTGCCAGTTCGCTAGCACACTGAACTTCTTCGGGTCAACCTGCATCACCACGGCAACCAATCAATCTATGCCACACGTCAACAAAGCTCATCTTCTATGCATGGATTGACATGGAGAGAGAGAGAGAGAGAGAGAGTACCGCCCCAGTCTCGTGATTAACACAAGCCATGTTGATTCTTGAATGGAATCTAACAGATGGTGCCTTCTCGGGGTAGTCCTTGTCATAGAACAGCTTCAGCTGGTAGATGCGACCCTCATGGACAGTCTGCAAAGGTTGAGTAAGATAAAAGACATTAAATAATATAAATGGCAACGGCTGAAGGAAGAATAATGTCACTACACATTTCCACCAATAGAACAGGAAGGAACTATAGTCATCTCATAAACTCACATTGTGAGGACCAATAATGGTGCTAGTCCACGACCTCATGTATATGTCATCAGCATCATCCATTCCATAGCTGACCGTTCCATCTCCAATGTCCTTCTCCCCGCGCTCAAGCTCTTCTAGTAGCCTGAAGTTCCGAGGAACTGCAAGCAGGTTGAAATATTAGTTACCTTCATATAAGAAGCTAAAATGACTAAAGAAAATATGTAAGGTCAGTTCATTCTCCCAAGATGGAACAGAAAAATATCAAAGAATCAGCAGCAATCATTGAGCAGTAAAAATTCAGAGAAAAAAAGTTTAGGCAAGACGGATACAAATTTAACCTCCGGATATGCGACGGTAGCTCTACGATTGCATAATTGACCTTTCAGATTTTCTATGCAGTAATTAATCACAAGCATGATACCATTGTTAATACAGTCTGTGATCCATCATTCACAGTCTGGGACTAGTAAACCCTGCTGCGTCTTCTATACTGGACCTTTCCAGTTCCCACCGACAGTCATGCTTCCATTTTTCGTCAAATTAGTTTCCATTGACAAAGTTCAGTTGGTAAAACATTAAATAAGAACAAACATATCAAATGAACTTCGGCAAGCATAAATCACACAACTAAAGCAAAGCAAACTCAGTACATCTGTGGTTACACAACCCCAATATATCATCAGAACATCAAGAGATCTTATGTTCGAGATACTAAAACTGAAAAAATAGAGCAATATGGTTTTAGTACCAGGGAATGTTTTTTTTAATGAAAACCAGGGTATGAATTTTCTGCATGCTTTTAAAGATAAGTGGAGAACACAGATCCAAGTTTCCAAGAAATATGGAAATATCAATTGGCATTTTCCGTTGGTACCAAAGAAATCATACGAGTGTCAACACTTTACATTACATATTCAATTACCTGTAGATGCATGCCACATACAATACGCACAACATGGTTATTAGTGCGGTAGGCGACCTCACCATCTACCGCATGGTAAGGTAACCTGTGCCCGTATGGTTGGTTACCATACATACATTATCTTACAACCAAAAACATAAAATAAAAAGAAACATACCTATATCCATCACGAAGAATTGGTAAAAGAATAAAGAAAATGGCTGTGAACTATTGGGCCAGCCAACCAGCAGGCAGAAAAAGAACAAGGAAAGAAGAGGGATTTGGAAAAGAACTTGCTTAGCCCATCAGGCCCATTTATGTCATCATGCCTCCCAGGGAGAGCAGTAGGGCCTCAGGGTTTCTCCCCATAACATCACTGCCACCAACAAACATGGACAGCAGAGATAACACACAAGTCTCCCTCTGGTATACCCTCCCGCATCCTCGTCATCAGCACCACCATTTCCTCCCCATTGCTGGCAACGCCACTACGTCCTCTCCGCCAGAGTAGTGTGGAAGCCATGCAACATCCTCACGCCACCACAACATCATGGACCTTAGGAAGACGCAAGATGTAACACCCCATATGTAACACTTCCCATTTTGGCAATGTATCCAACTTGATCTTCATCCAATTCCATTGGGCTCCATCAGTTTTGGCCTCTTTTGTTTTTGTGTTTTGTTATATTCATTGCTTTTGCATTGCTCACCATTACCATGTTGCATTTGTGCCTCTTGTCATTTTGCATTCTCATAATCCTCATGTGCATTGTCATATTCATGCATGTTGTATTGTTGCATGCTCCATGTGTGATTCTTGCACCATCACTTCTCCTTCCTTCCCTTTCTTCGATTCTTGCAAGTGCCATCTTGCCCTCCTCCATAAATGTTCATTTTTCTCCCCAATAACCTTAATCCATGCCCTAAACCTCTCTGACAAATTTCACCTCTTTTTAAGTTGTTTTGGTTAGGTTCAAAAATGCCTCAAGTTTGAATTATATTCAAACTTGTTTTATTTTTCTACCTCTAAAAAAGCCCAAACCAATTTTGTTAAATAGGGCACAATTTCAGGGTCATGGGGATATTTTTATATTTCCCAAATACTTCCCTTAGCCCCCTGGCCTTTTCCTTTTCTTCAGCTGTTTATTTAATTAAACAGAATTGGAAAGAAAAGAGAAGAAGCTTACCTGGGCCGGCCTCCTAGCGCTCCAGCCCCCGCAGCCCAACAGCACGGCCCAGTCAGGCACCCGCAGCCCACCTGGACCCGCGCGGCTTCCCTCTCCCTCCTTTTCTCACCCGCTCGCCCGCACACCCCCTCTGGCTCCTCGACACGTGGCCAAGGCAGGCCCACTGTTCAGCGACCCTGCCCGCACCCTCACCCACCTTTTCTTCCTCCTCGGTCCCCCTCTCTCAACGCGCGCACATGGCCACGGCCGCGACGACGGCGTGCTCCACCCGTCGCCCTGGCCCCCTATTTAGCCTCCCTCCATGCCCAACCACTTCCTAGGGTTCCCCTCTTCCTCCCCCTGCCGTCGCCAGTAGCTTAGAGCCACCAGATCCACCGCCCCGATCCCGTACCGAGCGCATCCGGGCGCACGGCCTCGTCGCCGGCGTGCTCACCGTCGTCTTCAGCCCCATCTACCGTGTCTGCCGTCTTCCCCGACGTCGACTACGTCCCCGTCGTTGACTACGTGGAGCCGAGGACCTCCTCCGCACCGCCTTCTTCCTCGTCTTCAACTCCGGCCGCCGCAACCGTTCGACCGCCTCCGTCGTCGTCCCCGTCCTCCTCTCGCCGAGCCGAGCACGCAAGCGTGTTCATGGTGAGCGTCTGCTTCGCCCCATGCCCTTTCCCCCCTCTTTTGCATGCTCTTAGCGCGAACGCCATGAGCGCCCGTACCCATCGCGTCGGACCTCGTCTCCGACGAGTGCTCCGAGCACCGTCCGCCTATCTGCGCATGTCTAGTAGGTCCCTAGCGCCGCGCGCGTCCGAACCATGCGCTCTGCCGCCCGCTTAGGCCCCCGCTTCGTGCTCGTTTCCTCCGCCGTCGCGTCTCTGTCACCTCGTCGCCGGCGTCGTTCCCGTCGTCGCCCGGTGTCGTTCTTGCTATGCGTGTGTACGGGATTCCTTGGCGATCCCGTTGCGCTCCGCCGCCGCACCATTCGGTCACCGGAGCAACTCCGGCAGCCTCGCCGCCGCGCCGCGTCACCGCTGACAGCTCCCCTGCTTCCTCTGTTTTGGAGGCCACCGCGAGTCACTGCCATGTGGGACCCTGCGGGACCCACTCATCAGCCACACAGGGGCCAGGACCCACCTGTCATCCCCTCATCCTTTTCTTCTTTTCTTTTATTTATATTCCAGCGAATATTCCATTTCTGGCATATGGAATCTTTTCTTTTAAGGCAAGTCCATTTCTGGACATTTCCCTTTTAAGGAAAATGCCCCTTCTGTCTTTTTCATTTGAGGCAGGCTTGCATTTTGTGCATTTGTGGGATTTTTCCTAGAGTGACCCCAATATATTATATATGTTTTTGGGCTAGAAAAATCTAAGGAATCCATTGGTGGCATCCATTTCATCATTTGAGCAAGTTCATGTACATGTTATTTTTACAGCATATGCCATTTTGTCATTTTTATATGATTTTGTGTGATTTTCATATGAGCAATTCCATGACATGGTTAGGAGAACAAACATGCCATCTTGCTGCTAGTTTCATTTGCATGCCATGATATGCTCTGTAGTGAGCGCCACAAGCTTGCAAACATGCCTACATGAATCTGTTTCTGCCATGACATGCTTATTTTGCCAAGTCTGAAAACTGTCATATATAACTTGTCATTTTGCATTGATGCTATCATAACATCTGTAGATTTTTGGAGCATGCTCAGTAAGGGAGTTTTGTTAAGTACATTTAGTAAAAGCCTGCCATGCTCATATTTGCCATGTAAAGTTCCTGTTGCATCTAGTATGCTAGCCCTAAACATTGCAATCCAGATCTGTTTTCTGCCATGTCCAGTATTTCTGCCAAGTCTGTTAAACTGTTATCATTTGCAATTTTGCCATGCTGTTTTAAATATGTTCTAGTGAGTTTTAGCAGTAGCTCAGTAATCATGTTTTGTATTAAATGTCATGCACTATCTTGCCATGACATTGGTTTTCATGTTGGAATGCCGTAGCATATTTAAACTTTGCATCAAAGTTGTCATGTTGCTGTTTCCAACAGATTGCATTGCATTTTGTTTCTCTTGTCATTTGCAAACCGTGCATCCGTTCCCGGTGATCTTTATATCGATTTCAACCGAAATCATCCAATCTTTCCAGTGGCATGCTTGGTTTGCCAAGATTCTGCCCATATCCATTTTTTTTTTTTCATAATTTCCTTCCCGTTGACGTATCCCTCGTTCCGGTAGAACCGTAGCCCCGTGCATAACGTTCTTCATATGCATTCATGTTAGAGTTGCATGAAGTATATGTTCTTGCCATGCCTTGTTTGTTTATTATATGCTTGTGCTTTCTTTTGGGTAGTTCCGGGAGACGAGTTCGTGACCGAGGACCCTGTCGAGTACGTTCACGAGGAGCAAGTTACCGATACCACCGAGGACATTTCAGGCAAGATGATCATCACCCCCGATATCACTACTATCTTTGCTTGCTAGTTACTCGTTGCTATCGCTATGTCGCGCTACCTACCACTTGTTTATATAGCCTCCCATGATGCCATGTCAAGCCTCTAACCCACCTTCCTAGCAAACCGTTGTTTGGCTATGTTACCGCTTTTGCTCAGCCCCTCTTATGGCGTTGCTAGTTGCAGGTGCAGTGCAGGTTGTTCCATGTTGGGACATGGATATCTTAGGATATCACAATATCTCTTATTTAATTAATGCATCTATATACTTGGTAAAGGGTGGAAGGCTTGGCCTTTTGCTCGGTGTTTTGTTCCACTCTTGCCGCCTTAGTTTTCGTCATACCGGTGTTATGTTCCTTGAATTTTGCGTTCCTAACGCGGTCGGGGTTTATGGGCCCCCCTTGACAGTTCGCTTTGAATAAAACTCTTCCAGCAAGGCCCAACTTTGGTTTTACTATTTGCCTAATAATAACTAGAATTTGCATAGGGAGTAATTAACCCGAGGATTCTTAAACAACAACCCGGGCAGTGCTCCTCATGAGGGATTTGAAAAAGAACTTGCTTAGCCCATCAGGCCCATTTATGTCATCATGCCTCCCAGGGAGAGCAGTAGGGCCTTAGGGTTTCTCCCCATAACAGCACTGCCACCAACAAACATGGACAGCAGAGACAACACACAAGTCTCCCTCTGGTATACCCTCCCGCATCCTCGTCATCAGCACCACCATTTCCTCCCCATTGCTGGCAACGCCTCTACCTCCTCTCCGCCAGAGTAGTGTGGAAGCCATGCAACATCCTCACGCCACCACAACATCATGGACCTTAGGAAGACGCAAGAATATAGGAAAAAATTCCCTCGAAGCACACACACTGAACACTGTAGTAGCAGTCTCGATTTCACCACGCATGTAGCATGGCCAAATCTTGATATATGTAATATCCAAGACACAACGGAAATATTCTAAGAACATGGCTTGCCCAACGAAACATGTGCCACGTGTGTAGGATAATATTCTAAGAAATGAAATTTTCTTGCCATAATCTCCTTTCGGTAAGATGTTATATAGCGTGAACCTAATTCTCAGTATTTCCAACATCTGATTAAGAGAAAGAAAGAAGTGCAAATTGCTCAATTAGTGAAATATCACCTATCTATAATTTACACAGCATTCTGAATGGTCTATCAATACCAAAGTCCCTCTGCTTAAGTAAAGGAAATGCAGTACGCTGGACACATGCAATTTGCTGCTCATTCCCCCCACCCCCCATGACTATATAGAACATATATGATGCCTGTAGTGAAGGCACACGCCAGTGTACAGGAACACATCCAGCTCCACGGTCTATGTCTTACAGGTAACTAGGCAAGCCATGGTCAAGTGAGGATTGTGATCTGCTTACAATTGACCACTTCGGGCAATAAGCCCCCACTGCCGTACCTACCACTACACAAGTCCAATTGAGTTGTAAGACCTGCATAATGTCCGTAAGCATCACTTGCTAGCAGTCCACTACATCACAGTCACCCCATATCATGGCTTCATCAACCATTTCTATCTATCAGCAGGACGGCAGCCAATCATAAAAGTGTGGCATGCAATCAATCACAACGCCTAACAAAAATATCAGGTGATCACTTGAACAGGAAGATCTTGTTTACTGCAAGAGGTAGAAGACATCCATCGGTTGCTGATTCGACATGTATGTTCCATGCTAACTAAGGCAGCCGATGATTACACAAAATGAAAGATATATAGGGAAAGCATATTCTTTTTGCAGCAGGTCTCCCTCGTCATATTTTCACAAGTGCCAAGAGAATTTTTAGCAACCTTAAAATGACAGTTAGATCTAGCGATTCCAAGCCATGCCAAACGGTTCAAGAGCAATCTTTGGTTGCTTGGTGAAGGAAAAAAATTCAAGGAGCCTGAGAATGTAAGACTACAGTTGGACATAATTCAAATGAAAAGCTAATATGATCTGAGAAAAGCATAGCTGCACTATGATGCAACCTTTTTCACATTCTTGACAATTAGACTGCAGTTTCTTAAACCAAAAAAAACTTCTAACTAATAATAACAGTCCAAACATGGTTATGTGCATCACCATTCAGCGCACACTTTTCTGACTAGAGCAACGGAATGTTCCATAGAAGCATTAAAAACCATATATACGAAAAGTTACTCAAATGCTCTGCCCAAATTCAGGCCAACAATTTTTCATTCATATCTGATTTTTTTTTACAACATGACTCGTTACTCGGTACATTGAGGACTTGCTTAACTCGAAGGTTCACCCACACGGACTCAAGAAAGGAATTGGTTGCTTCTTTGGTGCAGCAACAACAGTATGGTTTTGCTTCGGGATTTTGCAGCTGAGATCCCGCATTCCCCTTCGAGCACCCAGAGTTGAAACTGGAGTCACCTTCTTCACGCTAGGCGAAGAAGCAGTGACATGGTGTTGTGAAAACAGAGATGAATCCATTGGATCTGTGCCTCAGTACACACTTTTCCGACTAGAGCAGCAGAATGTTTTAAGGAGCCACAGAAGCATACAAGAATAAATAGATACGAAAAGATTACTCAAATGCTCTGCACAAATTCAGGCCAACAATTTTTTATTCATATCTGAAATAGATTACAGTGCGACTTGATAGTCGGTGCATTGAGGACTTGCTTAGCTCAAAGCTTCACCCACACATACACACAAGAGTTCACTAACCAATGTTACTCGTCGGAAACTGCAACTTTAACTCACCAAGCCGCCAGTGCCTAAGAATCCAATTCAGGCAAGATTAATTTTATAGGAGAGTCGGCATAGTCTCCAAACCCTAGGCAGCTCACAAGATTACGTGTGTATCGACAAGTTCAATTCTACTCCTTTTTTCCTGCTACAAGCCGGGTAGCAAACGGAAGTTTTGCATTTTGCAGCGAGTGCGTCTGTCTCGTGCCGGAATTGCAGTACATGAGTTTCCATTTTTTTTGGCTCATCTGCTTTACTTTGATTTATTGAACATGCCCTTTATTTACTTAAACCCTTAACTTAGGACCAGGTATGGATGCAGTGTAACTATGCCGTACACATCTTAACAAGGTTTTTGCTGCCTAGACTAGATGGAGACTCCGCTGACACTCTTGTAAAATTAGTAATGACTGAAAGGGATTCAAAGAACACTAAAAATCTTGGTGGTTAAGTGCAGAATCTAGAGATGCAAAGATTAAATGAAACTCATGTGTGAATGGTTTAGGAAGGTAAAAGACTAGCAAGGGCGTAATACCACTGGACGCACCCAAGGAATTGGTTGCTTCCTTGGTGCTGCAGCGGTGACACGGTTTTGCTTCGGAATCTTGCAGCTGAGCTCCCCCATCCCTCTTCTTGCGCGCAGAGTTGAAGCTGGAGTCGCCTTCTTCACACTGGGCGCAGCAGCAATGACAGGCAATGGTGTAGAGCCGACGAAAGAGCGGGCCTTGGAAGCGACGGGACGAGAGACCTTCTTCACGGGCGCAACAGCAGTGGCATGCTGGCAGAGTGGAGCCTTGGAAGCCGGGCGCTTGCGGTGGTGGCAAGCGGACTCCTCGTCTTCAGCCATCTGGCGTCCACGGGCACGGATCGCGCACCGGACATCCACGGAGTCAGCACCAGCAGCAGCCGGCAAGGTGGTGGCAGGCCCAGGGCGCGCGGCGGAGGCAATATCAGAGGCATCGAAGGAGCCGGGCATCGCCGGCGCAGGGCTGCGTTCTCCTTGGTTGACACCCTTGAGGTGGTGAACAAGTGGGCACCAGGCACGGACGGGATCAGCACGGGCCGCCTTGGCAGGAGCAGCGACATCAGATGCGGCCGTGGCGGCGTGGCGATGGGGACGCCCTCCATGGTCGACGCCGTAGCGGCGGAGTTCTTGGGCGGCTGCAGCGGCCTCCTTGGCGAGGCCGTCTTCCTCGAGACGGCGCTGGAAGTCGGCGTCCCAGCGGGCGAGGGACTCCCGGGACTCACCGGTGGCCTTGGCCAGGCTGTGCTTGGTCCAGTACTGGAGTACCCTCTCGAGGACGCGCGAGGGCACCCGCATCTCCAGCGGGAGGGCTTGGGCGGCGGTCGGGCGATAGTCCCACGCCGGAGCGACGAGCACCTTGCCGTCGGAGCTACGGAGCTGGAGCACCTTCGCCGCCATCGATGGCGTGTCTTGGATTGGATCTGGGGATCGGGGAGGGAGGCGAACGAATCCAGTTGGAGCCGCTGCCCCGACCGCAAGCGCTTTTATTCATCGGAGCGCTCCTGGTTCTTGGCGGACTCGGATTACCAGCTGTCGCGTCGCCGGCTGAACTGGAAATGAACTCGAACTTGAATTCACAGGGCTGCCACCGCGCGGGGCCGTGTACCAGCCGAGCGGGGCAGGCGATGCCACCGCGCTGGTCCGACCGGCGTACGGGTTGGCCGGCGGCATCCGCGTCTCGGCGTGCGGTCACGGCCATTCCATCAGCGGGCAGGCGCAGGTACCCGAGCTCCGCGTCGCTGGCCATGTAGATCTTCAGGTGGCGGGCTCGTTGATTTCCCAGAGATCCCCGAACCGTAGCTCCCACCGGCGCGAGGAAGACGGCTGCATCCCTCCCGTCCGCTGTCGCGCCCCGCGCCGCCTCCTCCACAAGGCCGTCAGCCGGCGCGCCCACACGGCGCGGCTCTGTTCCTCTGTTCACGTAGCTTCTTCCTCTGTTCCTTTTCTTGGCTCCGGCCTCTCGGGCTCTGCTGCTGCCGAGGGCATTTTTTTAACATTATCAAAGACTTTTATTCCTCAAATGATCTACGACGAGGTGTCTACGATGACTTCGTAAATCTCAAGATGATACGCCGGCTCAGTCTCTCGGAGGTGTTCATAGGGGTAGTGCGTGTGTGCATTTATAGGGGTGAGTGTATGCGCGTATGTATGAGCGCTTGCGTCTGTACTGTGTTAAAAAAAATGATCACCATATCATTTACAAGTGCTTGGGAAATAATCCCAACTTCCAGAACTACTATAAAAAATAATAAAAATATCATGCTCGTAATGGGAGTAAGGCTGGTCATAATGGAAAGTATTATTCCTTTATATATAAGGTGTATTTATTTCTTAATAAAAGTCCATAGTGTAAGGTGTATTTCTTTTAATTCCTCGTAATTCCGTCTTTAGCCTTCAAGAAAAAAGAAAGAATCTTTCCTCCGATTGCATGTATCTCTCATTATAAAGAAGAAAAGGAAAGTATCTCTTCCCAGAATTATCTCTTCCTTTCCAAGTCTCAATGATTTACTTGCCGCTAATTATTGATTTAGCCAAGGTTAATTTCGTCCTAAATTGTGTACGATTATGTGTCTTGGTCACCATGCCAAAAATTATACACCTTACATTAAGGAATTGAGGGAGTATATGATATTAATGTATGATAGTACCTTCACAATGCATATTATTATAGAATGAAGTCATATTGATATCATTTATTGTCATGCATGACACATACTAGTACATCATTTAATACGATATGGTATCATATCATGATACTCAATCCTCTCTTTCTTCATTCAGTTGTATGCCACCTCAAAAAAATGTCCTGTTAGCATGCATGATATACTAGTAACATGCATATGTTACTAGTCTATGTTAGTACCTCTATAATGAGGAGTAACATATGTGTGGTGTAATGCAACACCTCATTTATTGTGTTATAGACTCATCTTGTCTTGGTATGTGCGATGTTATTCATAGTATGAGTAACTAGCTATGTTACTCAATTTGCCTTTCTCTTTATTAATTAGTTGTCACATTATCTATTTTACATAGATATGTGTGATATTACTACTAATGTTACCACCACTAGTAAATATGCCCGTGTGTTGCATCCGGAAAAAAAAACACCTCACACCTACCATTTTGTCTTTAAAAACTGCATGTTCGTGTTCAAGGCTCATCGAGATCGATATCTTGTGGTTCAGTCTAGTTCAACTAATAAACATATAACACTAATTTTATAGAGCGCAATGTTGCATAACCTCACAAAATATTTCATATTTCACGTAGTTTTTTTTTCTTCATGTAAAGGTCATTTTCACATCCAAGGCCTGGTTCAATTGTCCAGTGGTATAATGTTTCAAACCCAACCTCATGTGACATATCTAAAATGTATAGAGCAGCTTTGTCAACTTATGAAGCAAGAAATACAATATACAAAAAATAAGTCTTACATTATAAATTAAACGTATCAAATCACAAGATGACCGTGCACATGAAAACATAAATAGGAAGATGTAAATCGCTGATCTAAAATTACGCTGATTCTTAAACCATACACCTTTAAAGATGTCACACCCTTTGAAAAAGACCCGAAAACCAAAAAAAAGATAGCTAAGTGTAGTACAACAACACGAGGCTACCAGCACGACCAAATCACAAATATTACTTTGATGAGCTTGTGCCAGATCTAGAAAGCATCTAAACTAATACAACATCCTCACGCGCCAACCTCCCTGTTGGTAAGAAGAAACAATTCTTCGAAAAAGCACTGATGCTACCAACTGAAATGAAAACAGAGCAAACATAAGTTTCTCGGGCGTTCAAATCTTCAGCCAATTACAATTTCTTGTTGTTATAGTGATATGTATATATACACATTTTAATTTGGTAGCGCAAAGACCCATTGAAACCCACACCAGGCAGGGCTCCAAAAGAATTCCCTTCGCGGCACTAGACCAGAGCCATCCTCGGGAAGCTCTAGCTCTACCCAAGGACAGAGCCATCCTCTGCAACATCACATAGATACAAGAGCGACGGCAAAGCGCACCGAACTACCACGGCCTCCAAAATAGGTATAACGACCGAAACGAACGCACACATCCTGCTGACACGTAAGAACGAAATATAAAAAAGCACATGACACCCAGCCATGTCCGGAATATGCACGAAAATGATTAGGAGCCCATAATTTGCTTTACAATATGCTTAGAGAAAATTATAACACACAGAAAAATAAAACAGAATGATGAATCACCTAAAGCATTTGCCATGTGGCGTGGATGATAACATTGCATATAAAAACGTGTGAAGAAGAGAAGCAATAAGGCAAAGGACATAGTAGACACATTTCTTTCCTTGGATTTGAGAATACATCTCTAAATGTAGCATACAAAGGTATTGACTTTTCATATAGTTTCAACATGGGTTGTTTTGCATAGGCAATCCGACATAACAAACCTAGTCTAAAACAATGCTATATGAAGTGTTATTATGCAGAGCATAAGCTGCCAAGCATATCTTCGGCAATCATCAGAAATATCATAGTCAGGAACCACGATAGGAAGATAGGCAGAGATGAGAGTAGCAAACCTTGACGAGTAGAACAGAGACAGCAAGAAACAGAACGGAGATGCTGCACCCGACAAGATCGACTCTGCAATGGTCAAGATCGAACAACCTGCAAAAAAGGGCAACCCGGTGCATGTAGCTCCCGCTTGCGCAGGGTCCGGGGAAGGGTCCGACCAGAATAGACAAAAAAAACCAGTAGAAAACAATGGTATGCAGCAACACATATGAAAGCAAGAAGGTGCTGCTGCTCAGAGAAGCAAAAAAACATTAGCAGCATGCACCACAAAAAGCACACAGTTTCATGTTCTCAGGAAAGGGAGATGAATTCACGACTTTGTGCTTAGTATCACCAATCAAACCAAAAAGGAAGTAACCATAAGGAAGTATGGTGGCGTTCCTGGTGTTCCTACAACCTGATCACTTATATTGCTCCCAGCTCGTACCTTCTAAAATGTCTGCTCTTGGCCAAGATCATGATGATATTCAGATCTTCCCCAAAAGGGCGTAACTTCATTGGTTCTGACCCATGCGCACATATATATCTAAAACCCAAAGCCAAAAGGAAGTAACTTCATGAGTTGTGACCTATGAGCACATACATATATCAATAGCAGCTGAAAAGAAGTCACTCTCTGAAGATTTTTACCATATATGTATCCCAACTAGACATCTTTGCTTCAAGCAAATCTTTCAGTCCTTTAGTCGCCGTCACAACTTCTTCAGTTTTTCATTGTAAAACCTACGTGGTGCAGGCAAGCATAACTACCAAGTTATTGGAAGTAACAAAAAAGAAAAGACAGTAGTATTCTAGCTAGATATTAGTAAAAGTGAAGTACCAGGTGTGTCGATGCTAAATTAACAGACTATTTAGACTCCGTTTCTAAATTAATATATATTTATTTAAGTATAATAATCTACCTAATTTTCTCTCTCCTACCACTTATCCTCATCTCTTCTATTTCTCTTCCGCACAATCCACACCCCATGTCCCTGAACTCCTCTCTCCTCTGTCCCAATTCCCATGACAAACTCCCTGAACAAATCCCAGTAAATGGTTTGAGGAGATACATTCATTGCCTTACACACTACTACACATGTATAACTGATAAATGGATGCCTATGACCCAGCTGCTCGGAATTTCTTCCAGATCATCATGTTTCTTTTAGTGCTCGCATGAACCTAATGAATGGGTGGTCTGAACCTTACATTTTTTCAGAACATAAATAGTCAAGCTCGATTGATACATACACTATGAGCGGTCAACCTTGCCAACTTTGATGCTTGGATTATCTTATTATAGCTCTGAAAAACTTTCACCTGCGAAGGTCCTCATCACCACTTTGCAGGTGTACCTCACCATTCTCTGCTATTAATGCCTTCTTTCTTGAACCTCATCCCACCACTCCAATATGAAGAAAAATGCCTGACAAAGCTAGCACAGTTGAGAACGTAGTTCAAGTAATCAGCTGCTATATCAAATATGAAAGACTTACATGTGGATGGATGTCAGTAAATATGACCAGATTTTCAGAAAGCACCCATATCCCTATGCATGTCCTTACTCATTAATGATCTTAGGCCATGATCGTATTAGCATCCAATTGTATGAAAAAATGGAATAAGAACAACAAATATCAAACTACTTGATCAAATTGTTGCAGTTATCAATTTTTTTGAAATAATGACAAAAATATCAAACTATTTGATGGGATGAATTACCAGAAAATATATGAAGAACTCGAATTGAAGCTATTCACATACAGAAGTACAACTTTTAGCAAAATAAACAACATGACCTAGATGCATGCCAAGCAATGTGAAAATGAATCTTATTTGCGAAAACATTTCTTCAACTTTAGTATGTAGCGAATATGCCTTTCCCTATGATATCAATACAATGGAACTGTTGTTGTGACATCTCTCACAGATTTTGCCGGTGATATCCCGAGGACAGCATAATGGATTTTTTAGATAAAGAAAGGACAACACACACATAATATGTTTTTCTAGAGAAAGATGCAGATAATATGTAAGGAAACACTAACAAAGAACGTGGCATAGGGCTGAGCTGAAACTTTACAAAACCTAATGAATGAGAATATGAGATGGTACATGAATAGTAGGGCCAAGCTGCATAGCTGCAAGTTTCACTAAAGATATAGTCTAGATGATATCTCTACACCAAGAGCATCTACTGACAGAAAGAGGCTATAAAACTTACCTCCAGCAGGCATGCGGGCTGAGAAGAGCCTCTAGCACCCTGATCGCAGTGAACCGGCTGTTTGGCCATGCCAGCATGTCCCAGCCTCCCAAGTCACCACCCCGCGTGGTACCTCACGTACTGTACTGAGAAGCACACAACGACGTACCTGTCACACTCGAATCGGGCACACAGACTTACTGAAATTATTGATGCACATCTCGTCAAACATCTCGGCAGTATGAGGCTTACAGGATGGCGTGTGCTGGGTGAGGAAGAAAGGATGTGGCGTCCTCATACAGTGGGTCATCCGACAAAATATCTATTGTGAAATTTAAGCAGAAAATCAATATGTAGTTGTGCTATTTCTAGTTCAGTGCATAAACTAATTTGGGTTTAATATCTCAAATAAAACCAATGATTTATTGTATGAAACAACATTTAGATAGAAAACATTATATCTCAAACATTGTACCAGTTTGTGGTTTAATAGATCAACAAAACCAATGGTATATGATGCTTCCCCTATGCACCAGTACCACATTGCGAAAGGGACAAATTACTCACTGATAAACATTGTGTACCGGACAACAATGGCATTCAGAAAAATCCTTTGCCTTCACGCGTGTGCAGTACAGCCAGGGCATATGTGCGATTTGTTCCCATCATGCTCCAAGGATCAACATGATTTTCACACTAAAGGGACATGCAACTTCTTTTTTCATCTAGGAACTGAATATATGTAAGACACTGTGATTTCTTCTAATGGAAATCGGAGAGGGAGCTCTCTGTAGGATCGATAGTATGTCTAGAGGGGGGGGTGATTAGACTACTTGACCAAATAAAAATCTATCCTTTTCCCAATTGTAGTGTTGGCAGATTTTAGCAATTAGCACAAGTCAAGCAATCAACCTACACATGCAATTCTAAGAGTATAGCAGTGGAGTGTAAAACATTGCATATGAAGGTAAAGGGAAGGGTTTGGAGAAAGCAAACGCAATGGAGACACGGAGATTTTTGGCGTGGTTCCGATAGGTGGTGCTATCGTACGTCCACGTTGATGGAGACTTCAACCCATGAAGTGTAACGGCTACGCGACTCCACGGAGGGCTCCACCCACGAAGGGTCCACAAAGAAGCAACCTTGTCTATCCCACCATGGCCATCGTCCACGAAGGACTTGCCTCACTCGGGTAGTGATACGTCTCTGTCGTATCTACATTTCCTAACGCTTTTGCTCTTGTTTTGGACTCTAATTTGCATGATTTGAATGAAACTAACCCGGACTGACGTTGTTTTCAACAGAACTACCGTTTTTGTGCAGAAATAAAAGTTCTCGGAATGGAACGAAACTTTTTGGAGAATTATTTTACAATAAAAGAAAAATACTGGAGCCAAGAACCACTGGAGGGGGGGCCCTGGCTGGGCACAAGACTCCAGGGCGCCCCCCCTCTGGCGCGCCCTGGTGGGTTGTGCCCACCTCGTGGCCCCGCAGACCCTAATTCCGACGCTATAAAATGCTATTTTCATAGAAAAAAATAAGGGAGGAAGTTTCATGGCGTTTCACGATACGGAGCCGCCGCCACCTCCTGTTCTTCATCGGGAGGCAAGATCTGGAACCCGTTCGGGGCTCCGGAGAGGGAATCTTCGGTCTTCGTCATCACCAACCCTCCTTCATGACCAATTCCATGATGCTCCCCACCGGGAGTGAGTAATTCCTTCGTAGGCTCGCTGGTCGGTGAGGAGTTGGATGAGATTCATCATGTAATCGAGTTAGTTTTGTTAGGGCTTGATCCCTAGTATCCACTATGTTCTGAGATTGATGTTGTTATGACTTTGCCATGCTTAATGCTTGTCACTTAGGGCCCGGGTGCCATGATTTCAGATCTGAACCGTTTATGTTTTCACCATTATATCTATGTTCTAGATCCGATCTTGCAAGTCATATTCACCTATTACGTGTTATGATCCGTAAACCCCAGTGTGACAGTAATTGGGATACTTTCCGGTGATGACCGTAGTTTGAGGAGTTCATGTATTCACTATGTGTTAATGCTTTGTTCCGGTTCTCTATTAAAAGGAGGCCTTAATATCCCTTAGTTTCCTGATGGACCCGGCTGCCACGGGAGGGTAGGACAAAAGATGTCATGCAAGTTCTTTTCCATAAGCATGTATGACTATTTACGGAATACATGCCTACATTATATTTATGAACTGGAGCTAGTTTTGTATCGCCCTAGGTTATGACTATTATATGATGAATATCATCCAACGAATTCACCGATCCAATGCCTACGAATTTTCCTCATATTGTTCTTGGTAAGTTACTACTGCTGTTGTTACTGTTACACTTGCTACAAAATCATTGCTATCACTGTTACCGTTACTGCTACTGTTACCACTACTATCAAAACTATCATATTATTGTGCTACTAATCACCTTTCTGCAGATATTTAATCTCCAGGTGTGGTTGAATTGACAACTCAACTGCTAATACTTACAAATATTATTTGGCTCCCCTTGTGTCGAATCTATAAATTTGGGTTGAATACTCTACCCTTGAAAACTGTTGCAATCCCCTATACTTGTGGGTTATCAAGACCTTTTTCTGGCGCCGTTGCCGGGGAGCATAGTTATATTTGTTGAGTCACTTGGGATTATTATCTATTTATCACTATGAAGAATCTGAAGGATACAAAAACCAAGATCGTTCCCTCTAGGACAAGGGGAGGTAAGGAACTGCCATCACACTCTGCACTTGATTCACCTTCTGTTTTGAGTAGACTTGCAACACCACCACATGCTATTAATCCTGATATGTCACAAGTTATTGATGATGCTACTTCTGCTATGAATGATACTCATGATGATGCTAGTACCTTGCTTGATGATAATGTGCCACTAGGTGAATTTCTTGATGAACAAATTGCTAGAGCTAAAGATATTGAGAATGCTGAAACTGATGAAATTATTGAAACTGATGAAGTACTTGAAACTGAAAATCTTGAAAAACCTATTAGACCTGGCTCTCCTAGATAAGAAATGCCTAAGATACCTGAAGGTTATGTTATGGATGAGGAGATAGCTTGAGATTTTCTTGCTTGCAATGATAGAGAAGAACTTAAGAAATTAGTATGCAAACTAAAAGAAAAATATTTGAATGCTAGAATGAAATGTGATCCTAAGTTTGCTACTTAACCTATCTTTGTACCGATAAGGATTATGAATTCTCTGTCGACCCAGAGTTAATTACTTTGGTTGAATCTGATCCTTTCCATGGCTATGAAACTAAAACTGTAGTGGCATATCTTACTAAATTAAATGATATAGCCACCCTATTTGCTCATGATGAGAAGATTTGCTACTATTATATTCTGAAATTATTTTCATTCTCATTAAAGGGCGATGCTAAGATATGGTACAACACTCTTGCTCCTGGTTGTGTGCGTAGTCCCCAGGATATGATTTACTACTTCTCTGAAAAATATTTTGCTGCTCATAAGAAACAAGCTGCTTTACATGAAATATTTAACTTTGTGCAAATTAAAGAAGAGAGTCTCCCACAAGCTTGGGGGAGGCTTCTCCAATTGCTTAATGCTTTGCCTGATTATCCTCTTAAGAAAAATGAAATACTTGATATCTTCTATAATGGACTAACCGATGCTTCTAGGGACTTCCTAGATAGTTGTGCTGGTTGTGTTTTCGGGGAACAAACTGTTGAACAAGCTGAAGAATTATTGAATAACATATTGATAGATTATGATGATTGGACTCTTCCTGAACCACCACCTAAACCCACTCCGAAGAAGAGGGGTATCTTATTTCTCAGTCCTGAAGATATGCAAGAGGCAAAGAAATGTATGAAGGAAAAAGGTATTAAAGCTAAGGATGTTAAAAATTTACCTCCTATTGAAGAAATACATGGACTAGACACACCACCACCACTAAAGGTGGTAGAGGTAAATTCTTTATTAAAGTTTGATGAAGGTGACATCCCTTATAATAAACATCCTAGTCAATGCCTTTATGAGTTTGATAATTACATTAGGAAACAAGATCACTTCAATGCAAATGTTATGAAACAATTAAAATACAAATCTGATATGATTGCTCGCTTGAGTGACTTGTTATTTAGAATCACTAATGATGTTAGGGGTGTAGGAAAACATGCTTCTATGGTTCAAACTCAGTTAGAACAAGTTGCTAAATCTCAAAGAGAATTGCTCAGTGAAATGAATAATAACATAAATGATTTTGCTGTTAGAGTAGCAACTAGAGGAGGCAAAATGACTCGGGAACCACTTTATCCTAAGGGACACCCTAAAAGAATTGAACAAGACTCTCAAAGAATTAACACTGATGCACCTAGTCCTTCTAAAAGGAAGAAAAAAAATAAAAATGATAGGACTTTGCATACCTCCAGTGAACCTGAAATAGAAAACCTTCTGAAGGTAATAATGATGTTTCTATTTCAGATGCTAAAACTCAATCTGGTAATGAACATTCATCTAGTGATAATGAAAATGATAATGATGGTGTTCATGAAGACACTCAACCGAACAATGATAAAGAACCAGATAATGATGTTGAGATAGAACCTGTTGTTGATCTTGATAGTCCACAACCTAAAAATAAACGATATGATAAAAGAGACTTTGTTGCTAGAAAACATGGAAGAGAAAGAGAACCATGGGTTCAAAAACCCATGCCCTTTCCACCTAAACCAACTAAGAAAAAGGATGATGAAGAATTTGAACGCTTTGCTGAAATGCTTAGGCCAGTCTTTTTGCGCACTCGCTTGACCGACATTTTAAAGATGGCCCCTTATGCAAAATACATGAAAGACATCATCACTAATAAGAGAAAGATACCGGAAGCTGAAATCTCCACCATGCTTGCTAATTATTCTTTTAAGGATGGAGTACCTGAAAAACTTGGAGATCCAGGAATACCAACTATACCTTGCTCCATCAAAAGAAATTATGTTAAAACTGCTTTGTGTGATTTAGGAGCTGGTGTTAGTGTTATGCATTTCTCCTTATATAAAAGACTTGATTTGAATAAACTCACACCTACTGAAATATCTCTGCAAATGACTGATAAATCAACTGCCATACCTATCGGTGTTTGTGAGGATGTGCCCGTTGTTGTTGCAAATGTTACTATCTTAACAGACTTTGTTATACTTGAGATGCCCGAGGACGACAACATGTCGATTATCCTTGGTAGACCCTTTTTGAATACTGTAGGGGCTGTTATTGATTGCAATAAAAGCAAGATCACTTTTCATATCAATGGTAATGAGCATACGGTGCACTTCCCGAAGAAACAATTCCAAGTGAATGGTATTAATGTTATTGAAAAATCTCCGGCACTCACTATTGGAAGTTTTCAACTACCTCTACCTACTGCCAAAAGGAAATATGACATACTTATTGTTGGGGATATTCACATCCCCGTTGAGCTAACTTAGTGTTTTATGAAAGTTCTTTGGTTTCATGCTAATCGAAGGTGGTTGTTAATAAGACTTGATCAACCTTATTAACGGATCATTTTTTAGAGGTATGAAGTTGATGAATTTAGTAAGCACAACCTTCTGCTCCCAACTTTTGTTTTCTGTTTTTCTTAGTTAAATAAAATAAAATGCCATGTTTATCCTGTTTTCTGGATTTCCTATGCAATAAAAAAATGACCCAAAAATAAAAGTTCTCAGAATGCCCTGAAAATTTAATATGATTTTTTCTGAATATTTCAGAATTTCTGGTGCAAATAACATCAGAGGGTGGTGCACCTGGTGACCACAAGACACCAGGGCGCGCCAGCAACCCCAGGCGCACCCTGGCGGGTTATGGTCCCCACGTGGGTCCCCTCACTTACTTCTTTAACCCATGTCATCTCCTACCTCCAGAAAAAAAATCACCATCGCTCTCTTTCTCATGTTCTTGCTCTCAAACCCGCGGATCTTGATCTCTTTGTTCGAAGCTCCGTTTCCGAAACTGTTTTGGCGGATTGCTACTTGGTATGTGGCTCCTCCATTGCTCCAATTAGTTTTTGCTTTAGTGGTTTATATTTTGAATAATTAGCTACTCTTGGTGCTGCTGTAGATGAGCTTGCATGTTGAATTCTTAGAGTTCTAAGTAGTTTGAATGCTTGATATGGCCTCTATGCATCCTTATGAGTAGCTGCTATCAATCTTGTGAAGTTTTGTTGACAAAAATTTTGTGGACTAAAATTTTCAGAATTTTATCTATAGGAATAAGATGAGTTTCTTTAGGAAGTTTTCCTCCAAGAAAAATGCTAAAGGAGTCATTGGGGAATCATCGGACAACGACCTCAACACTCCAAGAAGGGCGGAGGTGCGGCCGTGCGAATGGCCGCATAATGCCTTCATGGAGGGGGGCGGGATTCATCAAGAGTTCGCCCAATTCGTTGCAAATGCTGGGCTGATCGACTTCATCGCAACTGAGTGTGATCAATACCACCTCCTTACAAATTCCTTTGTGCAAAATTTCCATTTTCTGAGTAGGAATAATCCTCTTGAGGTGCAGTTTAATTTATACTCTGAAACTTGTTAGATACCACTCACTGACTTTTGTGATATATGATTGATCCCTTCTGACGGGGAAATAAGAGAGCCTAGACCTGTAGAGTTTGAGGACTTTTATCGTACTCTGTCAGTGGGAGATGAGAGAGGCGTATCAAGTGTCACCGCCACTAGTTTGCAGTTTCCTTCTGTGCATTACTTTGCTCTATTCATTGCTAAGTGTTTAACTGCTAGAGAAACGGTTGGTGCACTCAGTGCCCTCGACTTCACCATTTTACACCGTGCACTACACAATGATCACACCTTTAGCCTAGGGGCTATTATTGCACGTTGTCTGCACCTTAGCAGAACCAAGGGCGAAATTCATGGTGGTACTTATGCTACTCGCTTAGCGAGTCATTTTAACGTTCAGATATGCCAACATGATTATCCTTTGACCCGAGTTTATCTAGATCACCAGGCGATGGTGGCTCACCAGTTTACTGATGATGCTGACTCTCTTCATAATATTCGTTACAACCTGATTTTCAGTGTGAATTCCCGTGATGGTATTCCATTGCCTGCACCTGCTTTGTTTGATTCTATTTCTAGGGCAGATACAGGGTCATGCCAGTGGACATTATTGCCTACCGGAACGCCCATGCAGCGGCAGAGTAGGAGCCCCAGGAGTGGGACGCTCAGGTGCTGCCACCACAACACTTCGACATGGGACCGGATGGCTACTATGAATGGTGATTACCAAGCTAGGCAAAAGCCTAAGCTTGGAGGAGTACGTATTTCCACCGATATTACATTCGTGTTCACACATTTCATTCCAGTTGTCGGTGTCCACACTCTTTCATTGTATTATCCATGCTAGATTTATTTTCTCGCTTTCTTCTTGTGTGTTTGAAAAACTTTGAGAAAAAAAACCAAAAATATTTCTCGCGTCTTTTCGGTTTTTCTTTCTAGCTTAAATTAGTTGTAGTGTTAAAAGAAAACCCAAAAGGATTTCCTTGTTCTTCTTTTGCTTGTTGGGAGCTTTCCCGTGTAAATAATTTTTCTCGTTTTTGTTTTTCCTTCTTTAATTTGCTTTCTTCAAAAAAAACTAAAAAGTCCAAAAATATTTCAGTGTGTTTCTCTGAAATTCTTTTCTTTTTATTGAGTCGTACCAAGGAGAAGACCACGATGAAAATGTTGAGTGGCTCTCATATGTATTACTGTTGATCTAACAGAGAGCCCATATTACCTTGTCTTCTCCTTTTGAATAAAATGTTTGCAGATTCCAGCTTAGTCCACAACACTCTTGCACTATTATTATTTTCATATCATTCGGTCGTGCAAGTGAAAGGCAATAATGATGATATTTGATGAACTGGTTGTGGCAGAGAGAAACGGGTATGAACTCAACTTGTTCTGTTTTTGTAAATATGTTTAACCTAGTATCCATGATTCAACATATTATGATCAAACATGTTTGCAATGACAATTAGAGATTATAGTTTCACATGCCATGCTTAAGTAGCTAGGAGTGGATAATGATTTATCTTGGATGTCAACATGCATTAAAATGATTGTGATGTAGTATGATGGTATGGTATCCTCCTCTGAATGTTTCAAGTGGCTTGACTTGGCACATGTTCATGCATGTAGTTGAATCAAAACCAACATAGCCTCTACGATATTTATGTTCATGGTGTTCATATCCTACTCATGCTAGTATTCAATGTTAATTATGCATAACGCATGTTCATGACCGTTTTCGCTCTCTAGCTGGCCGCTTCTCAACCTATTTGCTAGCCTTCGCCTGTACTAAGCGGGAATACTGCTTGTGCATCAGAATCCTAAAACCCAAGTTATTCCAGATGAGTCCACCATATCTACCTATATGCGGTATTACCCTGCCGTTCCAAGTAAATTTGCATGTGCCACCTCTAAAATTTCAAATGAACATCTATTTTGTGTGCCTGGACCGCTCATGGAGCGACAGGGGGCGGTCAGTATCTTCCATGCTAAGCGGGTTATTCTCATGATGAGTGTTTATTCACTCGTCCTTGCACGAGAGGGGCGGTAATAGGGATGCCCAGTCCCGAATTCAAAATTGCAAATAAATAAACAAAACTCCCCCAGGACTGATGTTGGTATGGACGGTACCCGTGGATTCGGCTAGCCGTGGAGTGTGTTTGTTGGTGGAGGGGGAGTAAACCTTTACTTTTTATCGCTTGTGAACCGCCACTAATGTGTTTAGCATGGAAGATATTGATAACTCATGGTCGTAACATTGACAGGAAGGGTGTACCTCCCAAAATTATATTTATCTTTGTTTTTAAACCTTTGCGCTCTGGCACCTCTGCAAATCCCTGCTCCCCTCTGCGAAGGGACTATCTATTTAATTTTATGTTGAGTCATCACCTTCTCAAATAAGCGCCAGATCTGAGAGCACTATTGTCATCCTCATGCATTGTGTATAGTTAATGTTGGATGCATCATGACTGGATCTTTTCTACCATGAATTACAATGTTTAGTCGCTGCTTAAACTTTGGAGGTGCTCTGCATTTATGTTTTGTGGTCTCAGAAAGGGCTAGCGAGATACCATTATTGTCATATTGTATCATGGTTGTTTTGACAAAGTGTTGTCATTTGAGATATCTTATTATTGCTCGCTAGTTGCTTATGCTATTGATATGAGTTAATATAATTTTTAAGAGTTATTGTTGACATGGTTAGTCATTATCTTTGCTGAAAACCTGAGTGCTACTTAAGCTTATTTATGTAAACAAGAAAAAAAGAGTTCGTAAAAGTTTTTCTTTTTCACTTTCAGTTTGTCAACTGAATTGCTTGAGGACAAGCAAAGGTTTAAGCTTGGGGGAGTTGATACGTCTCCGTCGTATCTACTTTTCCTAACGCTTTTGCTCTTGTTTTGGACTCTAATTTGCATGATTTGAATGAAACTAACCTGGACCGACGCTGTTTTTAGCAGAACTACCATGGTGTTGTTTTTGTGCAAAAATAAAAGTTCTCGGAATGGAAATTGGAGAATTGTTTTACAATAAAAGAAAAATACTAGAGCCAAGAACCACCAGAGGGGGGCCCCTG
Organism: Thinopyrum elongatum; assembly: GCA_011799875.1. Taxonomy (NCBI): domain Eukaryota; kingdom Viridiplantae; phylum Streptophyta; class Magnoliopsida; order Poales; family Poaceae; genus Thinopyrum; species Thinopyrum elongatum. The sequence continues at coordinate 281,625,874 of CM022301.1, forward strand.
GCTATGCACAAGACACCAGGGCGCCCCCCTCTGGCGCGCCCTGGTGGGTTGTGCCCACCTCATGGCCCCGCAGACCCTAATTCCGACGCTATAAAATCCTATTTTCGGAGAAAAAAATAAGGGAGGAAGTTTCATCGCGTTTCATGATACGGAGCTGCCGCCACCTCCTGTTATTCATTGGGAGGCCAGATCTGGTGCCCGTTCGGGGCTCCGGAGAGGGAATATTCGGTCTTCATCATCACCAACCCTCCTTCATGACCAATTCCATGATGCTTCCCACCGGGAGTGAGTAATTCCTTCGTAGGCTCGCTGGTCGGTGAGGAGTTGGATGAGATTCATCATGTAATCGAGTTATTTTGTTAGGGTTTGGTCCCTAGTATCCACTATGTTCTGAGATTGATGTTGTTATGACTTTGCCATTCTTAATGCTTGTCACTAGGGCCCGAGTGCCATGATTTCATATCTGAACCATTTATGTTTTCACCATTATATCTATGTTCTAGATCCGATCTTGCAAGTCATATTTGAGGAGTTCATGTAATCACTATGTGTTAATGCTTTGTTCCTGTTCTCTATTAAAAGGAGGCCTTAATATCCCTTAGTTTCCTTATGGACCCCGCTGCCACGGGAGGGTAGGACAAAAGATGTCATGCAAGTTCTTTTCCATAAGCATGTATGACTATTTACGGAATACATGCCTACATTATATTTATGAACTGGAGCTAGTTCTGTATCGTCCAAGGTTAGACTGTTATATGATGAATATCATCCAAAAAATTCACCGATCCACTGCCTACGAATTTTCCTCATATTGGTCTTGCTAAGTTACTATTGCTGATGTTACTGTTACACTTGCTACAAAATCATTGCTATCACTATTACCGTTACTGCTACTGTTACCACTACTATCAAAACTATCATATTACTGTGCTACTGATCACCTTGCTGCGGATATTTAATCTCCAGGTGTGGTTGAATTGACAACTCAACTGCTAATACTTACAAATATTCTTTGGCTCCCCTTGTGTCGAATCTATAAATTTGGGTTGAATACTCTACCCTCAAAAACTGTTGCGATCCCCTATACTTGTGGGTTATCAGGTAGATCTTCATGAAGTAGGCGATCTCCTTGCCCTTACAAACTTCTTGGTTCAACTCCACATCACGACGGAGGATCCCAAGGGACACCTAACCAATCTAGGAGACACCACTCTTCAAAAGGTAATAGATGGTGTGTAGATGATGAACTCCTTGCTCTTGTGCTTCAAATGATAGTCTACCCAACACTCAACTCTCTCACACAGATTTGGCTATGGTGGAAGAGTGATTTGAGTGGAAAGCAACTTGGGGAAGGCTAGAAATCAAGGTTCAAGTGGTTGGAATGGAATCTCTTGATCTCAACACATGAGTAGGTGGTTCTCTCTCAGAAAATGAATGGTGGAAGTGTAGGCACGTTTTGATGGCTCTCCTCAATGAGGAAGAAGGGGTGGAGGGGTATATATAGCCTCCACACAAAATCCAACCGTTACACACTTTTGACTCATCTTGGTGGCACCGATTAGGAAACTAGGTGGCACCGATCTATTCCCAAATATGAACGTTAGAAATCTCGGTGGGACGGACTTGAACAACTCGGTGGGACTGATGTGCTAGGGATTATGGCAAACATCATCTCGGTGGCGCCGATTGCATCAACTCGGTGGGACCGAAGTGAAGCAATAAGCAACAGAGAGTCTGTCAAGCCAACTCGGTGAGACCGATTGCATAAACTCGGTGGGACCGAAGTGAGTGCAATAGATCAGAGAGCGATGGAAAGGCCATCTCGGTGGGACCGAGATCCGTATCGGTGTGACCGAACTGTTAGGGTTTCTGGCAGTGGCTATGTCAAATGAACTCGGTGGCTCTGGGTAGAAAGAATCGGTGGGGACGAGTTTGGAACTGGGGTTTGGACATATTTGGATGAAGAAAGTGGCTGAGTGTTTTGGAGCAATATCACAAAGCACTTTTAGCAAGTAGACCATTAAGCAACACCTCATCCCCTTTTAATAGTATTGGCTTTCCTATGGACTCAATGTGATCTTGGATCACTTAAATACAAATGAAGAGTCTTGAGCTTTTGCCAATCTTTGTCCTTAGCATTTTGAGGGGTCCACATCTCTAGTCCATGCCATGCCAATCATTGAACATCCTGAAATATTTTTCTTGAATGGATATTAGTTCAATGAGCTATATGTTGTTATGAATTACCAAAAGCACCCGGGGATTAGTTGCACTTTCAATCTCCCCCTTTTTGGTTATTGATAACAACATATAGATCAAAGCTTCGACAAATGATTAAATGAATGAAATACATCGTCGCTTTGAGAAGTATGTGATAAGCAAGAGCTCCCCCTAAATTTGTGCATTATTAAAAATTTGCGTTTGAATGCAAATGCACAATCGATTAGGATCATGGGTCACTCTTCCATGTCACATACATCTTGGTGGAGCACACAAAATGATATGAATGAAATAACATGCACGCATCACCAAAGAGATAAGTGAATGATCATACACAAATAATTTTAGGGATAAGCATTAAGCACACATTAAGCAAAGTATGATCAACCACACAACCAAACATAGTATCTCACGAGCATCAACCGATCAAGTAGCACGGCTCAAACAAACATAGTAGCAAACACTCAATAAAACCAAAGAGCAAAAGCAAGACACACTCTCTCTCTCGAAGCCTATGATCTATACAATTTCTCCCCCTTTGGCAACAAGTACCAAAAAGCTCGAAAGGTATAGAGCTATGCGTCTCTCTGGGCACGATCCTCTAGAGCTCCTGAAGGGGTCTTCTGGCTTCTGGCTCTAGTGTGTGTAGATGGCGTGGAGAGAAGTGCCTCTGCAAATGCCTCTGAAGATGTCTGCTGGACCGGTGGAGTAGACACTGGAGGTGGCACTGGAGTAGTAGCGGTAGGTGCGGAGTGAGTAGGCCTCGTGTCTGTAACTGGTACAGCTGAAGATCTGGGTGCCCTGGGTACAGTCTGGAACCTCTGAGTGGTAGGTCTCTCATCTCCACTATCCTCGGTAGCAATCCTGCTTTCCTCAACATCTGCCTGCAGCTTCTCCACAACTGTCTGAACCTCGATGATCTTCACATCAAGATCATGAATCTTTCTCTCGACAACCCGCCCTAGACTCTCCTGGTTTTTGAGATGTTGGCCAAACTCCTCTCAATCCTCAGGGTGGCCTCTAGCAGATATGTCATCTGATCGTTCTTTGACTTGAGGTTTGCAATGGGTGCATTGGGAGCTGCGGCTTCCTGAGCTACTTTAGCTGCTGTTGTTGCTGCCTGGGCCTCCTCTTGAGCCTCGACAGATGTAGAGTGTGAGGGGTCCATCACCACCACATTATCCTCGAACTCTGGCTGAAGAGGGAGGTGCTCACGATCTAGTAGATATGTGTCTGTACCAACTTTGGAGTTGATAAGCATCTAAATGTGTGGGGCATATCCACAAGATCTCTTCTGGTCAGCAACTGTCCTCTTGACCATCTTTACATTCAAACTCATAACTTTGAACTTCTGAGGTGGGGAGTCAAACAAGTGAAGCAAATTGATGGAGTGGCCACGTATCATCTTGTCATCTCCAGACTTGGGCAAAAGGGTATGCCTCAAGATAGTGTTGGTTGTGGCCAACCCACCTAGCAAGTGTTTGACTGACCCAAGCTTGTGTGTACCAAGATCTTTCTTGGGAATTTCCTTGTACATATTTGCCATTGAGTTGTGGTTCATCCTGGGCTTCCCATAAACATCAACATCATCTTCATCTTCCTTAGGGGCATTAATAAGAGCAGCCCACTCAGAGATTGATGACTGGTACTTGGAACCCTCAGTCATCCATGCAATCCTCCCATCTGGATAGAAGTGTGTTGTGGAGTAGAATTGCATGATCATCTCATCATTCCACTTGGTGAGCTTCTGATCAACACATGCATCAACTCCGGCAAGTCTGAAACTCTCATGAACATGGGGGAAATAATCTTCATTTGCATCTATGTATTTCCAGTCCACCCACTTCATGTCACTTACAATGGGCTTCTTATCAAGCAAAATTGTCTCATAGAAATCTTGTTGTTCCCTGGTGTGGAAATGGTAGTAATAAGCAGTCCTCCTCCTAACTGAATAGGGATCCACTTTCTTCCACTCTCGTAGACCCTTGTCCTTCCTGAGCATCATGTTTTCTGCAACAGGGTGTGCATTGTCATGGTCTGGGATCTTGGGCTTGAACTTCCTGAGCACTAGTGGCTCATCATCATCTTGAACTTCAGGCACTGGGGCCTTGTTCTTGTTGACCTCTTGGGTGTAGAAACCTTGGGCTTTGACTTGGGCTTGGAGGGAGCAGCAACTGATTCATAGCATCTGCCATGAGTTTCTGTGTTTAGCTGGAGGTGCTTCAGCATGTTCTTCCTCCTCCTCCTCTTGATCATCTTCCCTCGTGGAAGGTCGGCCAATAACTGTAGCAGTTATCTTTCTAGCCCTCTTTTTCTTCTTGCTGGCATCACCTTCTTCATCACTTGGTTCTTCCAGTGTGAAGGTCATTGTCTCTTGTGGAGCTGAGGTTTTCCGAGGTTTTGATGTTGGGACTCTCCTCATAGCAGTTTTCTTCTTGGCACCTGGCTTAGTGGTAGCTGCAGAGCCATACTCCTTTCTGAGTACTGCCTTCTTCTTGGAAGTGACCTCATCTGCAACAAAATCTTCATCCTCACTTTTTGAGGTTCTCTTCTTTCTTGTCCTGGTGGCAGCATTTGGCAAGTTGCTTGCAGTGCTCCTGCTGCCATCATCATAGCTCTCATTGGGACTAGAGCCCTCATTGAGCTCAACATTCTGTTCAGATTGGTTCTGACTATCGCTGCCACTAGACATCTTGCAAAGTTGACCCTGTGAATAGATGGGTATGGGCAGAGTAGATGAGTTATCACAAAAAGCAGATAGTTTTTCAAAAATTTGAGTCAAAACTTTAGTATTAGTTTTCCACAGAAAGCATTTCGGAGCTATCGAGTTGATTGTTTCGGTAACACCGAAGCACTCACAGAGCCTAAACACACCATTTTGGTTGGACCGAGTTGTGGTTCGGTGGATCCGAGATGCTAGGGTTTCACTAAAATTTTACTTTCGGTCTCACCGATCAGTACGTTTTAGTGGAACCGAGTTGTACTTGTGCAATGGCCAGGGCCAATCGGTCGGACCGGAAATTTCATTTCGGTCGGTCCGAGATGAGTTCGGCGGAAACCTAACCCTAAATTTTTTCTTCGAATCTATTCTAATGAATTTGTTTGGTGGATAGATGAATCTCAAATGTGGCAAGATACTAGGCAAGATCCTTGTGCATTGAATCGGAGAAAGAAAGCACGAGGAGATCGAATCTCACCCTAACTCAGTGACGATCCTCTACGGCGGCAACAATGGAGTAGATTCTGTTGATGGCGGCGGATTCCTACGGCGACGATGGACAGGAGATGACAGCGATGATCCGGAGACCAAGGGGGCAGCAGCAATGGGGCACGGGCTCGAAACGTTTGAAGAATTTTTCAACCGTATGGGCCGCGAGATATATATACCCATGTGCTGTCGGTGGCACCGAGTGGAACGAATCAGTGGCACCGAGATGTGAAACTGCGTGCAGTTACAGCAAATCGGTGGGACCGAGTCGGTCTAATTGGTAGCACCGAGATGAAAACCTAGATCAATCTAATGCTTTTGGTGTGACCGAGTTTGAGTGGATTGGTTTGACAAAAAAACAATAGAAGGTTTTGGAAGGCAGCCCTTGACGGATCGGTGGCTTTGAGTGCTCCTCACCCGGAGGGTTCGAAAGGAACTTGTTCAATTTTTGTGATATAGCATGAATAGAGTTTGAGACAAGAAGAGCATTGATAGTTAGAGAAAGTTCTTAGACATTCTTGTACATCCACTTGGCCAATAAAAACCAAGACAATCAAAACAACAAATGGATGTGCTCGAATGGAGAAAATATGCAACCAACATACTCACACAATAAGATTGCAAATGAAATATGTGTCAAAGCATGCACAATCAATTCTAGCATCTATCAAGCAATTGGCGATGACTAGGTCATCTATATATGAGTATATTGACTTAGGAGTCAAATGAGAACATTTGATCATAGGTCATACTCATCGTTTAAGCACAAGTGGGGTTACCACTTTTACATAAAGCATTAATGCGTTCACACCATTAGAGTTGCTTTAGCTCAGTTTTTAGAGCAAAGCTCCCCCTAGATGTGATATCCCCCCTAAGAGGGATGAACTAACCTTGGGTTTTGTCGATGATGACTTCATGTAGATAGTGAAGATGTGGATGCTCAATGTTGATGTAGATCATTTGGAGCAATCCTTTGGAGTGTTGCTCTTACAATACCTGCATGTGTTAGTCCCACAAGGAACATACAAGGATATCCATAGACATAGAGTGAATTGCACATATGATGATGTCCATAAAAGCATTAGTTTTCCTTGTCCCTTGTCTTACCAACAAGAGGGTTTGTGACTCCATGAACTAGTGCAAGATATGAAAGTTGATTGCACAAGTCCTTGCCATAGTGAATATGAGTGAAGTATGTTGGCGGAGTCACCCTCAAGAACACTCTAGTTCTTCTTCTTTGGGACCCACATCAACTTGATGGGAATCCTTGGAGTTGTAGTTGTACTTGATGAAGCAGAGCTTCATGTAGTCTTGGGAACCCACTTGACCATGGCCTTAGGAGCTTCTTTAAATGAGTCAATCTCTTCTTGAAGCTTGTCCTTGCCTTTTAGCTTGTGGTCTTGTGGTGGAAAATCATCTTGAGCTTGTGTTCCCTCAAAAGAAGTGGGGTCATACTTCTCTTGTTGAGGAACAAACTTCTTCTTGGGGTATTGATCTTCCTCCTATTCAACTCCATTGGCGTTGAACTTTTGTTCAAAACCAACACCTTGATTCTTCCGGTGCCTTCCTTGCTTGCTGCTACTTCTTGAGCTTGCGTTGATTTTTTCCTTGAAGAGGAAAGGGGTGATGCAGCAAAGTAGAGATAAGTATTTCTTTCAGTTAAGAACCAAGGTATCAATCCAGTAGGAGGCACAAGCAAGTCTCCAATATATCCACCTGCACAAACTAACAAACACTTGCACACAACGCGAAAAAGGGGTTGTCAATCCCTTCACGGTCACGAACAAGAGTGAGATCTAATAGAGATAGGTATAAAAGATAAATAAAAGAGCAAACTAAAGTAAATATAAATAAATTGCAGCAAGGTATTTTTGGGTTTTTTGGTATATAGATCTAAAAATATATGATGGAAAATAGACCCGGGGGCCATAGGTTTCACTAGAGGCTTCTCTCTTGAAGAAAACATACGGTGGGTAAACAAATTACTATTGAGCAGTTGATAGAAAAGTGCATAATTATGAAGATAACTAAGGCAATGATCATGAATATAGGCATCACATCTGTGACAAGTAGACCGAAACAATTCTGCATCTACTACTATTACTCCACACATCGACCGACTCCTGCCTACATCGAGAGTATTAAGTTCATAAGAACAGAGCAACACTTTAAGTAAGATGACATGATGTAGAGGGATAAACTCAAGCAATATGACATAAACCCCATCTTTTTTATCCTTGATGGCAACAATACAATATGTGCCTCGCTACCCCTTCTATCACTGGGTGAGGACACCGCAAGATTGAACCCAAAACTAAGCACCTCTCCCATTGCAAGAAAAACCAATCTAGTTGGCCAAACCAAACCGATAGTTCAAAGAGAAATACAAAGATATCTTAATCTTGCATAAAAGAGTTCAGAGAAGACTCAAATAATATTCATAAATAATCTGATCATAAATCCACAATTCATCGGATCTCAACAAATTCACCGCAAAAAATATTACATTGGATATAACTCCAAGAACATCGAGGAGAACATTGTATTGAAGATCAAAGAGAGAGAAGAAGCCATCTAGCTACTAGCTATGGACCCGTAGGTCTGTGGTAAACTACTCACGCTTCATCGGAAGGGCAGCAAGGTTGATGTAGAGGCCCTCCATGATCGAATCCCCCTCCGGCAGAGTGCCGGAAAAGGCCCCAAGATGGGATCTCACGGGAACAGAGGCTTGCGGCGGCGGAAAAGTATTTTGGTGGATGCTTCTGATGTTCGAGGAATATTTGAGAATATATAGAGGTGGAATTAGGGTTAGGGGACTCCCAAGGGGCCCACAAGCCTGGGAGGGCACGCCCTGAGGGCTTGTGGCCTCCTCGGGACTCTTCTAGCCCTCTCCCCAAGTCTTCTGGGCGTCTTCTCGTCCAAGAAAAATCATCGTAAAGTTTTATTCCGTTTGGACTCCGTTTGATATTCCTTTTCTGTAAAAATCAAAAACAAGGAAAAAAACAGAAACTGGCATTGGGCTCTAGGTTAATAAGTTAGTCCCAAAAATAATATAAAATAGCATATTAATGCATATAAAACATCCAAAATAGATAATATAATAGCATGGAACAATCAAAAATTATAGATACGTTGGAGACGTATCAAGCATCCCCAAGCTTAATTCCTGCTCATCCTCGAGTAGGTAAATGATAAAAACAGAATTTTTTATGTGAAATGCTACCTAACATATTTATCAATACAATTTTCTTTATTGTGGCAAGAATATTCAGATCCATAAGATTCAAAACAAAAGTTTAATATTGATATAAAAACAATAATACTTCAAGCATACTAATAAAGCAATCATGTCTTCTCAAAATAACATGGCCAAAGAAAGTTATCCCTACAAAATCATATAGTCTGGCTATGCTCCATCTTCATCACACAAAGTATTTCATCATGCACAACCCCGATGACAAGCCAAGAAATTGTTTCATACTTTTGGTGTTCTTAAACTTTTTCAACTTTCACGCAATACATGAGCGTGAGCCATGGATATAGCACTATAGGTGGAATAGAATATGGTGGTTGTGGAGAAGACAAAAAGGAAGGAGAAAGTCTCACATCAACTAGGCAAATTAATGGGCTATGGAGATGGCCATCAATTGATATCGATGCAAGAGTAGGGATTGCCATGCAGTGGATGCACTAGAGCTATAACTGTATGGAAGCTCAAAAAGAAACTAAGTAGGTGTGCATCCAACTTGCTTGCTCATGAAGACCTAGGGCAATTTGAGGAAGCCCGTCATTGGAATATACAAGCCAAGTTCTATAATGAAAAATTCCCACTAGTATATGAAAGTGACAAAATAGGAGACTCTCTATCATGAAGAACATGGCGCTATTTCAAAGCATAAGTGTGGAAAAAGGATAGTAACATTGTCCCTTCTCTCTTTTCTCTCATTTATTTTGTTTGGGCTTCTTTGGCCTCTTTTTTTTGAAGTCCGGAGACTCATCCCAATTTGTGAGGGAATCATAGCTTCCATCATCCTTTCCTCACATGGGACAATGCTCTAATAATGATGATCATCACACTTTTATTTACTTACAACTCAAGAATTACAACTCGATACTAGAACAAAATATGACTCTATATGAATGCCTCCGGTGGTATACCGGGATGTGCAATGATCAAGAGTGACATGTATAAGAAATATGAACGGTGGCCAAGCCACAAATACTATGCCAACTACATGATCATGCGAAGCAATATGACAATGATGGTACGTGTCATAATAAAATGGAACGGTGGATGTCGGTGTCAAAACCGGCAGACCTCGGGGTAGGGGGTCCCGAGCTATGGATCTAGGATCGATGGGGAACGTAGGACGACGAAAACAGTGTTTACCCAGGTTCGGGCCCTCTCAAAGAGGTAATACCGTACGTCCTGCTTGATTATATTGGATGTGTAATATGGTTTACAGAGTAGATCTACCTCGAGATCTATATGAGCTAAACGCTAAGGCGATGAGGTGATGAATGTAGCTCTAGCCCTAATGACTACAACCCTCAGTTTATATAGACACCGGTAGAGTTAGGGTTAGTAGAGATAGATTACAATAAGAGGGAAGGAGATCTCATCCACCCTTGACTTGGAGGACACACCATGACTTCGTAGATCTTCGGTAGTTACGCGGCTTCACCAGTCCGGCCCATATCCATTGGGCCGTCGCCCCGAGGACCCCTCAATCCAGGACTCCCTTAGTAGCCCCCGAACTAGCCTCCAACGCCGGGGATTGTTCTCTGGAATCTTCACATCGTCGTCTTGCGAGACGAGTTCCTCTGTTCCTTTATTCGGTTCAGAACAATATTTAATGTGTCGAACACTATCTGGAGCCCGGACAGTTTCAAGATTCTAGGATCCAAAGATACCTCAAGATCGAGGTGGGACCCTAATGCCACTCCTCGGGGCAAGGGCTTCGCGCACCTTTTCAGAAAGCGTGCGGCCCAATGCCATCTTTCCATGAGCCCGCCTTTCTAGCTTCAGGATGAGACGCCTATTTATAGATCAAATGCGTGGGGGAACTGTCTCACCCTTCCTATCTGACCCCAAAGAAACTTCACGGCGCCATGGCCGACCTTCCAGGTTCATCCTCGTGCCCACATGGTCCACTCCCAAGCGATTGGTCGAGCTGCTCAGTTTCTCACCTTCAACTGAAGCGCTTGCAAACGCAGCACTTCCTTCCTCCAACAGATCTGGTTCTCGTCCGCGCTGGACTCATCTCCATTGACGGTTGGGCCCTTGCTGAGAGCTCCCCCGCCCCGAATAAGGGGGAGAGGGTATGTCTCGTTCCCTTCCTTTTAAGAGGCTTGGGCTTTCCCATCCATCCTTTTCTACGGGGTTTCCTGGAGTTCTACGGGATCCAGCTCCACAACCTCACCTCGGGGTCCATATTGCATATCTCTGGCTTCGTGGCTCTTTGCGAAATATTCTTGAGTTGCAAGGCCCACTTTGATTTGTGGAGGAAGTATTTCTGTCTTGTCCCTCGCCTTCGAGGGGGATCCATATTCTAGGTGGGCGGCGCCGAAGTATGGCGGATAGCCGGAACAGGATACCCCATCGGAACCACACGAAAAGATCCCGAAGAGTGGACATCGGAATGGTTTTATATTGAGGACGTTCCCCTCACCGATCCAATTCGGCAAGGGCTGCCCGAATACTCGATCGACCCCCCCATAAAGCGGTACAACTGGCAGCCCAAAGCCCCTTCCCAAAAGGACAGCGAAGAGGTACACGTGTTGGCGGCCAAGGTCAGGCTGCTGACTAGCTGCAAGCTGACCATAATCGAAGTGATGGCCATTGCCATTACCCGGTGCGTGCAACCCCTCCAGCAAAGGGGTCATCCCTTGTGGTGTTATAACGGGACCAACGATGTAACCCGCCACCAGCGACAAGGGCCAGACAACAAGCCGGCCCTGGCCAAGATATTGGCCGATCTATACAAGGGAGAGGAGGCGGACTTTGCCCGAATGAGTATCCGGGAAGGTTGTTCCAGATATAATCCGGCGGATTGGGTAAGCCATATTCCACTGTCTTTAGTCTTCAGAATGCACCCGGACCCTGACTTGTTGTATTTGAACAGGGATGGAGGCATCAAGTCGCGTCCATTAAGTTCCCTCTTCCTCAACTGGAGGACCATTCTCGCGTCGACGACCCGGGGTATCATGACGACCCGGAGACGTCGATTAATTTCGAAGATGGGGTATTTTATCAGGAGAGCCTTGACGGCACCAAGGTTGCTCTAACGGCCGATCACCCCGGGGCGCTCCCTCTTCCACAGTAAGTGAAAAGAAGAAGTCCTCCCAAACGGGGCGCTCATCTCGTGCTATTCCCAATGTGACAACTTCTATTCCCAAGGGTCGTCGTACTATGCGCCAGACCGCCTTGGGGGGAACGCGAACCGTGCTAGCTTCAGCCCCTAAAAGGGGATCAAAACGGAAGGCCTCCGCCGAAGCGGAAGCACCTGCCTCCTCGTCCCAGAGGTGACGTATTTCAGAATCACAGCGAGGGTTGGTCTAAACGCCTTTTGTACTAAAACTTGTTTAATTTCACAGGAGAAGTATGCCCCTGCATCAGTCCAGAGATTCCCCGGGCGTGCTGGATCGCAGCTCCGATCCTAGGTCTTCGGCACAAGCCGGAGCTTCCTCCGAACACGCGGCAACTGGCATGCCTCTGGCGGATTCCGATGAAGTTTTGGTTACCAATTCTGAAGTCGAGAGCGTAATGAATCATCGCTGCTGGAGGGAGACTTCACGTCATGCTGCCTTTGCCAATCAGGAATTTAACGCCTTTAATTCGGTGGATGCGTACCTTGGAGAGGCCCGGACAGGTCTTGAAGGGATCACCGGTCTCTTCACCGCCAAAGTGCCGGTATGTAACTAAAATAGCTTGAAAGCAAATCATGTTCCCTGACCAACTAGCCCTCAAGCCTTAATTTGGGCGGGACGGCCGAGTTAAGGATTGCGAATGGTATAATTTTTGTAGGCCGCAAGAGAACAGAGCAAAAAACTGTCCGAGGACCCTGAGGCTAGCCGGACAAAGTTGGTTGAAACCAAGGCCGAACTGAATGAGGCTCGAAAAGCCAGCAGCGGGTTGTCCGGTAAGTAGAAAGATCTGTTGCTCAATCGTGTGGAAAGGTATATGGTGTACTTAATGTATTCACATCTTTGTCTCTCTATAGCCGCGGAAGTCACAAGCGAGTTGCGCAAGGAGTTAGAGGCTGGTAAACAAGTGCTGACGCGAAGTCTTGAAGACAAAAATGAGCTCAAGGCAGAGAATCAGCGAAAAGCTGAGGAAATTAAGAGTTTGAAAACTCAGCTGGCCCAAGCCTTAGAGGAAAACCAGAAGCTAAAAGGCGGCATGTTTGGCAAGCACTGGTCTTACCGTTTTATGAGTAGGTACAGTTGGTGTGTTTAACGAAATGCAACGCCTGCTTGTTAGGTCTCCTGACTGGGCGGCCCAAGGAAGAGGTCAGCACGTATGGTGGGAATCTTCTAAAAGAGCTGACGAAGACTCATGAGAGGGCTCGTAAGGCCATGAAGAGCGTGGACAAGGCGTTATGGCCATTAGATGTGCCATCGGAGAGTATGGCCGAACTGGCTGGACGTCTTAAAGGAGCCCAGCGACGCTTCGAATTATGGAAGATCTCCGCTTGCCAAGAAGGAGCGCGGGAGGCATGGGCTATGGTGAAGACCCGTTTCACCAAGCTGGACCCAGAGCATATGGCCCGAGTTGGTCCCGTTGGTCCTGACGGCCATGAGACACCTCTATGCTTGGTGTATGATGATGTTATGCCAGCCGCTCGCTATTCTCAGAAGGATTGTGCTTTAGAGAATTTGATAGACAATGTCGATCAAGAGTAGTTGTGTCAAATCTATGTATCTATGTACGTTACATTGACCGAGCTCAATCCTCTTTCTTATTGTTATATTTAAAGAATGTTGTCTTAACCGGCCATCGGCTTCTACCTCCCCGATCAGTGATCAGGAAGTGTTCCATACTCTGTGCCTTGGGAGACAGGGCAACACTTTGGGAACCAGGCAATCCGGCCATCTGGCTTGAACGGACGAAACATGTGCGGAGAGTTATGTTATATTACTGTTTGACGTAAGAAACATCTTCTGATGAAAATAGTTCCTCCAAGGGTTCCTTTCTTCGGGTAGATTTATAGTCCGGGTACGTGAGATCAACAAAAACCAACGGCTGCGAAAAAACCCTGGTGATAAGCGCGAAGCTGTATTCACTTCCCTTAGGCCGACTTATTATATTTTGTAAGAATGCTAGCTTTCGGCTTCACCCATCTGAGGTACGGTCCCGGATGACCCGGTCGTAACAATCGCAGAGGTGCTCCCTTTACTCCCTAGCCGAACAATCGGGAACGTAGGGGTAAACACAGGAGCCAGGCAACCCAGCTTGGCAAAGATCTTAAGTCAAATAAGTGCATATGTTGGCTTAACAAGTGTGAGAAGGACACAATCCATACGAATGCGATTTATACATTTATTCGGCTCTTCTAAGGGAGCCCCCCTGTACCACTGGGTGTTACATTCAGAGATGTATATAGAACGAGTTGGTATGGTTCGGTTTAGCCGAACTAGCAACGTGTCGAAAAGAGAGAAAAAGGGAAAATAAAAGAAGAAAAAGGTGGATATGTATGTCAAGCTCAGGCGTAAAAACGCCGCAGCCGAGCTGCGTTCCACGGGTTCGGCTCGAGGCAGTCGTCGGACGGGCGGCAAAGACGATATGCTCCTCCAATGAGTACTTCATCGATGATGTACGGTCCCTCCCATTTGGGTGATAGTTTATCCTTCTGTTTCTCGGGGAGTCAGACGACGAGGTCTCCCACGTAATATGTCTTCGCCCGGACTTCACGGTTGTGGTAACATCATGCTTGCTGCTGATAGAACGTGGACCGAGCTTGAGCTATGTCTCGTTCCTCTTCCAGAGCATCCAGATCATCCTGCCGATCGAGCTCGGCTACCTTTTCTTCGTACATGCGCACTCTAGGCGCGTCGTGGATAAGGTCGCATGGGAGAACTACTTCCGCACCGTATACCATAAAAAATGGTGTGTATCCAGTTGACCGATTAGGAGTGGTGCGCAGCCCTCATAGTACGGAATCGAGTTCCTCGACCCAATGGCGGTCTGATTGTTCAAGGGATCGAACTAGGCGAGGCTTGATGCCTCTCATAATGGTGTGTATCCAGTTGGCTCGTTCGACCTGTCTGTTGGTCTGTGGGTGGTACACCGAGGCATAATCGAGCTTGATGCCCATTTTGCCGCACCGGTCTTTGACTTCCTGGGCAGTGAAGTTGGTACCATTATCAGTAATTATGTTGTGGGGGACACCATAATGGTGAACGATGTCCGATAAAAAGTCGACGACTGGCCCGGATTCTGCCGAAGTGACGGGCCTTGCCTCGATCCACTTGGTGAATTTGTCGACCATGACCATAGGTACTTCTTTTTGTTTGTCCCCCCTTTGAGTGGCCCGACCATGTCGAGGCCCCAGACCACAAAAGGCCATGTTATCGGTATTGTCCGGAGGGCTGTGGGGGGCATGTGGCTTTGATTTGCGAACAGCTGGCATCCGACGCAATGTTGGACTAATGTCCGGGCATCTTTGCGGGCGGTAGGCCAGAAGAAACCTGCTCGGAAAGCCTTGCTGACCAATGCCTGAGCCGCCGCGTGGTGTCCTCCCATGCCTGTGTGTATCTCTGCCAAAAGCTGTTGCCCCTCTTCTTCGGAGATGCACCTTTGTAGGACTCCTGTGCTACTCTTCTTATAGAGTTTGCCTTCATGGACCTTGTATGCTTTAGAGCGCCGAACTATACGCCGTGCTTCGGTTTGATCCTCCGGAAGCTGATGTTGTGTGAGATAGGCTAGCAGGGGTTCTGTCCAGGTTGGGATTACGGCCATGACTTCATGGGCGGAGGGTGTTTCCTCAAGTACAGAGCCGCCGATGATGTGGTCGTCCGGTTCGTTTTCTGGCGAGACGTTGTTAGCAGGCTCATTTGTTGGTGCACCGGTAACGTCATCCTGCCACACCATAGAGGGCTTAAAGAGCCGCTCGAGGAAGGTGTTTTTAGGAACCGGGTCGCGCTTGGCGCCCATGCGGGCGAGGACGTCAGCTGCTTGATTGCTGTCTCTAGCGAGATGGTGAAATTCTAGGCCCTCGAATCGGGCCGATATCCGGAGGACTGCGTTTCTGTATGCCGCCATCTTGGGGTCCTTGGCATCGAATTCGCCGTTAACTTGAGAGATCGCTAGGTTTGAATCTCCCCTTACCTCAAGGCGTTCTACTCCCATTGTTGTGGCCATACGAAGACCATGCAGTAGCGCTTCGTACTCAGCTGCGTTGTTGGAGTCCATGTACATTATTTGTAGGACGTACCGAATAGTGTCACCTGTGGGGGAGATTAGGATGACCCCAGCCCCCAGTCCGTCTAACATCTTTGAGCCGTCGAAATACATTGTCCAGTGTGAATATGTTCTGTACTCCCGAGGTAGTTCGGCTTCGGTCCATTCGGCTATGAAATCGGCCAGCACCTGAGATTTAATGGTTCGGCGTGGTTTGTACGTTATTGACACGTCCATTTTGCATCATGTGTTTTCTACTATTATTTATAATGTTTTTATGCATAATAATGATTTTGGGAGTAATTCTAATGCCTTTTCTCTCATAATATGCAAGGTTTACACAAAGAGGGAGAATACCAGCAGCTGGAATTCTGGACTTGAAAAAGCACGTCAGAGCTACCTATTCTGCACAACTCCAAATAAGCTGAAACTTCACGGAGATTTTTTATGGAATATTTAAGAATTATTGGAGCAAATAACTACCAGAGGGACCCCACCAGGTGGGCACAACCCACCTGGGCGCGCAAGGGAGCCCAGGCGCGCCCTGGTGGGTTGTGCCCTCCTCGGCGCACCTCCGGTGTCCATCTTCTGGTATATAAGTCATTTTGACCTAGAAAAAATAAGGAGAGGACTTTCGGGATGAAGCACCACCGTCTCGAGGTGGAACTTGGGCAGGAGCACTTTTGCCCATCGGCGGAGCGATTACGCCGGGGGAACATCCCTCCCGGAGGGGGAAATCATCGTCATCATCATCACCAACAACTCTCCCATATTGGGGAGGGCTATCTCCATCAACATCTTCAACAGCACCATCTCCTCTCAAACCCTAGTTCATCTCTTGTGTTCAATCTTTGTACCGGAACCTTAGTTGGTGCTTGTGGGTGACTAGTAGTGTTGATTACATCTTGTAGTTGATTACTATATGGTTTATTCGGTGGAAGATTATATGTTCAGATCCATTATGCTATTTAATACCCCTCTGATCTTGAGCATGATTATCATTTGTGAGTAGTTACTTTTGTTCTTGAGGTCACGGGAGAAATCTTGTTGCAAGTAATCATGTGAACTTGATATGTGTTCGATATTTTGATGATATGTATGTTGTGATCCCCTTAGTGGTGTCATGTGAACGTCGACTACATGGCACTTCACCTTATTAGGGCCTAAGGGAATGCATTGTGGAGTAGTTATTAGATGATGGGTTGTGAGAGTGATAGAAGCTTAAACCCTAGTTTATGCGCTACTTCGTAAGGGACTGATTTGGATCCAAAAGTTTAATGCTATGGTTAGATTTTAGCTTAATACTTTTCTCGTAGTTGCGGATGCTTGCGAGGGGGTTAATCATAAGTAGTAGGTTTGTTCAAGTAAGAACAGCACCTAAGCACCGGTCCACCCACATATCAAATTATCAAAGTAGCGAACACGAATCAAGCCAACATGATGAAAGTGACTAGATGAAATTCCCGTGTACCCTCAAGAACGCTTTGCTTATTATAAGAGACTGTTTTGGCCTGTCCTTTGCCTCAAAAGGATTGGGCTACCTTGCTGCACTTTTGTTACCATTACCGTTACTTGCTCGTTACAAATTATCTTATTATCAAACTACTCGTTACTTATAATTTCAGTGCTTGCAGAGAATACCTTGCTGAAAACCACTTGTCATTTCCTTCTGCTCCTCGTTGGGTTTGACACTCTTACTTATCGAAAGGACTATGATTGAGCCCCTATACTTGTGGGTCATCAAGGCTCTTTTCTGGCGCCGTTGTTAGGGAGTGAAGCGCTCTTGGTAAGTGGAAATCGGTAACGAAAAATTATTACTACGTGCTAAAATTTATTATCACTTGCTACTATGGAGAACAATCCTTTGAGGGGTTTGTTCGGGGTATCTTCACCTCGACCGGAACCATAATTAGTTGCCCCTCAACCTACTGAACCTACTGAAAATATTGGTTATGAAATTCCTTTGGGTATGATAGAACAACTGCTAGCTAATCCTTATGGAGGAGATGGAACCGAACATCCTGATATGCATTTGATATATGTGGATGAAATTTGTGGATTATTTAAGCTTGCAGGTTTACCCGGAGATGAAGCTAAGAAGAAGGATTTCCCTTTATCTTTGAAGGGAAAAGCATTGGCATGGTATAGGCTATGCGATGATATTGGATCTTGGAACTGGAATCGATTGAAATTGGAGTTTCACCAAAAAAATTGTCCTATGCATCTAGTTCATCGTGATCGGAATTATATATATAATTTTTAGCCTCGTGAAGGAGAAAGTATCGCTCTAGCTTGGGGAGGCTTAAGTCAATGTTATATTCATGCCCCAATCATGAGCTCTCAAGGGAAATTATCATTCAAAATTTTTATGCTAGGCTTTCTCGTAATGATCAATCCATGCTCTATACTTCTTGTACTGGTTCTTTTATGAAGAAAACTATTGAATTCAGGTGTGATATTTTAGAAAGAATTAAATGCAACTCTGGAGATTGGGAACTCGATGAAGGTAAAGAGTCAGGTATTAAGCTTGAGTTTGATTGTGTTAAATCTTTTATGAATACCGATGCTTTTCAAAAGTTTAGCGCTAAATATGGACAAAACTCTGAGATAGTAGCTTCTTTTGTGAATCATTTGCTACTCATGTTGATCTCCCTAAGGAGAAGTGGTTTAAATATCATCCACCTATTAAAGAAGAAATTAAAGAACCGGTTGTGCTTAAAGATGAAACTATTATTTACAATGTTGACCCAGCTGTTCCTACTGCTTACATTGAAGAAACACCTTTCCCTGTTAGGATAAAGGAACATGCTAAGGTCTAAACCATGGTCAATAAAAGCTATATTAGAGCACCTAAACCTGCTGAACAAATCAAGGTAGAACCTAGTGTTGCTATGGTTAAAATCTCCTGGTAGAAAATATTGATGGGCATGTTATTTACTTCTGTGATGAAGCTGCTAGAATTGCTAAACCAGATGAAAAGGATAAACATAGACCGGTTGTTGGCATGCCTGTTGTCTCAGTTAAAATAGGAGATCACTGTTATCATGGTTTATGTGACTTAGGTGCCAGCGTGAGTGCTATTCCTTTTACCTTATATCAAGAAATTATGAATGACATAGCACCCACTGAAATAGAAGACATAGATGTTACTATTAAACTTGCTAATAGAGACACTATCACACCACTTGGGATTGTTAGAGATGTTGAAGTCTTGTGTGGGAAAATAAAATATCCTACTGATTTTCTAGTTCTTGGTTCCCCACAAGATGACTTTTGTCCCATTATCTTTGGTATACCTTTCTTGAACACCGTTAATGCTAAAATAGATTGCGAGAAACAAACCATCGGTGTTAGTTTTGGTGATGAATCTCATGAGTTTAATTTTTCTAAGTTTAGTAGAAAACATCATAAGAAAGAATTGCCTAGTAAGGATGAAATAATTGGTCTTGCTTCTATTGCCGTGCCTCCTACTGATCCACTAGAACAATACTTGCTAGACCATGAAAATGATATGCAGATGCATGAAAGAAATGAAATAGATAAAAATTTCTTTGAACAACGATCTCTGCTTAAACATAATTTGCCTATTGAAACTCTTGGAGGTCCTCCTCCACCTAAAGGTGATCCTGTGTTTGAATTAAAACAATTGCCAGACACTTTGAAATATGCTTATCTTGATGAGAAAAAGATATATCATGTTATTATTAGTGCTAACCTTTCAGAACATGAAGAAGAAAGATTATTGAAGGTTCTGAAGAAGCACCGAGCTGCTATTGGATTTACTCTTGATGATCTTAAGGGCATTAGTCCCACTCTCTGTCAGCACAAAATTAATATGGAACTTGATGCTAAACCCGTTGTTGATCATCAACGACGGTTGAATCCCAAAATGAAAGAAGTGGTAAGAACTGAAATATTAAAGCTTTTGGAAGCAGGTATAATCTATCCCATAGCTGATAGTAGATGGGTAAGCCCCGTTCATTGTGTCCCTAAGAAAGGAGGTATTACCGTTGTTCCAAATGATAAAAATGAACTTATTCCAGAAAGAATTGTTACTGGCTATAGAATGGTAATTGATTTTAGAAAGTTAAATAAAGCAACTAGGAAAGATCATTACCCCTTACCTTTTATTGATCAAATGCTAGAAAGACTATCTAAGCACACACACTTTTGTTTTCTTGATGGATATTCTGGTTTTTCTCAAATGCCTGTTTCACAACCTGATCAAGAGAAACCACCTTTACTTGTCCTTTTGGAACTTATGCTTATAGACGTATGCCATTTGGTTTATGTAGTGCACCTGCTACCTTTCAAAGATGTATGACTGCAATATTCTCTGACTTTTGTGAAAAGATTGTTGAGGTTTTCATGGATGATTTTTCTGTTTATGGAACTTCTTTTGATGATTGCTTGAGCAACCTTGATCGAGTATTGCAGAGATGTGAGCAAACTAATCTTGTCTTGAATTGGGAGAAGTGCCACTTTATGGTTAATGAAGGTATTGTCTTGGGGCATAAAATTTCTAAACGAGGTATTGAAGTGGATAAAGCTAAAGTTGATGCAATTAAGAAAATGCCATGTCCTAGAGATATCAAAGGTATTCGTAGTTTCCTCGGTCATGCTGGTTTCTATAGGAGATTTATTAAAGACTTCTCTAAAATTTCTAGGCCTCTTACAAATCTTTTACAAAAGGATGTTCCTTTTGTTTTTGATGATGATTGTGTAGAAGCCTTTGAAACACTTAAGAAAGCCTTGATTTCTGCACCTATTGTTCAACCACCTGATTAGAACTTGCCTTTTGAAATTATGTGTGATGCTAGTGATTATGTTGTTGGTGTTTTTCTAGGACAAAGAGTTGATAAGAAGTTAAATGTTATTCATTATGCTAGTAAAACTCTAGACATTGCCCAAAGAAATTATGCTACTACTGAAAAAGAGTTTTTAGTAGTTGTGTTTGCTTGTGACAAATTTAGAACTTACATTGTTGATTCTAAAGTTACTGTTCACACCGATCATGCTGCTATTAAATATCTTATGGAAAGGAAAGATGCTAAACCTAGACTCATAAGATGGGTTCTCTTGCTACAAGAATTTGATTTACATATCACTGATAGGAAAGGAGCTGAGAACCCCGTAGCTGACAACTTGTCTAGCTTAGAAAATACTCTTGATGACCCACAACCTATTAATGATAGTTTTCCTGATGAACAACTAGCTGCAATAAATGTTTCTCATAACACTCCTTGGTATGCTGATTATGCTAATTACATTGTTGCTAAATATATACCACCTAATTTCACATACCAACAAAAGAAAAAAATTCTTCTATGATTTAAGACATTACTTTTGGGATGACCTACATCTTTATAAAGAAGGAGTAGATGGTATTATTAGACGTTGTGTACCTGAGCGTGAACAGGGACAAATCCTACGGAAATGTCACTCCGAAGCTTATGGAGGGCATCATGCGGGAGATAGAACTGCTCATAAGGTATTGCAGTCTGGTTTCTATTGGCCTACTCTCTTCAAGGATGCCCGTAAGTTTGTTTTATCTTGTGATGAATGCCAAAGAATGGTAATATTGGTAAGCGTCAAGAAATGCCTATGAATTATTCAGTTGCTGTTGAACCATTTGATGTTTGGGGTTTTGATTATATGGGACCTTTTCCTTCCTCTAATGGGTATACACATATTTTGGTTGCTGTTGATTATGTCACTAAGTGGGTAGAAGTTATTCAACTAGTAGTGCTGATCACAACACCTCCATTAAAATGCTTAAAGAAGTTATCTTCCCGAGGTTTGGAGTCCCTAGATATTTAATGACTGATGGTGGTTCACACTTTATTCATGGTGCTTTCCGTAAAATGCTTGCCAAGTATGATGTTAACCATAGAATTGCATCACCCTATCATCCTCAATCCAGTGGTCAAGTTGAACTTAGCAATAGAGAAATAAAACTAATATTACAAAAAATTGGCAATAGGTCCCGAAAGAATTGGTCTAAGAAATTGGATGATGCACTTTGGGCTTATAGAACAGCTTATAAAAATCCTATGGTATGTCTCTGTATAAAATGGTATATGGAAAAGCTTGTCTTTTGCCTCTAGAGTTAGAACATAAAGCATATTGGGCAATTAAAGAACTCAACTATGATTTCAAACTTGCTGGTGAAAAGAGGTTATTTGACATTAGCTCATTAGATGAATGGAGAACCCAAGCTTATGAAAATGCCAAACTATTTAAAGAAAAAGTTAAAAGATGGCATGATAAAAGGATCCAAAAACGGGAATTCAAAATTGGGGAATATGTTCTTCTATACAACTCTCGTTTCAGATTCTTTGCAGGAAAACTTCTCTCCAAATGGGAAGGACCGTATGTTATCGAAGAGGTTTATCGCTCTGGAGCCGTCAAAATAAATAATGCCGAAGGTACCAACCCAAAGGTGGTCAATGGTCAAAGAATTAAACACTACATCTCAGGTACGCCTATTAATGTTGAAAGCAATATTATTCAAACCATGACACCTGAGGAACACATTAAGGAGACCTTCCGAAACACTCCAAAATAACTGAAAAAGAGGAGGTACGTGATACGGTAAGTAAACGGACTCCGAAAATTCCGCAAAAATATTTTTTGTCAGTTTTGGAATATAACAAAAATAAAGGAAAATAATAAATAACCAGGAAGGCACCCGAGGGGGGCACAAGACACCAGGGCGCGCCAAGGCCCCCTGGCGCGCCCAGGTGGGTTGTGCCCACCTCGGTTACCTTTCGTACTCCGTTTTTCTTCCGTTTGCTTGTTTCCCAAGATAAAAAATCTTTATATACCCCCCGAACGCATTGACCTCCGCATCGCGGAGAAATCTTCTGTTCTTTCTTTCTTGTTGTTTTCTGGCAGATTCAAAAATATGTCGTCTCAAGATTCGGAGGGTGAGGGCTATGTTGCTGATTATATTGCAAACCCCAAGGTTTACGGGGATGTGGAACATAATGGCTGGACCACGGAGGAAGAAGAGGACTATGATCCGAAAAGGAAAGAAGAGACAAGCTCGGATGAAGATGAAGTTCCATTACCCCAGCCTGGGGATATGCATGTGGAATTCAAGAAGTCAAATCTCCCTATTAAAGCAAGAAAACCTAAGATCCAGTTTATCCCTTTTCATCTCTTGCAGGAAAATAAGCAAGAATTATGCAAAAGGGTACTGAGGCTTGAGGAGGATATCGAGGATTTGAGGGAGGAAAATTCCATCCTCAAGCATAAGCTGAGGAGGAAGAATACTCATACTACTACTACACCACCACCTTCTTCTTCATCACCAAAGGAGACTTGAGTTCATGGTATGGGCACTCCCCTTGGCTTCTGCCAAGCTTGGGAGAGGTGCCCCGGTATCGTATCGCCACCACTATCTTTGCTTTTATCTATTTTTAGTTCGATCCTTAGTTATCTTTTGATCTAGTTGAATAAAAGTTTAGTTCAATCCTTTCTTTTCGAGGGTTTTCTTAGTGATCTATCTATGTAATCGTGTGAGAGATATATAATAAAGTTAGTTCAAGCTTTGCTTTCTTTATTTTCATGTACAATAGAAAGAAAGGAAATAAATGAAAAGATCATATGCTAATCTTATGAAAGAAAGAAAATAAAT
The DNA here is from genome assembly GCA_011799875.1 of Thinopyrum elongatum. NCBI lineage: Eukaryota > Viridiplantae > Streptophyta > Magnoliopsida > Poales > Poaceae > Thinopyrum > Thinopyrum elongatum. The sequence goes on from CM022301.1 coordinate 281,649,346, forward strand.
GAAAATATCATATGCTAATCTTATGGTAAGTAATGACATCACATAAGGAAAAGTATAAGTGGTAAAATTTGTTGGATATTGACAAACATAGCATTGGTCAATGATGCAACTCATGAAAGAATTAATAAGGGAAGAGAAGATTCACATGCAAATACACTATCTTGGACATCTTTTATGATTGTGAGGCACCATTAAATATTTTGTGTCAAAATAGTTGACGCTGGACAAGGAAGACAACGTAATGATTTATGTTTGTTCATATTCACATAGAAGTTATATTGTCATAGATCCTTTAACATGTGGTGCTTGCTCAATATCTTTTCTAGCCAAAACTCCGCACTAAGTAGAGATACTACTTGTGCATCCAAAAACCCTTAACCCAAATCTTATTTTGAGAGTCCACCATACATACCTATGGATTGAGTAAGATCCTTCAAGTAAGTTGTCATCGGTGCATTAAGGCAATAAAAATTGCTTCTAAATGTGTTGGATCATTTAGTGTAAGAGAAAATTGAGCATTGTACGAACTTGTGATGGCAAAGAATAAAAGCGACGTACTGCATAATAAAGGTTGCTATCATAAGGGGCAATATAACGTGACATTCTTTTGCATTAAGGGATTTGGCATACAAACAAATAAGCGCATGGCAACCTCTGCTTCCCTCTGTGAAGGGCCTTTCTTTTACTTTTATGCAGAGTCAAAGTTTTCTTCCCTATTCCTTTTTATTTTTCCTTTAGCAAGCATCGTGTGGTGAGGAAAGATCTAGGCACATATATCCAGTTGGATATGAGTAGGCATGAGTTATTATTGTTGACATCACCCTTGAGGTGAATGTCTTGGGTGGCGAAACTATAAGCCCCTATCTTTCTATGTGTCTGGTTGAAACTTTTTGTTCATGGGTACGCTGTGAGTGTTAGCAATCATAGAAGACTATATGATGGTTGAGTATGTGGACTTGCCTAAAGGCTCCGACACGTGACCCTTCCTAAAAATATGATGAATTGTAGTTGCAAAGTTGACTGAGAACATAGTTTGTTGGTTTTCAATATGGTTTATGCTTTATACCTCAATGTTGTGATGAATTGTTACTTGTTCATGAGAAGGTATATGATAGAAGTTATATGATAAAAGTTATGTGATAAAAACTTTATGTTCAAATTACTTGCTGTTATGATAATATGCATGATGCTTCTATGTCCGTATTTTGTTTTTATCGACACCTCTCTCTCTAAGCATGTGGACATGTTTTTCGATTTCGGTTTTCGCTTGAGGACAAGCGAGGTCTAAGCTTGGGGGAGTTGATACGTCCATTTTGCATCATGTTTTTCTACTGTTATTTAAAATGTTTTTATGCATAATAATGCTTTTGGGAGTAATTATAATGCCTTTTCTCTCATAATATGCAAGGTTTACACAAAGAGGGAGAATACCGGCAGCTGGAATTCTGGACCTGAAAAAGCACGTCAGAGCTACCTATTCTGCACAACTCCAAATAAGCTGAAACTTCACGAAGATTTTTTATGGAATATTTAAGAATTGTTGGAGCAAATAACTACCAGAGGGGGCCCACCAGGTAGGCACAACCCACCTGGGCGCGCCAGGGAGCCCAGGCGCGCCCTGGTGGGTTGTGCCCTCCTCGGCCCACCTCCGATGTCCATCTTCTGGTATATAAGTCATTTTGACCTAGAAAAAATAAGGAGAGGACTTTCGGGACAAAGCGCCGCCATCTCAAGGTGGATCTTGGGCAGGAGCACTTTTGCCCTCCCGCGGAGCGATTCCGCCGGGGGAACTTCCCTCCCGGAGGGGGAAATCATCGTCATCATCATCACCAACAACTCTCCCATCTTGGGGAGGGCAATCTCCATCAACATCTTCAACAGCACCATCTCCTCTCAAACCCTAGTTCATCTCTTGTGTTCAATCTTTGTACCGGAACCTTAGATTGGTGCTTGTGGGTGACTAGTAGTGTTGATTACATCTTGTAGTTGATTACTATATGGTTTATTCGGTGGAAGATTATATGTTCAGATCCACTATGCTATTTAATACCCCTTTGATCTTGAGCATGATTATCATTTGTGAGTAGTTACTTTTGTTCTTGAGGTCACGGGAGAAATCTTGTTGCAAGTAATCATGTGAACTTGATATGTGTTTGATATTTTGATGATATGTATGTTGTGATTCCCTTAGTGGTGTCATGTGAACGTTGACTACATGGCACTTCACCTTATTAGGGGCCTAAGGGAATGCATTGTGGAGTAGTTATTAGATGATGGGTTGCGAGAGTGACAGAAGCTTAAACCCTAGTTTATGCGCTACTTCGTAAGGGACTGATTTGGATCCAAAAGTTTAATGCTATGGTTAGATTTTATCTTAATACTTTTCTCGTAGTTGCGGATGCTTGCGAGGGGGTTAATCATAAGTAGGAGGTTTGTTCAAGTAAGAACAGCACCTAAGCACCGGTCCACCCACATATCAAATTATCAAAGTAGCGAACACGAATCAAGCCAACATGATGAAAGTGACTAGATGAAATTCCCGTGTACCCTCAAGAACGCTTTGCTTATTATAAGAGACTATTTTGGCCTGTCCTTTGCCTCAAAAGGATTGGGCTACCTTGCTGCACTTTTGTTACCATTACCGTTACTTGCTCGTTACAAATTATCTTGCTATCAAACTACTCGTTACTTATAATTTCAGTGCTTGCAGAGAATACCTTACTGAAAACCACTTGTCATTTCCTTCTGCTCCTCGTTGGGTTCGACACTCTTACTTATCGAAAGGACTACGATTGATCCCCTATACTTGTGCGTCATCAGTTATCTTGAAAGGGAGGAGCTCGATGGCCCACTTGGCGATGCGGCCCGTGGCGTCTCTGTTATTGATTATATCGTTCAAGGGGACCTCCGATGCCACTGTGACCGAACATTCTTGAAAGTAGTGTCAAAGCTTTCAGGACGCCATAAAGACCGTGTAAGCTATCTTTTGATAGTGCGGGTATCATGATTTGCATGGCGTTAGCACCTCAGACACATAATAGACCGGCTTCTGGACTTGAGATTTATGGCCCTCAGATTCCCGTTCCACCACAAGCACCGCCCTGGCCACCTGATTGGTAGCTGAAACATATAGCAACATGGGCTCGCCAATACCGGGTGCGGTCAGGATAGGGTTGCCAGCTAGGAGTGTTTTAATCTCCTCGAGTGCCGTGGTTGCTTTGTCTATCCATTGGAAATTCTTGGTCTTTTTGAGCACCTTGTAGAGTGTCAATGCTTTTTCTCCAAGGCGGGATATGAAGCAGCTCAAGGCTGCCACGCATCCTGCCAGCTTCTGAACATGCTTGAGCTCTGTTGGTATTGCGAGCTGAGAGAGTGCTCTAATTTTGGCCGGATTGGCCTCAATTCCTCTATGGGAAACGATGAATCCAAGCAGCTTTTCGGCGGGGACCCCGAAGATACATTTTTTCCGAGTTAAGCCGTATGTCATAAGCTCGCAAGTTGTCAAAGGTTTGGCATAGGTCGTCTACCAGTTGGTCTATGTGTTTGGTTTTGGCAGCCACATCGTCCACGTATGCCTCGATCGTTTTGCCAATTTGGTTTTCGAGGCATGCTTGAATCATGCATTGGTATGTGGCTCCTACGTTTTTCAATCCGAACGGTATGGTGTTGAAGTAGAAGGGCCCGTAAGGGGTAATGAACCCGGTGGCTGCCTGGTCGGACTCTTTCATCTTGATCTGGTGGTATCCGGAGTATGCATCAAGGAGGCATAGTGAGTCATGTCCGGCGGTAGCGTCGATGATCTGGTCTATCCATGGCAACGGGAAAGGATCCTTAGGGCAGGCCTTGTTAAGGTCTTTAAAATCGACACAGAGCCGCCATGACTTATCCATCTTTGGTACCATTACCAGGTTTGCTAACCACTCGGGATGCTTGATCTCGCGGATGAATTCGGCCTCCAGCAATTTGGTGAGTTCTTCACCCATGGCTTGTTGTTTGGGTTCGGAGAATCGGCGCAGAGTCTATTTCACTGGCTTAAAGCCTTTTAGAATGTTGAGGTTGTGCTCTGCTTTCCTGTGTGGGATTCGTGGCATGTCCAAGGGGTGCCAGGTGAATATGTCCCAATTTTCCTGCAGGAATGTCCTGAATGCCTCGTCGACTGCGGGGTCCAGCTGTGCTCCTATGGATGTCGTTTTGTTGGGATCTGTTGGGTGCACTTGAGATTTCACTATTTCATCTGCTAGCTTGAATGACGTGGTTTTTTGTCTTTTGCTGAGAACCACATCGTCCCTGTCGACTGTAGTGCGTAGCGCTGTCAACTCTTCGGCTGCGAGGTCTTCGGATAGTGCCTCTAGGGCGAGGGATGCCGTCTTGTTTTCGGCTCGCAAGGCTTTGCTCGGGTCGCTTTTAAGAGAGATCACCCCATTGGGCCCTGGCATCTTGAGTTTCATATACCCGTGATGTGGTATGGCCTGAAATCTTGAGAATGCCTCACGTCCTAGAAGGGCGTGGTATCTGCTACGGAAGGGCACAATGTGAAATAGTAAGGGTTCGGATCTGTAGTTACCGGGTGTGCCGAACACAACGTCTAGGGTTACGCGTCCCGAGCAGTGTGCCTCCCTACCGGGTATTATACCTCAGAATGTGGTGTGACTGCGTTCGATGCGAGACCTGTTGAACTGCATCTTATCGAGCGTGTCCTCGTTAATGAGATTGAGGCCGCTGCTTCCGTCCATTAGCACTTTGGTTAGCCGAAAACCATCGATGATGGGGTCGAGGACCAGTGCGGCCGGTGCGTGGCTGATACGGGGGCTTGACTCGTCCCTCTCGTCGAAGGTGATAGGAGTGGTTGCCCATGGCTGCGCGGCCGTCACTTGATATATCTGGATGAGCTCTCGAAGAGCCTTTTTCCTTTTGTTGTTTGAGGTGAACGTCTCATATATCGTAAGGACATTATGGTCCCGTGGTGAAGCCTCGGACTGCTTAACTGGAGGTGTAAGGCCCAAGATTGGCTCGCCATATTTGGCCACCTGTCTAACCACCCAACAGGCTCGAAGTCTATGGGTAGGATTTCCGTCTAGCAAGACCGAGTGTATCGGGCATGGTTTATCCAACAACTCGTCCAGCACTGGTCTAGGTCTGGTTTTCCTTTCGTCGAGCTCGTGTTCCGGTGACCAATTTGTGTAAGCTTGTTTAAAGCGAGGTTTTTCCGTGATGCGCGGCGGGCTGTGACCCCATGTTCATCTGTTGCGCCCTCCACGTGTCCTCCATGGCGCAATATTTGCGTACCATGTCTGATAGTTCGGTGAAGTTTTGAATTCGGCGACGCGCGAGGGCATTTAAGAGGCCCTCATCCCTGCAGTTAAACTGGAAGGCTTTAATTATTTCTTTGTCGCAGCAAGGTGCCATACTGTTCTTTACCAGGAGAAATCTAGCCCAATAATGGTGGACTGTCTCGTTTAGCAGCTGTTTGACATACATGAGGTCCCATATGTCTAGATTTCCTGAATCCGAAGAATGTGGTGGGTGGGTGGGAAAATTTCGAGAATTCCCCCCTGCCGTGGATCCGGGCTATCCTTGATGGGTTGTTGAGTCATGTCCGGTTCTGGTCGTGCAGGGCTCGGATCCAGACTAGTGTGCGGCTGGATCGGCTCGAGGCCGGATCTAGCGTTGGGGCTCGAGTCCGGTCGTACATCTGGGCTGGTGTCTGACTCCGAGCTGGAGATTCGAGTGTACACCGTTCTTAGCTTGCAGGGTTGTGGCCCCTCCTGGGCCTCTTCGACCGTGGCGACGAGGTGCGTGATCGGAGGGGTGTTGATTTCTCAGTCATCGGGTTTAAACCCGATCCGGTCATAGGCCGTAGGCCAGATAACAGAGATTCCCATTGCACGGAAAAGACTCGCCAAGTGGTCTATCGGCTGGCCACATATGGGTGCCGGACACTCCGGCGATTCGGCGGGAGATCTTGTGGGCGGTCTGTCGGGATCGGGCTTCAGGGCCAGACTCCGAGAGACACCAGATTTTTGTGAGTCTGCTGGTCCCGGGGTTGATGCCCCTGAACCAGTGAGTCCCTCTATGGGGGTGAAGCCTTCGATCTGATTGGGACGACCAGTGGGATCGGTGCGCACTAATATGCCGCCGAAGACGAGGAGGTGACCGGGGGCGGGAAGGCCCTCGGCCCAGGTGCGGTCTCCAACGTCTGGTTGAGCCATCGATTCTTCTTGCGATCCAACAGTGGAACTCTCAATGAAAGCACTAATGTCGGTGTCAAAACCGGCAGACCTCGGGGTAGGGGGTCCCGAGCTATGGATCTAGGATCGATGGGGAACAAGGGACGACGAACATAGTGTTTACCCAGGTTCGGGCCCTCTCGAAGAGGTAATACCCTACATCCTGCTTGATTATATTGGATGTGTAATATGGTTTACAGAGTAGATCTACCTTGAGATCCAAATGAGCTAAACCCTAAGGCGATGAGGTGATGAATGTAGCTCTAGCCCTAATGACTACAACCCTTGGTTTATATAGACACCGGTAGAGTTAGGGTTAGCAGAGATAGATTACAATAAGAGGGAAGGAGATCTCGTCCACCCTTGACTTGGAGGACACACCAAGACTTCGTAGATCTTTGGTAGTTACGCGGCTTCACCAGTCCGGCCCATATCCATTGGGCTGTCGCCCCGAGGACCCCTCAATCCAGGACTCCCTCAGTGGAAGTTGCATGCCAATATATCTCAGAATGGCTACGGAAGTGCCATAATAGGTAGGTATGGTGGCTGTTTTGACGAAGGGTATATGGTGGGTTTAATGCACCGGCGAAAGTTGCGCGGTACTAGAGAGGCTAGCAATGGTGGAAGGGTGAGATTGCGTATAATCCATGGACTCAACATTAGTCATAAAGAACTCAAATACTTATTGCAAAAGTCTATTGGCCATCAAAACAAAGTACTACATGCATGCTCCTAGGGGGATAGATTGGTAGGAAAAGACCATCGCTCGTCCCCGACCGCCACTCATAAGGAAGATAATCAAAGAATAAATCATGCTCCGACTTCATCACATAACGGTTCACCGTACGTGCATGCTATGGGAATCACAAACTTCAACACAAGTATTTCTACCAATCCACAATTACTCACTAGCATGACTCTAATATCACCATCTTTATTTCTCAAAACAAATGCAAGAAATCAAACTTCTCATATATTCAATGCTCTTTATATGAAAGTTTTTATTATATCCCTCTTGGATGCCCATCATATTAGGACTAAATTCATAACCTAAGCAAATTACCATGCTATTTAAGACTCTCAAAATAATATAAGTGAAGCATGAGAGTTCAATAGTTTCTATAAAATAAAGCCACTGTTGTGCTCTAAAAATATATAAGTGAAGCACTAGAGCAAACTGCCTAGCTCAAAAGATACTCCCTCCGTCCCAAAATAAGTGACTCAACTTTGTACTAGCTTTAGTACAAAACTAGTACAAAGTTGAGTCACTTATTTTGCGACAGAGGGAGTATAAGTGAAGCACATAGAGTATTCTAATAAATTCACGATTAAAGCGTGTCCCTCTCAAAAGGTGTGTACAGCAAAGATGATTGTGACAAACTAAAAAGCAAATACTCATATCATACAAGACGCTCCAAGCAAAACACATATCATGTGGTGAATAAAAATATAGCCTCAAGTAAATTTACCAATGGATTGAAGACAAAAGAGGGGATGCCATCCGGGGCATCCCCAAACTTAGATGCTTGGTTGTCCTTGAATATTACCTTGGGGTTGTTCCTTGGGAATCCCCAAGCTTAGTCTCTTGCCACTCCTTATTCCATAGTCCATCAAATCTTTACCCAAAACTTGAAAACTTCACAACACAAAACTCAACAGAAAACTCGTAAGATCCGTTAGTATAATAAAATAAATCACCACTTTAGGTACTCTCTTGAACTCATTCTAAATTTATATTGGTGTAATATCTACTGTATTCCAACTTCTCCATGGTTCATACCCCCCGATACTACCCATAGATTCATCAAAATAAGCAAACAACACATAGAAAACAGAATCATCTGGAAATTTCGTATACTTTTGTAACTCCAATTTTTTTGAAAAAATAGGAAAATTTAGGAAATTTGTATATAAATCTTGTGTAAAATATTCAGATCAAAAGCACATTTCTGTGATTTTCTAAATTTCTGGCAATGAGCGCAAAAGTTTCTGTCTTTCAGCAAGATCAAATCAACTATCACAATAGACCATCCCAAAGGTCTTACTTGGCTCAAGCACTAATTAAAACACCAAAACACAATTACTACAGAGGTAATAATGTGTATTTATTGAAAAATAGAACCAAAAATAAAAAACATAAAAATAAAATTGGGTTGCCTCCCAACAAGCGTTATTGTTTAACGCACCTAGCTAGGCATAAGACATAGACCTAGGTATTGTCATCTTTGGTATGCAATCCATAAGTTGTAACACCCCCTGTATTGAGCTACAGTGATCCCCCTTTTGATGAGGCCATGTCATCATGATTAATAGTGCATAATCATCATTAGCATCATATTGCATTTCAACTCCTAAGTCAAATTCAAATTTAAATGAAATTGGAATATAAAAGTTGTCCAACATAGAAACTAAAATGTCAGATAAATAACAAATATTCCAGAGGCTATTCTAAAATTGAAACCAACATCATTGGAATTGGATAAGTGACTCGAACAACCTCAAACAGGGGATAAAGATAATGTTTAGTAACCATTTATTAAATCTGAAATAAATATGGAATTATGTTTTGTCCAAACTAATTTTAGGTGTTAAGGAATAATGCACTGGTATTTATGAAATAGGTCACACTTTTTACAAAAACCATTTGGGGCCTAAACATTTGACAGTGGAGAAAAGAGAATAAAGAAAAGGAAAAAGAAACAGAAAAGGATAAAGGAGCAACCCCCCCCCCCCCCACGGCCCAACTGGGCCGAAGCCCAGCCGGCCGGCCCACCTGCGTCGCCCCCTGGCCTATAAGGCCCCCCGGCCGAACCCTAGCCCCCTCCCGATCCACATTCTCTCCCCCCCCCCCCCCCCCGGTCGCCCCCTCCCTCGGCTGGATCTGGATCGGGCAATCCCCCGACCCGTCCGCCCCGTCGCCTCGCCGCCCCCGGCTCGCCGCCGCCTCGTAGCCCGCCTCCCCCGCCGGCCTGCACCTCGTCTCCGTCGCCGTCGTCGCCGCAACCTGTCTCCCGACTGCCCCTCTCGGGCCCGAGCCCAGCGCTCTCGCCCCGACGCGCCCGACCTCGCCCCCTCTGCGCCTCGTCTCCGACGCCGTCGCGGACCGCCGTCGCCCTTGGACCTCTCGCCGCCTCGCCGGACTCCACCGACGCCGCCTCCCCGTCGACCCTTCGTCTCCGGCCTCCACCCCGAGCCCCTCCTCGCGCTCGACGCGCCACGCCCCCGCCTCGACCCCGGTCGCCGACCCCCCCTCCACGAGCTCGAGCCCGCTGCCCTGACCCTGCCCCCGCGGTGAGGGCCACGCCCTCCCTCTCTCTCTTCGCCGTCGTCGCCCCGCACCTGGCCCGCTCCAGCCGCTCGCCGCGCTCCCGCCCCTCCCGAGTCGCACCGCGCGCGCCCCCTCCTTTCCTCCCCTCTCCCCCGCTTCTTGTTTCCGGTGCTCCCTGCCTCTGCTCTTCCTTCCTCGCCTTCTCGCCGTAAGCCTCGCCCGTGCGCTCCGGCCACCGCGCCGCCCCCTCGCCTCCGGCTCCCCTCACCGTCGCGTAACCTCGCCCGCTCCACGCCCGGCTCGCTCGGGCCGTTCCGCGGCGGTTCTGCTTCTCTGTCCTGCGCGTCCCGCTCACCCCGGCTCGCCCTCCGCCCCCGCCCCACCCCCCGCTCCGTTCCTCTCCTGCTCTACCACAGCGCGGACGGTCCGGCTGTGCCACTGTCCAGTGGGCCCCCCCCGAGCGTTTAATAAAAGAAAGAAAGAATAAAAATAAATAATTAAAATAATTAAAATAATTAATTATAATTAGTTAATTAATCCTGATTAGGTTAATCTAATTAACTAATTAGTGTTAAACAGTATTAGTATTAACTTATTAACTGCTGACGTCAGCATGATGTCATGCTGACGTCATCAATCACTTGTTTCGGATAATGTTGAATTAAATAATTAATTAAAATTTCAGAAATTAATAAAACTTTAGAAAATCATATCTTTTAAACCGTAACTCCGATGAAAATATTTTATACATGAAACTTGCTCAGAACAACGATACGAACCCGAATACATACTCCGTATTCCCGTCAGATGCCCGCAGCTATAAGAACGTTGAACAATTAGACCGATTTCGATAAATGAATAGTGTCCAACCCTAATTAAATAAATCCGAATAAATTCCTAAATTAACTAAATCGCTTAGTTAGGCTGTATATCACCCTGGCCCTGCGTTTAGACATGTCCTGCATCCCTGTTGCATCATTGCCGTGTGTTTACTGTTTCTTCCCCTCTCTTCTCTTCGGTAGACTACGAGACCGACGCACTGCTGGTGCCACCACGCCCCTACTTTTGACGACCCCTACTTGCCAGAGCAACCAGGCAAGCCCCCCCCTTGATCACCAGATATCGCCTATTCTTCTCTATACTGCTTGCATTAGAGTAGTGTAGCCTGTTACACTGCTTTCGGTTAATCCCATTCTGCTGCATGCCTGTCATTGTTGCTACTGTTGTTGATACCTTACCTGCAATCCTAAATGCCTAGTGTAGGATGCTAGTTGTCATCAGTGCCCTACATTCTCGTCTGTCTGCTATGCTACATTATTGGGCCGTGCTCGCCACGGTGGCGATTGCGGATATGTATACTACTTATTACATGTGACATCAGATGGATACTAAAGTCGGTGTCGGCTCGGAGCACCCGCAGGTGATTCACGAATGGGGGCTGAAAGGATGGCCTTCTCGACGGCCCCCTAAGTGACTCTTTGTTGTGGAGCGGCAGGGCGGTTGTGACCACCTAGGAGAGAGGTGGGCCTGGCCCTGGGTCGTCGTCCGCGGTGATCTCATAATAACACGTTTAACGAGATTGGATATTTGATCTGAGTCTGGCCACTGGCCTATACGCACTAACCAACTACGCGGGAGTAGTTATGGGTATCCCGGCGTCGTGGTATCAGCTGAAGCCTTCTTGACGTCAGCGACTGAGCGGCGCGCGCCGTGTTGGACCGCGATAACGTAACCGCCGTGATCGTGTGGGTTGCTAGGTCTGCTCGCGGCCGCGTACGCAACAGCAGGAGCGCACTGGCGCGTGGCCCAGACCCCAGAGTGCCTAGGATTAGTCCGGCGTGCTGACCTCTCTGTTGAGCCTAGGTGGGGCTGCGACGTGTGGATCTTCCGAGGCCGGGCATGACCCAGGAAAGTGTGTCCGGCCAAAGGGGATCGAGCGTGTTGGGGAATAGTGGTGCACCCCTGCAGGGAAGTTTATCTATTCGAATAGCCGTGTCCCTCGGTAAAAGGACGACCGGAGTTGTATCCCGACCTCATGACAACTAGAAATGGATACTTAATAAAACACACCCTTACAAGTGACAGATATAACCCGGTGGTCGCTCTCTCGCATGGTGGCGACGAGAGGATCGACGGTAGGATTATGCTATACGTTGTTGCTTGGTTAACTTCCAACTAATCTCTTCTATTGCTTCAAGATGGAGGCTGCCAGAAGCGTAGTCTTCGACAGGACTAGCTAATCCCCCTCTTATTCTGGCATTCTGCAGTTCAGTCCATCCCGATATTGCCCTCTTTACACATATACCATGCATATGTAGTATAGATCCTTGCTTGCGAGTACTTTGGATGAGTACTCCACGGTTGCTTTCCCCCTCCTTTCCCCCTTTCCCTTCTTGCTGTTTGTCGCAACCAGATGTTGAGCCCAGGAGCCAGACCCACCTACGACGACTCCTACCACCAGGGCGGAGCCTACTACTACGTCCAGGACGCCGACGACCGGAGTAGTTAGGAGGATCCCAGCAGGAGGCCCTGCGCCTGTTCGATCTGTTGTATCCCTGTTTGTGCTAGCCATCTTATGGCACCTTGTTTAACCTATGTCTGTACTCAGATATTGTTGCTTCCCGCTGACTCGTCTATGATCGAGCATTTGTATTCGAGCCCTCGTGGCCCCTGGCTTGTATTATGATGCTTGTATGACTTATTTATGTTTTAGAGTTGTGTTGTGATATTTTCCCGTGAGTCCCTGATCTTGATCGTCACATTTGCGTGCATGATTAGTGTACGATTGAATCGGGGGCGTCACAAAGTTGGTATCAGAGCCGACTGCCTGTAGGAATCCCCCTTTCCAATTCCTTGGCCGAAGTTGAGTCTAGACAAGAAACCGTTTTACTAACTTGGCTTGTGTGCGTACGGGCCCACATGTGCCAACTGGGTGGTATTAGGATCTTTTATTCCTCTCATACTCTGGGACTCTGTCTCTCTTCTCCTCGGGTTAAATGAATTTTACTAACGCCGACACTTAGGATCTCGTAAATTCTGTCTACCCGGAGAGCTGGATATCTGTGCGATTTCCCTTGTCGTTGATCTGATTAGTCTGATAATCATTTTCCTTTCCATTGTTTTGTCTAACCTTTCTCTCTGAGTTGTGTTAAACTTCCCATTGTCATTTGACAAATCTGAATTTCCTCTGTTTCAGATGGACCGTTTGTTTCCACCGCGTCCTACGACACGCTTGTGCTTCGCACTTGGTTGTAATACCCCTGGGTTTCCAGCTGTCCTGATCGCTCTCATGACCAGACTTGGCTACCGTTGGTACCCTGAGTACTTGGTTTATGAGGTTTACCGCGAGTTCAAACCAGGAACAGTACTATGCTGAAGTTCGGATTTATGATCAGCAGAACAACTCAGACACCGAGCTACACCTTTTTCCACGGATTAGGCGTGACGATTGAGATGGCAGTCCAGATGCCGCCCTACTCCGCTGTCGTACGTCTACGAGGGGAGCACAATGCTATCTTGGATGACTCTGAGTTCCATAATTCCGTAGCCCCTGCTGGAGATGCTACCGGATACTACACAGCTATCTGTGCCCCGTAACGAGCCTCGTCGCTACGACCCCGCGCGTTCTGATTCGTGCCTCAGGCTCTGGATCGCACTGTTCGGGCTCTTGCCGTCGAGTTGGTTGCCACTCGAGCACGTCTCTGATCTGCTATGACGCAGTTGCTGCCCGCTGTTCGTGCAGGGATACATCCGGAGCACATCCTTTATCCGCGCAGGACTCAGATGTAATGCTGGTATTGACTGGCCTACTGTTGGAGGTCACACACCGACACGTGGACCTCTTCTTACAGCTCGAGACCGGGTTCTGCATCAGAGTGCACATGGAGCACAGGATCTTTTCCGCGACGAACATTCGTCGTCCGCACTCTCGCGCTACCCCTTTACAGTGGTTCTCTCCGACGTTGATGTAGCCTTTGCTATCTCTCGTTGTGTACTTCCTTACCGCTGTGCCTGCGCGCCGCCTAGTATGTCTAGCTTTTGATTTGCGCCGTTATGCTGTCCGCTTGTACCCCGACGTTGTGTATGGATCTGATGTCTTAATCGACTACTGTTTGTATCTATAACACTGCTTGGAGTATTGTCGTGTTACATCATGCTTGTCACTAGCACTCGCGCTTCGCTTGCTTTACTAAACTACCCCCTGTTGTAAATTACAGGATGGTTAGACCCCTGGTCGGTGGTCGTGGCCGTGTGCCAACGATACCACCACCGCCGAACTATATTGGCTGGAATGATGCAGCAATTTGAACTGCACAACGTCATTCATGCAAGGGTCATGGATCAGTTTCCTCGTCCCAATATGAACCAGTATCCGGGCCCAGGACCCTGCAGACTTTATGCGCCTCAACCCAACCGTCTACCGCGGCTCAACTCAGCCCCTGGATGCGGATGACTGGCTTCGCGACATCACCTATGAGTTGGAATCTGGTGGCTTTGCCCCTGCAAACTATGTCACCTCTCGCCTCCTTCTTTCTCAAGGCCCCGCTGCCAATGGTGGGACAGCCACAGGCGCACTCAACCAGCTGCACACAGTCATCACTTGGCCGGATTTCCAAGCTGCCTTCCGTGCCCTTTTCATTCCTCAGGGAATCATGGACCGGAAGAAGCAAGAGTTCCGCAACCTCACCCAGGGCAACAAGACAGTGGAAGCTTATCAGCGGGAGTTTCTGGAATTATCCCGCTATGCTGAAGAAGACATTCCCACGATGCTCGCCGCCAGGAAAGGTTTCGCGAAGGACTTCAAGCTGACATCAAGCTAGCGCTCCTTGTGCATGAATTGTAATTTCTCCACTTGGTGAACAAGGCTATCCAGGTCGAGACTGGTCTGCAGGCACACCAGGGATCTCTTAGGCGCAACCGTGACACTGGTTCATCTTCGAGCCAGCCTGCACAGAAGCTCGATCTGGATTCCAACACGTGTACCGTCCAGCTGCACCTGCTCCAAGACGGTCCTATACTGCACCGCGTCTGCCTCCACCACCTAGGCAGCCAGGACTTCCACTCCACCACCCCGAGCTCCTGCTCCCAATCCCAAGATAGTCTGTGCTACAAGTGTGGGTCAGCCAGGTCATTTTTCCAGGAACTGCATACAGAACCAGAACCAACTGGCACTTCCACAACTGACCGTAGGAACAAAGCCTCGCAACAACAATGCCAAGACTTATGGGCGTATTCAGGCCAACCACACCGATTTCAATGAAGCTCAGGACGCCTGCCACCGTGATGGGTACTCTCCTCCTTGTAATTCAGTACCAGCTTCTGTTTTATTTGATTCGGGAGCATCGCATTCATTCATGTCCCGAAGAATTTGCATACAACACACGACATTAAATGTGAGGTCTGAACACTGCAATAGTAATACACACCCCGCGGGTCAATGTCAAACCTCCATGGTGTAGCAACGACGTCACCGTTGAAATTGGGGCTGGAGTTTCACGCCCTCCCCTTTCATACTAAAGTCTTGTAGTATCGACCTCATTCTCGGAATGGATTGGTTGAGGCGCATACTGCTTCTATAGTTTGCGCCACGAAGATCGTCCATCTTCTACAACCCTTCGGATGAAATAATAAGCTACCAGGCTCAAATCATCCAAAATGCGAGGCGAGGCTTTATGCCTTGAATGCGTTAAACGCATCACCACTTGAAGCATCGAGAACATTCCAGTTGTTCGCGAATTCCAAGTGTTTTTCCCAGAAGAACTCCCAGGGATACCCCCTGCTCGAGCTGTCGAATTTGTCATCGACTTGAAACCAGCACCACTCCTATCGCCAAGCGACCCTACAAGATGCCGCCGCATGAACTCCTTGAACTTAAGGAGGAAATCGACGCTTCACTTCGTAAGGGTTTCATTTGCCCAAGTTCCTCTGCTTGGGGAGCACCTTCTCTCTTTGTCAGGAAGAGGATGGATCAAACCGATTGGTCCAAGATTAACCGTCCCATTAACCAAGCAACTATCCAGAACAAAATATCCCCTTCCTCGATAAACATTTGTATGATCAACTGGCGGTTCATCAGTGTTTCTCTAAACTCGACTTAAGGTTGGGTTACCACCATCCGTGTTCGTGAAAGGGATATCCCAAGACCCGCCTTCGTTACTCGATATGGCTCATACGTACACTGTCATGTCATTCGGCTTAACCAATGCTCCCGCCACATTCTCCCCGCCTGATGAATTATATATTCATGAATACCTTGACAAGTTCGTCGTGGTTTACCTGGATGATATCCTAGTATACTCCAGAACAAAGAGGAACATGCTGAACATCTTCGACTTGTTCTGGAAAAACTTCGAGAGCATCAACTATATGCTAAGTTTTCCAAGTGTGAATTCTGGCTTCCCGAAGTAACATACCTTGGGCATGTCATCTCCAAGGATGGTATTGCCGTCAACCCCGAGCGAGTTCAGGCTATTCTTGATTGGGCTCCTCCAAAGAACGTCAAGCAAGTTCGAAGTTTTCTCGGACTCGCCAGCTATTGCCGTCGATTTGTCGAGAACTTCTCCAAGATCGCCAAGCCCCTGACTAACCTGCTTCATAAAGGCGTCAAGTTCGATTGGACAGAAAAGTGTCAGGAAAGTTTCCAGACGCTCAAAGACAAGCTGACTTCTGCCCCAGTGCTTGCCCCTCCTGATTCCCAGAGGGATTTTGTCATCTATTGTGATGCATCCCGTCAAGGATTAGGCGGTGTCCTAATGCAAGACCGCAGAGTAATTGCTTATGCTTCGCGTCAATTGCGTCTGCACGAAGAGAATTACCCAGTACATGACCTCGAGCTTGCTGCCGTCATCCATGCACTAAAACAGTGGCGACATTACCTGCTCGGTAATCGTTGCGAGATCTACACCGATCATCAAAGTCTGAAGTATCTGTTCACTCAGCCAGACCTGAACCTCCGTCAACAGAGATGGATGGAGACCGTAGCGGATTTTAACTTGGGTATTTCTTATACCCCTGGCAAGGCTAATGTAATGGCCGATGACTTGAGCCGCAAGTCTTATTGCAGTCACCTCCAGTTTCACGAAGTTCAACCTTCGCTTATTGAAGAATTCAGAAAGCTGAATCTCCACATTGTTCCTCCTGGAGCACTCGCTTCCCCTCCTGAAGGTTCCTACAAAATGAACCTCCACGTTGTTTCCCAGGGTTCTCTTAATACCCTGGTTGCTAAACCAGATCTCGTGGACAGCATCAAGACGCTGCAGGGTTATGACTCTCAAGCCCACAAGATTAAGCGCTATCTCGCTGAAGGAAGGCCTTCGTTCTTCACTATTGATGATACTGGCACCTTGTTCTTTAAAAGTCGACTAGTGGTCCCCTCTAAAGGTAACCTGGGTATGACTCAGGAGGTCATGCAAGAAGCTCACGACACTCCGTTGTCTATTCATCCCGGCAGTACCAAGATGTACCAAGACATCCGTCAAAGATTCTGGTGGTCAAACATGAAGCAAGACATTGCTCGCTATGTTGCTGAATGTGATGTTTGCCGTCGCGTCAAAGCAGAACATCAAAGGCCCGCCGGAATTCTGCAACCAATTGCTGTTCCTGAATGGAAATGGGACCATGTTGAAATGGACTTTATCACTGGGTTTCCCAAATCACAGAAAGGCAATGATGCTATTCTTGTCGTCATTGACCGACTTTCCAAAGTTGCACATTTTCTAGCCGTCAAAGAGACGATCACTGCTAGTCAGCTCGCAACTCTCTACATGTCCAGAATTGTTTCACTTCACGGTATTCCACTGGTTATCAGTTCAGACCGTGGCAGCTTATTCACTTCAAGATTCTGGGCAAGTTTCCAAGAAGCTATGGGAACTCATCTGTCTTTCAGCACCGCTTTTCACCCTCAGTCTCAAGGACAAGTTGAACGAGTGAACCAAGTTCTCGAAGATATGCTTCGAGCTTTTGTCATATCCTTCGGAAGGAAATGGGAAGAATCTCTCCCATATGCCGAATTCTCTTACAATAACAGCTATCAAGCCAGTCTGAAGATGGCCCCCTTCGAAGTATTGTACGGACGAAAGTGCCGAACCCCTCTGAATTGGTCAGAAACTGGGGAACGTCCACTCTTTGGTCCGGATATTATCCAACTTGCCGAAGATCAAGTTCGCGTTGTCCGCGAGCATTTGAAGACTGCTCAGTCACGTCAAAAGAGTCAGTATGACCGCAAACACAAAGATATGGTCTATCAACCTGGCGAAAAGGCTTATCTTCGAGTCACACCGATGAAAGGTACCCACCGATTCGGGATCAAGGGCAAGCTAGCTCCTCGCTATATTGGTCCTTTCACTGTTCTTGAAAGGCGTGGTAGAGTGGCATATCAGTTGGAACTTCCACCGAACCTTTCTCAGGTTCACGATGTGTTCCACGTATCACAACTCCGCCGCTGCTTCAAAGACCCTATCCGCGGAGTAGATCACGAATTGCTTGAACTGCAACAAGACCTCTCTTATAAAGAGCATCCGGTCCGCATTCTCGATCAAGCCGAGCGTCGCACACGCCAGAAAGTTATCAAGTTCCTCAAGGTTCAGTGGTCAAACCATTCTGAGGATGAAGCCACTTGGGAACGCGAGGATCGTCTTCGTGATGAATACCCCGCTTTGTTTCTTTCTACCTCCTAAATCTCGGGACGAGATTTCTTGTAGTGGAGGAGATTTGTAACACCCCCTGTATTAAGCTACAGAGATCACCCTTTTGATGAGGCCATGTCATCATGATTAATAGTGCATAATCATCATTAGCATCATATTGCATTTCAACTCCTAAGTCAAATTCAAATTTAAATGAAAGTGGAGTATAAAAGTTGTCCAACATAGAAACTAAAATGTCAGGTAAGTAACAAATATTCCAGAGGCTATTCTAAAATTGAAACCAACATCATTGGAATTGGATAAGTGACTCGAACAACCTCAAACAGTGGATAAAGATGGTATTTAATAACCATTTATTAAATCTGAAATAAATATGGAATTATGTTTTGTCCAAACTAATTTTAGGTGTTGAGGAATAATGCAATGGTATTTATGAAATAGGTCACACTTTTTACAAAAACCATTTGGGGCCTAAACATTTAACAGTAAAGAAAAGGGAAAAGAAACAGAAAAACAAAAGAAAAGAAAAGGCCCCCCTGGCCAACTGGGCCAGGCGGCCCAGCTGGCCGACCCACCTGGCCCAACTGGCCGGCCCAGCCCCATCCCCTGCCTTATCCCCATGGGGGGGGAAACCCTAACCAGCCACCCCCCCCACTTCCCCCCTCTCCCCCGATTGGATCGGGATCGAGAGGTGGAGGTCGCCGCGACGCCCCGACCCTGCCGCCCGACGCCGCCCCGTTGCCATTGCCGTTGGACGCCGTCGCCGGAGCGCTCCCCCGCCGGCCTGCTTCTCCTCTCCGCCGTCGTCCCCGTCTTCCTCCTCGCGCTCCACTGCCCCGTCCCTACGCTCCCTCGGTGAGGCCCCCGGTCCTCCTCTCTCGCTCGCCTGCCGCGCTCCCGCCGCGCCCACCGTTGCTCCGCTCCGGCCGTGACCACGCCTCGCGCGCTCCGGCCCCGCGCTCACCGCGGTCGGGCCGTGCCCTGGCCATGCGCCGCGCCGTCCGGCCGTGCCCGTCGCCCAGCGGTCACCGCGCCCAGCGCCTCGCCCCGCTGAGGCCTCTCTGCCTCGCCGGCCCCTACTCACTACCCCGCGCGCTGCCTGCGCCTCACCCTCGCCTACCTCTGCCGCCAGTCCCACCTCGCCCCTCTACGCCGCCTCCGGCCACCGGTCCTCCCCCCCCCGCGGCTCCAGCCGCGCCGTGGCCGCCGGCCGCGCACCCTCGCGGCCATCTCCCGCGACCGGCGATGGCGCCCTGGCGCGCCCCATCGCCCGTGCCCGTTCGAGCGGGTTCGCCCGCCCGTTACCCGTACCCAGCGCCCGTTAAGTCCCCCTGGCCCATTGACATGTGGGGCCCAGCCCCAGAACGTTTTAATAAAAAGGAAATAAAAATAAAAATAATAAAAATAATTAATTAATTAGTTAATTAATCCTGATTAGGTTAATTTAATTAACTAATTAGTGTTAATTAAACAGTAATATAATTAGTTAACCCTAATTAATTTAACAGTCTATGACAGGTGGGACCCACCCTGTCAGGGCGCCTGCTGACATCAGCATGATGTCATGCTGACATCATCGCAGCACTGTTTCGGATAATGTTGAATTAAATAATTAATTAAAATTTCAGAAATTAATAAAAACTTTAGAAAATCATATCTTTTAAACCGTAACTCCGATGAAAATATTTTATACATGAAACTTGCTCAGAACGACGATACGAACCCGGATACGCCCTCGGTATCTCCGTCAGACGCCCGCAGCTATGAGAACGTTGAACAATTAGACCGATTTCGATAAATGAATAGTGTCCAACTTTAATTAAATAAATCCGAATAAATTCCTAAATTAACTAAATCGCTTAGTTAGGCTGTATATCACCCCGGCATATCGTTTAGACATGTCATGCATCCCTGTTGCATTATTGCCGTGTGTTTACTGTTTCTTCCCCCTCTTCTCTTCGGTAGACTACGAGACCGACGCAGCTGCTGGTGCCCCGACCGACTACGTTGTTGACGACCCCTACTTGCCAGAGCAACCAGGCAAGCCCCCCCCTTGATCACCAGATATCGCCTATTCTCCTCTATACTGCTTGCATTAGAGTAGTGTAGCATGATACTGCTTTCGGTTAATCCTATTCTGCTGCATAGCCTGTCATTGTTGCTACTGTTGTTGATACCTTACCTGCAATCCTAAATGCCTAGTGTAGGATGCTAGTTTATCATCATTGGCCCTGCATTCTTGTCAGTCTGCCTTGCTATACTATCGGGCCGTGATCACTCGGGAGGTGATCACGGGTGTATACTATACATATATGCATACTATACAAATGGTGACTAAAGTCGGGTCGGCTCGAAGAGTACCCGCGAGTGATTCACGGATTGGGGGCTGAAAGGACCTTTGTCCCAACGGCCCTTTGAGTGGATCTTTGTGGCGGAGCGACAGGGCAGGTTGAGACCACCTAGGAGACAGGTGGGCCAAGCCCTGGTCGGCGTTCGCGTTTACTTCATAATAACACGCTTAACGGGATTGGATATTTGATCTGAGTCTGGCCACTGGCCTATACGCACTAACCAACTACGCGGGAGTAGTTATGGGTATCCCGGCGTCGTGGTATCAGCTGAAGCCTTCTTGACGTCAGCGACTGAGCGGCGCGCGCCGTGTTGGACCGCGATAACGTAACCGCCGTGATCGTGTGGGTTGCTAGGTCTGCTCGCGGCCGCGTACGCAACGTGCAGGAGCGCACTGGGCGATGGGCCCAGACCCCAGAGTGCCTAGGATTAGTCCGGCGTGCTGACCTCTCTGTTGAGCCTAGGTGGGGCTGCGACGTGTGGATCTTCCGAGGCCGGGCATGACCCAGGAAAGTGTGTCCGGCCAAAGGGGATCGAGCGTGTTGGGGAATATGTGGTGCACCCCTGCAGGGAAGTTTATCTATTCAAATAGCCGTGTCCCTCGGTAAAAGGACGACCCGGAGTTGTATCCCGACCTCATGACAACTAGAAATGGATACTTAATAAAACACACCCTTACAAGTGACAGATATAACCCGGTGGTCGCTCTCTCGCATGGTGGCGACGAGAGGATCGACGGGTAGGATTATGCTATACATTGTTGCTTGGTTAACTTCCAACTAATCTCTTCTATTGCTTCAAGATGGAGGCTGCCAGAAGCGTAGTCTTCGACAGGACTAGCTATCCCCCTCTTATTCTGGCATTCTGTAGTTCAGTCCATCGATATTGCCTCTTTACACATATACCATGCATATGTAGTATAGATCCTTGCTTGCGAGTACTTTGGATGAGTACTCACGGTTGCTTTCCCCCTCCTTTCCCCCTTTCCCTTCTTGCTGGTTGTCGCAACCAGATGTTGGAGCCCAGGAGCCAGACGCCACCTACGACGACTACTACCACCAGGGCGGAGCCTACTACTACGTCCAGGACGCCGACGACCAGGAGTAGTTAGGAGGATCCCAGGCAGGAGGCCCTGCGCCTGTTCGATCTGTTGTATCCCTGTTTGTGCTAGCCATCTTATGGCACCTTGTTTAACCTATGTCTGTACTCAGATATTGTTGCTTCCGCTGACTCGTCTATGATCGAGCATTTGTATTCGAGCCCTCGTGGCCCCTGGCTTGTATTATGATGCTTGTATGACTTATTTATGTTTTAGAGTTGTGTTGTGATATCTTCCCGTGAGTCCCTGATCTTGATCGTACACGTTTGCGTGCATGATTAGTGTACGATTGAATCGGGGGCGTCACATAAGTAGCCCTCATAATAGATTCATATGGCAACTTAATTTTCTTTCTTGGAAAGAGTTCCATGCCCTTCCTTAACGGAAATTGAAATATAATGTTTCCTTCTTTCATATCAATAATTGCACCAATCGTTCTATGGAAAGGTCTACCAAGAATAATAGGACATGTAGGATTGCAATCTATATCAAGCACAATAAAATCTACGGGCACATAATTTCTATTTGCAACAATAAGAACATCATTAATCCTTCCCATAGGTTTCTTAATAGTGGAATCCTCTAGATGCGAATTCAAAGAACAATCATCAAATTTATGGAAACCTAGCACATCACATAAAGTTTTCAAAATAGTGGAAACGCTAGCACCCAAGTCACACAAAGCATTACACTCATAATCTTTAATTTTAATATTAATAGTAGGTTCCCACTCATCATAAAGCTTTCTAGGGATAGAAACTTCCAATTCAAGTTTTTCTTCAAACGATTTCATCATAGCATCAATGGTATGTTTAGTAAAAGCTTTATTTTGATTATAAGCATGAGGTGAATTAAGCATGGATTGCAACAAGGAAATACAATCTATCAAAGAACAATTATCATAATTAAAATCCTTGAAATCCAAAAGAGTGGGTTCATCGCTACTTAAAGTTTTGACCTCTCCAATCCCACTTTTATCAATTTTTTCATTAAGATCTTCACCCTCCAAATTATTGGGACGCCTTCTAGCTAAAGTTGACTCATCTCTAGTCCCATCTTTATCAATATTTATATTATCAAACGAAGATTCAATAGGAGTCACACCAATCACTTTAAGATCTCATCATTATTTTCACAAAAACTAGAAGAACATGCTTTTTCTAGCCAATCTCTGTTAGCACGCATCCTAGCGGTTCTCTCTTTACATTCATCCATAGAAATTTTAATAGCTTTTAGAGACTCTTTAATATCAATCTTAGGTGGCATAGATATAATCTTTAAAGAATCAATCTCATGAGAAATTCTATCAACGTTCCTAGCCAAATCATCAATCTTAAGCAATTTTTCTTCTACCATAGCATTGAAATTATTTTGAGAATTAATGAAATCTTTAATATTATTCTCAAGATCAGAGGGTATTTTAATATAATTTCCATAAGAATTGTTTTAGGAATTACCATATTTATTAGAGGAATTACTAGGAAACGGCCTAGGGTTGCAATTACCTCTATATGCGTTATTACCATTATTGTTCCTACCAACAAAATTCACATCCATAGATTCATTATTATTCTCAATCAAAGTGGACAAAGGCATATCATTAGGATCAATAGGACCAATCTTACTAGCAATCAATTTCATAAGTTCATCCATCTTTCCACTCAAAGTATTAATTTCTTCAATTGCATGCCCTTTTTTACTAGTGGAAGATCTTTCGGTATGCCATTGAGACTAATTTGCCATAATATTATCTAGGAGTTTAGTAGCTTATCCTAATGTAATTTCCATAAAAGTACCTCTCACGGCGGAATCTAAAAGATTTATAGATGCAAAATTCAATCCGACATAAATTTTTTGTATGGTCATCCATAAACTTAAACCATGAGTAGGGCAATTTCTTATCATCAATTTCATACTCTCCCAAGATTGTGCAACATGTTCATGATCAAGTTGCTTAAAATTCATTATATCATTCCTAAGGGAGATGATCTTAGCGGGAGGAAAATACTTGGAAATAAAAGCATCTTTACACTTATTCCATGAATCAATACTATTTTTAGGCAAAGATGAAAACAAAGTTTTAGCACGATCTCGTAGTGAGAACGGAATTAGCTTCAATTTAACAATATCATTATCCACATCTTTTTTCTTTTGCATATCACACAACTCAACGAAAGTATTTAGATGGGATGCGGCATCTTCATTAGGACTACCGGAAAATTATTCTTTCATAACAAGATTCAACAAAGCGGCATTAATTTCATAAGATTCCACACTAGTGGCGGGAGCAATCGGAGTACTAATAAAATCATTATTATTAGTGTTGGAAAAGTCACACAACTTGGTATTTTCTTGAGATGTCATGACAAACCAAGCAATCTAGCACACAAGCAAACGAAAAGACGAACGAAAGAAGGGCGAATAAAAAGGCGAATATTTTTGTATTTTTCTGAAAACGTTTTAGAAGTGGGGGAGAGGAAAACGAGAGGCAAATGGCAAATAATGTAAGTGCAAGAGATGAGAGTTTATGATGGGTACTTGGTAGGTTTGATGTAGAACCTCCCCGGCAACAGCGCCAGAAATTCTTCCTGCTACTTCTTGAGTTTGCGTTGATTTTTTCCTTGAAGAGGAAAGGGTGATACAGCAAAGTAGAGATAAGTATTTCCCTTAGTTAAGAACCAAGGTATCAATCCAGTAGGAGGCACAAGCAAGTCTCCAATATATGCACCTGCACAAACTAACAAACACTTGCACACAACACGAAAAAGGGGTTGTCAATCCCTTCATGGTCACGAACAAGAGTGAGATCTAATAGAGATAGGTATAAAAGATAAATAAAAGTGCAAACTAAAGTAAATATAAATAAATTGCAGCAAGGTATTTTTGGGTTTTTTGGTTTATAGATCTGAAAATATATGATGGAAAATAGACCCGGGGGCCATAGGTTTCACTAGAGGCTTCTCTCTTGAAGAAAACATACGGTGGGTAAACAAATTACTGTTGAGAAATTGATAGAAAAGCGCATAGTTATGATGATATCTAAGGCAATGATCATGAATATAGGCATCACGTCTGTGACAAGTAGACCTAAATGATTCTGCATCTACTACTATTACTCCACACATCGACCGACTCCTGCCTGCATATAGAGTATTAAGTTCATAAGAACAGAGCAATGCTTTAAGTAAGATGACATGATGTAGAGGGATAAACTCAAGCAATATGACATAAACCCCATCTTTTTATCCTTGATGGCAACAATACAATACGTGCCTCGCTACCCCTTGTGTCACTGGGTGAGGACACCACAAGATTGAACCCAAAACTAAGCACCTCTCCCATTGCAAGAAAAACCAATCTAGTTGGCCAAACCAAACCTATAGTTCAAAGAGAAATACAAAGATATCTTAATCTTGCATAAAAGAGTTCAGAGAAGACTCAAATAATATTCATAAATAATCTGATCATAAATCAACAATTCATCGGATCTCAACAAACGCACCACAAAAGAAGATTACATCGGATAGAACTCCAAGAACATCGAGGAGAACATTGTATTGAAGATCAAAGAGAGAGAAGAAGCCATCTAGCTACTAGCTATGGACCTGTAGGTGTGTGGTAAACTACTCACGCTTCATCAGAAGGGCAGAAAGTTTGATGTAGAGGCCCACCGTGATCGAATCCCCCTCCGGCAGAGTGCCGGAAAAGGCCCCAAGATGGGATCTCACGGGAACAGAGGCTTGCGGCGGCGGAAAAGTATTTTGGTGGACGCTTCTGATGTTTGGGGAATATTTGAGAATATATAGAGGTGTAATTAGAGTTAGGGGACTCCCAAGGGGCCCACAAGCCAGGGGCACCCCCCTGGGGCGCACCCTGAGGGCTTGTGGCCTCCTCGGGACTCTTCTGGCCCTCTCCCCAAGTCTTCTGGGTGTCCTCTGGTCCAAGAAAAATCATCATAAAGTTTTATTCCATTTGGACTCCGTTTGATATTCCTTTTCTGTAAAAGTCAAAAACAAGGAAAAAACAGAAACTGGCACTGGCACTGGGCTCTAGGTTAATAAGTTAGTCCCAAAAATATAAAATAGCATATTAATGTATATAAAACATCCAAAATAGATAATATAATAGCATGGAACAATCAAAAATTATAGATACATTGGAGACGTATCACTTGCGTACAATTTGCTCAAATTTCTTACTCCCGGCAAGGCTCTTGTAAACACCTTTCTCTATAATTGTCTTCAATAAGCTATTTTCTTGCTCAAGTGTAACTTGGCTAAGAGAATCATTAGTGGAATCAGGAGAACTACTAGAAGCAACAATATTGGATTTGGCATGGTTATTGTTACTACAGAAGAAGAATCTTTCTTGCTCTTGTTGCTAGATTTTACTTGGGGCATATAAGTAGACAAGAGGAGGCGTTTGGCAATGTAAGAAGAACTATTATTTCGAAGATCATCATTGATTGCTCTTAGGAACTCATGCTCTTGCTCTAAATTTAGCTTCGCGAAGCATAGCTTCTCATGAGTCCTTAGGAGCTCCCTATGATCCTATAGAGTTGTTTCATGAGCTAACTTAAGAGTGTTTAGTTCTTTAGTTATACGCTCAATCTCCTTCTTATCATTCTCATTCGTTTCATCTTGATTAGCATGATTACAAGAAAGTTCATCATAGTTTTTATCACTAGCTTTGTCAACAAGTAAATCATAATCACCTAGCAAATCATCTTCATCACTATCAAAATCAAGATACTCGGGGTGTGATGACGTGACTTGAGACTGCGTCGGTATTTCCCCAAAGAGGAAGGGATAATGCAGCACAGCTACGGTAAGTATTTCCCTCAGTTATGAAACCAAGGTTATCAATCCAGTAGGAGAACCAAGCAACACTATGTAAACGGTACCTGCACACAAAGAACAAATACTTGCAACCCAACGTGTAAGAGGGGTTGTCAATCCCTCCTCGGTAAAAAGATAGATTAAATTGTATGAGATTGGATAAATAGATCTAGCAAGAATGCAAAATAAAATAGGTAAAGAAAAAGTGCAGCAAGGTATTTTGGGGTTTCTGGAATAATAGATCTGAAAACAATATGATAAAAGATAGACCCGGGGGCCGTAGATTTCACTAGTGGCTTCTCTTGAGAAAATAGCATACGGTGGGTAAACAAATTACTGTTGAGCAATTCATAGAAGAGCAAATAATAATGACGATATCCAAGGCAATGATCATGTATATAGGCATCACGTCCAAGATTAGTAGACCGTATCCTGCCTGCATCTACTATTGTTACTCCACACATCGACCGCTATCCAGCATGCATCTAGTGTATTAAGTTCATGGAGAAACGGAGTAATGCAATAAGAACAATGACATGATGTAGACAAGATCTATTCATGTAGGAATAGACCCCATCTTTTTATCCTTAATAGCAACGATACATGCGTGCCTCGCTACCCCTTCTGTCACTGGGTGAGGACACCGCAAGATCGAACCCATCACAAAGCACCTCTTCCCATTGCAAGAAAAATCGATCTAGTAATTGGCCTAACTAAACCAAAGATTCGGAGAAGAAATACGAGGCTATAACAATCATGCATATAAGAGATCAAAGAAAACTCAAATAATATTCATAGATAGATCTGATCATAAACTCGCACCTCATCGGATCCCAACAAACACACCGCAAAAAGTCATTACATCAAATAGATCTCCAAGAACAACAAGGAGAACATTGTATTGAGAATCAAAAAGAGAGAAGAAGCCATCTAGCTACTGCCTATGGACCCGTAGGTCTATGATGAACTACTCACGCATCATCGGAGGAGCACCAATGAGGATGATGAACCCCTCCGTGATCGTGTTCCCCTCCGGCAGAGTGCCGGAACAGGGCTCTAGATTGGATCCCGTGGTTCTGGAACTTGCGGCAGTTGGAATTGTTTTTCGATCGATCCCCTAGGGTTTTTGGAATATCTGAGAATTTATAGAGCTGAGAGGCGGTGGAGGAGACCTCCATGGGCCCCACCACCCATCAGGGTGCGCCAGGGGCCTCTGGCGCGCCCTAGTGGGTGGTGCCCATGGGCCTCCCCCCAGGTGCTTCCTTTGCTCCCAAGTGGTCTTCTGGTCCAAAAAAAATCTCCAAAAAGTTTCGCTGCGTTTGGACTCCGTTTGATAGGGATATTCTGCGAAGAAAAAAACAAGCAAAAAAACAACTGGCACTGGGCACTATGTCAATAGGTTAGTCCCCAAAAATAATATAAAGTTGCTATAAAATGAAGGTAAAACATCCAAGAATGATAATATAACAGCATGGAACAATCAAAAATTATAGATACGTTGGAGACGTATCAGCATCCCCAAGCTTAATTCCTGCTCGTCCTCGAGTAGGTAAATGATAAAAACAGAATTTTTGATGTGGAATGTTGCCTAACATGTTCATCACATATTCTTTTATTTTGTAGCATGGACATTTGGACTTTTAGATGGTTTAAAGCAATAGTCTATAATTGACATGAAGACTTCAATACTCAAGCATATCAACAAGCAACCATGTCTTTCAAAATATCAACACTAAAGAAAGCTATCCCTAGCCCATCATGCTCAATCATTGATGCATTCATGAAACACACTCGAATATTAGTTACATCCAATGCACAAGTATGATCATAGTGCTCCCTAGTTGGTGCTTTATAAAAGAAGATGGAGACTCAAGTAAAAATAAAAATTGCATAAAAGTAAATAGATAGGCCCTTCGTAGAGGGAAGCAGAGATTTGTAGAGGTGCCAGAGCTCAAAGCTTAAATTGAGAGATAAAATATTTTGAGAGGCATGCTTTTCCCGTCAACGAAAATGACCGAGTAGTTCCCAATACTTTCCATGCTAGATACATCATAGGCGGTTCCCAAACATAAAATAAAGTTTATTCCTTTTTCCACCATTCTTTCACAATCCATGGCTAGCCGTATCCACGGGTGCCTTCCATACCAACACTTTCCAAGGAATTTATTATTTGACAACATAAAGTAAATTTCTTTTTCATTTCAGGACTGGGCATCCCTATTACCGCCACACTCTCATGCAATGATAAGTGAATAAACACTCATCTTGAGAATAACACATCTAGCATGGAAAAATATAGGCCACCCCCTGCCGCTTCATGAGCGGTACGGGCACACAAAAAGGAAATTTATTTTGAAAATTAGAGTTGGCACATACAAATTTACTTGGAACGGCACAGAAATACCGCATATAGGTAGGGATGATGGACTCATATGGGATAACTGGGTTTAAGGATTTTGGATGCACAAGTAGTATTCCCACTTATTACAAGGAAAGGCTAGCAAATCGATTGAGAAGCAACCAACCAAGAAAAGAAAATTCACATAAACGAGCATTAAGCATAACTAACACGGAATAATGCACCACAAGTAGGATGTAATTTCATTGCATAACTATTGACTTTCGTGCTTGCATAGGGAATCACAAACCTTAACACCAATAATCCTACTAAATCATAATTACTCACCAACATGACCCACATATTACTATCATCATATCTCAAAACTATTACTAAGAATCAAGTTTATTTTGTCCAATGATCTTCATGAAAGTTTTTATTATATCCCTCTTGAATATCTATCACTTTGGGACTAGTTTCATATATTGCAATTGCTTTTGACAAGCTCAAACAAATTTAAGTGAAGAACATGAGCATAAAAAAATTCAACTCTCAAAATAATATTAGAAAAGCATGAGAGAATTTCTTCAAAAAAATTACTAACTCTCAAATAAATCTAATTGAAGCATGAGAGTATTTCTTCAAAAAAATATTAAAGCACGCCATGCTCAAAAAGATATAAGTGAAGCACTAGAGCAATTCCATAGCTCAAAAAATTAATGTGAAGCACATAGAGCAATTCTAACAAATCATAGCATAGTTTTGGCTCTCTCAAATAGGTGTGTACAGCAAGGATAATTGTGACAAACTAAAAATAAAAACAAATAAAGACTCATATAATACAAGAAGCTCCAAGCAAAACTCATGATATGTGACGAATAAAAATATAGCTCCAAGTAAAATTACCGATGGTCGTTAGAAGAAAGAGGGGATGCCTTCTGGGACATCCCCAAGCTTAGTTGCTTGGTTCTCCTTGAATATTAACTTGGGGTGCCATGTGCATCCCC
Organism: Thinopyrum elongatum; assembly: GCA_011799875.1. NCBI lineage: Eukaryota > Viridiplantae > Streptophyta > Magnoliopsida > Poales > Poaceae > Thinopyrum > Thinopyrum elongatum. The sequence goes on from CM022301.1 coordinate 281,679,117, forward strand.
AAGCTTAGGATCTTTTCACTCCTTATTCCTTCATCCATCGAGATCTCACCCAAAACTTGAAAACTTCAATCACATAAAACTTAACAAAACCTTCGTGAGATCCGTTAGTATAATAAAGCCAATCTTTGCTTTAAGTACTGTTGAAAACCCATTCATATTTTGTTATTGCATTATACCTACTGTATTCTAACTTTACCATGGCTTATACCCCTCGATACAATCCATAGATTCATCAAAATAAGCACACAATGCAAAGAAAACAGAATTTGTCAAAAACAGAACAGTCTGCAAATATGCGAATTGTACTCATACTTCTGTAACTCCACAAATTCTGAAAAATTAGGACAACGTAGGCAATTTGTATATCAATCTTTTTTTTAATTCAGAATTTTTTGTCGCTTCTGTGAATTTTAACAATTCTGTTACTGGACGCAAAAGTTTCTATTTTTCAACAGGATCAAATCAACTATCACCCAAAGCTATCCCAAAGGCTTTACTTGGCACAAAAACTAATTAAAATATAAAAATCACAATCATAACAGAGGCATAATTGTGCAAACACTCAAGAACAGAAAGAAAAAGGAAAAAATAAATTGTATTCATTGGGTTGCCTCCCAACAAGCGCTATCATTTTATGCCCCTAGCTAGGCATAATGCATAGATTCAAGTATTGTCATCCTTGGTTTTCAGCTCCTCAATCACACAACTAGGATTCTGCAAGGATTTAGCATGTATATTTTCAATAACAATACTTCTAGGAATAAGATTGAAGAATTCATTCTCACAAGTAGGGCCTTTTACCACGTCAACAAAATTGGGGTGAATACTAATCATTTTAAGATCTTCCTTGTTGCTATTAGAAGTGGCACCTTTGTTCTTAGTAACTTGCATAGACTTGCAAATTTTTATGGGAGTTTTTTCAATAGTTTTAACAGAAGAAAAGGCTGAGCTTAAGTTACTAAAAATTTCTTCCAACTTATCAATCCGAGAGGGACTTTCTTCTACTCTTTCATTAACTACGGTTTCCTTTTCCCTTAATTATTTAAGAACATCTCCCGCTTTTGACCCAATTTTATTAGCAAGATTATGCATCCTCTTATCCAAATTTTCAATATGTTCTTCGGTAATCATCTTCTTTTCCACAACATCTAGCCTTTGCATAACATGCTGGAGGGTTAAGATTGTTTCATTAATAATGATAGGTGGTGCACCCACTAGATCTCCCATAGCATTAAAAGCATCCAAAGATGGACACATCAAGAAATTTTCACCGGTAATCGTATCAAGAACGAATCTATACCAAGTGGTAATGCCCACATAAAAACTGCAAAGAAGAACAACGGTAGATTGCTTACGAATAGATCTATTATGAGCATTGCAAATCCTATACCAAGCATCTTTTAGATTCTCCCCTCCACTTTGTTTAAAGTTAAGAACCTCATTCTCTGGGGTACACACAATAGAGGAGGAACTAGCCATAACGACAAAGTAGGCAAACAAGACAAGATTTCTGACAAGAAAAAGGCAAACGAAAAAGAAGGCAAATTTTTGTGAAGTGGGGGAGACGAAAATGAGGGGCAAAAGGCAAATAATGTAAATTGCAAGGAGATGATATTTGTGATTAGGAACCTGATAGATGTTGATGATGTCTTCCCGGCAACGGCGCCAGAAATTCCTTTGACGTGGCTTGAGACTGAGTCGGTATTTCCCCAAAGAGGAAGGGATGATGCAGCACAGCTACGGTAAGTATTTCCCTCAGTTATGAAACCAAGGTTATCAATCCAGTAGGAGAACCAAGCAACACTATGTAAACGGTACCTGCACACAAGGAACAAATACTTGCAACCCGACGCGTAAGAGGGGTTGTCAATCCCTCCTCGGTAAAAAGATAGATTAAATTGTATGAGATTGGATAAATAGATCTAGCAAGAACGCAAAATAAAATAAGTAAAGAAAAAGTGCAGCAAGGTATTTTGGGGTTTTTGGAATAATAGATCTGAAAACAATATGATAAAAGATAGACCCAGGGGCCGTAGATTTCACTAGTGGTTTCTCTCGAGAAAATAGCATACGGTGGGTAAACAAATTACTATTGGGCAATTGATAGAAGAGAAAATAATTATGACGATATCCAAGTCAATGATCATGTATATAGGCATCACGTCCAAGATTACTAGACCGGCTCCTGCCTGCATCTACTACTATTACTCCACACATCGACCGCTATCCAGCATGCATCTAGTGTATTAAGTTCATGGAGAAACAGAGTAATGCAATAAGAAAGATGACATGATATAGAGAAGATCTATTCATGTAGGAATAGACCCCATCTTTTTATCCTTAATAGCAACGATACATGTGTGCCTCGCTACCCCTCCTGTCACTGGGTGAGGACACCGCAAGATTGAACTCATCACAAAGCACCTCTTCCTATTGCAAGAAAAATCGATCTAGTTGGCCTAACCAAACCAAAGATTCGGAGAAGAAATACGAGGCTATAACAATCATGCATATAAGAGATCAAAGAAAACTCAAATAATATTCATAGATAGATCTAATCATAAACTCGCACTTCATCGGATCCCAACAAACACACCACAAAAAGTCATTACATCAAAAAGATCTCCAAGAAAAACGAGGAGAACATTGTATTGAGAATCAAAAAGAGTGAAGAAGCCATCTAGCTACTGCCTACGGACCCGTAGGTCTATGGTGAACTACTCATGCATCATCGGAGGAGCACCAATAAGGATGATGAACCCCTCCGTGATCGTGTTCCCCTCCAGCAAAGTGCCGGAATAGGGCTCTAGATTGGATCTCATGGTTCTGGAACTTGCGGCGGCTGGAATTGTGTTTCGATCGCTCCCCTAGGGTTTCTGAAATATCTGAGAATTTATAGAGCTGAGAGGCAGTGGAGGAGACCTCCATGGGCCCCACCACCCATCAGGGCGCGCCAGGGGCCTCTGGCGCGCCCTGGTGGGTGGTGGGCCCCATGGGCCTCCCACAGGTGCTTCCTTGGCTCCCAAGTTGTCTTCTGGTCCAAAAAAATCTCCAAAAAAAATTTCTGCGTTTGGACTCCGTTTGATAGGGATATTCTGTGAAGAAAAAAACAAGCAAAAAACAACAACTGGCATTGGGCACTATGTCAATAGGTTAGTCCCAAAAAATGATATAAAGTTGTTATAAAATGAAGGTAAAACATCCAAGAATGATAATATAACAGCATGGAACAATAAAAAATTATAAATACGTTGGAGACATATCATGTGATACCTTGGGGCCTTTAGCCATGAAGCATCTTCCAATTCCTTCATTTGGTGAGTCAAATATGTTGTAGGAGTTGGATGACACTAGTGCAAGACTGGCAACACCTTCATCTTGAGTATATTTGGGGTCGGAGTGATAGCTTCTCTCGGAGTAGTTGTCAGAGTTGGAACCGGACACCCATTCACCAACGTGAGCTTGATCTCTTCGTCTGGTGTAGCTCTTTGATGAATTGTCCTTCCTTTCCGAATCCTTGCTTCTATGAGAGGGTCTTCGTTCATAACGATCATCTCTACTCCTCTCTCTTGGAGGTGATTCATCTCTTCTACTTCTTATTTTTGGTGATTCTTCTCTTTTCTTGTAGGGAGCCGTACACTCATTGGAATAGTGTTTGGGTCTTCCACAATTGTAGCCATTACGATCACAACTAGAAGATCTTTTGTCATTGTAGGACCTTGACTTGGATCTTCTCTCTTTGCTTCTACTCTTGTAGAATTTGTTGAAATTCTTCACCATTAAGCTAAATTCTCCATTGGAGACTTGCTTCTCACTTGATGTTGTAGGGGCATCACTTGAAGCTTTGTAAGCACCACTTGACTTATTGTGAAGCTCTTCCTTATCCTTGAGTGACATCTCATGAGCAACAAATCTACCAATGACTTCCGTGGGCTTGAGATCTTTGTAATTGGGCATCATTTGGATCAATGTGCACACAGTATCATATTTTCCATTCAAGGCTCTAAGGATCTTCTTGATGATGAATTTGTCGGTCATCTCTTTACTTCCTAAGCCGGCAATCTCATTTGTGATGAGAGCAAGCCTAGAGTACATTTCGGTGACTCCTTCACCATCCTTCATCTTGAACTTGTCAAGTTGACTTTGAAGCACATCCAACTTGGATTCCTTGATCGACTCGATACTTTCGTGCATATCAACCAAAGTATCCCAATTTTCCTTTGCATTCTCAAGACGGTTGATTTTGTTGAATTCTTCGGGGCACAATCCATTGAAGAGAACATCACAAGCTTGAGCATCGTATTGCAACATCTTCAATTCTTCCGCGGTTGCTTCACGATCCGGTTCTCTACCATCTTCAAAGAATTCACCTTGCAAGCCAACACGCACAACAGCCCAAACGACGGGGTTATGACAAGAATATGCATTTTCATCTTATGCTTCCAACTAGCAAAATTTGTACCATCAAAATAAGGACCTCTACGGTGATAGTTACCCTCGCTAGACGCCATACTCTCCTAGGTTATGAAACCAAGGCTATGATCACCAAAGCTATGGAAATCAAGGCTAATGGATACCAAAGCTCTGATACCACTTGTAGGATCGAAAATATGTCTAGAGGGGGGATGATTAGACTACTTAACCAAATAAAAATCTGTCATTTTCCCAATTTTAGTTGTTGGCAGATTTTAGCAATTAGCACAAGTCAAGCAATCAACCTACACATGCAATTCTATGAGTATAGCAGTGGAATGTAAAACATTGCATATGAAGGTAAGGGGAAGGGTTTGGAGAAAGCAAACGCAATGGAGACACGGAGATTTTTGGCGTGGTTCCGATAGGTGGTGCTATCGTACGTCCACGTTGATGGAGACTTCAACCCACAAAGGGTAAAGGCTGCGCGAGTCCACGGAGGGCTCCACCCACGAAGGGTCCACGAAGAAGCAACCTTGTCTATCCCACCATGGCCATCATCCACAAAGGACTTGCCTCATTCGGGTAGATCTTCATGAAGTAGGCGATCTTCTTGCCTGTAACACCCCGGTAGCTCATCTACAGTAATCACACACTAATGGTGCCATGTCATCGCTATTAATTTACTAAACCTCACTTTGGTCCAAACCAAGTTCAAATTCAAAATTTAAAATAAAGTCAAAATAAAACTTCTTCAAATAAATAAACAAAAGTGTTCATGTTATTGCAAATATTCACTAACTGTTTGATATGAAGAAACCAACATTATTTAAGTTGTTAAAATGCCCCTAGAAATTAAACAGTGGACCAGCAGCCATTTTAACCGACCATTTCAATTTCTAAAAATGCTTAAACAACTCCAAATGCTCGGAGACTTTTTGTACAACCCCAAAATACTGCAATGGAATTATGTGCCAAGTTCCACCCCGGGAAAAAAATTTCATTTAGTACTCCCACTAAATGCAAAACAGAGGCTAGAAAAGAAAATAGAAAATACTAAATCCTACTGGGCGCGTGGGCTGAGAGTGCTACAGTACATGGGCCAGCCCACCTTGAGGCCTTCCCCTTCCTGTACAGTACAGAGGAGGAGACAGGGGCGTGCCGTGGCGCACATCCACGCCTCCATGGCCGTGGATGTCGCCGTGTCAATCATCTGCCGACACCCCTGAGTAGGATAAGAGCCCCCCCGTCGCTGTAGACAAACCCTAGCACGCCATATCCCCATCGTTCGCCCTCCTCTTCTCTGTTTAGATCGCGCCCGAGCCGTTGCTGCCGTGCCATCATCGTCCTCACGGCCACTGGCCTCCCCGGCGCCCGGGAGGATGTCCGGAGCTTCAGCATGGACGACTCCTTCGTCTGCTTGCTTCGATTCGACTAGGGGCGCACCGGAAGCTCGCCATCGCCCGTCTTCTTCGCCACGGCCGCCGACGTTTGTCGTCAGATGCGCCGCCTCCTGAGCGCCCCTGACCTCTTGACCGCATCCACAAGCTCCGTGGTGAGCTCCTCCCTCGAATCCCCCCCTTACCCCCTTCGATCCGTTCCGTTTGCGCTGTCCCCGAGCTCGACCAGGGCCTGCCCGCGCTCACCGCACGCCCTGCTCGCCCTCTGTGCGTCGCCCGCGCGCCCACCAGCGCCTGCTCACCTCCCGTCCGCCGCTTGCTGCTGCTCGCTCGACGCTGCGGCCGCGCCCTGATCCCCTCTCGCTTGCGTGCGCCCGTAGCCGGCCGCTGCTGCTCGCCGCGAGCACCGCCCGCGCACGCTGCTGCTTGCTGCCGTCGCAGTCGCCCCAGAGCCCGCCGCCGCCGCAGCCGCCCGCGCCCGAGCATGCCGGCGCTCGCCCGCTCCTCTCCTCCCGCTCGCCGCTGCCCAACGTGGCCTGGCCGGCCGGCCTCGCCGCGCCACCTCCGGCCATGGCCGGCCCTCTCTGCTAAGCGCGCGCGCGCGCGTTGACCCTCCAGTGGCCGGCTGGGCCACTGTCCTGTGGGGCCGCCCCTTTAAATATATATATATATATTATAATAATAATTAGTAAAATAATTAGTTAGTAATTAATTAATTAGTAATTAATCTAATTACCCACTGACAGGTGGACCCCCAGTCAACCTTTGACTAGTCAACGGGTCAGCGTTGACTGCTGACTGGGCAGTCAACGGGCCCATGTTCAGCCTCTGTATGCACTGCTGTGTACATTCTTCTGGGTGCATGTAGCAATTTCAGTTTACTGTTTTCGAATTTATTTTAATTCCAGAAATTCCAGAATATTATTAAAACCTCGAAAAATCATATAAAATAATCCGTAGCTCAGATCGAAAAACTTTGTACATGAAAGTTGCTCAGAATTTCGAGACGAATCCGAATACGCGGTCCGTTCGTCCGTCACATGTCCCTAACTATCCGAACATGCAACCGTCCCTCTCCGGTCATCTGTCTGACAAATGTCCGGAACCGGGAAGACATTCCCGGATGGATTCCCCCTTCCTCGGTGACGTGCAACCATACGTTAGGACACACCCGGCACTGCACATTGTCATGTCGTACTTTGTGTTGTTCATGTTTGCTGTGTATTTATACTGTTTCCTCCCCCTCTTCTCTCTCGGTAGCCCCCCGACACTGACGTCGTCCCCGAGTTCGACGCAGCTCCGGAGACCGGAGACACCATTGACGACCTTGCCCTTGCCGCCGAGCAACCAGCAAGCCCCCCCTTTGATCATCCTGATATCGCCCATTCTATTTCTCATGCTTGCATTAGAATTGCTGCTGCTGCTGCTTTACCTATTCTGATGCATAGCCTGTTTATTGTAACCTGCTGTTGATAATTACCTGCATACCCTAAACTGTTTAGTATAGGCTGGGTAGAGACCTATCAGTGACCCCACTTATCCCGACTGCCGCGCTGTATCGTCAGAAGACCCGATCAACGGGATTGAAGACCAGGCCCCGACACCGCACATCACCCCCCCTTAGTTGTAACGACACTGCAGCGTTACTATCGAGTGCCGAGGGTGAAACCTCATGTAGCACTTCTGATGTTAACTCTGTAGAGTAGCTATTCGGTCATGGTCATCGAGGGTGATTCCTCCTTCACCGCTTCCGATAACGACGCTGTCGTGCAACACATCAAGTGTGAACCCATCGAGGGTGATTCCTCCGAGTTCACCTTGACGGAGACATCGAGTAGGAATCCAACGAGGGTGATACCTCGGATTCCCCTGATGTTATGGACACACGGATACTTGGACTTTACACTGTTACTTGGATAGGCGGGTCGACCCTGAGGGGTACCCGCGTGCGCCTGAGAGGCGAGTGTTGTGAAGACGGGTGCCTGTATGGTGCCCGAGTGCTGAATACGAGGCGCGGCCGGGCATTCTTAACCCTTGCAGCAAGTCCTCGAGACGGGGCGACGGGGTCACATCTTTCGTGAGTCTCTGCTCGTTACCGCAAGCCCTAGTCCATTAACGATTTGGATATTTGATCCGAGCAGGTCTCTGGCCTGATAGCACTAACCATCACGTGGGCATAGTATGGGCGTTCTGCATCGTAGCATCAGCCGAAAGCTCTGTCAGACGTCTAGTTCAGCCTTGCGGCCGGGACGGACCGGCGCCCCCCTGGTGCCTGGCTTCCCCCTGCACGCAACGACTCGGAGTGCATAGGGCGATGGCCCAAGACCTCTGAGCGCTTAGGATGTAGACCGACGGGGACCTCTCTGCTGAGCTCTAGGTAGGGTTGCGATGTGTCGTTTGGCCGAGGCCGGGCATGACCCAGGAAAGTGTGTCCGGCCGGAGTTAATCGAGCGTGTTGGGTAAGTTGGTGCACCCCTGCAGGGAAGAAAACTTCTATCGATAGCCGGTCCTACGGTAAAGGACACTCGGAGTTGTATCCCGATCGATACAGCTAGAACATGAGATGAGACTTGGATACTATGGCTCTGGGATTGCTTCTCGCAGGGAGTCAAGAAGGGATCTCAGGACGAGGTTGATGACTGTATGGCTCTGGGATTGCTTTCTCGCAGGGAGTCGAGAAAGGATCTCTGGGTGAGGTTGAGACTTAATGATACTGCTACATTATATTGTACTGTTCTACCCTCTTCTATTTCTGCAAGACCGCTGAAGATGCTAGTCTTCAATAGGACTAGGCCTTCTCTCTATTCTGCCATTTCTGCAGCCCAGTCCACATATACAGCCTCTCATTGAAAATGTTGCATATGTAGTGTAGATCCTTGCTTGCTGAGTACTTCTGAGTACTCACGGTTGCTTTGTTTACCTTTTCTCCCCATATCAGTTTGTCGTGACCAAGATGACGGAGCCCCTGAGACAGATGCCCCGTCGATCGACTACTACTACTACCCAGAGGATGGATACTACTACGAGCTTGCCGTCGACCAGGAGTAGGATCGGAGGGTCCCAGGCAGGAGGCCTGCGCCTTTCGATCGTAGTGTTTTATTTTGCCCCGCCTTTCTAAAGGCCTTTCTGTTTCTGTTTCATATCTGTACTCAGATATCTGATGCTTCCGCTGACGCTTGTACGCAAGCTTATGTATTCGAGCCCTCGAGGCCCCTGGCTTGTAATATAAAGCTTGTATGACTTTATTTATGTTTTAGAGTTGTGTTGTGATATCTTCCCGTGAGTCCTTAGGCTTGATCGTGTGCATTTGCGTGTATGATTAGTGCACGATTGGGCCGGGGGCGTCACATTGCCCTTACAAACTTCTTGGTTCAACTTCACATCACGACGAAGGCTCCCAAGTGACACCTAACCAATCTAGGAGACACCACTCTCCAAAAAGTAATAGATAGTGTGTAGATGATGAACTCCTTGCTCTTGTGCTTCAAATGATAGTCTCCCCAACACTCAACTCTCTCTCACAGATTTGGCTATGATGGAGGAGTGATTTGAGTGGAAAGCAACTTGGGAAAGGCTAGAAATCAATGTTCAAATGGTTGGAATGGAATCTCTTGATCTCAACACATGAGTAGGTGGTTCTCTCTCAGAAAATGAATGGTCAAAGTGTAGGCACGTTCTGATGGCTCTCCTCAATGAGGCAGAATGGGTGGAGGGGTATATATAGCCTCCACAAAATCCAACCGTTACACACTTTTGACTCATCTCGGTGGCACCGATCTGTTCAAAAATATGAACGTTAGGAATCTCGGTGGGACCGACTGGAACAACTCGGTGGGACCGATGTGCTAGGGCTTGGGCAAACATCATCTCGGTGGCGCCGATTGCATCAACTCGGTGGGACCGAAGTGAAGCAATAAGCAACAGAGATTCTGTCAAGCCAACTCGGTGAGGCCGATTGCATAAACTCGGTGGGACCGAAGTGAGTGCAATATATGACAGAACGCTGGCAATGCCATCTCGGTGGGACCGAGATCCGTATTGGTGTGACCGAACTGTTAGGGTTTCTGGCAGTGGCTATGTCAAATGAATTCGGTGGCTCTGGGTAGAAAGAATCGGTGGGGACGAGTTTGGAATTGGGGTTTGGACATATTTGGATGAAGAAAGTGGCTGAGGGTTTTGGAGCAATATCACTAAGCACTTTGAGCAAGTAGACCATTAAGCAACACCTCATCCCCTTTTAATAGTATTGGCTTTCCTATGGACTCAATGTGATCTTGGATCACTTAAATACAAATAAAGAGTCTTGATCTTTTGCCAATCTTTGTCCTTAGCATTTTGAGGGGTCCACATCTCTAGTCCATGCCATGCTAATTATTGAACATCCTGAAATATTTGTCTTGACTGGATATTAGTTCAATGAGCTATATGTTGTTATGAATTATCAAAACCACCCAGGGATTAGTTGCACTTTCACTCTCTTTATAAAAAAAGGAAATGAATATATCTCAACTCTAGAGCCTAATTTGCCGCTGGTAATTTGCTAGATCAGCTAGGTCACAGCTTGACCGTGTCCATAATGCATGAACACCGATGGTGTGTGTTTCAGTATCAAGCCCTAAATTTGCTGTCAACCATTCTTTCAACTCACTGACAGACCATGTTTGAGGTGCGGTCATTGGCACCTCTATGTGATCAAATTCACTCAGATCAGCTCCCATCTCAGTTGTTTGGACAGTACCAGGACCGTAATAAAATATGAACTTCACTACATCAGACATCTCGGCTCACCTAAATTTTTTTCAACAACGACAGACAAGTATTAAGCAGCAACTTAAAATATCCGCACTACTAAATATTTGATATGTATATATATTACGGAATATTAACGGAGCAACTAAAAAAATTCACACACCTACAAATATATTACGAATATTGCCGGAGCAATTACAAATATTGACAGATTTAAATATTTGACATCTACATATATTACGGATATTACCGGAGCAACTACAAATACTGACACACCTAAATATTTGACATCCACATATAGTACGGAATATTACCGGAGCAACTTCAAATTTTCACACAACTAAATAGTTGACATCTAAATATATTACGGATACTACCGGAGCAAATAACAATAATCGCACACCTAATTTATTTCACATCGAAACATATTACCGAATAATACCGGAGCAACTACGAAAGATAAAATGTGTGTTGAAATATACCTTTGAAGCGTGCGAACGAACGACGAACGGCGGCCTTCAATCACCGGAACCGGAGTCGAAAACTCCACCAAACTGCCGGAGCTTCACCTTCACCACCTCCACCACACTGCCTGAGCTTCACCACCTCCACCACACTGCCCGAGCTTCACCATCACCACCTCCACCTCCACCGCCGCCACAACCTCCACCAATGTGCTAAAAAAAAGCTCCAACAAAATGCTCACCACGACCACCACGAGCTACCCCATCAGTAGATTGAGGTCTCCCTTGGCTTCCCTAACTATGTAGAACGCATCCACGGTGCCAAATCCGCAAAAAAATGCTCAGTTGGGTGTAGAAATTGGAGGCACTTCGGGTCAGAGAGAGGAGGAAGAAGAGAGCTGGATGCGCGTGGGAGAAGAAAGGAGAAAGAGAAGGGAGGAAGAAGACAGCCGCGGTGGGGCCCGCACCCTGTCAGCTTGCGGCCGACCGATCGGCCCACGGCTGGCTGACAGGGGCGCCCGTGACCGCCAGCGCCGACAGCTCTCCCCCGCGACGTGGCCTAGCCACTTCTCGGCCGACGCGTGGCCGACTGGCCAGCTGTCGGCCAGCGGTTGGCGGACAAGGTCCAGTCAGCCAGCGGTGGGCTGACTAGATCCAATCGGCCAGCAGCAGGCTGACGCTATATTATTTTAAAAAAAAAAATCAAGCGTAACATTTATGAAAATTAATAAAAAAAAGTATTATTTAAAAAAATTAGCGCGGATAGGAGAGGGTGGTGGAGCGCGCAGCGCCAACAGACGGGTTTTATACTGTACGCGGTCAGCCGGTGCGTGCGAGGGATGGAACGCCTAGCTTAACTGGTGGTCGCGCAATAGGCCAGGAGGCTGTCTCCTTTGTTTATTCGGTGATCATGCCATGCATGCATGGATGCTCCCATAGTTCAAAAAAGAGAGGAAATTAAGCCATTCGAAAAAACTTATCCCAAGCTTGTTTCTTAAATGGATATATCTAACACTAACTTGATGCTAGGTTTTTCCAGACAAAGGAAGTATTTTCTATGTTTCTTTTTTGTCTGCACATAAAATTTGTCTGAGGTCAAACTTCATAAAGTTTTATCAACTTTATAGGAAAAAGTATCAACACGAAATCAATGTCCTTTGATGCATCATGAAATCAATATTCATACACTATAACTTTAGTATTATAGATGTTGATATTCTTTCATATAAATTTGATCAAACTTTGCTTCTTATAAGTGGCCGTGCATTGTGTTTTCCTAGAGGAAAGCGGAGTCCAGGGTTAGCCTCGTTTGAAAGAAGAATAAAAAACTTATATATACGCATCTCTGGAATTGGAATACACAGGGTTTGGATTCGATTCAGTGTTGGCAAATGCCGCATATATAAAAAATTACTCGCAGCGTGGAACGATTGAGACATTTTTGGTGACAGATAAAAAAACAAGAAACGGGATAGCAGTCAGCTAGTAGCATCAGCATATGCTCTATTTTTATAGAGTGATACTAATAATGGAGTAATGTTCATCTGAAACCTATACATCTGATGTGGCGGCTGGAGCCACAAAGGTGTGAGACCATCAAAGAGTAAACAGTTGCTGCAACACACGCACTTTGAAAGAAACAAACAAGAAAACATACTTGTGGGACACACACAAACACATATTATATTTCCTTGACGCGGGTTGTTTCTTCAATTACAGACCTTAATTAGTACCACCAAATCGCCAAACCGGTACATGTTTCATTCCATCTCCTTGACGGCAATCAGGCAGATCGCGAGGAACACGGTTTCACATAAAACTGGGAAAAGATCTGCAGGCAGCAGACGCCGAATCTACATTTCATATCCCATGGAAGTGACATAGATCGCTGCTGTTGGAACTGGAGATGGGCCGACCCCGCTAGAAGAATGTCCCTTCTGGAGGCTGCACTAGCTTGCGGTTCTGCGTCGCCGCCATATCTTTCTTCAGCTGGGTCAAGACATGTTCCATAGTGTACTCTCGCTGCCAGTTCGCTAGCACACTGAACTTCTTCGGGTCAACCTGCGTCACCACGGCAACCAATCAATCTATGCCACACATCAACAAAGCTTATCTTCTATGCATGGATGGACATGAGAGAGAGAGAGAGAGAGAGAGAGAGAGTACCGCCCCGGTCTCGTGATTAACACAAGCCATGTTGATTCTTGAATGGAATCTAACAGATGGTGCCTTCTCGGGGTAGTCCTTGTCACAGAACAGCTTCAGCTGGTAGATGCGACCCTCATGGACAGTCTGCAAAGGTTGAGTTAGATAAAAGACTTCAAATAATATAAATGACAACGGCTGAAGAAAGAATAATGTCACTACACATTTCCACCAATAGAACAGGAAGGAACTAGTCATGTCATAAACTCACATTGTGAGGACCAATAATGGTGCCAGTCCATGACCGCATGTATATGTCATCAGCATCATCCATTCCATAGCTGACCGTTCCATCTCCAATGCCCTTCTCCCCGCGCTCAAGCTCTTCTAGCAGCCTGAAGTTCCGAGGAACTGCAAGCAGGTTGAAATATTAGTTACCTCCATATAAGAAGCTAAAATTAATGACTTAAGAAAATATGTAAGGTCAGTTCATTTTCCCAAGATGGAACATTAAAATATCAAAGAATCAGCAGCAATCCTTGAGCAGTAAAAATTCAGAGAAAAAAGTTTAGGCAAGACTGATACAAATTTAACCTCCGGATATGTAACGGTAGCTCTATGATTGCATAATTAACCTTTCAGATTTTCTATGCAGTAATTAATCACAAGCATGATACCATTGTTAATACACTCTGTGATCCTTCATACACAGTCTGGGACTAGTAAACCCTGCTGCGTCTTCTACACTGGACCTTTCCAGTTCCCACCGACAGTCATGCATCCATTTTTCATCAAATTAGTTTCCATTGACAAAGCTCAGTTGGTAAAACATTAAATAAGAAAAAACATAATAAATGAACTTCGGCAAGCATAAATCACACAATTGAAACAAAGCAAACTCAGTCCATCTGTGGTTACACAACCCCAATTTATCATCAGAACATCAAGAGATCTTACGTTCGAGATAAAAAAAACTCTAAATCTAGAGCAATATGGTTTTGGTACCAGGGAATGGATATTTTTTTTGAATGAAAATCAGGGTATGGATTTTCTGCATGCTTTTAAAGAGAAATGGAGAACACACATCCAAGTTTCCAAGAAATATGGAAATGTCAATTGGTATTTTCCGTTGGTACCAAAGAAATCATACAAGTGTCAACACTTTACACTATATATTCAATTACCTGTAGAGGCATGACACATACAATACGCACAACATGGTTATTAGTGCGGTAGCCGACCTCACCATCTACCGCACGGTAAGGTAACCTGTGCCCGTATGGTTGGTTACCATACATACATTGTCTTACAACCAAAAACATAAAATAAAAAGGGAAGATACCTATATCCATCATGAACTATTGGGCCAGCCAACCAGCAGGCAGAAAAAGAACAAGGAAAGAAGAGAGATTTGGAAAAGAACTTGCTTAGCCCATCAGGCCCATTTATGTCATCATGCCTCCCAGGGAGAGCAGTAGGGCCTTAGGGTTTCTCCCCATAACAGCACTGCCCTACTCTCCGCCAGAGTAGTGTGAAAGCCATGCAACATCCTCACGCTACCACAACGCCATGGACCTTAGGAAGATGCAAGGACGAGGGTGCTGCCAAACTGCACCATAATGAGGCCAACATGACACCATGGACCCAAGGCAGACATCATAGGAAAAATTTCCCTCGAAGCACACACACTGAACACTGTAGTAGCAGTCTCGATTTCACCATGCATGTAGCATGGCCAAATCTTGATATATCATATATGTAATATCCAAGACACTGAGAAAATATTCTAAGGACATGGCTTGCCCAACAAAACATGTGCCACGTGTCTAGAATAATATTCTAAGAACTGAAATTTTCTTGCCATAATCTCCCTTCGGTAAGATGTTATATAGCGCGAACCTCATTCTCAGTATTTCCAACATCTGATTAAGAGAAAGAAAGAAGCGCAAATTGCTCAATTAGTGAAATACCACCTATCTACAATTTACACAGCATTCTGAATGGTCTACCAATACCAAAATCCCTCTGCTTAAGTAAAGGAAATGCAGTACGCTGGACAGATACAATTTGCTGCTCATCCCCATGACTATAGAGAACATATATGATGCCTGTAGTGAAGGCACACACCAGTGTACAGGAACACATCCAGCTCCACGGTCTATGTCTACAGGTAACTAGGCAAGCCATGGTCAAGTGAGGATTGTGATCTGCTTACAATTGACCACTTCGGGCAATAAGCCCCCACTCCCGTACGGCCGTACCTACCGCTACACAAGTCCAATTGAGTTGTGAGTAAGACCTGCATAATGGCCGTAAGCATCACTTGCTAGCACATACGCTGTTACGCCTTTCTCTAGAATTAGTTGGTGAAACAGAAAAGAGAAAATCCAACACTAAATCACAGTCACCCCATATCATGGCTTCATCAACCATATCTATCTATCAGCAGGACGGCAGCCAATCATAGAAGTGCGGCATGCAATCAATCACATCGCCTAACAAAGATATCATGTGATCACTTGAACAGGAAGATCTTATATGGTATCCAATCATGCGCCAAGCAACTACCACCCCCTAGTTAATCCACGCGTCAGCGTCGCCTGGTCACTTGGAACCAACCAAATTCCTCGCATGCCTTTCCTGAGATGCATGTTCCGCCTCAAACCGCATCAGATCGTGAACAACCAGCCGGATCGGACCGCAGCGCAAGGCGACACAGACAGGACCAAATCGCGCGCGGTCGAGGGAAGAAGGAACAAACAAAAAACGGAAGGTAGCGCGCGAAGGAGGACGGGGATTGCTCACCGACGACGCTCGATCCGGCGCCGGAGCTGCCCAGCGTCATCGTCGATCGACCGGTGCGGCAGGCGGGCGGGCGGGCGGGCGGATCCGATCGAAGGAGAGGGGGATGGTGCGGGGGATTTGAGGGGATCGCCTGCGCGTGGGGAAAGGGAAGGTCTGCGGCGGCTCAACGCGAACGAGATTCTTCCCTGTCCTCTTGTGGAGGATGGAATGCTTCGGTGGTGGCTATCCGCCGTTGGATCGGGAATCGGGGGATCAGGTGGACGAGCGACGTGGCATTAATTAGGTATTTAAAAAACTTTGTGCGGTTGCCTGTGAGAATTGAGACCTTTTCTCGAGATTCACCCATGATTTTTAATGGCAGTCATTTGGACTTTTTTTCCGTGCAAGTGTAAGCTTTTGTCGACGCAATTACACTGCTGCCTCGCATTCGGGTAGTATACATAATGCTTGCTGCAAGTGGGACAACCTGCGAGCCTCCCCCATAACGCCGCATATGTCCATTTAAACTAACACTCATCCATGCCGCTACCTGACAGTAAATGAGTATGAGCAAACATATAAGAAAGTTCAGACGACGATACTACCTGTTTTAACACTACTGCACACAAAAGGTAGCCAGTCCTTTGATGATTTTCAAGAGTGGTTCCACACCGTGAGGCAACTGCAGGGCTCCATCAACATCTTCTCCGACGCAGGCCCCGACATCCGGTGGGTCGACGATGAGAAGGGCTTCGCCGGAACCACCTGTCGGTTCGCCGTCAACCAATCGTCCATAACAATCGGCAGCACCTGCATCGAGAAGTACATACATAAGCTTTAGACATCTAATTCTTGACTTCCATAAAAACAAACCAAGCATTTAACGTGGTGATTGTAAATCCCTGTTAGACACCAAACTTAACTTCCCCGCAAAAACACACACCAGACTTAACTAGTACTATAGCATCTAGAAATTAAGAGATCGGAAAATTCGCTAGTACACTTTGCCAAAAATAAGGGAGAACAAATCATCAACTTGTCAGAAAAAGTGGAGGTGACAATGCAAGAGGAGTTCCATTTGGTGGCGCTTCTCAGGTACCTGGCCTCGAGCTCTGGGGGTAAACCCTAGGTTTGACCCAAGCTGATTATACTTGGCAATGCCGATGTTTTTGCGTCATCACTCTCCCGAAGACATTGTTTGGAATTTGCTCAGACATGATCTTTAGAGTGAAAACTCACGATACGACCTTCGGAGATTGGATCTGGCAATGATGACGTGTACACGTCGTTCCCTTCCTGAAGACATTGCTTTTGAAGAACCTTTCTTGTAGTCCTTGTGTTGTCAAGAGATGATTACTGCTGATGGTCTTTGACATACTTCGTCGATCAGAGTTTGATAATTTTGTTGTTTTCTTTCTCCATGGCCTATACATAACTTCGGTCTTTTATGGCTTTGCTCTTGCAGTTGCAGGCGTGTTTCTCTATGCACATGTGTTAGTATTGGTTGTGTGCAACATAGTCATGCAACGATCGGGTGTATACTCATTATATTTTGCATTCTTTTGATGCTTCATTACGAGTCAATAAAAACATTATTTATAGAAAAAGATAAAACAGGACATCATGGTAACGGAATCATGTAGAATATAGTTTACATATTCTGAAATTTCCATGGTACATTTCGACTAAATGTAAGCTGATCTCTGATGTGTAGGTTAACAGTAGTTTGGTACTTTGAGGTGTTAGGAAATGGAAAAATAAAAATAAAAGCAATGGAAAAGGGAAAATGTCATGGTAATCAAAGCGCACACGAGTTGGGTGGTATTTTTACGAAGCCAATCTTGATTGTGGCAATTTTGTAAAGCCACATCCTCAAAGTGCCAAATAACCAGATTTCTCTTTAAGCTTCTAGAAAGGAAAGCATGTACAAATGAATACTGCTCAAGCAAATATTAACCAACTGAGATACTCCTCCAGTAGATAGGATATTTTCACTCTCTCCTCAGCTGGCCTCCATCATGAATTACTCTTATCTTTTTTTTTGGAAACATAGTACGAACTTGGAGGCTCATAACACACATGCAAACTCATCTCTATGAACACACACACACCCTATTTTAAGATTGATGAAGTCGCCATATGCACTTCACAGTCAACGGGCACGTCATACGTTTGAGAGTAACGCCAGAAAGCCTGAAATGAATCCAAGAAATATGCGAGCACCTGTGGCAAGTTTAGAACCTGAACCCAGGTGGTTGGTTCCACCACAAGAAACTTAACCACCTAAGCGCTCAGTTCAACACTTAATTTTTTTGCATCAATAGGAATCCCCCAAAATTTGAGAAGGGACCAACATTGCAAGTAAATTTCATTGTATGCCTCCTTCATCCCAAGCAACAAATTTCATTGTCAACGTATATACTTTACATATACAAGTGTCATTCATGTATATTGCCAGCTTATATAGTTCACATATACAAGGAAAAAAAATTGTATGCATTTTTTATTGTCAAGAGTTAACTCGAGGAACACAATATTTTTGATATCTTCCATAAATTATGTTCACTCAAAAAGACACAATATTAGATTTTTTTTACGAAAAGCAACAATGCTACACTTAATTGATGATGAAGTAGAACACTAGCCCCCAACTTCTCAGAGAGAGAAGATCAGACTAACAAACACATAACAACACCACAAGAACACCACACACTACGCTGAATACATGCGATGATTGACTGCTCCAACAGTCCAACTTCTAGACATCAGCGAGGAGAGAGGGCACCTATTGCTCTTGATGACGATGTGGCGAATATGGCATGTGTGAAATGAAATCACTCGCCACAACAAACCGCCCCCGTGGAAGCTTCCAAGTGATCTCTATGTGGTTACATCAACTCCTTCTAGCCTTGCACCAGGACCCAATGGAGATATTCATCGTAGGAAGATGATCATCACATGTGAAAGTGAAATAGGAAAGAAGAAGAAGCAAGACACACCTAGCCAAGGCGTTGTAGGCCCTCCCGATCGCTGGGTTAAGCCTCCGATGGGCTGGAATAAGCTGGACGTGAATGGTGCTTTCAACCCGAAGCTAGGACGAGGTGAGCTGGCATGATCCTTCGGGACGAGATGGCCGTGCTCTCCTCCTGCAGACATTTACACACACGTGGTACCCCCTTATAAGTTGAGCTTTTGTCATGCATGGAGGGAATCGCCTTGCTCAAGAATGGAGCTCGAAGCCGATCATCATTAAGACCGACTCGGAAGTGGCGTCCAAGGCAATCATGGGACGAGAGCCTGACCATTCGGCTAATGCAACGATTATTGAGGAGATTAAACACCTACTTCAAGATAGACAACATGTCATCACTATGATCCACTGCTCGAGGAACTGTGTGGCTCATTGCCTCGCTCAAATAGGGCACATAGTATACGCACTGTCGTGTGGTTAAGGTCTAGACCTGATGAGATTAACGTCGTGTACCAGAACGATTGCATGCCCAATGGTTAAGAACTAAAAGTTTCTTTCTCGTGAAAACATAAGGATGCGAACCTGGAACTTTGAGGGTACCCTCCGACCCTATTTAGTTCAAGTAAATGAACTAAATTTTTAGAATTCACATTATTTTTAAAATTTTAATTTATCTGGTTGAACTAAGTAGGATCGGAAAGCCCCGCAAAAAAAAAGTAGGATCGGAAAGTACCCTAAGGCCTCATTTGGTTCTAAGGGATCCCGCCCGCTATTTCCCCGGCTCAGAAAAGCACGGGCTGAGCTGGCCCTGGGGAGCGGACGATGCCATTTGGTAGCACTCGAGGGGTGAAGACCCCTGGGCTTTCCACGGCCTTTCCTCGGGTTAGATCTACCGGTGTCAACAGGTCGGGGAGAAATCCCTTGACTCGCTCGCTCTGTCTCGCGATCTTGCTAGTCGAGTACTTCTTGTCGAGCGTTCTATTTGAGCGTCGTTTGAGGTTTGTTACCCTGACCATTTGGACACCTGGGGTAGTGGCAGTATCTTCCCCGTCCTGGGAGGGATTCATATGCACAGGAAGATATCTCCCTAGGGGTTTGCTGCCCTGGATTTTTCCTCCCCAACAACCAAATGAGGCCTAAAGGTTTTTAATTTACATGCCTAAAAAATAAACACCGCACACTAGAACACTTGCAGCTGTGCGGGTCACTGTGCTAGTCGGATAAAAATAGCATTACCGCGGCGCTATATATGGCTTGGATAACTGTGATTCTAATCCTCCTCAGGTGGTCTTTCCGTCCATGGTTAGCCATGAAGTGCATGTGCCTGTCCCCAGCCACGATATATCAAGGAAAGCGCCCGATACATGCAGCCACGTACGGCGCGCGTCCAGATCGGGAGCCGCCAACGTGCGGCAATGGCAGGCCTCGCCGCGGCTTTCGCCGCGGCGACCCTCGCGGCGATGGCCCACGCCACCACCACCGGCTCCCCGCCGTTGTCGCCGTCGTCGCAGCCGTGGTCGTCGTCCTACTACGCGGCCGTGGAGAACCGGCTGTCGGCGGGGGGCGGCATGGTGCTCGTCTGCCGCGCGCTGGGCGGCGGCGACATCTTTACCCAGTGGAGCGTCGTGCCGCGTGGCCGCGTGCCCCGCGACGGCCGGCGCGTCTTGGAGCTCCTGGTGGACGCCAAGACGTACGGGTGGGTCACCTGCAGCTGGGCCTACCAGGGCAACTACGTCGGTGCCATGCCGCTCTTCGACTCGCGGTGGCCGGAGGCCAAGCGGTGCCAGGACGTCGCCGGCGGTGGCCTGTGCCGCGTCGTGTTCGAGAGCGACATGGTGCGCCTCGAGACGCCCGGCGGGGGACAGCGGGTTCTCGGCGACCTGCCGGTGAAACATTGCCGGCGGCACTGGCTTCTGTTCAGCACGGAGTGCACGTACCCGGACCATCCCCACCCCTACGCCGGCCGCCGCCTCAGCAACGCCTTCGAATACTTTGGCGTGTGACCGGTTAGGTGATTCATTAGGGCATCTCGATTGAATGTACGTAATGGGCTCATGCTAGCTGAAAGAAACCTGGAGTATTTTTTCTCCAAACATGCATGGAACATACCACACGTAGCATTCCTCTCTCTCTCGAATATGAACATTTCTACGACGGATGCCCAGCCGACGCGATGGGCAGCCCGGCAGCCCCCCAAAAATGCTAGACTTACGGAAACCAGCCTACGGACGGAAGTTACGGGATGAGGTGTCGTTATCTCATTGATGCTCAACCCGTGAATTAAGCTGTGGGACCTAAATCGTGGTAAATCCCAAGTCTCCACCTCATCTTACCAACTTTCCGTGAAAACTGTCTGTAGGCGCTCGGTTCAAACCTAATAAAATTGTGATGTTTGGAGAGGATTTTGAGCTTACTTTCGTGAATTGTGGTTTACAATGCATGGGCTGTAATTTGAAATCATCGGGTTAATTAGCTATGTTGAGAGTAAGACTTTCCAAACTTGCAGCTTGCTTTTAAATTTTGGACCCTGATACGTATCACACGTGTGACACGAACACATGACAGCTCCGAACATTTTTCATGGCAAGTTTAGTGACGAGAATGTTAACTTTAGTTGTCAAGCATAGCAACTTTCTTTTCGGATGGCAAGTTTGAGTTTTTTTTTTCTGATTTGTTTTTTCTTTTCGGATGGTAAATTTAGTTGTAAAAAACGTCAGAGCCGGAGTGCTTCGTGTCACACGTATAGCACTTATCATCTGGGTAAATTTTTGCATTTGAGAGTTTTGGGAAGAAGAGAAACTGATCGGACTGGCAA
The DNA here is from genome assembly GCA_011799875.1 of Thinopyrum elongatum. NCBI lineage: Eukaryota > Viridiplantae > Streptophyta > Magnoliopsida > Poales > Poaceae > Thinopyrum > Thinopyrum elongatum. The sequence continues at coordinate 281,700,858 of CM022301.1, forward strand.
TGGGAGAGGAAGTGTACAATCAATCTTCTTCCTTTTATGGGGCATGGTCAAGACTTTGACATTACCTGCATTCATATACATATAATATTTGCTAGATATATAAAAATAATATCATTGTATTGGTCATGAAAAATAGCTCATAATGTTGACTTGAAATCTTTTTTTATTGCAGAGGAAAAATTGTATTACTTAAGCAAGAATAAGTTCCTGCCTACACGATAGCAGGGATGTCTACAGGTATAGAACGAAGCCAAACGACAATTCTTGCTTCCGTTCTACCAAAATTAGCTAAAGTATGGCTAAAATTATTTTGATTTCTGCTGACACGAGTAAATACAACTTCCCTTTCTTCCATGAGCTGCTTCAGCTCTTGGATCATCACTGCATGCCTTGCTCTATCTCTTTCTTTGGCGTTGACCATGTTGACCACCTAGAGGCTATCCGATTCAACCACAACTGGCAAAGCCGACCACTGGAAAGCCAAGGTCAGTCCTTCCAGCGCAGCAGCAAGCTCGAGATTGAGAGCATCAGCGCAGGCCCAAAGAGATTGACACGCCGATAAAACAATATCTCCCTTATCGTAGCGTAAGATCATGCCCGCGCCCGATGTGCCGTCCGATGAGACAAACAACCCATCAACGTTGAGCTTCACCAAGTATGGCCTCGAACACATGAAAAATATCCTCTCGTTCGAAGCTACACACTGGACAAATGTTAGTGACTTCCATATGTCGATCATGCTTATTAGCCCAAGTAGAGCACATTCGAAGGAAGAAAATACCCCAAATACATCAACTTAGGAGGAATAGGACACCTCCATATAAATGCCCAGACAACACGTCTCCCGTCTGGTGCCCTGCTCGCTGGGACTGAAGTAGGTCTGCATCGCTCTTCTAGTGCCAGTCGATACAGGCTCCTGACTGTGAAGATCTCGTTCTTCTTTGACCCTCATGCTAGCACATCCTTGCCGAGTCTTGGAGCACCCAACGTGTTTTCCTCTTACCTTGTCAGCATCCCATCCCAGGAGAGGTCATCACAAACACTTCCATCTTATTTGATCCTAAGTGTGCAATGCAAGATGTAGAGGAGTGATACGTCCCAAACGTATCTACTTTTCTAAATACTTTTGCTTTTGTTTTGGACTCTAATTTGCGTGATTTGAATGGAACTAACCCGTACTGGCGTTGTTTTCAGCAGAATTGTCATGGTGTTATTTTTATGTAGAAATAAAAGTTCTCGGACTGAGCTGAAAATTTACGGAGAATATTTTCAGAATAAATAAAAAATACTGGCGAAGAGAACAGCTGAAGGGGGGCCACCCAGGAGCCACAAGCCCAGGGGGCGCGGCCACCCCCCGGGGCGCGCCTCCCAGGCTTGTGGGCCCCTGGAGCCTCCGGCAACCCTAATTCCAACTCCATATATACCTATTCGTGAAGAAGAAAAATCAGAGAGAAAGAATCATCGCGTTTTACGATACGGAGCCGCCGTCACCTCCTGTTCTTCATTGGAAGGGCTGATGTGGAGTTCGTTTGGGGCTTCGGAGAGGGGGATTCGACGCCATCGTCATCATCAACCATCCTCCATCAACAATTCCTTGATGCTCACCACCGAGAGTGAGTAATTCCTTCGTAGGCTTGCTGGATGGTGATGTATTGGATGAGATTTATCATGTAATCGAGTTAGTTTTGTTAGGGCTTGATTCCTAGTATCCACTATGTTCTGAGATTGATATTGCTATGACTTTGCTATGCTTAATGCTTGTCATTAGGGCCCGAGTGCCATGATTTCATATCTGAACCCTTTATGTTTTCACGAATATATTTGAGTTCTTGATCCTATCTTGCAAGTTGTATGCATCTATTACATGTTATGATCCGCATACCCCATGGTGACAATAATTGGCATTCTTTCCGGTGATTACCGTAGTTTGAGGAGTTCATGTATTCCCTATTGTGATGCCCCTATTCAACCGTACACTAATCATACACGCAAATGTGTACGATCAAGATCAAGGACTCACGGGAAGATATCACAACACAACTCTAGACACAAATTTAAAATAATACAAGATTTATATTACAAGCCAGGGGCCTCGAGGGCTCGAATACACAAGAGTCAGCGGAAGCAACAATATCTGAGTACAGACATAAGTTGAACAAGTTTGCCATAAGAAGGCTACCACAAAAGCAACATCGATCGAAAAGGCAAGGCCTCTTGCCTGGGAGCCTCCTGACTACTCCTTATCGTCGGCGGTCTCCACGTAGAAGTAGGATCCGTTGGGGTAGTAGTAGTCGTCGGCGGTAGCATCTAGCTCCTGGGCTCCACCATCTGGTTGCAGCATCCGAGAAGAATGGAAAGAGATGGAAAAAGGGGAGCAAAGCAACCGTGAGTACTCATCCAAAGTACTCGCAAGCAAGGATCTACACTAGATATGCATCGGTATCAATGAAAAGGGTAGTACCTGTGAACTGAACTGCAGAATGCCAGAATTGAAGGGGGAGGCCTAGCCTATCGAAGACTAGCATCTTGCAGCATATAGAAGAGTACAGGATAGCATATTATATTTAACAAGTATGTTGTAACATTAGCGCCCAGAGATCCTTTCTCGACTCCCAGCGAGAAAGCAATCCCGGAGCCACATATCCATAACATGCCTCAGCATTCAGTATCCAGTTCTAGTTGTATCGATCGGGATACAATTCCGAGCGTCCGTTACCGTGGAGACGGCTATTCGAATAGATAGAATACTTCCCTGCAGGGGTGCACCAACTTACCCAACATGCTCGATCAACTCCGGCCGGACACACCATCAGGTCATGACCGGCCTCGGCCGATCAACACACCGCAGTCCTACCTAGGCTCAACAGAGAGGCCAGCACGCCGGTCTACATCCTAAGCGCGCAGGGGTCTTGGGCCCATCGCCCTTTGCACTCCTGCACGTTGCGAACGCGGCCGGTGAGCAGACCTAGCTACCTCCTTAAATAAGGCAGGTGCTTACGCAGTCCAACCCGGCGCGCGCCGCTCCATCGCTGACGTCCGTTGAGCTTTCGGCTGATACATATGACGCAGAGTGCCCATACTTATTCCCGCGTGGTGGTTAGTGCGAAAAAGGCCAGAGGCCTACTCGGATCACATATCCAAACTGTTAGTGTCTTGGTAGTGCGCGGTAACGAGCAGAGACTCACGATCATGTGGCCCCGTCGCCCTGTCTCGTGGACTTACGGCAAGGGCTAAGAATGCTCGGCCGTGCCACGTAATTATCTCTCGGGTACCCTCCAGGTCAACCCGACTTCATATCACTCGCGGGTACCCCTCGGGGCCAACCCGATGTCATCATGGTTCTGTGGTAAGTCAAAGTAACCGTGTGTCCGAAACAGCAAGGGGAAACCTGAGGAATCACCCTCAATAGATTCCCACTCGATGTAACCGTCAAGGTGGACTTGGAGAATCACCCTCGATGGTCCACACTTGAGGGGTTGCACGACAGAGTCGTTATCGGGAGTGGTGAAGGAGGAATCACCCTCGATGACCACGACCGAATAGCTACACTACAGGGTTAACATCAGAAGTGCTGACGAGGTATCACCCTCGGCACTCGATAATAACTCTGCAGAGTCGTACAACTAAGGGGGGTGATGTGCGGTGTCGGGGCCTGGATGTCGATCACGTTGATCGAGTCATAAAACATAAAGCAGGGCAACTGGGACAAGTTGGGGGGTCACTGATGGATCTCTAACCAACCTATACTAAGCAGTTTAGAATAAGCAAGTAAGGTATGAAAGCACGTAACAAAAACAGGCTCTGCATCAGAGTAGGATCATACAAAAAGCAGTAGCAGTTCTAATGCAAGCATAAGAGAGAAGGGAATGGGCGATATCGGAATGATCAATGGGGGGTTTGCTTGCCTGGAAGCTCTGCCGAAAAGGAAGAAGGGTCGTCGTCGACGTAGTCGATCACAGTGGCATCGGCAGTGGTCTCGGGGTCTACCGGAGAGAAGAGGGGGAAGAAACAATAATTATAAAGCAAACATAGCATCACAAAGCATAACATGGCAATACGATGTTCTAGGGGTGACCTAACGCAGTGCTACGCGATACAGGCGAAGGGGGAAAACATCCGGGAATATTTTCCCGGAGTTTGGCATTTTCCGGACAGATGAAAAGAGGGGGACGGTTCCATGTTCAGCATGCTAGAGGCATGTGACAGATGAACAGATGGCATATTCGGATTCGTTATATTTTTCTGAGCAACTTTCATATATAAATTATTTTCATCCGAGTTACGGATTATTTTATATGATTTTTCAAAGTTTTAAACCTTTTCTGGAATTCTTCTATCTATTTCTTTTAATTACTAAATAGGCAGAATACTATTTGTACCCATTAGGAGCTAGCCTATTGGATGACAAGTGGGGTCCAGGGGCCAGTTGACCGAGTCAACAATTGACTGGTCAACTATGGTTACTATACAATGGGGCCCATATGCCATTGAGTAATATTTGTAACAGATTTATTTATCTAGTTAATTAGCAGTGGGGGCCCATTGTCATAGTGTAGCAACTAAGTGCTAATTAGTCCGTAATCTAATTGCAGGGCCGGCCAGAGGCATAGCCAGCCTCACGACTTGGCACCACACGCATCGCACAGGAGCACTCGGCCATGGCTACGGGCCTACGGCCACAACCGAGGCCAGTGCACGAGTAGCCAGCAGCGGTCGTGGCTAGCAAGGGCAGCCGCAACACAGCAGCAGTGCAAAGCCAGCAAGCAGCAGCAGTATGGCGGTAGCAGCAGCTAGCAAAGCAACTAGGGGCAGCGGCAGCAGCGCTGGTAAGTAGCGGCGGCGGCACAAGAGCAGTAGCAGTGCAAGAGCAGCACAACAGTGGCTTGGGCAGCAGCACAAGCAGTAGGAGCGGCAGCTAGCGAACAACAACAGCAGAAGGCAAACAGCAACAACGCAACAAAGCAGAGCAGCAACTGCACGCATGTACGCGTACGTGCGAGTTCGGGCACGACGGTGACGGCGCCCTACGCTGTTCAAATCGAAGGGGAAAAAGGAGGATCCGAGGGAGGAGCTCACCGTGAGCTCGAAGGTGCGGTCGGGGAGGCCCGGGATGGGGCGGAGCAGGGCAAATCGTCGGAGTTCAGTGGCGGTCGTAGTTGGGGAAGAAGATGCAGACGATGTGGTGGCGGCCTCCCAGCTCCGATCCGGAGTTATAGTCGATGAAGTCGACCCCCGCAGAGCTTCTGGACATGGAGAGGCGGCGAGGGGCATGCAGTGGTTGCGCGTACGATGGCAGCGCGGCCATGAGCGCCTCGGGCATGAAGAAAACGAAGGGGGCAAGCGAGGGAGGGGGAATGGGTGACCTAGGGTTTGGTCGAGGGGGCTCTGGAGATGCTCTTATCCACTCGGGGACCCGTGGGATGGCGGACACGGCGGCATCGACGGGGTGGATGGCCGCCACGCCATGCCCTTCTGTACAGAGATTAAAGGAAGGGAGAGATGGGCTGGGTTGGTACTATTCATGGTGGGCTAAAGTGCACAGGAGACTTTCTTCTTTCTTTTTCTGTCAAACCTTTTGTCTCAGTTTTCCATTTTTTTAGGCACTTAAATGACATTAGTTCTACAAGATACTGCACATATAATTCAAATACAATATTTTGGGTGCTATACACAAGGTTCTATTTTAATTGGGAAAGTTTATACATTTGTTTACTTTGAAAATGCCATTTTTATTTTTTGTTAGACCACTTATTAATTTCCTAGGAACTTATTTGTGAGTCCAATGAAGTTGGTTTCAACATGAAGATGATCAGGAGAATTTATAGAATTATTCAAACATTTTAGTTTTACTGATCGGAGAAATAATAATTTCATTTGCAATTTAAAATTTGAATTTGACTTCGATTTTTGGACAAGTGGCAATTTGCATAGTAATCCTCTGACATGGCCACCATTAGGGGGAGATTACTGTAGCATGACACTGGGGGTGTTACAAATCTCCTCCACTACAAGAAATCTCGTCCCGAGATTTAAGAGGTAGCGTAAGTGGAAAAAGGTCTGGTTTCGAAATTCTAACGAATCTTCTCGGTCTTGGTTGCTCTTCTCGAAGAAGTCGATCCCTCTCGTTGATGTCTTAATTTTTCTACTTCAAGTCAGCATGATGAAGTCATCATCCTTTCTTCGGGATCTTCATCGTACTTACGAAAAGGATAAGGGGTAAATTCAGAAGAACGGACCTCTACAAGGTTGATTATCTGGTGGATAACATTAGGGAAGGTGGCGGAAAGTAACTCTCAAATCAAAACTTAAGAAAATATCGAGAGCAAAGTAAGAAGGTGCAAATAGAAGCTTCAAGCGGATAGGCAATCACTCGATGCCTGAAACAGAGCGGGAAAGGGGTGGAGAGCAACAGGAACAAGTATTGTGCCTGATACTAGAATTAATGCTCTCTCGGAAGGTGGCTCGTGAATTACCTACGAAACCATGCGTGAGGAATAACTTGGCAACAAGGGTGTACAGGAGAGTCAGGTTTCGATCCTGTGGAACTGTGGGTTATGGGCCCACCATGTGGGTTAAAAGTAGGAAGGGCGCTGACATCTTGCATGGTCATGATAGCGAGGCATGTCAGAGAATAGCCTGTCAGTTATGTTGGCAACAACGTAGGTACCAAGGGCGAGGGACGCAGAGAACCATTTTCCTGCTCGTAGGAACGAGGCGGACCAATAGGCAAAGTTCTCGTCCATCGGTGGTTACCAGAATGTCATCAACAATAGTAACAAGGTCTTACTGACGGGGTTGTACACCAAGGTGTTTACATAAGCAGCGGTATATTGCTGCTTAGATCATATATATCACAAGAAAGGTTAAACAAAAACAATGGAAGGGAAAATGTGATTGTCAATTTAAACAGAACAATGGAAAGGAAAATGCTTTTAAACACATATATTAGGAGTATATCCTTCCCAAGGGCAAACAGAGGATGATATCCATGATAGGATAGTAAGTAGATTACCATTTAGGTAAAGGGGGGAGGAAAATTCATGATGTTACCCATACAATGGTGTTTGGATAGATGATCAAGAAACATTTAGCATTGCGCTTCCAATGTTCTTGTTGATGAATGGAGTACCACAATCGTGCTTCGAGATAGCATTGACATGGTCATTAGGTAAAGGTCGGACCTTGGGAACACAAAGGATCCATCGGGAATTTCTATAACATCTCATGCAATTTTATCAGGAAAAAAATGAGGATGTGGCCGATGGGTTCAGTAGCAATCCATCGACATGTCAAAAAGGATGTATTTCCAAAATTATATGAACAATGTTGTGTTGGGGGTAGGCAAGAATGTTGTCGATGATAACACAAATCATCGAGGGGCAAGGATGGTATTTCTCATCATAAATTCGATTGATATCCTGGAAGAGCTCAGAATGTTGATGATGATCACGACACATTTGTCGAGAGATCTCGTGAAGATGTAATCAATCGGCGATGACATCAAGTCAAAGGAATGATGAAGCAAAAGGTTATTGGAACCACGAATACGACACAAAGTCGGAATCAAGCTTGTTATTCGAGGTGAAACGATATGATGAGGAAGATCGACGTAAGCTTAGCTCATCATCGAAAGTTGTGCTTCGGGAACAAGGACCAGGTAGCACGATTAAAATTAGCACGATAATGAGATAGCCGAACAGGCTAGGAATGACGTGATGGAGTATAAAACTCCCCAGCAACAAAGTACTAGGAGTACTGAATCACAGTGTGGATTCGAGTCACTTGTCAAGTTCTCGAGTGACGAATCAACTCAAGCCTACGGAGTGACTAAGACGGTGAGAGTATTATCCCAACAAGAACTCACAAGAGATAGTGCAATGACACCATATCCTCGGCATATCAGGGGGCAATACTCGAAGGTAGATCGGAATAGAGGTTGGACTGGTGAATTGATCTGAGGAAGGCAAGTGCTTTAACTTGTCCAAGGAATGAGATCAAAGAAGAAAGATCATGGTCGAAACCATGATTGCAAAAGACCATATCCCAGATATAAGATGAACTTATACCAAGGGGACAATTAATTTTAAGAGAAGCTTCCATGATGAGATCTACATCGCGTCAATGGGCATGAACACTAAGTTCAAGGTTGACCCCCACTTCTTCAATGCATAACCTTTCATTCACTTCTCCTTTTCGATGAAGTTGTAGTGTTGAAATTATATCTGGCAAAATACCAGAAGAGTATGACTCGTGAAAACTCTCGGGTTCACACGGATTAGGGAAGGCATAGGTCCAACCCATAGGGGAATCTTAGGAACATATACCACAAACTTAAAGAGTAAATAACACAAGCTCGAAGGTAGAGCATGGTTGACAAAAGGAGAGGATACAATTTACTAAAGGCATTATGTATCAGGGAAGAACTCACAAGGTGATTAAAATATAAGGGGCACTGTCGGATAATAATCCAACAAAGGATCTGGTGGTCCACAAGGGATCTGATGTGAGCATTGGTACCCAACCAGAAGAAGAAAGAATGCAAGGAGATCAGATTATAGAAACAACTGACTAATTCAAAGCTCAAATGCAAAGGAATTGTGATTTCCAAATCAAGGGATCAGAAGCAAACGCTCTGATTAAGGATGGATAAGTTGAATAGACTTAGGGGTACACTCGACGTCAATTTGATTGGTCGAGAACCAACTCATGTCCGGAGTGACGTCTGAGCCAAAGGGACGAATTCTAGTTTCGAATGATGATTGCAACCATTCACCAACATATCAAATCAAAGGCTCAAAATGACAATGACAAAGGATGCTAATGAATATTGCTAGACATATGGGAAGTAACCATAATGCAAGCAGACAAGTATTTGCAGAGCAAAAACTGGCATAGGGTTACCGGAAGATCAGATAGTAGTTCAATGTATCTTGTGAATCATATGAACAACTGAGGAAGAATGGATACTCGGTAAGTGCGAGGAATTATCCGTAGGGGTATTCATGTGGCAAAGAACTGCAAGGCAGTAGGCACAAAGTATTCTTAGAACAATAGAGACAATTTCGAGGTATCTTGTAATAACAAGATCAATGGGGGAATGATTGTATGAATGACAAGTGTACGTGGTCATCCATAGGGGTTTATCGATGGAAGGGAATTGCAAAAGCGATGGGCACAAGGGTCTCAAAAAAAACATTTAAAAGTATCTTCAGAATCTTCTGGTGAAGCAGGCGATCATCTGGAATGAGGGGCTCTCCGGGAGAAAGTATTTACGAGAACCTAATGTTAGAGTTTGCAAAATCATTTAACCCGAATAGAAGAGAGATAAGAGTCCCATAATAAAGATCGAGGAGTAAAAGATCCTAATACCACCCATTTGTGATGTGGGCCCGTAAGCCACACAATCAATGTTAGTAAAAGTTTTTCAAGGACTAGACTCAACTTCGGCCAAGGAGTTGGAAATGGGGATACCTACAGGCAGTCGGCTCTGATACCAACTTGTGACGTCCCCAATTCAATCGTACACTAATCATACACGCAAATGTGTATGATCAAGATCAGGGACTCACGGGAAGATATCACAACACAACTCTAGAAACAAATTTAAAATAATACAAGCTTTATATTACAAGCCAGGGGCCTCGAGGGCACGAATACATAAGCTCGAATACACAAGAGTCAGCGGAAGCAACAATATCTGAGTACAGACATAAGTTGAACAAGTTTGCCTTAAGAAGGCTAGCACAAAAGCAACATCGATCGAAAAGGCAAGGCCTCCTGCCTGGGAGCCTCCTAACTACTCCTTGTCGTCGGCGGTCTCCACGTAGAAGTAGGCTCCGTTGGGTTAGTAGTAGTCGTCGGCGGTAGCATCTAGCTCCTGGGCTCCACCATCTGGTTGCAGCATCCGAGAAGAATGGAAAGAGGTGGAAAAAGGGGAGCAAAGCAACCGTGAGTACTCATCCAAAGTACTCGCAAGCAAGGATCTACACTAGATATGCATCGGTATCAATGAAAAGGGTAGTATCTGTGGACTGAACTGCAGAATGCCAGAATTGAAGGGGAAGGCCTAGCCTATCGAAGACTAGCATCTTCAAGCATCTTGCAGCATATAGAAGAGTACATAATAGCATATTATATTTAACAAGTATGTTGTAACATTAGCGCCCAGAGATCCTTTCTCGACTCCCTGCGAGAAAGCAATCCCGGAGCCACATATCCATAACATGCCTCAGCATTCAGTATCCAGTTCTAGTTGTATCGATCGGGATACAATTCCGAGCGTCCGTTACCGTGGAGACGGCTATTCGAATAGATAGAATACTTCCCTGTGGGGGTGCACCAACTTACCCAATACGCTCGATCAACTCCGGCCAGACACACCATCAGGTCATGACCGGCCTCGGCCGATCAACACACCGCAGTCCTACCTAGGCTCAACAGAGAGGCCAGCACGCCGGTCTACATCCTAAGCGTGCAGGGGTCTTGGGCCCATCGCCCTTTGCACTCCTGCACATTGCAAACACGGCCGGTGAGCAGACCTAGCTACCTCCTTAAATAAGGCAGGTGCTTACGCAGTCCAACCCGGCGCGCGCCGCTCCATCGCTGACGTCCGTTGAGCTTTCGGTTGATACATACGACGCTGAGTGCCCATACTTATTCCCGCGTGGTGGTTAGTGCGAAAAAGGCCAGAGGCCTACTCGGATCACATATCCAAACCGTTAGTGTCTTGGTAGTGCGCGATAACGAGTAGAGACTCAAGATCATGTGGCCCTGCCGCCCCGTCTCGTGGACTTACGACAAGGGCTAAGAATGCCCGGCCGTGCCACGTAATTATCTCTCGGGTACCCTCCAGGTCAACCCGACTTCACAGCACTCGCGGGTACCCCTCAGGGCCGACCCAATGTCATCATGGTTCTGTGGTAAGTCAAAGTAACCGTGTGTCCGAAACAGTAAGGGGAAACCAGAGGAATCACCCTCAATAGATTCCCACTCGATGTAACTGTCATGGTGGACTTGGAGGAATCACCCTCGATGGTCCACACTTGAGGGGTTGCACGACAGAGTCATTATCAGGAGTGGTGAAGGAGGAATCACCCTCGATGACCATGACCGAATAGCTACACTACAGGGTTAACATTAGAAGTGCTGATGAGGTATCACCATCGGCACTCGATAATAACTCTGCAGAGTCGTACAACTAAGGGGGGTGATGTGCGGTGTCGGGGCCTGGACGTCGATCACGTTGATCGAGTCATCGAACATAAAGCGGGGCAACTGGGACAAGGTGGGGGGTCACTGATGGATCTCTAACCAACCTATACTAAGCAGTTTAGAATAAGCAGGTAAGGTATGAAAGCACGTAACAAAAACAGGCTATGCATCAGAGTAGGATCATACAAAAAGCAGTAGCAGTTCTAATGCAAGCATAAGAGAGAAGGGAATGGGCGATATCGGAATGATCAATGGGGGGGTTTGCTTGCCTGGAACCTCTGCCAAAAAGGAAGAAGGGTCATCATCGACGTAGTCGATCACAGTGGCATCGGCAGCGGTCTTGGGGTCTACCAGAGAGAAGAGGGGGAAGAAACAATAATTATAAAGCAAACATAGCATCACAAAGCATAACATGGCAATACGATGTGCTAGGGGTGACCTAACGCAGTGCTACGCGATACAGGCGAAGGGGGAAAACATTCGGGTATATTTTCCCGAAGTTTGGCATTTTCCGGACAGATGAAAAGAGGGGGACGGTTCCATGTTCAACATGCTAGAGGCATGTGACAAATGAACAGATGCCATATTCGGATTCGTTACATTTTTCTGAGCAACTTTCGTATATAAATTATTTTCATCCGATTTACGGATTATTTTATATGATTTTTCAAAGTTTTAAACCTTTTCTAGAATTCTTCTATCTATTTCTTTTAATTACTAAATAGGCAGAATACTATTTGTACCCATTAGGAGCTAGCCTAGTGGATGACAAGTGGGGTCCAGGGGCCCAGTTGACCCAGTCAATAGTTGACTGGTCAACTGTGGTTACTATTCAATGGGGCCCATATGCCATTGAGTAATATTTGTAACAGATTTATTTATCTAGTTAATTAGCAGTGGGGGCCCATTGTCATAGTGTAGCAACTAAGTGCTAATTAGTCCGTAATCTAATTGCAGGGCCGGCCAGAGGCATAGCCAGCATCACGACTTGGCACCACACGCATCGCACAGGAGCACTCGGCCATGGCTACGGGCCTACGGCCACAACTGAGGCCAGTGCACGAGTAGCCAGCAGCGGTCGTGGCTAGCAAGGGCAGCGACAACACAGCAGCAGCGCAAAGCCGGCAAGCAGGAGTAGTATGGCGGCAGCAGCAGCTAGCAAAGAAACTAGGGGCAACGGCAGCAGCGCTGGTCAGTAGCGGCGGCGGCGGTGCAAGAGCAGTAGCAGCGCAAGAGCAGCACAACAGTGGCATGGGCAGCAGAACAAGCAGTAGGAGCGGCGGCTAGCGAACAGCAAGCAGAAGGCAAACAGCAGCAGCGCAACGAAGCAGAGTAGCAACTGCACGCATGTACGCGTACGCGCGAGTTCGGGCACGACGGTGACGGCACCCTACGCTGTTCAAATCGAAGGGAAAAAAGGAGGATCCGAGGGAAGAGCTCACCGCGAGCTCGAAGGTGCGATCGGGGAGGCCCGGGATGGGGCAGAGCAGGGCAAATCGTCGGAGTTCAGTGGCGGTCGTAGTTGGGGAAGAAGATGCAGACGATGTGGTGGCGGCCTCCCAGCTCCGATCCGGAGTTGTAGTCGATGAAGTCGACCCCCGCAGAGCTTCTGGACATGGAGAGGCGGCGAAGGGCGTGCGGTGGTTGTGCGTACGATGGCGGCGCGGCCATGAGCGCCTCGGGCATGAAGAAAATGAAGGGGGCAAGTGAGGGAGGGGGAATGGGTGACCTAGGGTTTGGTCGAGGGGGCTCTGGGGATGCTCTTATCCACTCGGGGACCCATGGGATGGCGGACATGGCGGCATCGGCGGGGTGGATGGCCGCCACGCCATGCCCTTCTGTACAGAGATTGAAGGAAGGGAGAGATGGGCTGGGTTGGTACTATTCATGGTGGGCCAAAGTGCACAGGAGACTTTCTTCTTTCTTTTTCTGTCAAACCTTTTGTCTTAGTTTTCCATTTATTTTAGGCACTTAAATGACATTAGTTCTACAAGATACTGCACATATAATTCAAATACAATATTTTGGGTGCTACACACAAGGTTCTATTTTAATTGGGAAAGTTTATACATTTGTTTACTTTGAAAAGGCCATTTTATTTTCTGTTAGACCACTTATTAATTTCCTTGGAATTTATTTGTGAGTCCAATGAAGTTGGTTTCAACATGAAGATGATCAGGGGAATTTATAGAATTATTCGAACATTTTAGTTTTACTGATCAGATAAATAATAATTTCATTTGCAATTTAAAATTTGAATTTGACTTCGATTTTTGGACAAGTGGCAATTTGCATAGTAATCCTCTAACATGGCCACCATTAGGGGGATATTACTGTAGCATGACACTGGGGGTGTTACAAGTATATGCTAATGCTTTGTTCCGTTTCTCTATTAAAAGGAGGCATTAATATCCCTTAGATTTCCTTATAGACCCCGCTGCCACGGGAGGGTAGGACAAAAGATGTCACGCAAATTCTTATTATAAGCATGTATGAATATATACGGAATACATGCCTACATTACATTGATTAATTTGAGCTATTATGTATCGCTCTAAGTTATGACTGTTACATGATGAATGTCATCCAACACAAATATCCATCACTCATCCAATGTCTACATTTTTCATATATTGATCTTTGCTAAGTTACTACTATTGCTGCTGCTGTTACAATCACTACAATACTGCTTCTGTTACTGTTATCATTGCTATTGCTACTGTTACCACTGCTATCAAACTATCATACTACTGTGCTACTAAACATTTGCTGCAGATATTTAGTTCTCCACGTGTGGTTGAATTGACAACTCAACTGTTAATACTTACAAATATTCTTTGGCTCCCCTTGTGTCGAATCAATAAATTTGGGTGAAATACTACTCTCGAAAACTGTTGCGATCCCCTATACTTGTGGGTTATGAAGGAGGTCACACAAATCCTAGAAATACAAAGCCCAAGTTTTGAGGAGAAATACTTGGTGCTTCTGACCCTAGCGGCCGGCTTTTGAGGGGAAAGTTTCAAAACTTCCAGCGGTAGCTCACCTAGCGTATTGTGCAATGGGGACTTGAAATCATTTACAAGCCTATTCCTATGAAAAATAATGGCCAACAAATTATGCCTCCATAAGTCCATATAAAACATGATGCTCGAACTAGGTATACATGAGAGAAAAATTTACACAAACCAAACACATGACATGTAATACAAAACCACATATTTGAAGGCTTATGTTGTTGGGAAACATAGTAGAAAATAAAAATATTGCCCTACGATCACCCAGGAACAATATGAAGATGCATATCGGGTTTGGATCAACGATCGTTACCGACTCAGAAGTGCAGCGGAAGTAGACGAGTTGGTGTAGATCATACTTGGAGTCCCTCGAACAGTTGATGAAGATCGCGCGGACCGCCCTCGAACGATCCATCGAACAGAAGACCAAAAGCACAACCTCTCTACTTGGTTGCAAGCGTACGGTCTTCACGATCCGGTAGCTCTTCGCCATCCAGAGTTAATCATCGCCAGAGAATTGGAGGGAGAAGATTAGAACCACACTGGGCTTCTAATTATGAGGATTAGAGTAACTAGGTCTAGCTCTAATTAGTCAACTAGGACCAACTAGAACTAGAACTAGAGGAGATCCAAAACTTGTGTATAGAAAGGGGCCAACACCTCATGTATATATAGGCTAGAGAGGAGAGGAGGGGCTGCCACCAAGGAGGGAAAGCCCCTCCTTGGTGCGCCAGCCAAGAGGGAGGAGTACTCCCCCCCACTCCAATTCGGCCTCCCCACTTGGAAAAGTGGGGAGCCTTTTCTATTGGGCCATGGTGGCCCAATATTCCTTCCACCACTAGGCCTTTTAAGGCCCGCTGATATTAAATTAAATATAAAAGCCCTCTAACAATTACTAGAGCATATTATATATAATTTAACATCTCGGGAAACATTTTCCACCTATATATTATTTATCGGTAATACCCGCTATTGCCCGGTAAACTCTGAAACCCTTCCGGTGACCCCCAAATGCTTCTGGTTCCTCTCGAAACTATTCCAAATATTAATGAAACAATCCCACAAATAAATCCTCAATACTCTCGTCCTACTAACACTCAGCAAATCATGATTACCTTAAGCTTGTGACCCCGTAGGTTCAGTAAATCATAGACACTAACAAAATCCCCTTGTTCAATGAGCGATAGCAAAACCGTGGACGTCCATATTGATCCATATGATTACATGAATGACATTCAAGTGAACCTTTGGTTATAATGTGATGTTCCCTTTGATTCGCGATACTTTACAAAACCCGGGATGCATCGGTATCCTCCTGAGTCATACACATGCTCACTATATTGTTGATCTCATTGCCGGTTTTGTTCTTCTTTCTTGTTGAAGTGTTCCGACATCCCCGTGACATAGTCACCTGTGTCTGGTTATACGATGATTGATGCGGTCACAGCGAGAGGGACCTAAAAATATTTCTCCATTGTCGGAGGAGCAAATCCCACTTCTCGAGCTATCTAGTCCATTGTCAAACTTTTCGATGAACCTGTAAGTTGTCGTTATGATCACCTAGTTACAAATGACGTTTGAGCAACCCCAAAGTCCATCGTACGATAGGAAGTGACTATGATACTCTCATGGTCTGAGGAACTAAAACACATGCTAACATTCCGTGTTATAACAATTGATTTCAGAAGATATTATCTCAAAGTATAACAAGCAAGATTGGGTCGATACAATATGATCGTTCTTCTAACGTCATACTCTCAATGTTGTTTCAGGACTATCGTTATACTTAACGATATCCTAAGATCCAGAAAACACGTTCACCAACAACACTTGAGCTAGTATTAGAGGCAAGACTAGGAACCTATTCTTTGTTGTTTATCATTCCACATGTGCATACGAGTTTTCCACTGAATCATATGTTCCAGGATCATAGCAGTTATAGCATGAAATATAAACTCTTAATTATGAAAACAGAAATATAATAATACAATATTATTGCCTCTAGGGCATATTACCAACATATGTAACCTTCCAAAAAATGTATAGCTCTCACAACTCTCACAAACGCTCCACAATCCCACATTCATAGCTCCATTAGTTGTAGGCACACCAGCAAGCTTCCGCAAGACGAAAGAGGTTTTCTATGGGAGAGTGAGGGAGTTAACTATGAGTTGGTTCCACACACATGGTAACCCGGTCATGAGAAAAGAAATCACAGGAATCAATAAAATACGGAAATTGGAAACAAATTGTCAAAGTGTTCTTGTTGTTGCAATATCTGCCTACCTTGTGTTTTGGAGATTGTTGACAGAAATAGGTATGGACTGATTTGTCTGCTAGTCCATACAGAGAGAAAAAGT
Source organism: Thinopyrum elongatum (assembly GCA_011799875.1). Classification (NCBI taxonomy): domain Eukaryota; kingdom Viridiplantae; phylum Streptophyta; class Magnoliopsida; order Poales; family Poaceae; genus Thinopyrum; species Thinopyrum elongatum. Next base: position 281,717,443 of record CM022301.1, read on the forward strand.
CCATGCACAACCGAAGAGAATGTTGTCTCTGGTGCTGAGTTCAAGGAACTTCACCGAAGTACATCTGCATTACAGAGAAGAACGAGTTGTATTTGTTGAAGTAATAGAGTCGAGAAGATTGATGAGAATAAATCGACCCCTCAAAAGTTTACTGCTGAAGCAAAGCTTTCGATTCAGTACAGTCGTCCGAAGAAATTGGCTGCAGCGATGGGAGACGAAGACAAAGTGAAGACGTAGTATTCATTTCGTTGTTCTTCTTTCTTTCTTTCTTTCTAGTCATAGGACCTCCGTACTATTAAGAGGAGCACAGGTTCTCCATGCTTAGATCTATTGTGATGCTTAGCTATAACCTATGAAAGATGCGAGAGAAATCTCTTTGTGCTCCGAGCAAATACTTGCTAGCAAGAGACTGTGATCTTCTTCGTTGCGAGAGATTTGCCTCAGACCGAGGAGTTAGCATTTCTTGCTCCGCAAGAAATGTTACCGTTGTGCTCAAATCCGACCGTTGGACTCATGTCATTCGGCCATTGGCTGAACCCGACGTCTAATTTGGTCTTTTCCCATCAGGGAAGACTGCGGCTATAAATAGCCACCCCGCTCCAACTTTGTCCGTTGGCTGCTCCGCTTGAGATTTCTGAGAAGATTGATTTGAGCAACTGAAGGAAATATGCCCGAGAGGCAATAATAAAGTTGTTATTTTATATTTCCTTATTCATGATAAAGGTTTATTATTCATGCTAGAATTGTATTGATCGGAAACCTAAATACATGTGTGAATACATAAACAAACACAGTGTCCCTAGTGAGCCTCTACTTGACTAGCTCGTTGATCAAAGATGGTTATGGTTTCCTAACCATGGACATGAGTTGTCATTCGATAACAGGATCACATCATTAGGAGAATGATGTGATGGACAAGACCCATCCGTTAGCTTAGCATAATGATCATTCAGTTTTATTGCTATTGCTTTCTTCATGTCAAATACATATTCCTTCGACTATGAGATTATGCAACTCCCGGATATCGGAGGAATGCCTTGTGTGCTATAAAACGTCACAACGTAACTAGGTGATTATAAAGATGCTCTACAGGTATCTCCGAAGGTATTTGTTGAGTTGGCATAGATCGAGATTAGGATTTGTCACTCCGAGTATCGGAGAGGTATCTTTGGGCCCTCTCGGTAATACACATCATAAGCTTGTAAGCAAACGACTAAGGAGTTAGTCACGAGGTGATGTATTATGGAACAAGTAAAGAGACTTTCCGGTAACGAGATTGAACTAGGTATGAAGATACCGACGATCGAATCTCGGGCAAGTAACATACCGATGGACAAAGGGAATTACGTATGTTGTCATAACGGTTCGACCGATAAAGATCTTCGTAGAATATGTAGGAGCCAATATGGGCATCCAGGTTCCACTATTGGTTATTGACCGGAGAAGTGTCTCGGTCATGTCTACATAGTTCTCGAACCCGTAGGGTCCGCACGCTTAACGTTCGATGACGATATAGTATTATATGAGTTATTTGATTTGGTGATCGAATGTTGTTCGGAGTCTCGGATGAGACCACGGACATGAAGAGGAGTCTCAAAATGGTCGAGAGGTAAAGATTGATATATAGGACGATGGTATTCGGACACAGGAAGTGTTTCGGGGGTCACCGGGTACTTATCGGGTCACCGGAAGGGGTTCCGAGCACCCGTGGCAAAAGATATGGGCCTTATGGGCCAAGAGGGGAAACGCACCAGCCACAAGGGGCTGGTGCGCCCCCATATGGGCCGGCCTAGGAGAAGGAAAGAGGGGAAGGGAAAGGAAAGAGTGGAATAGGATTCCCCCTTCCTTCCCTCTCCCCCCCCCCCTCTTTCCTTCCCCGCGGATAAATATGGAAGGGGGGCGCCACTTGGGAGGACCCCAAGTAGGATTCGGCCTACTTGGGGAGCCTCCTTGCAGCCTCCCCTCTCCCTCCCACCTATATATATGAGGAGGGGGGTGCCTAGCACAGACCAGACAATTGCCTAGCCGTGTGCGGCGCCCCCCTCCACCGTTTACACCCCCGGTCATATTTTCGTAGTGCTTAGGCGAAGCCCTGCGGAGATCACTTCACCATCACCGTCACCACGCCATCGTGCTAACGGAACTCATCTACTACCTCGACGTATTGCTGGATCAAGAAGGCGAGGGACGTCACCGAGCTGAATGTGTGCAGAACGCGGAGGTGCCGTGCGTTCGGTACTTGATCGGTTGTGTCGGTACAACAAACCCTGGGTCTGTTGCCCAGACTATGCACAGGCACGGGGACGAGATTGAAGCACCAACCCAAGTCAGAATACAAGGGACTAAGAGGTTCAAAGGACTAACATACAGATCAGAGGGACCAAGATCAAGCCAAAGAAGCAAGACACCATCAGGAGAAGGGCCTCCTTTGCCGGGCAGGCGAGCTCGGCAAGGGGCGAGGCCACCCCCGGAAGACGACGTCCAAGACGTCCCGGCAGGGCCTGCCGGGGCACACGGAGGCAAAACCACCTCACCAACTACTCCACCACGACCCACGTCGTCAATCAGTGCGGTGTCGAACCGCGGAGTGACTAAGTGGCAGCCATTCACCAAATTGCAGCCTCTCCCTACAGGAAACACCTGCAGATGACACCCGTCCTACGATGTGTCAAGCGAGCAGGCGTGGAACTGGCGAGATAGCCCGGCAAGCCTTGCCGGGCAACCAACGATGTGACATTGAGCAGTGCATTTAATGCGCCCTGTCAGCCCGCAGAGTTAGGTATGATAGCACTGTTTGCTATCTTATCAGTGCATAATGACTGTTTTGCCATTGTGGTGACCCCTTAATCTATAAAAGGAGGCCCATGGCAACCGTAGAGAGGGTTAGAAGGTTGGGTAACTCAGACCCCCATACGCGCGTAGCCACTGCCACCCTGAGGCAACCCTTGCCGGGTAAGTGTACTACGCTCCACCACCACCTTTCCACCATCAATCCACCAAAGCAGGAGTAGGGTTTTACGCCTCACGGCGGCCCGAACCTTGGTAAAAATGCCTGTGTGATCTCTGCCGTGCTGCCACACGCTCGTCTGCTCTTTGGGCAACGCAACGCCCCCCTGCTGAACCAGCAAGGGGCCTCCTGGTCCCATAGGTGGCCGTGGTTTCCCGCGACATCTTTGGCGCGCCAGGTAGGGTGACCGCTTGCGCGAACCTGAAGGCGTGTGTAGCGCGTCACCTTCATCACCATCAGCATCATCGACGACACCATCGACCATGGCGCCCAAGAAGAAACCCGGTTCTTCGGCTCATCCTTCCACCTCGAAGGCTCCGCCGCCCGCGGCCCCTAACGCTGCGGGGGGTGGGGAGACATGCGAGGACGCGGACGCTGCTGGGGATGTGGTCGGAGCAGGCAGCGCCGTCACCACTTCCCCCGCGGCCGACGCAGGAGTAGGAGACATCGGAGGAGAGCAACATCAGCAACATCCCGAAAGCCATGCTCCACAAGGTCTGAGTGAAGGGGTTACTCCATCTGCGCCCCTTCCGCCCGCCGACGGGCACAGCCGCAGCAACGGCGCTCGGGCCGGGGCAAATCGCCGCCCTCCGACCGCTCCCACCACGGGCGTGGTCGTGGCGCGTGCACCTCCCCCGGGACGGGTCGACCAAACCGCTGCGCCCAACGGAGCCACTGGCCCTCGAGCGCCTTCACCGCACCACCCTGCCATCCAGGTGGTCGCCCCGCAGCAGCGGGGGCGCAGTGCTGCCGCCGCTGGCACCGTCAGGAGCCGAGCGACGGTGCGATCGACTTCATCATCACCCATGCCAAGTACAGCCTCGGAGGCCATGGCGCGGGCTCAGCTGCTACTGAGGTTTCCGCCAGTGGCCGGGCAAATGGACGAATGGCGTGCCACCATCCAAAGTCTGCTCGGTTTCGCCGAAGCTGGGGGCTCACAGCGAGCTGGCCCGCCACGGCCGCCCCAAGCAACAGCAACGGCTCATGCTGCTGACCGTACAGAAGGGGCCATCCCCATGGTGCAGTCCCTGCCACGGCAGCCAGCGCGAGCGCAATAGAATCAAGACCCCGACGATGTCTCGATGGCCCCTTCTGACCCTCGAGCGCGTCCAGGCCAACGACGAGCCCCAGAGGATAGGCGGAGAGGAGACACGCGCGCCATTGTCGAGCGACGCCGTGACGACCTCTGCCTGACCGATGGGTGCGACAGCTCCGGCGTCGACGAGCCCGCGCTCGGTATTGGCGGGTGCCTACCTTTCGAGGTTGGCTGCCCTGCCTTTACCCGTGAGCTGCGGCAAGTCCGTTGACCGTCCATTCGCACGTTCAAGCCAGAGATACCTGAGAAGTACGATGGGAGGCTGAACCCGGCAGAGTTCCTGAGCATCTACACCATCGCTGTTCAGGCTGCCGGGGAAGAGATGAGAAGGTGTTTGCCAACTACTTTCCTTTGGCCCTCAAGTCCAATGTGAGGTCTTGGCTGATGCACCTGCCGGAGAACTCCATTTCGTCATGGGCAGACCTGTGCCATGAGTTCATCGGTGCCTTCACCGGTGGCCACCAAGAGCCGGGCCGACCCAGCGACTTGCAGCTTCTCCAACAAAAGGAAGGAGAGACCCTCCGTAAGTATTTACAGAGATTCAGCAAAGTTCATAGAAATATCCCAAATATCCATCCGGCAGTCGTGATAGCCGCCTTCCAGTCCAATGTGCGCAACCGCCGGATTCGTTCCAAAATGAACGTATGGTTGCCCAAGACTGTGAAGGAGCTCTACACGTTGGTGGATAAGTGTGCTCGGATGAAGGAGGGAAGAAAGTTGCCCGGAGAGGAAGATTGCACCAATATTGATTCAGAGGATGAGGATGAATCAACCAGTCAGAAGAAGAGCAAGAAGTGCAGTAAGAAGCGAAGGGATAAGGCAGTAATGACTGTTGAAGGATCGGGTACGCCTAGTACCGGCAGGAAGGCCAAAGCTGAGGCCCCCGGCAAGGAATCTGCCGTGGGCGCTGACTGCCGGGAAGCCGCTGCTGCCGAGAAAGCCGGGAAAGGTGATGGGCCGTACTGCAAGATTCATCGGACCAAGGGCCACGACCTTCAAGAATGTTATCAGGTTGGGCAGCTTGTCAAAAGACAGAAAGCAGGGTATGAGAAGCGTGATAAGGAAAAGGGTCAGAATGTTGCTGGCGGCAAGGGCCGAGGTGGTGAAGTAAATCGCCCCGGCAAACCTTTTTGGAACCAAGGAAAACCCGCCAGAGGTCGAGAGAAGGAAGCCTGTGGTGATGAGAGTGATGGAGGGGATGAAGAGGAAACTAGTGAGCAAGAGTTTTAGAAGGCCATCGATGCCCTGTGCATTGACAAGGGTGCATCTCTGCACACCTCTCACCACCAACTCAAGCGGTGGGCGCGAGAAGTCAATGCCGTGGAGCCAGCGACCGAGGCCCGGAAGCCACTCAAGTGGTCCCGTACGCCCATCATCTTTGACGAGGAGGATCATCCTAGCCGTACCACTGCGGTAGGGTTTTTGCCATTGTTGGTCTCCCCAACAATCCGCAACCTCAAGGTCACAAAGATGTTGGTGGACGGCGGGGCCGGGTTGAATCTGATTTCCCCAGTAGTTATCAGCAAGCTTCAGATAGCAGAGGAAGAGCTGGAGGTTACCGGCACGTCTCAAGGAGTTAATCTCGGCAGGAGCCGTCCTAAGGGAAAGATCACGTTGCCGGTAACGTTTGGGGGAGAACTGAACTACCGGACTGAGAGGATTGTGTTTGATGTGGTTGACCTCCCTCTGCCATACAATGGGATTCTTGGACGCCCGGCCCTGGCTAAGTTCATGGCAGCATCTCACTACACCTACAACACCTTGAAGATGCCTGGGCCACTGGGAGTCATCACCATCCCATCAGATGAGAAGGATGCAATCATTTGTGTGGACAAGATGTACCGGGATGTGGTCGCAGCAGAGGCCACGGCAACGGCAGCTCCCGCTAAGGAAAGCAAAGGAAAGAAGAGGGATTGCAGGGACTCCGGCAAAAAGTCCGGGAAGCGTGCCCCCACCGAGTGCACGACACCCGTTGACGACGTGCCGGAGTGTTCCAATGGCAAGAGATCCAAGGTCGCTGCACCCCAAGTGAAGAAGGTCCCGGCAGGGCTGGCTGGCGTTGATGGTACTTTCACTATCAGCGCCACCCTCGATGACAAATAGGAAAGCGCGCTCGTTGCCTTCCTGCGGGCGAATATCAATGTGTTTGCCTGGCAACCATCTGATATCCCCGGTGTTCCCAGGGAGGTAATCGAGCACCACCTTGTTGTCTGCCCACATGCCTGACCTGTCAAGCAGAAAGTCCGAAAATAGGCCTTGGAGAGGCAACAGTTCATTGCAGAAGAGATCAAGAGACTAGTGGCAGCTGGATTGGTCAGAGGAGTACTGCATCCCACGTGGTTAGCAAACCCAGTGGTAGTCCGGAAGGCTAACGGGAAGTGGAGGCTTTGCATAGATTTCACAGATCTCAACAAGGCTTGCCCGAAGGACCCGTTTCCCTTGCCGTGTATCGATCAGATTGTGGATTCCACTTCAGGTTGTGATTTGCTCTCCTTTCTGGATGCGTATTCTGGGTATCACCAGATCTTCATGTCCAAGGAAGATGAAGAGAAGACGTCGTTCATCACTCCATGTGGTACGTACTATTTTGTCCGCATGCCATTCGGATTAAAGAGTGCCGGGTCCACTTTTGCAAGGGCAGTCTAGATTGGTTTTGAGCCACAGTTGCACAGAAATATAGAAGCCTATATGGATGATATTGTGGTCAAGACCAAAGATAGGGCCACCCTTATTCAAGATTTGGAGGAGACGTTTGCTAATCTGCGCAAAATCAATTTGAAGCTCAACCCGGAGAAGTGTGTATTTGGTGTTCCCTCTGGCAAGTTGCTTGGGTTCTTTGTATCCCATCGGGGGATCGAAGCCAATCCCGACAAGATCAAGGCTATCGAGCAGATCCAAGCACCAAGGACAGTTAAGGATATGAGGCATCTGACAGGATGCGTTGCCGCGCTAAGCAGATTCATCTCCAAGTCTGCCGAGCGCGCCCTGCCGTTCTTCAAAATTTTGAAGAAGACAGGACCCATGAAGTGGACCCCGGAAGCAGATGCAGCTTTGCAAGAGTTGAAGGCCTACTTGTCCTCCATGCCTACCTTGGTCGCTCCCAAACCCCAGGAGCCGTTGCTGCTGTACTTAGCGGCAACCAACCAAGTAGTCAGTGCAGCTTTGGTAGCGCAGCGAGAAGTGGATGAGGCAGAGAGTGAGCAGAGACCGGCAGAGTCAGAGAAAGATCAGGACAACAATGAGCATGGCAACAAGAGCAACCCCAAGGACACAGCAAGGAAGAAAGTGGTGCAGCGCCCAGTGTACTTCGTCAGCTCCTTATTACAGGGGGCTAGATCGAGATACTCTGGCGTGCAAAAGTTGATTTTTGGTCTCATCATGGCCTCAAGGAAACTGCGCCACTACTTCCAAGCCCATGAGATCACGGTTGTCACTCGTTTCCCATTGCAACGGATACTCCGAAACCCTGAGGCTACTGGCAGAATAGTGGAGTGGGCTTTGGAGTTATCCAGTTATGGTTTGGAGTTTGAAAGCATGTCAACTATTCAGAGCAGGGCATTGGCAGAGTTTATTGCAGAATGGACGCCAACCCCTGATGTGGAAATGACGGAGACAGCTATCCCCGACAAGGAATCGCCCCAATAATGGATTATGTATTTTGATGGTGCTTTTTCCCTACAAGGTGCAGGAGCTGGCGTGCTTCTTGTTGCCCCCTCCAGGGAGCACTTGAGGTACGTCGTCCAAATGCATTTTGCCCGGGAAGAAGCAACCAACAACACAGCAGAATATGAAGGGCTCCTTGCCGGGCTCAGGATTGCAGCTGAATTGGGAATTAAGAAGCTGATCATTCGAGGAGATTCACAGCTTGTGGTGAGACAAGTTAACAAGGATTACCAAAGTCCATTGATGGAGGCATACGTTGAGGAAGTGAGGAGATTGGAGGAGCACTTTGACGGATTGCAAACAAAGCACATACCCCGTGCGGAAAATAGCATAGCTGATCATCTGTCAAAGTGTGCTGCGCAGAAGCTCCCTGTGGAACCAGGGACTTTTGTTCTCCATCTCACTCAGCCCTCCGTATCCCCAGCAGCAATGGCCCGGAAAAGGAGAAAGTTGGACTGCGGTAAGCCTCTCCCGGTAGAGCCGTCCGCTCCTGGCAGAGACCCTGCCGGAAACAACTCCTCGCAATCTGCCGGACCACACCCTCCAGCCGGGCCCATGGACCCCGCAAACGAGGCATGTGCTTCCGCAGCAGAGGAGGTGCCGCTAGTCCTCGTTGCCGAGCCCCAGGCTCCAACTTGGGCAAGGCACATTGTCCACTTCCTCCAAACCGGAGAGCTTCCCGGCAACCAAGACGAAGCTGAAAAAGTAGCCCGGAGGGCCAGTATGTATCAGTTTGTCGATGACACTCTGTATAGAAGGAGGCCCAACGGTGTGAAATTAAAGTGTGTCTGCCGGGAAGAAGGAAAGGAACTGCTGGCTGAGATACACAAAGGCATGTGCGGCTCCCACATTGGATCAAGGGCACTAGTTGGGAAAGCATTCCGGCAAGGATTCTATTGGCCAACAGCCCTCCAAGATGCAGTTGAGCTAGTCACCAAATGTGAAGCCTGCCAGTTCCGTTCCAAGAAAACCCACCTGCCTGCCCAAGCTCTTCAAACAATCCCTCTATCATGGCCATTTTCGGTCTGGGGGCTCGATATCCTCGGCCCCTTCCCCCGAGCAATCGGGGGCTTTGAATTCTTGTTCGTTGCTATCGACAAGTTTACAAAGTGGCCGGAAGTGACTGCCGTGAGAAAGGTGACTGCTCAGTCAGCTATCAAGTTCTTGAAAGAATTGGTGTGCCGTGAGCAAGGATAATTACCGACAACGGCACCCAGTTCACGAGCCGCGCCTTCATGCAATATGTTCATGCCCTCGGATGCAAGTTCTCATTTGCCTCTGTGGCACACCCCCGGAGCAATGGGCAAGCTGAGAGGGCGAACGCTGAAGTGCTACGTGGACTCAAGACGAGAACCTTTGATACGCTGCAGAAGCACGGTAGGCGGTGGATCGAGGAGCTGCCGGTAGTTCTCTGGTCCCTTAGAACGACACCAAACCGAGCTACCGGGCAGACTCCCTTCTCCCTGGTCTACGGGGCAGAAGCAGTTATCCCCACGGAACTCATTTACGGGTCGCCTCGAGTGCTTGCCTACGATGAAGTAGCGCAAGATCAGCACCGGCATGACGACGCTGTGCTACTCGAGGAGAACCGGCTGCTACGCGTGCTGCACGCTATCAGCAAGCCCTGCGTTGCTATCATAGCCGCAGGGTTCACGCCCGATGTTTTGAGAAAGGTGACCTTGTCCTTAGGTGCGTTCAATCCGCCAAGGGTACAAACAAGTTGTCACCGAAGTGGGAAGGCCCTTACCAGGTAGTACGAGTCACCAGACCTGGCGCAGTTCGTCTGGAGACCGGAGATGGCATTTAGTTGCAAAACTCATGGAATATTGAGCATCTCCGCAAGTTCTACCCGTAAGGCGCGGCTGTCGGGCCCTGCCTGGCAGCCACCCTTTTGTACAGGCTTTGCCTCAGCTGCATGTAACCCCTTGTACAAAGCCAGGGCAATGACCCTGTGCAAGAGAAAATAAAGAAGCGCTGTGGGGGGCCCCTGACCAAGATTGCATGCATGCATAAGCATTTCATGAGCATTTGCATATGCATATAGATAGGATCGCATCCTGCATTCATTCTCATTCGCATGAAGCTGCAGGTTCCTGCCGTGAACTTGGCTTTGACGAGGAGTTGAGAAGATTGCCCGGCACTGTGATCCCCGGCAAGCCAAACAGATAAGTTCTACCTCCTGTCCATTAGTGTTCTGTAAGTTATAACTTGTGCATAAGAAAACCTCGCCACTCTTTTGAGACTTAGGTGCTCCCATCCCTGACTTGAACGTTGCTTCGGACAGGATGGTCGTAGTGGCCTTTGGTAAAAAGAAGTTGGCGGGGGGCTGGCCCCTTTGCCTGTTGCCCGGTAGACACAGCTCTCCGGCAGACAGAAAAGGTGCCGGCAGGATAGCCTGCTGGGGAAAACTCGTTTATTTACACTAAAGAGGCATCTCGCCTCTGCATGGACATACACATGCACGGGTTCCCGGCAAGGTTCATCTTTTTCATTAGTATGCTGATACAAGTACAAGCATTACAGAAAACAAACATGGACTCGAGAGATTACATTATTTGAATTAAAATTTGGCAAGTGCCTGCAGATTTAAGATTGAAAAAAGATAAGAGCCCCGTAATGCCTTTGCCCCTGTCCGTCTCCTACAGGAAGAGTTCGAGATGGAGCCCGGGGCACGGCCCCAGGCTCTTTTTCCTAACATAACCAGCAGAGGCGGACAGCGGAAGCGAAGAAGAATGCGAGGGTGGATGACTCCGCCCTCCTCCACCCCTCCTTTTATAGGCGGATCAGGGAGGGGAGCCGCTCCCTCAACGGGCGGCCACCGTCCTCCTCCACCAACTCAAGACGACCGGGCCCTCGCCTTGACGCTCTCCCATGCCACGCGCCTCCGTTACCTACCCTGCGCGATGCATGCAGCATACGTGGCTAAGGATAAAGGCGTGGTGGGAAGAGTGAATTGGCAGTTTCTCCCCCGTGCGTTAAAGTCATTCACGGGCCATCACTGGAGCGGCCCCACCACCATTGGCCTTACACGACACGCGGAGAAACCGGAAAATGGCCCTGAATCAAGGCTAATGAAGAAGCAAAGAAGACCTCAAGAGACTAGCCTCTTCAGCGACCCCGCCTATGCACTTATTAGGCCCTACCCCGACGACGCTCGACAGCGCGTTCGGGGCAGGCCCGGGGGCTTTTGTCGGTACAACAAACCCTGGGTCTGTTGCCCAGACTGTGCACAGGCACGGGGATGAGATTGAAGCACCAACCCAGGTCAGAATACAAGGGACTAAGAGGTTCAAAGGACTAACATACAGATCAGAGGGACCAAGATCAAGCCAAAGAAGCAAGACACCATCAGGAGAAGGGCCTCCTTTGCCGGGCAGGCGAGCTCGGCAAGGGGCGAGGCCACCCCCGGAAGACGACGTCCAAGACGTCCCGGCAGGGCCTGCCGGGGCACACGGAGGCAAAACCACCTCACCAACTACTCCACCACCACCCACGTCGTCAATCAGTGCGGTGTCGAACCGCGGAGTGACTAAGTGGCAGCCATTCACCACATGGTAGCCTCTCCCTACAGGAAACACCTACAGATGACACCCGTCCTGCGACGTGTCAAGCGAGCAGGCGTGGAGCTGGCGAGATAGCCCGGCAAGCCTTGTCGGGCAACCAACGATGTGACGTTGAGCGGTACATTTAATGCGCCCTGTCAGCCCGCAGAGTTAGGTATGATAGCACTGTTTGCTATCTTATCAGTGCATAATGACTGTTTTGCCATTGTAGTGACCCCTTAATCTATAAAAGGAGGCCCATGGCAACCGTAGAGAGGGTTAGAAGGTTGGGTAACTCAGACCCCCATACGCGCGTAGCCACTGCCGCCCTGAGGCAACCCTTGCAGGGCAAGTGTACTACGCTCCACCACCACCTTGAAGGAAATATGCCCTAGAGGCAATAATAAAGTTATTATTTATTTCCTTATTTCATGATAAATGTTTATTATTCATGCTAGAATTGTATTAACCGGAAACATAATACATGTGTGAATACATAGACAAACAGAGTGTCACTAGTATGCCTCTACTTGACTAGCTCGTTGATCAAAGATGGTTATGTTTCCTAACCATAGACATGAGTTGTCATTTGATAAACGGGATCACATCATTAGGAGAATGATGTGATTGACTTGACCCATTCCGTTAGCTTAGCACTTGATCGTTTAGTACGTTGCTATTGCTTTTTTCATGACTTATACATGTTCCTATGACTATGAGATTATGCAACTCCCGTTTACCGGAGGAACACTTTGTGTGCTACCAAACGTCACAACGTAACTGGGTGATTATAAAGGTGCTCTACAGGTGTCTCCGAAGGTACTTGTTGAGTTGGCGTATTTCGAGATTAGGATTTGTCACTCCGATTGTCGGAGAGGTATCTCTAGGCCCACTCGGTAATGCACATCACTATAAGCCTTGCAAGCATTATAACTAATGAGTTAGTTGCGGGATGATGTATTACGGAACGAGTAAAGAGACTTGCCGGTAACGAGATTGAGCTAGGTATTGAGATACCGACGATCGAATCTCGGGCAAGTAACATACCGATGACAAAGGGAACAACGTATGTTGTTATGCGGTTTGACCGATAAAGATCTTCGTAGAATATGTGGGAGCCAATATGAGCATCCAGGTTCCGCTATTGGTTATTGACCAGAGACGTGTCTCGGTCATGTCTACATAGTTCTCGAACCCGTAGGGTCCGCACGCTTAAAGTTCTGTGACGATCGGTATTATCAGTTTATGTGATTTGATGACCGAAGTTTGTTCGGAGTCCCGGATGAGATCGGGGACATGACGAGGAGTCTCGAAATGGTCGAGAGGTAAAGATCGATATATTGGAAGGCTATATTCGGACATCGGAAAGGTTCCGAGTGATTCGGGTATTTTTTGGAGTACCGGAGAGTTACGGGAATTCGTATTGGGCCTTAATGGGCCATACGGGAAAGGAGAGAAAGGCCTCAAGGGTGGCTGTGCCCCTTCCCCATGGACTGGTCCAAATTGGACCAGGGAAAGGGGGCGCCCCCTTCCTTCCTTCTCCTTCTCCCTTCGCCTTTTCCTATTCCATGTGGGAGGTGGAATCCTACTAGGACTATGGAGTCCTAGTAGGACTCCACACTTTGGGCGCACCCTATGAGGGCCGGCCTCCTCCTCCCTCCATCCTTTATATACGTGGCCAGGGGGCACCCCATAGAGACACAACAATTGATCATTGATCTCTTAGCCGTGTGCGGTGCCCCCCTCCACCATAATCCACCTCGATCATATCGTAGCGGTGCTTAGGCGAAGCCATGCGTCGGTAGCATCATCATCACCGTGACCACGCCGTCGTGCTGACGAAACTCTCCTGTGAAGCTTTGCTGGATCGGAGCTCGCGGGACATCATCGAGTTGAACATGTGCTGAACTCGGAGGTGCCGTGCGTTCGGTACTTGGATCGGTCAGATCGTGAAGACGTACGACTACATCAACCGCGTTGTGCTAACGCTTCCGCTTTCGGTCTACGAGGGTACGTGGACACACTTTCCCCTCTCGTTGCTATGCATCACCATGATCCTGTGTGTGCGTAGGAATTTTTTTGAAATTACTACGTTTCCCAACAGTGGTATCCGAGCCTGGTTTTATGCGTAGATGTTATATGCACGAGTAGAACACAAGTGAGTTGTGGGCGATACAAGTCATACTGCTTACCGGCATGTCACACTTTGGTTCGGCGGTATTGTTGGATGAAGCAGCCCGGACCGACATTACGCGTACACTTACGCGAGACTGGTTTTACCGCCGTGCTTTGCACACAGGTGACTAGCGGGTGTCAGTTTCTCCAACTTTAGTTGAATCGAGTGTGGCTACGCCCGGTCCTTGTGAAGGTTAAAACAGCACTAACTTGACGAACTATCGTTGTGGTTTTGATGCGTAGGTAAGAACGGTTCTTGCTCAGCCCGTAGCAGCCACGTAAAACTTGCAACAACAAAGTAGAGGACGTCTAACTTGTTTTTGCAGGGCATGTTGTGATGTGATATGGTCAAGACATGATGCTATATTTTATTGTATGAGATGATCATATTTTGTAACTAAGTTATCGGCAACTGGCAGGAGCCATATGGTTGTCGCTTTATTTTATGCAATGCAATCGCCCTGTAATTGCTTTACTTTATCACTAAGCGGTAGCGATAGTCGTAGAAGCAATAGTTGGCGAGACGACAATGATGCTACGATGAAGATCAAGGTGTCACGCCAGTAACGATGGTGATCATGACGGTGCTTCGGAGATGGAGATCACAAGCACAAGATGATGATGGCCATATCATATCACTTATATTGATTGCATGTGATGTTTATCCTTTATGCATCTTATTTTGCTTTGTTTGACGGTAGCATTATAAGATAATCTCTCACTAAATTTCAAGGTAAAAGTGTTCTCCCTGAGTATGCACCGTTGCCAAAGTCCGTCGTGCCGAGACACCACGTGATGATCGGGTGTGATAAGCTCAACGTTCATCTACAACGGGTGCAAGCCAGTTTTACACACGCAGAATACTCGGGTTAAACTTGACGAGCCTAGCATATGCAGATATGGCCTCGGAACACTGAGACCGAAAGGTCGAGCGTGAATCATATAGTAGATATGATCAACATAGTGATGTTCACCATTGAAAACTACTCCATTTCACGTGATGATCGGTTATGGTTTAGTTGATTTGGATCACGTGATCACTTAGATGATTAGAGAGATGTCTATCTAAGTGGGAGTTCTTGAGTAATATGATTAATTGAACTTAAAATTATCATGAACTTAGTACCTGATAGTATTTTGCATGTCTATGTTGTTGTAGATCAATGGCCCGTGCTACTGTTCCTTTGAATTTTGATATGTTCCTAGAGAAAACTAAGTTGAAAGATGATAGTAGCAATGATGCGGACTAGTTCCGTGATCTAAGGATTATCCTCATTGCTGCACAGAAGAATTATGTCCTTGATGCACCGCTAGGTGACAGACCTATTGCAGGAGCAGATGCAAATGTTATGAACGTTTAGCAAGCTCGATATGATGACTACTTGATAGTTTAGTGCGCCATGATTTACGGCTTAGAATCGGGACTTCAGAAACGTTTTGAACGCCACGGAGCATATGAGATGTTCCAAGAGCTGAAATCGGTATTTTAGACTCATGCCCGTGTCGAGAGGTATGAGACCTCTGACAAATACTTTGCCTACAAGATGGAGGAGAATAGCTCAACCAGTGAGCATGTGCTCAGAATGTCTGAGTACTACAGTTGCTTGAATCAAGTGGGAGTTAATCTTCCAGATAAGATAGTAATTGACAGAATTCTCTAGTCACTATCACCAAGTTACTAGAACTTTGTGATGAACTATAATATGCAAGGGATGACAAAAACGATTCCCGAGCTCTTCGTGATGCTGAAATCAACGAAGGTAGAAATCAAGAAAGAGCATCAAGTGTTGATGGTTAACAAGACCACTAGTTTCAAGAAAAAGGGCAAAGGGAAGAAGGGGAACTTCAAGAAGAATAGCAAGCAAGTTGCTACTCCTGGGAAGAAGCCCATGTCTGGACCTAAGCCTGAAACTGAGTGCTTCTACTGCAAAGGGACTGGTCACTGGAAGTGGAACTGCCCCAAGTATTTGGCGGATAAGAAGGATGGCAAAGTGAACAAAGGTATATTTGATATACATGTTATTGATGTGTATTTTACTAGTGTTCATAGTAGCCCCTGGGTATTTGATACCGGTTCAGTTGCTAAGATTAGTAACTCGAAACAGGTGTTGCAAAATGAACAGAGACTAGCTGAGGACGAGGTGACGATGTGTGTTGGAAGAGATTCCAAGGTTGATAAGATCACCATCGCACACTCCCTCTATTTTCGGGATTAGTGTTGAACCTAAATAAATGTTATTTGGTGTTTGCATTGAGCATGAATATGATTGGATCATGTTTATTGCAAAATAAATGTTATTTGGTGTTTGCGTTGAGCATGAATATGATTGGATCATGTTTATTGCAATACGGTTATTCATTTAAGTCAGAGAATAATTGTTGTTCAGTTTACATGAATAAAAACCTTCTATGGTCATACACCCAATGTAAATGGTTTATTGAATCTCGATCGTAGTGATACACATATTCATAATATTGAAGCCAAAAGATGCAAAGTTAGTAATGATAGTGCAACTTATTTGTGGCACTGCCGTTTAGGTCATATTGGTGTAAAGCGCATGAAGAAACTCCATACTGATGGACTTTTGGAATCACTTGATTATGAATCATTTGATGCTTGCGAACCATGCCTCATGGGCAAGATGACTAAAACTCCGTTCGCCGGAACAATGGAGCGAGCTACGGACTTATTGGAAATAATACACACCGATGTATGCGGTCCGATGAGTATTGAGGCTCGCGGCGGGTATCGTTATTTTCTGACCTTCACAGATGATTTGAGCAGATATGGGTATATCTACTTAATGAAACACAAGTCCGAAACGTTTGAAAAGTCCAAAGAATTTCAGAGTGAAGTAGAAAATCATCGTAACAAGAAAATAAAGTTTCTACGATCTGATCGCGGAGGCAAATATTTGAGTTACGAGTTTGGTCTTCATTTAAAAAATGTGGAATAGTTTCGCAACTCACACCACCTGGAACACCACAGTGTAATGGTGTGTCCGAACATCGTAACCGTACTTTATTAGATATGGTGCGATCTATGATGTCTCTTACCGATTTACCACTATCGTTTTGGGGTTATGCATTAGAGACAGCTGCATTCACGTTTAATAGGGCACCATCTAAATCCGTTGAAACGACACCGTATGAACTGTGGTTTGGCAACAAACCTAAGCGTCGTTTCTTAAAGTTTGGGGCTGCGATGCTTATGTGAAAAAGCTTGAGCCTGATAAGCTCGAACCCAAATCGGAGAAGTGCGTCTTCATAGGATACCCAAAAGAAACTGTTGGGTACACCTTCTATCACAGATCCGAAGGCAAGATATTTGTTGCTAAGAATGGATCCTTTCTAGAGAAGGAGTTTCTCTCGAAAGAAGTGAGTGGGAGGAAAGTAGAACTTGATGAGGTAGTGGTACCTTCTCTTGAATTGGAAAGTAGTTCATCACAGAAATCAGTTCCAGTGATGCCTACACCAATTAGTGAGGAAGCTAATGATGATGATCATGAAACTTCAGATCAAGTTACTACAGAACCTCGTAAGTCAACCAGAGTACATTCCGCTCCAGAGTGGTACGGTAATCCTGTTCTGGAAGTCATGTTACTAGACCATGACGAACCTACGAACTATGAGGAAGCGATGATGAGCTCAGATTCCGCGAAATGGCTTAAGGCCATGAAATCTGAGATGGGATCCATGTATGAGAACAAAGTATGGACTTTGGTTGACTTGCCCGATGATCGGCAAGCCATAGAAAATAAATGGATCTTCAAGAGGAAGACAGACGCTGATAGTAGTGTTACTATCTACAAAGCTAGACTTGTCGAAAAAGGTTGTTGACAAAGTTCAAGGAGTTGACTACGATGAAACTTTCTCACCCGTAGCGATGCTTAAGTCCGTCCGAATCATGTTAGCAATTGCCGCATTTTATGAAATCTGGCAAATGGATGTCAAAACTACATTTCTTTAATAGATTTATTAAAGAAGAGTTGTATATGATGCAACCAGAAGGTTTTGTCAATCCTAAAGGTGCTAACAAAGTGTGCAAGCTCCAGCGATCCATCTATGGACTGGTGCAAGCATCTCGGAGTTGGAATATATGCTTTGATAAGGTGATCAAAGCATATGGTTTTATACATACTTATGGTGAAGCCTGTATTTACAAGAAAGTGAGTGGGAGCTCTGTAGCATTTCTGATATTATATGTGGATGACATATTGCTGATTGAAAATGATATAGAATTTCTGGATAGCATAGAAGGATATTTGAAAGGAGTTTTTCAAAGAAAGACCTCGGTGAAGCTGCTTACATATTGAGCATCAAGATCTATAGAGATAGATCAAGACGCTTGATAAGATTTTTCAATGAGTACATACCTAGTCAAAGAAGTTTTTGAAGTAGACAAAGTTTTTGAAGTAGTTCAAAATGGAACAGTCAAAGAAGGAGTTCTTGCCCGTGTTTTAAGGTGTGAAGTTGAGTGAAGACTCAAAACCCGACCACGGCAGAAAATAGAAAGAGAATGAAAAGTCATTCCCTATGCCTCAGTCATAGGTTCTATAAAGTATGCTATGCTGTGTAACAGATCTATTGTATACCCTACATTGAGTTTGGCAAGGGAGTACAATAGTGATCTAGGAGTAGATCACTGGACAGCGGTCAAAATTATCCTTAGTGGAATAAGGATATGTTTCTCGATTATGGAGGTGCCAAAAGGTTCATCGTAAAGGGTCACGTCGATACAAGTTTTGACACTGATCTAGATGACTCTAAGTCTCAATCTGGATACATATTGAAAGTGGGAGCAATTAGCTAGAGTAGCTCCGTGCGGAGCATTGTTGACATAGAAATTTGCAAAATACATACGGATCTGAATTTGGCAGACCCATTGACTAAACTTCTCTCACAAGCAAAACATGATCACACCTTAGTACTCTTAGGGTGTTAATCACATGGCGATGTGAACTAGATTATTGACTCTAGTAAACCCTTTGGGTGTTGGTCACATGACAATGTGAACTATGAATATTAATCACATGGTGATGTGAACTGTTGGTGTTAAATCACATGGCGATGTGAACTAGATTATTGACTCTAGTGCAAGTGGGAGACTGAAGGAAATATGCCCTAGAGGCAATAATAAAGTTATTATTTATTTCCTTATTTCATGATAATTTTTTATTATTTATGCTAGAATTGTATTAACCGGAAACATAATACATGTGTGAATACATAGACAAACAGAGTGTCACTAGTATGCCTCTACTTGACTAGCTCGTTGATCAAAGATGGTTATGTTTCCTAACCATAGACATGAGTTGTCATTTGATAAACGGGATCACATCATTAGGAGAATGATGTGATTGACTTGACCCATTCCGTTAGCTTAGCACTTGATCGTTTAGTACGTTGCTATTGCTTTCTTCATGACTTATACATGTTCCAATGACTATGAGATTATGCAACTCCCGTTTACCAGAGAAACACTTTGTGTGCTACCAAACATCACAACGTAACTGGGTGATTATAAAGGTGCTCTACAGGTGTCTCCGAAGGTACTTGTTGAGTTGGCGTATTTCGAGATTAGGATTTGTCACTCCGATTGTCGGAGAGGTATCTCTGGGCTCACTCGGTAATGCACATCACTATAAGCCTTGCAAGCATTATAACTAATGAGTTAGTTGCGGGATGATGTATTACGGAACGAGTAAAGAGACTTGCCGGTAACGAGATTGAGCTAGGTATTGAGATACCGATGATCGAATCTCGGGCAAGTAACATACCGATGACAAAGGGAACAACGTATGTTGTTATGCGGTTTGACCGATAAAGATCTTCGTAGAATATGTGGGAGCCAATATGAGCATCCAGGTTCCGCAATTGGTTATTGACCAGAGACGTGTCTCGGTCATGTCTACATAGTTCTCGAACCCGTAGGGTCCGCACGCTTAAAGTTCTGTGACGATCGGTATTATGAGTTTATGTGATTTGATGACCGAAGTTTGTTCGGAGTCCCGGATGAGATCGGGGACATGACGAGGAGTCTCGAAATGGTCGAGAGGTAAAGATCGATATATTGGAAGGCTATATTCAGACATCGGAAAGGTTCCGAGTGATTCGGGTATTTTTCGAAGTACCGGAGAGTTACGGGAATTCGTACTGGGCCTAAATGGGCCATACGGGAAAGAAGAGAAAGGCCTCAAGGGTGGCTGCGCCCCTTCCCCATGGACTGGTCCGAATTGGACCAGGGAAAGGGGGTGCCCCCTTCCTTCCTTCTCCTTCTCCCTTCCCCTTTTCCTATTCCATGTGGGAGGTGGAATCCTACTAGGACGAGGGAGTCCTAGTAGGACTCCACACTTTGGGCGCACCCTATGAGGGCCGGCCTCCTCCTCCCTCCATCCTTTATATACGTGGCCAGGGGGCACCCCATAGAGACACAACAATTGATCATTGATCTCTTAGCCGTGTGCGGTGCCCCCCTCCACCATAATCCACCTCGATCATATCGTAGCGGTGCTTAGGCGAAGCCCTGCGTCGGTAGCATCATCATCACCGTCACCACGCCATCGTGCTGACGAAACTCTCATGTGAAGCTTTACTGGATCGGAGCTCGCGGGACGTCATCGAGTTGAACGTGTGCTGAACTCGGAGATGCCGTGCGTTCGGTACTTGGATCGGTCGGATCGTGAAGACGTACGACTACATCAACCGCGTTGTGCTAACGCTTCCGCTTTCGGTCTATGAGGGTACGTGGACACACTCTCCCCTCTCGTTGCTATGCATCACCATGATCCTATGTGTGCGTAGGAATTTTTTTGAAATTACTACGTTTCCCAACACACCTTTCCACCATCAATCCACCAAAGTAGGAGTAGGGTTTTACGCCTCACGGCGGCCCGAACCTGGGTAAAAATGCATGTGTGATCTCTGTCGTGCTGCCACACGCTCGTCTGCTCTTTGTGCAACACGACGCCCCCCTGCCGAACCAGCAAGGGGCCTCCTGGTCCCATAGGTGGCCGTGGTTTCCCGCGACAGGTTGAAGCGCGAAGAAGTTCGACTACATCAATTGCGTTGTGAAACGCTTCCGCTTACGGTCTATGAGGGTACGTAGACACACTCTCCCCCTCGTTGCTATGCATCTCCATGGATAGATCATTGCGTGTGCGTAGAATTTTTTTTGTTTTCCATGCAATGTTTCCCAACAGTGGCATCCGAGCCAGGTCTATGCGTAGATGATATGCACGAGTAGAACACAAAGAGTTGTGGGCGGTGATAGTCATACTGCTTACCACCAACATCTTATTTTGATTCGGCGGTATTGTGGGATGAAGCGGCCCAGACCAACCTTACATGTCCACGCACATGAGACCGGTTCCACCGACAGACATGCAACTAGTTTTGCATAAAGGTGGCTGGCGGGTGTCTGTTTCTCCTACTTTAGGTGAATCGAATTTGACTGCGGTCGGTCCTCGAAGAAGGTTAAAACAGAAAACTTGACAAAACACCGTTGTGGTTTTTGTCGTCGGTAAGAATGGTTCGTGCTGGAAACCCGTAGCAGCCACGTAAAACTTGCAACAACAAAGTAGAGGACGTCTAACTTGTTTTTGTAGGGTATGTTGTGATGTGATATGGTCAAGACATGATGTGATATACATTATTGTATGAGATGATCATGTTTTGTAAGATATCTGGCAACCGACAGGAGCCTTATGGTTGTCTCTTTATTGTAAGAAATGCATACGCCATGTAATTGCTTTACTTTATCACTATGCGTTAGCGATAGTTGTAGAAGCAATAGTTGGCGAGACAACCACGACGCAACGATGGAGATCAAGGTGTCGAGCCGGTGATGATGGAGATGATGACGATGCTTTGGAGATGGAGATCAAAAGCACGAGATGATGATGGCCATATCATGTCACATATTTTGATTGCATGTGATGTTTATCTTTTATGCATCTTATTTTGCTTAGTACGGCGGTAGCATTATAAGATGATCCCTTCACTAAATTTCAAGGTAAAAGTGTTCTCCCTGAGTATGCATCGTTGCTACAGTTCGTCGTGTTGAGACACCACGTGATGATCGGGTGTGATAGACTCTACGTTCACATACAACGGGTGTAAGACAGTTTTGCACATGCAGAATACTTGGGTTAAACTTGACGAGCCTAGCATGTACAGACATGGCCTCGGAACACTGGAGACCGAAAGGTCGAACGTGAATCATATAGTAGATATGATCAACATAGAGATGTTCACCATTGATGACTACCCCATCTCACGTGATGATCGGACATGGGTTAGTTGATTTGGATCATGTATCACTTAGATGACTTGAGGGATGTCTATTTAAGTGGGAGTTCTTAAGTAATTTGATTAATTGAACTTAATTTATCATGAACTTAGTCCTGATAGTATTTGCATATCTATGTTGTAGATCAATGGCCCGTGCTACCGTTTCCCTGAATTTTAATGCGTTCCTAGAGAAAGCTAAGTTGAAAGATAATGGTAGCAACTACACGGACTGGGTCCGTAACTTGAGGATTATCCTGATTGCTGCACAGAAGAATTATGTCCTTGATGCATCGCTAGGTGAAAGGCCTGCTGATACGTCTCCAACGTATCTATAATTTTTGATTGTTCCATGCTATTATATTATCTGTTTTGGATGTTTTATATGCATTAATATACTATTTTATATCACCAGTCAAAAAATATGCTATTTTATATGATTTTTGGGACTAACCTATTAACCTAGAGCCCAGTGCCAGTTCCTGTTTTTTTCCTTGTTTTAGAATTTCGCAGAAAAGGAATACCAAACGGAGTCCAAACGGAATGAAACTTTTCGCGATGATTTTTCTTGGACCAGAAGACATCCAGAGGACTTGGAGTGCACGTCAGGAAATCCACGAGGCGGCCACAAGGTTGGAGGGCGTGCCCAGGGGGGTAGGGCGCGCCCCCCACCCTTGTGGGCCCCTCGTGACTCCACCGACCTATTTCTTCAGCCTATATATTCTCAAATACCCCAAAACCTACCAGGGGAGCCACGAAACCACTTTTCCGCCGCCGCAACCTTCTATACCCGTGAGATCCCATCTTGGGGCCTTTTCCGGCATCCTGCCGGAGGGGGATTCGATCACGGAGGGCTTCTACATCAACACCATTGCCTCTCCGATGAAGCGTGAGTAGTTTACCACAGACCTACGGGTCCATAGCTAGTAGCTAGATGGCTTTTTCTCTCTCTTTGATTCTCAATACAAAGTTCTTCTCGATGTTCTTGGAGATCTATTAGATGTAATACTCTTTTGCGGTGTGTTTGCCGAGATCCGATGAATTGTGGATTTATGATCAGCTTATCTATGAATATTATTTGAATCTCCTCTGAATTCTTTTATGCATGATTTGATATCTTTGCAAGTCTCTTCAAACTATCGATTTGGTTTGGCCAACTAGATTGGTTTTTCTTGCAATGGGAGAAGTGCTTAGCTTTGGGTTCAATCTTGCGGTGTCCTTTCCCAGTGACAGCAGGGGCAGCAAGGCACGTATTGTATTGTTGCCATCGAGGATAAAAAGATGGGGTTTTCATCATATTGCTTGAGTTAATTTCTCTACATCATGTCATCTTTCTTAATGTGTTACTCTGTTCTTCATGAACTTAATACTCTAGATGCAGGCAGGAGTCGGTCGATGTGTGGAGTAATAGTAGTAGATGCAGAATCGTTTCAGTCTACTTGACACAGACGTGATGCCTATATTCATGATCATTGCCTTAGATATCGTCATAACTTTGTGCTTTTCTATCAATTGCTCGGCAGTAATTTGTTCACCCACCGTAATAATTTCTATCTTGAGAGAAGCATCTAGTGAAACCTATGCCCCCGGGTCTACTTTCCATCATATAAGTTTCCGATCTACAATTTTAATTTCCTATTTACTTTCTTTGCAATCTTTTACTTTCCGTTCCATAAACCAAAAATACCAAAAATATTACTTTACCATTTATCCATCTCTATCAGATCTCACTTTACAAATAACCGTGAAGGGATTGACAACCCCTTTATCGCGTTGGGTGCAAGTTGGTGTTTGTTTGTGCAGGTATTCGGTGGCTTGCGTGTTGTCTCCTACTGGATTGATACCTTGGTTCTCAAAACTGAGGGAAATACTTACTCTACTTTGCTGCATCACCCTTTCCTCTTCAAGGGAAAAACCAACGCAAGATCAAGAGGTAGCAGGAAGAATTTCTGGCGCCGTTGCCGGGGAGATCTACACCAAGTCAAGACATACCAAGTACCCGTCATAAACTCTCATCTCTTGCATTATATTATTCGCCATTTGCCTCTTGTTTTCCTCTCCCCCACTTCTAAAACGATTTTTGAAAAGTTTGCCTTTTCTTCGCCTCTCTCTTTGCCTTTTCTTCGTCCTTCTTCTGTTCGATCTTTTGTTTGCTTGTGTTACCATGTGCCTTCTTTTTGCTTGCATCTTCGCCTGCTAAAAGTTTATGGATCCTCATCCACTTGCTAATATTTTTAAGAGATCCAATTATGATGAACCTATTGCTAGTGAGTTGAGTGCACTAGATTATCTTTATGAGGTTTTGCTTGAAATTCGTGAATCTGAAAATTGTGATGAAGTGTTGAAAGAAGAAAATTATAAAGTGATTCATGATAGCTCCTTGAATAAAAAGCATGATTGCAATGGTTCTACTATAAATTCTATTAATGTTAGTTGTGCTAATGATATGCAAAACCCTAAGCTTGGGGACGCTAGTTTTGCTGCGTCTACTACTTGTTGCAATGATCATGATTGGGGTGATTCTTCTTATGATCTTGAAATTTTATTTAAGCCCCATGATGAATATGAGATTGATAATAATGTTTGCAATAATATTGAAAGTGGGTTTGGAAGAGTGTCAACTTTAGATCCCACATATTTGGAGAATATTCAATCTTATGAAATTTTTGATAAAAGTGGGTTTGGAGAGGTCATGACTTTAGTTAATGTTAATCCCACTATTTTGGAAGAGTGTCAACTTCGCATGCATGTGGATCGTGTTGAGAATATGTTATGTGATAGCTATATTGTTGAATTTTCTTATGATCCTACATGTAATTATTATGAGAGAGGAAAATATGGTTGTGGAAATCTTCATGTTACTAAATTAGATCTCGTTATGTTGAGATTGCTATTGTTTCTTTCTTCTTCTTTGCATATGCTAGTTTTTGCTTGTCTTGATAATTTGTTTGCCTATAAGATGCCTATGCATAGGAAGTATGTTAGACTTAGATGTGTTTTTCACATGCTTTATGATGCTCTCTTTGTGCTTCAATTCTTGTCTTTCATGTGAGCATCATCAAAATTATCAATGCCTAGCTAAAAGGCTTTAAAGAAAAGCGCTTGTTGGGAGACAACCCAATATTTTCCCTTGCTGTTTTCCAATAAATAATTCATCTAGCCTCTGGTTATATGTGGTGTTGTGTTTTAATTAGTGTTTGTGCCAAGTAAGACCTTTGGGGTGGCTTATGGTGATAGTTGATTTGATCTTGCTGAAAAACAGAAACTTTTGCATCCAGTCTTAGAATTTTAATAATTCACTGGATCGTTTAAAAACCATGAATTGTTTATAAGAGATTGATATACAAATTGAATATGTTTTCCTAATTTTTCAGTATTTTTGGAGTTACAGAAGTATTAGAACAATTCAGATATTTGCAGACTGTTCTGTTTTTGACAGATTCTGTTTTCTATGTGTTGTTTGCTTTTATTTTCTTATACTAACGGAGCTTATGAGATTTTCTGTTGAGTTTTGTGTTGTGAAGTTTTCAAGTTTTGGGTAAGGATTTGATGGACTATGGAATAAGGAGTGGCAAGAGCCTAAGCTTGGGGATGCCCAAGGCACCCCAAGGTAATATTCAAGTACAACCAAGAGCCTAAGCTTGGGGATGCCCCGGGAAGGCATCCCCTCTTTCGTCTTCGTCTATCGGTAACTTTACTTGAGGCTATATTTTTATTCACCACATGATATGTGTTTTACTTGGAGCGCCTTGTATGATTTGAGTCTTTGCTTTTTAGTTTGCCACAATCATCCTTGCTGTACACACTTTTTGAGAGAGACACGCATGAATCGTGATTTATTAGAATGCTCTTTGTGCTTCACTTATATCTTTTGAGCTAGGCAATATCGCTCTAGTGCTTCACTTATATCTTTTTAGAGCACGGCGGTGGTTTTATTTTATAGAAATTAATGAACTCTCGCACTTCACTTATATTATTTTGAGAGTCTCTAAACAACATGGTAATTTGCTTTGGTTATAAAATTAGTCCTAATATGATAGGCATCCAAGAGGGATATAATAAAAACTTTCATATAAAGTGCATTGAATACTATGAGAAGTTTGATTCCTGATGATTGTTTTGAAATATGAAGATGGTGATATTAGAGTCATGCTAGTGGGGTAATTGTGAAATTGAGAAATACTTGTGTTAAGGTTTGTGAGTCCCGAAGCATGCACGTATGGTAACAGTTGTGTAACAAATTTGGAGCATGAGGTATTTTTTGATTGTCATCCTTTGTGTGGAGGTCGGGATCGCGCGATGGTTAACTCCTACCAACCCTTCCCCTAGGAGCATGCGCGTAGTACTTTGTTTCGATGACTAATAGATTTTTGCAATAAGTATGTGAGTTCTTTATGACTAATGTTGAGTCCATGGATTATACGCACTCTCACCTTTCCGCCATTGCTAGCCTCTCTTGTACCGCGCAACTCTCGCCGGTACCATACACCCACCTTATACCTTCCTCAAAACAGCCACCATACCTACCTATTATGGCATTTCCATAACCATTCCGAGGTATATTGCCATGCAACTTTCCACCGTTCCGTTTATTATGACACGCACCATCATTGTCATATTGCTTTGCATAATCATGTAGTTGACATCGTATTTGTGGCAAAGCCACCTTTCATCATTTTATACATGTCGCTCTTGAGTCATTGCACATCCCGGTACACCGCCGGAGGCATTCATATAGAGTCATATTTTGTTCCAGTTTCGAGTTGTAATTTTTGAGTTGTAAGTAAATAGAAGTATGATGATCTTCCTTATTAGAGCATTGTCCCATGTGAGGAAATAAAAGAAAAAAAAGGGAAAGAAAGAAAAAGAAAGAAAAAAAAGGAAAAAAAAGAAAGAGAAAAGAAAAAAAAGAAAAATGAGAGAAAAAGAGAGAAGGGGCAATGTTACTATCCTTTTTCCATACTTGTGCGTCAAAGTAGCACCATGATCTTCATGATAGAGAGTCTCCTATGATATCATTTTCATATACTAGTGGGAATTTTCATTATAGAACTTGGCTTGTATATTCCAACGATGGGCTTCCTCAAATTGCCCTAGGTCTCCATGAGCAAGCAAGTTGGATGCACACCCATTTAGTTTTCTTTTTGAGCTTTCATACACTTATAGCTCTAGTGCATCTGTTGCATGGCAATCCCTACTCACTCACATTGATATCTATTGATGGGCATCTCCATAGCCCGTTGATACGCCTAGTTGATGTGAGACTATCTCCCTCTTTTTGTCTTCTCCACAACCACCTTCTATTCCACCTATAGTGCTATGTCCATGGCTCACGCTCATGTATTGCGTGAAAGTTGAAAAGGTTTGAGAACATCAAGAGTATGAAACAATTGCTTGGCTGAAACCGGGGTTGTGCATGATTTGAGTATTTTGTGTGACGAAGATGGAGCATAGCCAAACTATATGATTTTGTAGGGATAAGCTTTCTTTGGCTATGTTATTTTGAGAGGACATAATTATTTTATTAGTATGCTTGAAGTATTATTGTTTTTATGTCAATATTAAACTTTTGTTTTGAATCATACGGATCTGAACATTCACCTGCTGCAGGAGCAGATGCAGATGTTTTGAATGTCTGGCAAGCTCGATCTGATGACTACTCAATAGTTCAGTGTGCCATGCTTTACGGCTTAGAACCGGGACTTCAAAGACGTTTTGAACGTCATGGAGCATATGAGATGTTCCCAGAGTTGAAGTTAATATTTCAAGCAAATGCCCGGGTTGAGAGATATGAAGTCTCCAACAAGTTCTATAGCTGCAAGATGGAGGAGAACAATTCTATCAGTGAACACATACTCAAAATGTCCGGGTATTATAATCACTTGACTCAGCTGGGAGTTAATCTTCCAGTTGATTGTGTCATTGACAGAGTTCTTCAATCACTGCCACCAAGCTACAAAGGCTTTGTGATGAACTATAATATGCAAGGGATGAACAAAACAATTCCCGAGCTCTTCGCAATGCTTAAGGCCGCGGAGGTAGAAATCAAGAAGGAGCATCAAGTGTTGATGGTTAACAAGACCACTAGTTTCAAGAAAAAGGGCAAGGGAAAGAAAGGGAACTTCAAGAAGAATGGCAAACAAGTTGCCACTCCCGGGAAGAAGCCCAAAGCTGGACCCAAGCCTGAAACTGAGTGCTTCTACTACAAAGGAACTGGTCACTGGAAGCGGAACTCCCCCAAGTATTTGGCGGATAAGAAGGATGGCAAAGTGAACAAAGGTATATGTGATTTACATGTTATTGATGTGTACCTTACTAATGCTCATAGTAGCGCCTGTGTATTTGATACTGGTTCGGTTGCTCATATTTGTAACTCGAAACAGGAGCTACGGATTAAACGAAGATTGGCTAAGGACGAGGTGACGATGCGCGTCGGGAATGGTTCCAAGGTCGATGTGATCGCCGTCGGCACGCTACCTCTACATCTACCTTCAGGATTAGTTTTAGACCTAAATAATTGTTATTTGGTGCCAGCGTTGAGAATGAACATTATATCTAGATCTTGTTTATAGCGAGACGGTTATTCATTTAAGTCAGAGAATAATGGATGTTCTATTTATATGAATAATATCTTTTATGGTCATGCACCCTTGAGGAATGGTCTGTTCTTGTTGAATCTTGATTGTGGTGATACACATATTCATAATATTGATGCCAAAAAATGCAAAGTTGATAATGATAGTTCAACATATTTGTGGCACTGTCGTTTAGGTCATATTGGTGTAAAGCGCATGAAGAAACTCCATACAAATGGACTTTTGGAATCACTTGATTATGAATCATTTGATACTTGCGAACCATGCCTCATGGGCAAGATGACTAAAACTCCGTTCTCCGGAACAATGGAGCGAGCCAATGACTTATTGGAAATAATACATACCGATGTATGCGGTCCGATGAGTGTTGAGGCACGCGGCGGGTATCGTTATTTTCTGACCTTCACAGATGATTTGAGTAGATATGGATATGTCTACTTAATGAAACTCAAGTCTGAAACATTTGAAAAGTTCAAAGAATTTCAGAGTGAAGTGGAGAATCATTGTAACAAGAAAATAAAGTTTCTACGAGCTGATCGCGGAGGCGAATATTTGAGTTACGAGTTTGGCCTTCATTTAAAACAATGTGGAATTGTTTCACAACTCACGCCACCTGGAACACCACAGCGTAATGGTGTGTTTGAACGTCGTAACCGTACTTTATTATATATGGTGCGTTCAATGATGTCTCTTACCGATTTACCACTATCATTTTGGGGTTATGCATTAGAGACAGCTGCATTCACGTTAAATAGGGCACCATCTAAATCCGTTGAGACGACACCGTATGAACTGTGGTTTGGCAAGAAACCTAAGTTGTTGTTTCTTAAAGTTTGGGGATGCGACGCTTATGTCAAAAGGCTTCAGCTTGATAAGCTCGAACCTAAATCAGAGAAGTGCGTCTTCATAGGATACCCTAAAGAAACAATTGGGTACACCTTCTACCACAGATCCGAAGGCAAGATATTTGTTGCTAAGAATGGGTCCTTTCTAGAGAAGGAGTTTCTCTCGAAAGAAGTTAGTGGGAGGAAAGTAGAACTTGATGAGGTAATTGTACCTTCTCTCGAATTGGAAAGTAGTACATCACAGAAAACTGTTCCCATGATGCCTACACCAACTAGAGAGGAAGCTAATGATAATGATCATGAAACTTCAGATCAAGTTACTACTGAACCTCGTAGGTCAACCAGAGCACGATCCGCACCAGAGTGGTACGGTAATCCTGTCCTGGAAGTCATGTTACTAGACCAAGGCGAACCTACGAATTATGAAGAAGCTATGATGAGCCCAGATTCTGAAAGATGGCTTGAGGCCATGAAATCTGAGATAGGATCCATGTATGAGAACAAAGTATGGACTTTGGTGGACTTGCCCGATGATCGGCAAGCCATAGAAAATAAATGGATCTTCAAGAAGAAGACTGACGCTGATGGTAATATTATTGTCTACAAAGTTTGACTTGTCGCAAAAGGTTTTCGACAAGTTCAAGGGGTTGACTACGATGAGACTTTCTCACCCGTAGCGATGCTTAAGTCCATCCGAATCATGTTAGCAATTGCCACATTTTATGGTTATGAAATCCGGTAAATGGACGCCAAAACTGCATTCCTTAATGGATTTCTCAAAGAAGAGTTGTATATGATGC
The DNA here is from genome assembly GCA_011799875.1 of Thinopyrum elongatum. Lineage (NCBI taxonomy): Eukaryota > Viridiplantae > Streptophyta > Magnoliopsida > Poales > Poaceae > Thinopyrum > Thinopyrum elongatum. Next base: position 281,747,456 of record CM022301.1, read on the forward strand.
AACCAGAAGGTTTTGCCAATCCTAAAGGTGCTAACAAAGTGTGCAAGCTCCAGCAATCCATATATGGACTGGTGCAAGCATCTCGGAGTTGGAATATACGCTTTGATGAGGTGATCAAAGCATATGGTTCTATACAGACTTTCGGTGAAGCCTGTATTTACAAGAAAGTGAGTGGGAGCTCTGTAGCATTTCTGATATTATATGTGGATGACATATTGTTGATTGGAAATGATATAGAATTTCTGGATAGCATAAAAGGATACTTGAATAAGAATTTTTCAATGAAAGACCTCGGTGAAGCTGCTTATATATTGGGCATCAAGATCTATAGGGATAGATCGAGACGCTTAATAGGACTTTCACAAAGCACATACCTTGATAAAGTTTTGAAGAAGTTCAAAATGGATCAGTCAAAGAAAGGGTTCTTGCCTGTGTTACAAGGTGTGAAGTTGAGTCAGACTCAATGCCCGACCACTGCAGAAGATAGAGAGAAAATGAAAGTCATTCCCTATGCCTCAGCCATAGGTTCTATCATGTATGCTATGCTGTGTGCCAGACCTGATGTGTGCCTTGCCATAAGTTTGGCCGGGAGGTACCAAAGTAATCCAGGAGTGGATCACTGGACAGCGGTCAAGAATATCCTGAAGTACCTGAAAAGGACCAAGGATATGTTTCTCGTTTATGGAGGTGATAAAGAGCTCGTCGTAAATGGTTACGTCGATGCTAGCTTTGACACTGATCCGGATGACTCTAAGTCACAAACCGGATACGTATTTATATTGAATGGTGGAGCTGTCAGTTGGTGCAGTTCCAAGCAGAGTGTCGTGGTGGGATCTACGTGTGAAGCGGAGTACATTGCTGCTTCGGAAGCAGTAAATGAAGGAGTCTGGATGAAGGAGTTCATATCCGATCTGGGTGTAATACCTAGTGCATCGGGTCCAATGAAAATCTTTTGTGACAACACTGGAGCAATTGCCTTGGCAAAGGAATCCAGGTTTCACAAGAGAACCAAACACATCAAGAGACGCTTCAACTCCATTCATGAACAAGCCAAGGATGGAGACATAGAAATTTGCAAGATACATACGGATCTGAATATAGCAGACCCGTTGACTAAGCCTCTTCCGCGAGCAAAACATGATCAGCACCAAGACTCCATGGGTGTTAGAATCATTACAATGTAATCTAAATTATTGACTCTAGTGCAAGTGGGAGACTGAAGGAAATATGCCCTAGAGGCAATAATAAAGTTGTTATTTTATATTTCCTTATTCATGATAAAGGTTTATTATTCATGCTAGAATTGTATTGATCGGAAACCTAAATACATGTGTGAATACATAAACAAACACCGTGTCCCTAGTGAGCCTCTACTTGACTAGCTCGTTGATCAAAGATGGTTATGGTTTCCTAACCATGGACATGAGTTGTCATTCGATAACGGGATCACATCATTAGGAGACTGATGTGATGGACAAGACCCATCCGTTAGCTTAGCATAATGATCGTTCAGTTTTATTGCTATTGCTTTCTTCATGTCAAATACATATTCCTTCGACTGTGAGATTATGCAACTCCCGGATACCGGAGGAATGCCTTGTGTGCTATCAAACGTCACAACGTAACTGGGTGATTATAAAGATGCTCTACAGGTATCTCCGAAGGTATTTGTTAAGTTGGCATAGATCGAGATTAGGATTTGTCACTCCGAGTATCGAAGAGGTATCTCTAGGCCCTCTCGGTAATACACATCATAAGCTTGCAAGCAAATGACTAAGGAGTTAGTCACGAGGTGATGTATTACGGAACGAGTAAAGAGACTTGCCGGTAACGAGATTGAACTAGGTATGAAGATACCGACGATAGAATCTCGGGCAAGTAACATACCGATGGACAAAGGGAATTACGTATGTTGTCATAACGGTTCGACCGATAAAGATCTTCGTAGAATATGTAGGAGCTAATATGGGCATCCAGGTTCCGCTATTGGTTATTGACCGGAGAAGTGTCTCGGTCATGTCTACATAGTTCTCGAACCCGTAGGGTCCGCATGCTTAACGTTCGATGACGATATAGTATTATATGAGTTATGTGATTTGGTGACTGAATGTTGTTTGGAGTCCCGGATGAGATCACGGACATGACGAGGAGTCTCGAAATGGTCGAGAGGTAAAGATTGATATATAGTACGATGGTATTCGGACACCAGAAGTGTTTCAGGGGTCACCGGGTACTTATCGGGTCACCGAAAGGGGTTCCGGGCACCCCTGGCAAAAGATATGGGCCTTATGGGCCAAGAGGGGAAATGCACCAGCCACAAGGGGCTAGTGCGCCCCCCATATGGGCCGGCCTAGGAGGAGAAGGAAAGAGGGGAAGGGAAAGGAAAGAGTGGAATAGGATTCCCCCTTCCTTCCCTCTCCCCCCCTCTTTCCTTCCCCCTCGGATAAATATGGCAGGGGAGGCGCCACTTGGGAGGACCCCAAGTAGGATTCGGCCTACTTGAGGCGCCTCCTAGCAGCCTCCCCTCTCCCTCGCACCTATATATATGAGGAGGGGGGTGCCTAGCACAGACCAGACAATTGCCTAGCCGTGTGCGGCACCCCCCTCCATCGTTTACACCCCCGGTCATATTTTTGTAGTGCTTAGGCGAAGCCCTGCGGAGATCACTTCACCATCACTGTCACCACGCCATCGTGCTGACGGAACTCATCTACTACCTCGACGTCTTGCTGGATCAAGAAGGCGAGGGACGTCACCGAGTTGAACGTGTGCAGAACACGGAGGTGCCGTGCGTTCGGTACTTGATCGGTTGAAGCGCGAAGAAGTTCGACTACATCAACCGCGTTGTGAAACGCTTCCGCTTACGGTCTACGAGGGTACGTAGACACACTCTCCCCCTCGTTGCTATGCATCTCCATGGATAGATCACTGCGTGTGCGTAGAATTTTTTTTGTTTTCCATGCAACGTTTCCCAACAGCAACCCCTCTCCAAGTGATTTGAGTTTAAGATCCACTGAGTGAAAAACCAAGAGCCCAAACTTAGACAGTAGTTTAGCATCACAGTAGTTTTGAGTGAGAGTTCTTGTACCTATTACTCTTGAGAGTTGCGCACTCTCTAGACGGATAGGTTTCGGCTTCGAGTGTTGAAGAGTTGTTGTCTTCACCGAGCCTGATCTTGAGCAACCAAGAGTGATTGTGGTTCGCGAAGGTCAACTGAAGGTTTGGAGATCGCCGACAATGATCTACCACGAGTGAAATCAACCTGAGTCTGATCAGCTACGTGTTGAAGGAGAATAGGGTGAAGAGAGTTTATCTTCCGTGTTAAGTCACAGCCCCTCCAACCAGACGTAGCCCTTTGGCAGAAGGGTGAATTGGTCTACCAAATCTCTCTGTCGCCATTGAGCACCACTGGTTCTATTTACTCTACTGCATTTCCTTCTGCAGTTTATATTCGTGCTCTGTGCTAATAGATTACTTGATCTTTTTGTTCTGTTGTCATCATCTTGTGTATCTATGTTCATCCTGTTTCATTCTCATCGCCTGTATTCATTTGTTACCATCTTATTCCTCGGATTCTATTGTGAGATCATTTCATAGTATTTCCTTCAGTACGTACCATGTTGAGTCTCATTCTACTACATCTGTTTGCATGTTGTGTTACTCTCATTGTAGTAAAACATGTGATTCATCAAGCTTGTACTGTCATCAATGCTTTCATCGATGAATATGCTTCTGACGAAGAAGATTGATTTAGTTCATTTCCTTCGATACTCTATTTTGCTGCTATGATTGGGATTAGCTTCAAAACTTTCGGAAAAAAATTTGAATCTCCCATTCACCCCCCTCTGGTCGATATACTCTCGGTCCTAATAATTGGTATCAGAGCAGGTACTCCCTGTCTCTGTTTATCAAAGGTCTAACGTCCTTGGAGTTTTTGAGTATGTCGTATGCAGGTAGATCATCGCACTCTGAAAGATTTCCTATCTTCGATGGAAATGACTATCTGTACTAGAAGGAACGAATGAGAATCAGAATTCAAGCAATCAAGTATGATCTGTGGCAGATTGTAGAAGATGACTACACGATTTAGCAACAAAATAATCCGACTTCTGATGATAAATCAAATCTGTTGATGGATGCTCAAGCAAAAGATATCATCTGTGGTAGTATATCAAAAGACATTTTTCTTCGGTTCCAAAGGCTCAATACTGCCAAGCAAATTTGGGATGCTATCAACAATGCTCATGAAGAATTTGTTGCCAGATTAGATCCTCACACTCAAATGCTTCGTGCTATGTTCACTGGATTTAGAAGTCTTCATAAAGAAAGTGCCATGGAACTCACTGATCAATTGACAAACATTGTCGAAAGACTACATCAACGAGGAGTAACTGATATCACCGATAGAGATGTAGTCAACAAGCTTTTGAGCGCTCTTGATGATTCCTTCGATCCTATTGTAGCTGAAATCAAACAAAGACCAGACTATGAAGAGCTTCACTATGTTGAGGTCATGACACTATTGTCAATTCATGAAGAAAAGATGGAACTGGAAAACACTCATCAAGAATCTTCTTTGGAAACTGAAGGAGAAATTCTCTCACACTATGGCAGTTCTGAAGAATAACAAGATGTTGAGAATCAACACACCATCACCAGAGAACTTGAAATGCTCACACAAAGGCTAAGTGATCTAAAAAGGCAAAATCTCTGCCTCACAAATGATGACAAGCGTGACGCACCAGAATCGTCACGAAGAAGATTGCCTCCGAAAGATATGAAATGCTTCAAGTGCAAACTATACGGTCATCTCATCGCTGATTGCCCTGGCTGGGAAGGAAAACCTAGCAGCAGATGGAAATATCTTCATTGCAGTGCTTTTACGCGAGTAGATCATCATACTAAGCTCTCGAAGGAAATTGCATCTCCATCATCTTCTTCGATGAGACCAGTCACTAACGTGAAAGCTAGAGCTACCATTGAATCAAATATGAAGAGGATGTCTCGGCTGAATAGAGCATGTGCTGATCTGACCTTGGACTCTGAAGAAGAGGCTACTGACACTGAATCAGATGACGAGGAATTCTACAAAAGAATTGGGAGAAGCAATGCATATGTTGCCATTGAATCATCGAAGGATTTCAGCGAATCAGATACTGATAATGATACTTCAAGTAATGATGATTCAAGTGATGAAGAACCAGTCGCCTTCTGTCTCATGGCAAAATCATCAAAGGATCAGGTATCTGCGAACCACCAAAGATCCATGAACGAATATTCACCTGAATATATTTCTTATGCCAAGCTGGTCAAGATCACTAAATCCCAACATGATGAACTTGGAATGCTCGAGAGAAATCTCAGGAAAACCGAAGGATTACTGATCGAAGAGATGGAGAAGAATCAAAAGTTGATCGAAGAGCAAGATGCTTTTTCATCAACTGTTGATGATCTTACCAATCGATATGATTCACTTACATTTAACTACAAGAGTTTATCATATGAACTCCTTAACAGGAATCAAGAACTCGTGTCACACTACACCACAACACAGATGAAACTACATGTAATCTGCCGGGGCAGAGTTTCTCCTGGCAGACAGAACTGCCACAAGAACGGCTGTCGGGAAACATACTTCCTGGCAGATACAAATCTCCCAGCAGTTACACTGCCAGGAAGCCCTGTTCTCCCGGCAGATAGATGTATATGCCGGTAATCCAATTACTGGCAGTTACAATAATTCCAGGCAGATGTTCTGCCCTTGATTAGTACTTACCCCGTCAGTTTTCTTGATCCTGGTAGCATATATATTTCTTTTGATTTTTATTCATACAGGAATTCACTCAAGATTCAATAGCAGATCTCAAACACATAATGACTAAAAATCAGTAGTTTAACATTCACACATGCTTTCAGTAGCATCCAGCTATATCAATAAACAGAATTTACACAAGACAGACATGCGTTGAGTAGCATCCAACTAGATCAATAAACAGAATTTACATAAGACAAAAAAAATTCTGTTCAGACTAAGCTAAACAAATGGGTTGAGCTTTGATGCACAGCTGCAGCCATGTCCAGGAAGACAAATTGCTTGTCTGCAACCGTTTGTTGGATGGCTTCATTCGAAATACCAGACTTGCCACCATCCTGTGAAACAACATCATTCAAAAAGGGCCGCATGTCTCCTCCAGAAGAGTCACCAAACTTGCAATGCTCTGAAAATCGCAGCTAAACCACGCCCCCACATGATTGTGGAAATATACAAAAGATCTGCAAGTAGATAAATGTGATTTGCAAGAATTTAGTTCGGAGAAGGAATACATTAGTATAAAAAGCTAACGAAACAAATGTCAATTACTGTATTTTGTTTAAAAAGATTCTTAACATGAAAAGGTGAGGATGTTCAGAGATGAGAACAATGTTACAAAAAAGAATTTCATGGGATCCCCAGTTCAAACATCAAGAACATGAAAGCAAAGGTATGAAGTTTTGTAGCATTCAACAATCTCATCCTTGTGACAAAACTTGCAAGCTTGATACTCCCTCCTACCCAAATTAATTGACGCAGCTTTATTACAACTTTGTGGGCGTCAATTAACTTTTTGAACCACAGAGAAAAAAAAATTATGAACATATAAGGATAGGATCTGGTTGGTTTAGTTTAGAATGGTTTCACTTACAGAAATTATGAAAGCAAAGGTACGAAGTTTTGTAGCATTAAACAATCTCATCCTGCTGACAAAACTTACAAGCTTGATACAAAACTTTTTTAACCGCAGAATTTTTTTTACACTTCCAAGTAAAATTCCGATGTATAGTAAATAGCAAGTAGTAAAATTCACACAAAGCACTAGAGCTAATTTTGTTGGCCGCTACACACTGGCAGTTAAAGACAGCATACAAGAGCTCAAAATGTCACCGAAGCCCACTAGCTTGTGAGCGCCCATCTAGTTCACTATAATTAGAAGCCACCATTATAAGTTAGTACAATTTATATCAAAACTTCGGCATCTTTGTACTGGAGCTTATAATTTCCAAAGCTGCTATTATTATTATTAAGCAAAGAACAACAAAAACTTCAACATATAGTTTATTCACATGAGAACCAAAGCAATGAAACCAAGCTGCTAAATAATCATATTATTTGCACAAGGTAGAACCTCATAAAAGAAGACCTTAATTAAGTAGGGGCATGAACCAGAATGAGCAGAATATCTACATGTACGTTTTGATAGATCATCAATATGACAGAGACCTTCTGTTAAGCAATTGGTCGTACCCAATGTAGCGATGCTTACCAGATCATCAATATGCAAAGCATGTACAAATACAATAAATCTTATCAGTTCTGAATTTTGAACAGAATTTTAACTTTACTAATTAAGTTCATCGTGAGTATCAATATGGTTCCTCCGCTTTACCTAGCAAGTATGAGTATGCAATGCCTTTTGCAAGCCAAATACCTAGTTGTAAATAGGAAGTAATTAAGATATACAAGAGATATATAAGCATGGCTCCGAGGAACTAGTACCATGAAAGAGCTGCTCGGAGAGAGGGTGTAGAACTGTTGTCCGTCATGTTACAGTAAGGTGTTGCAAAAATTTAGTGGTGATTACTTCCTATCAAAAGATGATTTAAATGTACCTTTCTAAGAACATGTTCTCCACCTACATCAGGTGCCTTCCAGAAGCAAGTATTATTTGGTTAGATGCATATATGCCCATGACTCAAGCACCATCAAAAGATGATTCATTCTGCATATAGCATGGTAAAGAAATTACAAGAATGACACAATCAAATTTGGAAAGAAAGAAATCCAGCCAGAATCCAAGTGCAAAATTGGTGGACGAATTATGTTGGCAATGCACAGCGGTTTCAATCAAACATATATATAATCCACGAGAATTAGCAATCCAAATTATGAAGGTCTTTTGACACTAGCTACACATTTGGTGCCACTTTGCATTATATATTTCAAATTGTTCAGATAAGGCATGAAAACCAGACCGCTAACATACACATGGGATGGGACAAAATTGGAGTATTTTTACTCACCTGATCGGGTGTGATGGTTCTAAGCCATTCAAAAATAAGACATCCAACAGTTCCACCAATTTCTTTTTCACGGGGTTGGGGTGGGGTCATGTTCAAACAGTTTTCATTTGCATTCTAAGATCTGACAATCAACACAACCAACAGTTCCAACTTCCTTAGTCACAAAAATTAAGATAGTTACTTATCATGCATATTAATATTCTTTTCAACCTCCTAAACCATAACATGCATACAAAACAAGGTTTGTATGTGTTGTTATTTGAAACAAAATAATCATAGTTGACAAACATATGTTCCAGGTCATGAATTCCCTGCCCAACACAATTTCTAATTTGCTGTTGCTATTACTAAAAATGACCATATGTTTCAGGTCAGACAAGATACCAGGCAACAATTATTAGTAAAACATGCAGTACATAGTATAGGCTGAATGGTTGCAGCTGAAAATAGCACTTCAACAAATATTTACCAGTAAGACAAAAGCCGCAACTGTCGCTAGAGCTATAGTCTGAGTGCTCTGCTATTTTCTTCAAAACAGAGGAAGAAGATTTGGCATAATGGTATTACCTGTCATTTTGAGACAAACATCTGTTGACCTGTGATTCTGCAAGGCACAAGCATAAGTAAATGTAAGCATAAGTTTCTCACAAATGTGTCAACTATAAACTATTGATCACTGCTACCTTAACAGAAAAAACAGAAAAGAACTGGAAAAAACTAAAGAGAGCGGGAAGCACCAGGGGCCATACCTCGGGCTTGAGGTACAAGAGGGGGAGACCGGAGGAGCACGAACTGGGGGGAGCATGGACAAAGGACGATGGACTAGAAAGCACGACGTCGAGGTGGACCAGGGGTGGAGGAGCTCTGACCGGAGGAGGACGACCAGGAGGGCCGGCGGCGCCAAACCCTAGTCCGCCGATGCCTCATCTCGGCAGTTCGGGAGAGATGCCAAGGAGACGGTGCTGCCTGGGAAGAAAGCGAGGCGGAGAGGCGACATTTAGGCGGCGCTGGGGATGCGACAGAGGGCGGACGAGATCTGCGAAGGAGGGTATTTGACAGCGGCGGAGGAAGGTGCTCGGCAGCAGCGGTGGTCCGAGAGGAGGCTGCTGCGATGGGTGGTCGGGGCAGCTGGGGTCGGGCGGTGGAGGGCGGTCGGCGGGTTCTGGGGTCTGCGGCGGCTAGGGTCGGGCGGTGGAAGGTAGTCGGCGGGGTCTGGGGAATTTCCTATTGGACGCTCGTTGCGTCAAAGTGTCGCCCTTTCGCACAGACCTGGCATTCGAGCGATGTCATGGGCCGGCCCATTTTAACGTGTTTGCAGTGTTTCCGGTTTTGGGAACCTTCTAGAGTTTCCCAGACAGTTTTTTCCGGTTTTTGGAATCTTCTAGAAGGTTCCTGAACCGGCCTTTTCTTTTTCAGTTTCTTTTTCGTTTTTCTTTTTTCTATTTCTCTTCTTTTTCGTTTTTTCTTTTCTTTTTTCTGTTTCTTTATTTTTCCTTTTTTTTTCAATTTTTTTTCTTCCTTTTTTTCTTTTCAAGTATATTTTTCTTTTTCAATTTTTTGGAAATTTCAAATATTATTCAGAATTTCAAAAAATGTCCCTGGTTTTCAAAATTTGTTCATAAATTCGAAAAATGTTCGTGTTTCAAAAAATGTTCACGGTTTCAAAAAAATTGTTCCGAATTTCAAAAAATGTTCCTGTTTTTCAAATTTTGTTCACAAATTCAAAAAATGTTCCTGTTTTTCAAAATTTGTTCACAAATTCAAAAAATGTTTGTGGTTTCAAAATTTTTGTTCCGAATTTCAAAAAATGTTCCTGTTTTTCAAATTTTGTTCACAAATTCAAAAAATGTTCTCGTTTTTCAAAATTTGTTCACAAATTCAAGAAATGTTTGTGGTTTCAAATTTTTTGTTCCGAATTTCAAAAAATGTTCCTGTTTTTCAAATTTTGTTCACAAATTCAAAAAATGTTCGGGAGTTTCAAAAAATGTTCGTGCTTTTCAAAATTTGTTCAGAATTTCAAAAATAAATCACAAATTTGAAAAATTGTTCTCATGTTCAAAAACTTTTTGGAATTTCAAAATTTGTTAGCATTTTTCTGAAACTCTTCAGAATTTTTTTTTAAATCACAATTTTCAAGAAAACGTTCTAAACTGTTCGATCTGCCGCTGCATATATGTTTTAGAGTTTAGCAGTGTTTGAAAGATATGAATGGTCATCATGTCTAGTGGCATGCAACGACATTCACCATCGAGTGGTCGTCAGTTCGATCCCACGCGCGAGCGCTGCTGCTTTTTTGGTGATGTTTTTACGCTGCACTGTCGTGCTACAGTAATCGCGCCAGCTACTCCTGCCAATGGGCCGGCCCAGTTAGGGGCTGTCCCCTGTGCGGCGCATGGAAATCGGACGCAACGCGCGTCGTATAGGAACTCCCGGGGTCTGGGGTCTGTCGTGGCTGGGGTCGGAGCAGAAGGGGATTTGGGCTAGATCTGGTCGGGGGCGGAGCCTAAGTTTCATTTTGGCGAAATACTTGGACTCTCGCGCGCTCTCCGTGCTAGCGCGCTTTTGGGCCCAATTATTTCGTTTTCGCGCCGTGAGCGGTTAGCGGCAGATAGTGGGCCTGGGTTTAGTTCTCCCGGCAGATGAAGTGACGGATATCAACACCGGCAGTCTGTGTGTCCTTGTTGCTAAATTCTATCGGCAGTTTCACTACCCTCAAGGACTTGTGCCGGCAGTAAAATGATCCCCGGCAGTTGGTTTGCCTTTATATTGGTATTCTCCCGGCAGTTAACTGCCCCTAAATAAGTGTTGTGGTGTAGTGTCACTGAAAGAATTTCATAATGAGCTGGTGTTAGAAAAAACTTCTCTCTTCACCGAGCAATCTGCTCGACTTCCTGATGATTTTGTACCTCCATGCTTAAAATGCCTAGAACGTAGCAATGCTGATTCTCATGCTGAAACCTCTAATGTTGTCATAGAGAATATTGCTACTACTAAAGTTGGTACTACTAACCCCTCTGTCGAGGATTTTGCTGCTATCTCTGAAGAAAATTGCAGGCTAAAGGGCTTATTTGAGACTGGTATGTTAAGAAGCCTAAAAGGGCATCAAACCCTATGTGATGTGCTCAAGAAGTCCATTCTGCACAAAACTCCTTAGAAGGAAGGATTAGGTTTTGAAAAGAAACTCAATGTGGATGGATCCTATTGGACTCCCGAGCAATATCCTCGAACAACTTGGGTTTGTGCAAAGAGTAAAACTCTCGAACCTGAAACTTTAACTGGTTATCTCTCGCCCATTCCTGTTGATATTGACGAGTCTAGTGACTCAAATTACAAAATCTTCAAACAACAGGATGGCAAAGTTTTCGCTCGATATGTTGGAACTAACTGCAGGTCAGGCACACCCAACAAGCAAATCTGGGTAAAGAAGTGCACTGTTGAAAATCTGTCTGTCACTGCTAACCTGACTGTGCAGGATAACTCTCGACGAGGAAATGGTTATCATTCTCAGCCTACTCGAGTACTATTCTCGAATGATTATCATCCTACTCTGTGTCAGAAGGAGTACATGCGCACCTCCACTAATCATTACATTCATGTATCCGAAAATAATTTCAATGCCTATTCATATGATTATTATCAGAATGCACAGGTGTCTCACAGGCCTCATCGAAAAAATAACCCCACTCAGTCGAAGCAAATGAGATCCTCACCTCCCACGCAAGTGTGGGTTGTGAAGAAGAACTAATCATCTCATGCAGGAATTTCTATCGGGGATATCTCATGTTTATCATAAGCCCTGAGATCAATTTTTGTTGGTGCTTATCTTTCTGTGTTTTCATTCGAAGTGTTTGTGCCTTTGTTTTCCTTCGTTTGGTTTTGGGTTTTGAGTCAGTCTCTTCTCTATGTGTAATCAGTTCTTTCGTGTCATAAACATGCAACTTGATCTGAAGGTGATTTCACTCCGACGTCCTTGGTCGCGAATGAAATCAACTTCAAAATTTCATCTGTTTTGGCGCTTGCGCTTCCTCAAACCCTTTGGCACTCAGTTCAGTTACCGAGATTTTTGCAGGAAACGGCTGACACGTGCCCACGATCTCACGTTCGTGATCCTGTCCATTGAATGTGGAGCGTCCCGGGTTTTTCGGCCGTAGATCTCGGAGGGGGCGGTTTCTCCCTCAGTCTATATAAACCCCCCTCTCCAGGTTTCTTCTTCCTTAGTTCATTCTCTGTTTGGCCTCAAACCTCACCTCTCGCTCTCCTCCCAAGCCTGAGCTTGAAGCAGCGTCGATGACGAGCCTCGCCGTGCAACTGCGGCGAAGCCCCGTCACTGTTGGTCGCGCCAGTGCGGTAGCTCCTTCTCTCCCGCGCTGCCGTAGTTGATCTGTATTGCCAAGTTAGGGCGTACAGATCTAGAACTAGCCCTTTCCCCTTCTGTTCTAGGGTAGTTCATCCCGACGCCAATTAACTTGTTTTATTTTCTTGCGATAGATCCTTTGGATTCACTAAGTCATAACTTGTACAGTTTGTAGTAGTTCCACGTACCAGTCCTTTGGATCTAGGGTTCATTAGGTATACATCGAAAGATTAGAGGAATTGTTATTTTGTCTTAGGGCATATTGTAATTCTCTCGACGATATCTTGCAACGTGTATGCCATGGATATCTTGCTGCTTCCGAAAATTTATCTATTTTGAGTCAAAAATGCTTCTGTGCATGTTTGTGACTTCTTGTTGTTTTCCTTCGGATCCTTGTTTTTCTCTCAGGATTGGTCATGACAAACAGTTCAGAAGAGCGTTCTGGGTCCAAGGAAGAAATTCCACAACAGTCGCGAGTGGCTGATAAAGCAAAGGTGTCTGAAAGGAAATCAACTAAGCCGCCAAAAGTTCCGAAGAAGAAATACGAATCAGAATCTGCTGAAGAAGATGATGGTATTCCCTCAACGCACAGTCAACCAGAGGACGAGCTAGTCACCGACTCCAAAACCCTGTTCTCTGATGGAAATCCCAAGAAGGGTGGTCGCGGTAGAGAGAGAAACACCACCGCTGAAATGTCTGACCCAAAAACTTACAAAACTCCACCTGGAGTAGAAACTGCTCAAGAAAGAAACAACAGGCTGTAGAAGATTCGCCGTCACTGGGCGAAGAAGTGGTTCAACTATGAGAACATCTGAAGGAAATACCAGATTCTATTTGCATTCACTCCTCCCTGGAATGACTGCATAGCAGAGGGGTGCCTTGGACAGGATGATGAAAAAGTAAGGCCAGCACCACCTCCCAATGCTCATGCTGATTCCTTAAAAACCATTGCTGATTTTCCCGAGGAGATTGCAAAGAGGGAAAAGGCCAAGGCCAAGCGTGAGGCAAGAGCTGTGAAGGAAAATTAGGTGGAACAACAAAATGTTGAGTTAACTCAACAAGATGTGCAGGAGAAGAAGGAAAGGGCGTCTGCCCGAAAAGAAAAGAAGAAGGGGAAGTCTGTTTCTCCTCGAGCTTCGACGAAGAAGTCTGTTGCCAGAAAATCAAGAAAGGCTGCATCTGCCTCGTCTGATGATTCTTCTGATGATAATGTTGGCGAAGAAATTCCCATGTTTGATCAAAGAGCTCTGCTTGATAAGGCGTACCAAACTCCTTCTCAAGTAAAGGTTTCGCCTCCGTTGAGATCTTCACCAAGGCTTGCTCCCGTCCCATCAAATAAACCTTCAGGTTCTGCTGCCCCAGTGGCGAAGAGAAAATTGATAACCGATGAAAAAGCTGTTGTCCCTGCCAAGAAGGCGAAGAAAATTGTTCCTGCTTCCACAGCGGAATATGACTTTGATCTTATGTTTGACATCATTGAAGGTGCTTCTTATGATGCAAATCCATCTGAGTTGAGCAGTCTGGGTTTGCCTGATGATGTTACCAAGATGGTAACAAAGCACTTCTCTAAGCTGAAGGAAATTACCAAGGAACTGAACTAGGCTGTAGAGGACAAGAAACAACTTGAGAAAATGAGGAATGAAGCTCGCTCCGAGTCTGAAAGAAAAGACATGAACAAGGGAATTCTTGAGATCACCAAAGCCCTCACTGTTATGAGGAACAACAAGATTGAGTGGCATTCTAAGCTAAAGTTGGATGTTTCTCAGCTTTGTGATCGTAGAAATGATGAGATCAAGCGTCAAGCAGATCGTGCTCGATGAAGAGAAAAAGAAGGGAAACGTCAGAGAGCTCAGGCGTCGGGGGGATGCACCCCGGGCAGAAAACGGAACCCGGATCCTTTCAAAAACATCAGGGCTGGCAACGCCCCTCAATCCTGTGCGGCCCTGGCCGGCTTCCCAGCGCAACCAGGCCAGGTGCCGCAACCCGGCCCAGCTGGCTAGCGCATGCCGGCCGGTTCCCACAAGACAAACCTCCATCGAGAAACGAGCAAGGTTACCGTGCGCCCCCCTTTACGCCGGTCCCGGCGGGCTCAGCTGTCGTGCCGACCAAGCCACCGCCTGGGGCGGGCGGCGTCTCGGAGGCGCAACCCTGTAGCAAGACGGCGCGGCCGTCCCATGACATCCCGAACGGTGTGCCTACAGTACCCAGCAGCTGGCCGTTCCCGCGCCTGGCGGGCCCAGTATGGCCCGCACCGGACAGACCCGGTGAGACCCGGCAGACCTGGCGCCCCGGCGGCCCCCACTGTCGGCTCCTAGACTCTGACATCCCGACCCCGTGCCCATGTAACTTTACCATTGTAACCCCGGGGGGGCAGCCTATAAGACCCCCGGTGCTCCTCCATGCAAAGGATCGATCATCAGTAGAACACACACACACACACGGAGAAGGAGCAGCCTATGCATTGGCCTGCCTTCCTTCCTCCCCAAAATAGCTCTAGGAGCAAGCTTGTACCATCCTCATATAAACCACACTCGGCAGGACTAGGGGTGTTATCTCTCCGGAGAGCCCCGAACCTGGGTACGTCTTGCATCTCACGCTCACTCGTACCAACCTCGCCTCTGTAGCCCACTGGTGGCCTCTTGCCTGTTCCTCTCTTTAGCCATCCCATGGCATCTGCCGTGAGCTCACCACGATAGTTGGCGCCCACCGTGGGGCAGCTTGAGGTTCCGGCCAGAGACATGTTCCAGACGGGGCCCTTCGCCGACTCCGGCGAGCTCTGCGTGCACAGCCTGGTCCCTGCGCCTGGCGCGGCGCCTGCCAGCCTCGCCGGCTCACTCATCGCCCCCTTCGGCGCGCTGCGCATCTCCGCCGCCCCCGCCGCCGACGAGTACCCCAACGAGGTGCTCGACGTCACCGACTCCCCCGTCCCCGTTGGCTCCGACCCCTCTGATGGCATGGCAGATCGTTGCGTCTGGGTAGAGGTGCTCGTCACTGACTCCGGCTCCACTTCGTCCAGCACCGCGAAGAAGACCGCTGCCGCTAGGGCCGTAGCGGAGCGCGCCAGCACGGCCGACCCGCTGCGCGCCACGATGCAGAACTGAAAGGATCGAGAAGAGGGGTCTAGAGGGGGGTGATTAGACCCTCAACGAGTATAAGTGGCAATTTTTAAGTTCTTCAAGTTGAGGTGGAGTTTTAGCACAAGTTTAAGCATTCACAATACATTTCAAGCAAGCATGGCAAGAGTATGAGTAGCGAAAAGAATAAAGCATGCTAATTACAAGAAAGTAAAGGGATGGGATTGGAGTGTGCAAACGCAATGAAGACACAGCGATTTTTGGCGTGGTTCCGATAGGTGGTGCTATCGTACATCCACGTTGATGGAGACTTCAACCCACGAAGGGTAACGGTTGCGTGAGTCCACGGAGGGCTTCACCCACGAAGGGTCCACGAAGAAGCAACCTTGTCTATCCCACCATGGCCATCGCCCACGAAGGACTTGCCTCACTCGGGTAGATCTTCACGAAGTAGGCGATCTCCTTGCCCGTACAAACTTCTTGGTTCAACTCCACAATCTTGTCGGAGGCTCCCAAGCGACACCTAACCAATCTAGGAGACACCACTCTCCAAAAGGTAATAAATGGTGTGTTGATGATGAACTCCTTGCTCTTGTGCTCCAAATGATAGTCTTTCCAACACTCAACTCTCTCTCATAAATTTGGCTATGATGGAAAGATGATTTGAGTGGAAAGCAACTTGGGGAAGGCTAGAGATCAAGATTCTTGTGGTAGGATTGGAATATCTTGGTCTCAACACATGAGTAGGTGGTTCTCTCTCAGAAAATGAGTAGTGGAAGTGTAGGCACGTTCTGATGGCTCTCTCACATATGGAGAAGGGGGTGGAGGGGTATATATAGCCTCCACACAAAATCCAACTGTTACACACATTTGACCCAACTTGGTCAGGCCGAATAGAAGAACTCGGTGAGACCGAATCAGTTCAAAATGTGAACATTAGGAATCTCGGTGGGACCGACTAGAACAACTCGGTGGGACCGATGTGCTAGGGCTTAGGGCAAACATCAACTCGGTGGCACCGATTGCATCAACTCAGTTAGACCGAAGTGAAGCAATAGGGCAACAGAGAGGATGTCAAGCAAACTCGGTGGGACCAATGGCACATTTCGGTGAGACCGAAATAATTGCAATAGGTAACAGAGAGTTTGCAAGGCCATCTCGGTGAGACCGAGATCCGTATCAGTGTGACCGAATTGCTAGGGTTCCTGGCTGTGGCTATGTCAACTGAACTCGGTGGCGCCGGATGGATCATTTCGGTGGGGCCAAGTTTGACTTTGAGTTTTGGACATATTTGGAAGAGAAAGTGGTTGAGGGTTTTGGAGCAATATCACTAAGCACTTTGAGCAAGTAGATCATTAAGCAACACCTCATCCCCTTTTAATAGTATTAACTTTCCTATGAACTCAATGTGATCTTGGATCACTAAAAGAAAAATGAAGAGTCTTGAGCTTTTGCCAATCTTTGTCCTTAGCATTTTGAAGGGGTTCCACATCCTCTTGTCCTTACCACGCCATTGCTGAACTTATCTGAAATATACTAGATAAAAGTATTAGTCCAATAAGAGATATGTTGACATTGATTACCAAAATCACCCAGGGAGCACTTGTGCTTTCAATCTCCCCCTTTTTTGGTAATTGATGACAACATACATCAAAGCTTAGGATTAAAGATATACATGGTATTAAGTAAAGCTTTGGAAAGACATGTAACATGCATAGGCTCCCCCTACATGTATGCAATCATGTGAAGTTGGAATATGAGAGCATGATAGAGCAAGCAATGAGTTACATGCATCTTGGCTATATGCATCAGAGCAAATGATGTGTATAGGAAGTGTACCTCCATATTCATGAATCCTTCTTGCAAACAATATGTACATCAGCAAGGGATCATCATGCACATGAGTGTGATGCATATACTTACCTTGTGGTCTTGGGCTGGCTTTAGAGGGAGTGGACTTGAGAAAACAGGGTTAGATAACACAAGAACACTTTAGATAAAGCAATTTCAGGATACCACAAGAGTACCAAGACTAGGATGACATATAATGGGTGAGTACTAGGTACTCCATTTAGATATTGACATGTCCCCAAAGATTTTTAAAGATATGCAATGAATTCCAAAGATCTTCTTCCCTTAGATATGGACGTTTTCTCCCCCTGAATCTGATATTGGATAATGGGAGAAGGTAGGGTAACAGAAAATCTAAGCAAGAGAAAATCAGCGCAAGAAAGGGTAATATTAACCACAGTCAGAGCAACAATGATATGCAATAACAATAACTAAGATCAAATATATTGACATGTCTTTCCCCTCTAAAAGACATGTGACTTCTCTCCTCTTTGTTTTACTAGCATCTGGAAGAGCTTAGATTGTGCTCATAAGATAAGCTTTGATGTGCTCTCTCTCTCCCCCTTTGACATCAATTTCCAAGAAGGGCACTTCTGGAGCATGAGTTAAGTAGGTGTGGTCCTTGAGAGACACTACAAAGTAGTAGGTAATCCATGATGCTTGTAGAGAGAAGAGTCATCGAGTGGAGCTGGAAAAAGATAGGCAGTAAACATGGCAAAGCATTTTCTCAGAGTTGAAATCGGTGACGCCAATTATTTTTCGTCGGTGACGCCGAGTGAACAGAGTCATAGAGGGTCCTGATCGGTGCGACCGAGATAGTCTGTGTCGGTTGTACCGATGAACTATTCACAAGGGGCCTTGTGCTTCGGTCAGACCGATAGGTTTTGATCGGAGGGCCCGAGTTCAACACAAAGTAAAAATCTTGTTAATTCACCTCACTTGGCAAAGGAAATCTCACAAGAATTTGCAAGGAATTAACTGAAAGATTTGTAATGAATTAACAACAGAAACACAGAAAAGAGAAATAGATGAAGTTTTTTTGATAAGGGGAACAAGATAGCAAGAAATATATGCAAGAACACAAAGTAAGTGAACAGAGAAACACTAGAGAACTTCATCTAGAAGGGGTTAGCGACAAAGTCACCTATGTTAGAGTATATTGACTTAGGAGTCAAGTGAGATCACTTGATCATAGGTCATACTCATCGTTTAAGCTCAAAATGGGGTTACCATTTTTCATTTAAGCATTTTGATGTATTCACATCTCGTTGAGTTGCATTGTCTCATGTCTTGGAGCAAAGCTTCTCTAAGATGGAATATCATACCTTGGGTTGTGATGTTGATCATGTAGTTGAACTTGTGTTGGTTGCTCAAGGTTGATGTAGTCCATCAAGAGTTGGGAGCACCTTTTGAAGTTGAAGTTCATCTTCCTACATGGGTTAGTCTAGCAAGGAAAAGTACTTGTGTATCCAAAATGACAATCATGAAACTTGATATCAATAGAAATTTGATATATAGAAATTGTCAAAGGATATGTCGAGTGAGTTCATGCTTCCTTGTATTCAACATCCATATAGTAGGGACTTGGTGATGTAAAGATTGCTCAAAATGTGAGTGATTTGCAATCTCATAGATTTGGGATCCTCCAAGTACCTACAAGGGTTAGATAACATGCAAGGGTACAAGTATAGATCCAAGACATATGATCATCATCATAAGAGAAATATCAAGGATTAGTCATAAAAGGCTCATGCCTTGCATGTATCCAAATGGAGTTTCTACTCCAAGTTTGAGGCATCAATGATATTCAATTCACCTCTCAAATGGCAAAATACTTTCTCATCAAGCGGTTTGGTGAATATATCCGCCAATTGCTTATCGGTACGAACATGCTTAAGATTGATGTCACCTTTAGCGACATGATCTCGAATGAAATGATGACGAACTTCAATATGCTTAGTTCAAGAATGTTGCACGGGATTGTGAGCAATCTTAATAGCACTTTCATTATCACAAAGCAATGGAACATGTTTCACATGTATCCCATAATCTTTAAGGGTTTGGGTCATCCAAAGTAATTGAGCACAACATGATCCGGCGGCAATGTATTCCTCTTCGGCGGTGGATAAGGATACCGAGTTTTGTTTCTTGGAGGACCAAGACACAAGGGATCTACCAAGAAATTGACAAGTACCCGAAGTGGACTTTCTATCAACCTTGTCACCAGCATAGTCCAAATCAGAGTAGCCAACAAGATCAAAAGAGGACCTCTTAGGATACCAAATGCCAAAGTTTGGTGTATGAATTAAGTATCTCACTATCCTTTTCACAGCCTTAATATGGCATTCTTTAGGGGCCGCTTGATATCGTGCACACATGCACACACTTAGCATAATATCGGGACGGGAGGCACATAGATGTAACAATGAACCAATCATAGAGCAGTAAACCTTTTGGTCAGCCGGTTTGCCATCCTTAGTCAAGTCAAGATGTCCACTAGTAGGCATGGGTGTTTTCATACCTTTGCTTTCTTGCATGTTGAACTTCTTGAAAAGGTCCTTGGTATACTTTTGAGAAACAAAGGTACCTTCCTTAGTTTGCTTGATTTGCAAACCAAGAAAGAATTTGAGTTCACTCATCATAGACATCTCAAACTTCTCCGACATTAGCCTTCCAAACTTTTCACTAAAATGAGGGTTAGTCGAACCAAATATGATATCATCCACATAAATTTGGCATACAAATAGTTCACCATTAACCCTTTTAGTAAAAAGTGTAGAATCAATCTTCCCAATTTCTAAGCCTTTTTCAATAAGAAACTTGGTCAAGCATTTATACCATGCTCTAGAAGCTTGTTTAAGACCATAAAGAGCTTTGTGAAGTTTGTAGACATGATTAGGTTTCTTAGGATTAACAAAGACGGGAGGTTGTTTAACATAAACTTCCTCCTCAATTTCACCATTTAGAAAAGCACTTTTAATGTACATTTGGTATAAAGTGATATCATGGTGATTGGCATCAGCAAGTAAGATGCGTATGGACTCAAGTCTAGCAACGGGGGCATAAGTCTCACCATAGTCCATACCTTCGACTTGAGTGTAGCCTTGAGCGACGAGACGGGCCTTGTTGCGTACAACTTGTCCATCCTCATCTTGCTTATTATGAAACACCCACTTGGTTCCAATGACATTGTGGTTGTCGTCCGGCTTTTTGACCAATGTCCACACTTGATTCCTCTCGAAATTGTGTAGCTCTTCATGCATAGCGTTCACCCAATCCGGATCCTCAAGAGCTTCTTCAACCTTCATAGGTTCAATACTAGAAATGAATGGGTAATGTTCACAAAAGTTATCAAAACGAGTTTTAGAGCGAGTAATTCTCCCGGTTTGAATATCATCAAAGATTTGTTCGACGGGATGATCTCTTGTGACTCTTGCTCTAACTCGTGAGAGCTTTTGTTTGGGTCGGGGTGGAACATCCTCTTCATTGTCTTCTTCTTCTTGTCCTTCTTCATTGTTCTTGGTGTTGTTGTTCTCTTGTGGAGGTGGAGAAGGAGGTCGATGAGGTTCATCTTGTTGTACTTCCTCATTTCCTTCGTCTTGATGTGTTCCACTTGTGAATGCCTCCAAGTCAACTTGTGGTCCACCTTGGTGTGAAGTTGAGGCTTCCACTTGAACGGACGAGGTACTCTCCTTCACCTCCGCTGGGTGAATCTTACCAATGGACAAATCTTGAATTGCTTCCACAGGATCTTTGTCTCCTACATCAATTGGCAATTGCTCTACTTGCGAGCTGTTAGATTCATCAAACTTCACATCTACCGTCTCTTCAACCTTTCGGGTGAAATTGTTGTAGACACAGTAAGTGTGAGAGTTTGAGCCATAACCGAGTAGGAAACCTTCATGAGATTTAGGGGCAAATTTCGAGCGATGATGCTTATCAAGAATGTAACACTTTGAGCCAAATACTCAAAAGTATCCAACTTGGGGTTTGTTACCGGTGAGAAGCTCGTATGCCATCTTGCCGAGAAGCTTGTGAAGATATAGTCTATTCGTAGCATGACAAGTTGTCAACCACTTCCGCCCAAAAGTGTCTTGGCGTCTTGTACTCATCAAGCATCGTTCTTGCCATCTCAATGAGTGTCCGGTTCTTCCTCTCAACAACTCCATTTTGTTGAGGTGTGTACGTAGCCGAGAACTCATGTGAAATTCCTTCTTCATCAAGAAAAGTATCCACATTGGCGTTCTTGAACTCCGTTCCGTTGTCGCTTCGAACCTTCTTGATCTTTACTTCAAATTGGTTTTGGGCCTTCCTAGCAAAGTTCTTGAAAATCTTTTGGACCTGCAATTTATCATCAAGAAAGAACACCCACGTAAATCTTGAAAAGTCGTCAACAATGACCAATCTGAACGAGTTAACACCGAGACTCTTGTAGGCGTTGGGACCAAAAAGATCCATATGAAGTAGCTCAAGCGGTCTTCTCGTGGTCATGATGTTCTTCACGGGATGACTTCCTCCAACTTGTTTTCCTGCTTGACAAGCACTGCAAAGTCTATCCTTGTCAAATATAACATCTTTAACACCAAGGATATGGTCACCTTTAATAAGCTTATCAAGATTTCGCATGCCCACGTGACCTAACCTTCTATGCCATAACCAACCTTTAGAAGATTTAGCAATTAAGCAAGTTCGAGGTTGAGCTCTCTTAGTGTCGGGGCCGGATTTCCGGGACATAAATCCCAACAAATGACCCTTGTGTCATTACCAGCCCCAGGATTACTGTTCGTTGGTGGACACTTTCCTTGATACAGAATTCTAAGCAATTACAAGAAATTGAGTACAAGACCACAAAGGTCCAATGAATATAACAAGGATCTCTAGTGGTGGATGATGGAAGCGACTCGTGGATCTCCAATGTTGAGGGGACTCCATTCCCACAGGAACAGCTGACCAGGATAACTCCTATCTCGTGTGGCTGCTATCTTCGAATCCTCGGTTGCGGGGTGTCTTTGTAGTGCTCTCCTCTGAAACATGATCTGGCCAAGACAATAGCCAGGGATAAGCCAGTGAGTACATTTGAATGTACTCGCAAACATGATGAACAAAAGATATACCGAATGCATATGCTCATGAGAAAGTAAATTGTATGCATGTGCTGACTGAAAATTAAAGCATGGCATGATAAATACTCATACGGTGCGGAGGGATAAATAAAACATGTTAGTAGTAACTCGAGGAAATGAAATGGAACATCGGGCATTGGACCGCCTGAGGGATTCCAAGAAAAATGCCAAGCGGGTGTCTGAAAGTGACGCCTCGAGAGGTCTTGAAAAGAAATGCCAAACGGGTGTCTAAAAGCGACGCCTCGAGAGGTCTTGAAGAGAAATGCCACAGTCGGGTGTCTGAAGCGACACCTCATAAAGGGCTTATAAGGAAATAACATGAGTATCCAGGTGAACTAGCCATCCCAAGTGTTACTCAGAAAAGAAAGGAAAACAAAACGAGTATCCCGGGTAGTCTAGCCATCCCAAGAGATACTCAAGATTTCACATAAGAGGAAAAGGTTAGTCCATAATAATACTCAGGTTAACAACAATATACATCATAGCACCAATAGTGACAATGAACATCCTGCAAAATGGACCATGATCAATTTAATTATTTCCTCCGGAGACTGACACTAAGACCGACACTTGACCAACCCAGACTATAGTCCTTAACCATGGACACGGCTATTCGAATAGATATAACTCTGCAGAGGGTGTACTCTTTACCCACAAGTAAAGGATTTCTTTAGTCAGCACTGAGACACTGACTAATTCCCATTACGGCCTTTGGGTTGAAACACACCTGACCAGCACACACCAGATTAACTTTCCAGATGCCAGGGATCACCCAAAGCACCGTTCAAGAGAAACTCTAAGGCGGGGAGACCATCGTCTCGAGTAGCATGGGATCACTATTAACACACGCGGATTACAAGGGGTGCCCCCCTCTCGGCCCAGCCGGATACACCCATGCCCCCTGACCCAATGACTGGCATTGCAACCGGTACCTGGAAACCTTCATTGCGGCCTCTCTGTATGGTGTGTGCAGGGAAAGGGGTTAACAACTTACTGAACCATATCCTACCTGTGGCAGGGACATGTGGTAGCATGAAACCAGTATGGGGGTTACCAGAACAAGACTTGATCTATGGTCAACTCAGGAGGTTTAAGTTTTCCTGCAGTGGTTAGCAAAATATAACTCCATGGCAGTACCCAACAGGGTGACCATCTGGTATGTCCCAACATACCCTCACTGATCATTCTCGTCACAACGAGATCTCAGTCTCACAGTCACTTTTCTCGTGACTGATTCTTCCTGCGAATTAGCCTGGACCAACACAGGCATATATGGCATGTGAAAATAACCATACTCACATATACCTCATGTTTAAATGAAGATAAAATACCATCAAGGGGATCATGCATGTATGACTAGTGATATGCAAATTCTATATGAATCCAATATACTCATAATCCAAATATACTTGCAAACTAACCATTATGCGTTCACCATATCGTGTGTTCAAGATGCTTGCCTTGAGCATGCAGGAAGATTGGGTGCACTCCAAAAATTTGAAAACTTTATCTCCCCTCCATTTCCTATTTTCAAAATATTACAATTACTACATAAAGCCACAACAGTTCTAAAAAGTTGTTTGGAAATTTTTGAAATAAATACTAAAATAAACTAGATGAAATTTGAGAAATGACAGAAAAAGAATCAAGTCATTTGGAGTTGTGGTTTAAAAACTGGAGGCAGTCAAAGTTAGGGTCAAATCTGAATTTAAATAAAACAGAAAAAAGAAAACGGTTCGGCCAGAATTACGCTTTCAGAATAGAAGACGTACTTCACAGAATACGCTTTCACTTAAAACAAGTTGGCACAATGCTGAGTCACTGACAGTGGGCCTGCCTGGCCCACTGGTCAGGTTTGACTGGTCCACACGCGCCTTCCTCTCCGGCAAAACAGAGGCACTGCTCCGGTGGTCCTCGCCGGCGAACGGCGGCTCCCCTCGGAGTTCTGAGCACACGGGCATGCTTAGGGCGTCATGGCGATCCTTCCGGTGCTCGCCATGGTCGCAGGGGTGGGCGGAGTCGCCGGCAACAAGCTCAGCCGAAGAACTCCGGCGGAGACGAATTGGGGCTTTCGCCCATGGTGGCTCCCAAGCAGAATTGAGCGCGGGGATGGATTCATGGGTGCTCCAGGGGGCTATTGGTGAAGAAATCAAGGAGAGGGAGGGCCGGACGGCGTCGGAACCTTCCGGACAGTGGCGGCGGCCGTGGTTGCCGGAATTGGAGAAGACGACTATCTCCGGTCGTTCTACTTCTACTGAAGGCTTACAAAGGGAGGAGGAGGAGTGGTGATGAGCGAGGAGAGCGCGGGTGAGCTTAAATAGGCGGGGAGAGGTGGTGCCGCGACTTCCAGAGAGTGGCCACGGTAGCGATCGCCATTAGTGAGGTAGAGAGGGTGGTTAGGGGCGGTGGCCGTGGTTGGTGTGGACGGCGGCTCTCCGTAGTGATGACAGGGCTCGCTGGTTGGCTCGGAGACATGCCACGCACCTTGGGCGGTGCCGTCCCAAGCTGACTGCGGCGACAGCCATTGATGGCAGGCAAGGGCGGTGGCGAGGACGTGGCGTAGCTGGTGTGGCGTTTGTGCGGTCGGTGAGCTGCGGATGAGCTCGAGCTGTCGGCAATCAAGCGAGAGGGGCCCGGACAAAGACGTGGCGAAGGTCTACTCGTCGGGCGACGCTCCTGGTCATCATGGACGGCGGTGGCCGGCGCTAGCGGCCAAGGCTGGCTGGCGGTAGGCTGCAGCAGGTGCAGGTGGTCGGCTAGTGGGTGGGGTGAGCCAGGGGAGGCAGCAGCTGCGGTAGCAGAAGCTCGGTGCCGACGCGTGCAAAACGTGCGCTCAGGCCGCGCCCAGTGCACGCATGCTAGGTGTTCGTCAGATTGCCAGTGCGATCTAGGTTGACCCAAACGAGC
The DNA here is from genome assembly GCA_011799875.1 of Thinopyrum elongatum. Taxonomy (NCBI): domain Eukaryota; kingdom Viridiplantae; phylum Streptophyta; class Magnoliopsida; order Poales; family Poaceae; genus Thinopyrum; species Thinopyrum elongatum. The sequence continues at coordinate 281,772,823 of CM022301.1, forward strand.
TGAAGATTAGCAGGAGGGTGCCTCTGACCATGAGAAGAGTGATGGACATGCTAGTTTGGCTCAGGGCTCAAGTGCCATATGGGGTTCAGAAAGCTTTGCCAAATCCTGTCATGAGCTGAAGGTGTTCGACAGAATGCTATGGCAAGCTAGAGAGTTTTGGTGATGATGAAAATTGGCAGGATGAGGTCTCTTTAGATGATAGAGATGGTGGTGGAGTTAGTTTAGCAAGAAGAGAAACTAGTTAGTGCAAGTTTTACCAGAATTCAGGTCTGGACAAAAACTTGAGAGGAAGGTTTGGTGGACTTAAAAGATACAAATGGAGCTGATCTCCTGGAGTTAAGGTTTTTATTGGAAGTACTACAAGATGGAAAATTTTCAGAATTATTGGAGCTAGGAAAAATAGGGTTGTAGTTATAACTCAAGAGTGGGACAGAAATAAAAATAGGATGTTTCACTCAAAATTTTCAAAAGACCTAGTTAGCTTTTTGCATAAAAGTGACATATAGGCATCCCCCGACTTCTCATAATCTTTGTGGGATTTTAAAACAATTATTTAAAATGATTGTAGTGCAACAGAAGCATTTCAAGTATTGAAAATGATTTTAAAAGTATTACTTTGTGGCAAATTTTATTATAGAAGTATTTCCTACTGTTATTTGAGATATAAATAACAAGATTTATAAAACAAACACAGACCACAATATTTCACAAAAGTAATCTTCTATGGAGGGAAGAATTTTGGAAAACAGAAAAGGCTCTGAAATTAATAAATGACCTCATATAGCTCAAAATTTTATTCCTGACCAAATTCTACTTGATAAAATTATGGTTAAATTTTTGGGGTGTTACACCACGGAGGGCGTTCTCGCGGCAGCCGGGGAGGCTAGCGCCGGCAGGATGCGCCTGCTGTCACTAGCTGGCTCCAGGAGCTGGCTGACCAAGATAGCCGACATCACCCCTCACCGACTCCTCCCACGCACCGGGAACGGTAGGCCTCCGTCGGCCCAACGGGCTGTGCTCCGGCAGCCAAGCAGCTCAGGCCCCGTGATCCTCCCGGTGAGGACAACGCTCGCCATCGCCTTGATTAACTGGCCCATTCCCTCACGGTGGAGGAAGAAAGCTCGGTAGGGCCAGCCTGCTTTGGCCCGCGCATCTGCGGTGAGTCCTTCCCCAAGGGATTCGCGCTCACCCCCAAGTACAATGGAATTGCCAAGCCGGAGTATTTGCTGACTAACTACACCACGGCTGTCGGCACCGCCGGCGGCAACAAGCCCGTGGCGGTGCGCTTCGTCCCCCTCATGCTATAGGTGACGGTGTCCTAAACTAGGGGGTACTAACCTAGTCGGCTCATGCTCCTCAGGTTGTGCTGGTGGGCCCTCATTCTCCTCAAGATGGACTCCGGAAGCTGCACGCTGGAGGCATGATTGAGACTGCATCTACCGAAGACTTGTAGTATACTCCAAGACTTCTCCTGCCGCCTCCACACCAGGATAGCGACCTTGTAACCCAAGATACCCTACCTGGCATGTATATAAGCCATAGGGTTTAGCCCGTAGAGGGGACTTCAACACAATCTCATTCACCTAGCCCTAGAGTTAGAACACATCTGACGATCTCGAGGTAGATCAACTTTGTATTCGATACATACATATTAATATAAACAAGAGCAGGACATAGGGTTTTACCTCCATTAAGAGGGCCCAAACCTAGGTAAACATCGTCTCCTTGTTCCTGTTACCATCTGTCCGAGATCCACAGCTCGGGTCCCCCTACCCCGAGGTCCGCCGGTTTTGTCACCGACACTGGTGCTTTCATTGAGAGTTCCAATGTGAAATCGACAAAAGGATCGATGGCTCATTTGCAGATCAACTGCGATAACGACAATGGGAATGTTTACGTCCCCGGCCAACTCTTCGTGTTCGGTAGCATGATCTTCTGCGCCGACTCGACTGGCCATCTGGCCTTCGTCGAGAACTATGCCCCGGGTCTGATCATGACCTTTGGAGGCCTAGAGTACACCACAGATTCTCGCGATGAACTCATCTTGTCAGGCTGGACGCCCAGCCGGGTTGATGACCTACCCGGCACCGGAGGCTCAACTCCAGAACAGATCTCCTTCGAGGACGTCGAACCAGGCCCCTTGGTGTCGCTGGAGAACCCTGATGAAATGACTCCGGGCGATCTCCTCTCGACCCCGGGCCCGGACTCAGATCCGGCCCCTATCTCTGAAGCTACATCGGATTTAGAGCCGACCCCGATGCAGGATCTAAAATCACTCTCGGGTCCTCTCCACGACGAAAGTGCATCAAACTATATGCCGGGCATACTTCGAGTCAGCCCTGCTTATAGCCAGGCCATGGACTTCGAAGAACTATCTCACTTGAACGAGATGCTTGATCGAATCCAGAGCTTGTCGATCTCGGACGACAAGACCTCAGTTTATGACAAGATCGGAATTAAAGCTGACAATTGGGAAATTTACATCCCACCCACCACCCACCTAGTCGCCACCATCGATGATTTAACCGATGTACTCGACTACGATGAAGGAACCGACATGGATGAAGATGATGACAGCCCTATGGACAACACCTCGCCGCCAACTAACACAGGCAGGTGGAAAGCAACGTCCACATGCGATGTGTATATGGTCAACACTCCCAAATCCCCTCTAAGATGTCGGCGAAGACGCGAAAGGGGCACCAACAGGGAACCCAGCGGGAATAACGCTACCGTTGACATGGCGGCCAATGACGCTGAGGACCCAGGGGAGGATCTTCAAGGCTCCCCAGAACGCCACATCAGCCCCAAAGGAATCCGCAGGGACTTGGATCCCGACGACCTCTTTGAAGGGGCCAATGACAATTATATGCTAGAATCTGATGAGGATGTGAGCCTCGGCACCGAGGACTTCATAGTCCCCGAGGGCCCTGTCGAGCAAGAACGCTTTCGGCGGCGCCTAGTCACCACCGCCCGAAGCATGAAACAGAGCAATAGCAGCTGCAGGCCAACGAGGATGCACTAAACGACAAGTGGGTCAAGATACTTTCGGTCGAGCAAGACCTCGAAGAACAGCGCCGCAGTGCGCTTAAATCTTATCCACGCAGGCGTTTATTGCCTGAATTTGATGATGAATTAACCACTGATGCACCTGACCGCCCCCCTCGAGGACGCGACAGGCCAGCGTGGGAGGATTTCCACACCCAACCAGCTCCATACCGTCACGGCAAAGACCCTGTTGACTACCTAGATTCTCATGATTGTGGCACCTTGGCTTAGAGGAACCAGAACACCCCGTATTCCAGCTCAGAGATCAAGTCTTCTGGAATACGACACTACTTGGCATAGAACAAATCAGCTCTTATTACAAAGGATAATGGTACAAGTGTCTGATGTTACAAAGGATCACATCAGCATGGCGACACTACGCCTGCTAAGGTAGCTCTATACCAGCATCGGAACAACTCGTCGCGGCGGAAAAACTTCTAGCAGCAGAACAACGACGACGGTGATGAACTTCACTCCACAGGGACTCTGGCTAGGACACGGTATAGCTCGCATGACCGGTATCCTCGACAAGCAATCAATCACGGCATCACCTGCAAACTGGCATGACACGCCAGGTGATTACTTTGAATGTACTAGGAAGCTCACAACAACCAAATGCATCAAGGCAAGACAACAACATAGCATTAACAGGTTAACTTATTAACAACTACTATGAGGTGAAAACAATAATTAAGCATGACATGGCAATGCTAGAATACTAATGAACCATCATATAGGATCTCATGAACCATCTCACTTTTTGCTATCCGGCCAAGTAATATATCACCTCGATCACCTTGTGATCAATACAACCTGTGATCACCGCGTGACCACATCCCAAACTGAATGATCATCCTCAAGATCATCCCAACATCATCATCGACATCCTGCCAAACTGTCACTTACTCACACAAAGACATATATAATTCATCTATAAGTCATTCCGTCATCGTATGTGTTGGTCGACCGATGTGACCTAGTACGATATGTGTCCATGTCCGAGGACGCGACTATCAATAGTTTGTACACTCTGCAGAGGTTAGTACAATGTACCCACACCATAGAACCCATGGCCTCGTTTTCCCATTCGGGTGGACCAACGACGTTCTGACAAAACCAATCTATTGCATGACACTCTCCCGGCCACTCCGACTAACTCCCCTTTGGGCTAAGTCATGGGTGGCCTCGGATGCCCACTCTGGACATCTGCCACCTTTGTGGCCGGCCACCGTCGTGGCAAAAACAAAAACGGTCCCAAATGGGGACAATGGATCCATACCACTCGGGCACACAAGGCATATGGCTGCCAACCTGATCAGGGTAGCACGAGCACATAACCTTCCCTAGTTGGAGGAACCAGCAAGAGGCATGACAATAGACCGCATTAGGGCCTTCCCATACAGGAAAATGAGGTTGCACTGGAAAAGCTTGATTCGATGCACCTGACCAATGAAATGATGGAAGTTGTCCCCAAGATATATCTGCGATAACTATTACTCCAATATCATATAATAACCTGAGATCCAAGTCATAGCAATAACCATACTTTAATCCAATGAATAAAATAGCCATATCATACTCATTATCATTAACTCCATAGGTGCAAAATTAAATATGATCATGCTGAATCCAAAACAAGTGACCCTAATGATCCAACAACAATATCATGAAAACCATAGATTAATAGATTAATATGATGGCATCAAACCCAAATAATACTCCAATGCAGAATATATCATATAATCATAATGAAAACATAACCCTAGATCCGAGTAATCCAATGATAATATGTTATCCTCAATCTGCAAAGTATTAGTCCTAGAAATCCAAGCATCATCATGGCAATAGCAAGATGAAACATCACTCCAAGAAATGCCATGAATAAATCATATGCAGCTAATGCAAAATTTTAAGAAAATTAATTAAATAAACCATGGCATTGCATTGCAATCATGCAAATGGAGGGTGTGGCTTGCCTGGGGTGGGTGGATTCACCGGAAAGAAGTGCGAGGAGCTCGCGAAAAGATTTGCCGAAAAAGCTTCTCTCTCGGAGGAGCTAAATACAGGGCTAGGAAAAAATGGTCATTTTCAGAATGTTACAACAAGGTAAAAATGATACCATTGGAACAGGCTCGACGAATAGAGAACGTGGGCTTTGGAATCACCTGATTTGGAGTTACGGGTGAAAAGTTACGGCCGTTCATTCGTTAGGCAGAAAAATCAACAGATTCTGTGCTTTTCTGCTGCTAACGGGTGAATATCCGCAAAGTAGATGTAACACCCCCTGTCATTAGCTACAGTAATCACTTTTGATAATGACATGTCAGCAAGCTTAATAGTGCATAATCATCATTAGCATCATATTGCATTTCAACTCCTAAGTCAAATTCAAATTTAAATGAAAGTGAAATATAAAAGTTGTCCAACATAAAAACTAAAATGTTCGATAAATAGTAAATATTGCAGAGACTATTCTAAAATTGTAACCAACAAATAATAAAATAATTAGGTGGCTCGAACATAATTAAAACAGTAAGGATCAATGCATTTTAATTATTATAAAAATTGTGTGAACTCAAGTTGACTCCAAACCAATTTTTGGTAGTGGTAGGTAGTGCCTAGTATTTGTTGGAGCAATTCCTATGTCTTACAAAATTCAATCTGTGGCCTAACAATTTGCTAAACTGAGAAAAGAAAATAAATAAAAGAAAAAGGTAAAAGAAAACAAAACAGAAAAGGAAAAGAAAAAGAGAAACACACCCCCCCGCGGCCCAACTGGGCCCCAGCCCAACTGGCCCGACCGGCCCACCCCACCCCCTTATCCCCTGGGCGGCCGAAACCCTAGCCCCACGCCCACCCCACTCACCCCCTCGCTCCTCTTTCCCCCCGACCCGATCTGGATCGGGATCGGCCCCGTCGCCGACGCCGCTCGACGCTGCCGCCCCGTCGCTGCCTCCCCCTCGTCAGACCACGCCGCAGCACCGCCGCCTCCCCGTCTTCCTCCCCGAGCCCCGCGCGCTCGCCCCGACCGCGCCCCGACGCGCCCGACGCCTCCTCGAGCCCATTGCCCTGACCCTGCACCCGCGGTAAGGGCCACGCCCTCCCTCTCTCTCTGTCGCCGCCGTCGCCCCGCACACGCTGGCCCCGCCTCGCCGCTGCCGCTCGCGCGCTGCCTCGCGCCCGCGCTCGGCCCCGCACCGCGCCCGCACCTCGCCCGCTCCAGCCGCTCGCCGCGCTCGCCCCTCCCGAGCCGCACGCGCGCGCGCCCGCCCGCCGCTCGCGCCACCGCGCCTGCCGCTGCTGCCGACCGCCCGCGCGCCGCCCCGCTCTGGCCTGCCGTGCGCCTGCCTCGCCCCTGCCGCGCGCACGCGCACGTGCCCGCGCACGCGCTGCCGCGCCGTCGCTGCGCCTCGCCACGCCCCGGCCGGCGCCCGCACATCGGCGCCCGTAGACGCGCGCCGCGCCGCGCCCGTCGCCCGTCCGTGGCCCCTGGGCCACTGACCGGTGGGGGCCCCCGCCCCCAGTGCCACTGCCGCTAGGCCCGAACCCCCCTGGCCCAATGACAAATGGGCCCCGCCTGAAAAACGATTAGGAAAATAAAAATAAAAATAAAAATAATTAAAATAAATAACTAATTAATTAATTAATTAATCCTGATTAGGTTAATCTAATTAAGTAGTTAGTGTTAATTAAACAGTAATTTAATTAGTTAACCCTAATTAACCTAACAGTCTATGACAGGTGGGACCCACCCTGTCAGACGACTGCTGACGTCAGCATGATGTCATGCTGATGTCATCGCAGCACTGTTTCGGATAATGTTGATTTAAATAATTAATTAAATTCCAGAAATTAATAAAAACTTTAGAAAATCATATTAAATAATCCGTAACTCCGATGAAAATACTTTATACATGAAACTTGCTCAGAATTCCGATACGAACCCAAATACGCCCTCCTTATTCCTGTCAGATGCCTCTAGCTATAAGAACGTTGAACTTTTAGACCGATTTCAGTAAATGAATAGTGTCCAACTTTAATTAAATAAATCCAAATAAATTCCTAAATTAACTAAATCATTAGTTAGGCAGTAGAACACCCCGGCATATCATTTAGGCATGTCATACATATTGTTTTCCATTATTGCCGTGAATTTATTGTTTCTCTCCCCCCTTCTCCTTCGATAGACGCTGAGACCGACGACGCTGCACCTGTGTACGACTACTCTACCGACAAGCAGCCCGTTGACGACCCCTCTCTCTTGCCAGAGCAACCAGGCAAGCCCCCCCCCCCTTGAGCATCCTGATATCACCCATTCTATTCTCCTGCTTGCATTAGATTTTGCTACTGTTAATGTATGCTCCTATTCTGATGCATAGCCTGCTGTTGTAACCTGTTCATTGCTACCTTACCTGCCTATGATAAACTGTTTAGTATAGGTTGCTAGTGAACCATCAGTGACCCCACCACCTTACCCTTGTTGCCCCTGCTTGATCATCGATGACTCGATCAACGTGATCGTCGACCAGAGACCGACACCTCACTTCACACCCCTTAGTTGTACGACTCTGCGTAGTAACTATCGAGTGCCGAGGGTGATACCTCGTAACGCACTCCCGATGAATACTCTGCAGTGTAGCTGTTCGGTCGTGGTCATCGAGGGTGATTCCTCCTTCTCCACTTCCGATACGACTCTGTCGTGCAACCCTCAGTGTGAACCTCGAGGGTGATACCTCATACGTTCACCCTGATGATTTCGTCGAGTGGAATCCGCCGAGGGTGATTCCTCGAGTTTTCCCCTTGATGTTATGACCACACGATTACTTGACCTCTGTTACAGGCGGGTCCACCCTGGTGGGTACCCGCTGGGGATCTATGATTTCGGGTGTGCCGGAAGGGCACTCGAGTGTGACATTGTGGCGGAGCATCAGAGACTCTGATTGTCTCCGCGTGATACTAATTGAGCCTATTGGATTTGGGTGTGTGATCTGAGTGGGTCGACGTGCCCTATACGCACTACCACCACGCGGGATAATGGTTATGGGACCCTCTGTGAAGTACGTTTCTCCGAAAGCTCGTCTGACGTCACGATTCACCATGCGGGCTGATTGTCGGGATTGGGCTGGATACTTCACTGACGAGTTCAGTGTCGCGCCTGCACCCCGGCCAGTCTCGCAACGCGCAGGGTGCCCAGGGCGATGGCCCGAGACCTCTGGGTGCATAGGTTAGTCCGGCGTGCTGACCTCTCTGCCGAGCCTAGGTAGAGAGCTGCTTCGTGTTGATGTTCCGAGGACGGGCATTACCCAGCAAGTGTGTCCGGCCAGAGTTGATCGAGCGTGTTGGGTAACAGTAGTGCACCCCTGCAGGGATGAATCTTCTATCGATAGCCGGTCCTACGGTAAAGGACGCTCAGTTTGTGTATCCCGATCTACTACTTAAATTGGATACTTGTTACTTAATTGAAGCTTCGGGATCGCTTTCTCGCTTGGGAGTCGAGGAAGGATCTTTAAGCTGTACTTCAACATGTTTGCTAAATAAAATGCTATTCTACTCTCTTCTACTGCTGCAAGATGATGGCTTGTGAAGATGTTTGAAGATGCTAGTCTTCGATAGGACTAGGCCTTCTCTCTATTCTGGCATTTCTGCAGCCCAGTCCACTTATACAGCCTTTCTCCATTGATAATGTTGCATATGTAGAATAGATCCTTGCTTGCTGAGTACTTCGGATGAGTACTCACGGTTGCTTTACTTTCTCTTTTCCCCATATCCCACCTTGGTGATACATCAGACGATGGAGTCCAGGAGCCAGATGCCACCACCGGAGCTTACTACCAGGAGGGTCCAGAGGGTACTTACTACTGGATCGAGCCAGCTGACCAGGAGTAGGATCGGAGGCTCCCAGGCAGGAGGCCAACGCCTTTCGATCTAGTGTCGCTGTTTGTGCTAGCCTTCTTAAGGCAAAACTTGTCTAACTATGTATGGACTCAGATAATATTTGTATGACTGACTTATGTATTCGGATCTTCGGATCCCTGGTCTGTAATATTGTGGACCTCCGTTTAAATTGTGTTAGAGTTGTGTTGTGATATCTTCCCGTGAGTCCCTGTGCTTGATCATACACGTTTGCGTGTATGATTAGTGTACGATTGAGCCGGGGGCGCCACAAGTTGGTATCAGAGCCGACTGCCTGTAGGAAGCCCCCTTCCAATTCCTTGGCCGAAGTTGAGTCTAGACACCGAAAAACTAATTTACTAACTTGGCTGTGTGGCTTACGGGCCCACGTCGCCAACTGGGTGGTGCTAGGATCTTTTATTCCTCGATCTTTACTCTGGGACTCTGATCTCTCTTCTATTCGGGTTAAATAAATTTTACTAACGCCGACACTTAGGTTCTCGTAAATCCCATCTACCCGGAGTGCTGGATATCTATGCGATTTCCCTGTCATTGATCTGATTAGTCTGATAATCATTTTCCTTTCCATTGTTTTGTTTAACCTTTCTCTCCGAGTTGTGTTAAACTTCTCATTGTCATTTGATGGATCGTTTGTTTCCACCATGTCCTACGACACAGCTTGTGCTTCGCACTTGGGCTCGTAATGCCCCTGGGTTTCCAGCTGTCCTGATCGCTCTCATGACCAGACTTGGCTACCGTTGGTATCCTGAGTACTTGGTTTACGAGGATTACCGCGAGCTCAATCATGAGCAGTACCATGCCGATGTTCGTATCTATGATCAGCAGAATGACTCAGACACCGAGCTACACCTTTTTCCACGGTATCGGTGTGACGATTGAGATGGCAGTCCATGATGCCGCCTACTCTGCTGCCACACGTCTCCGAGGACAGTTCGGCGATATCTTGGATGACTCTGAGTTCCGATACATTTCGTATGCCCCTGCTAGAGATGCTACTGGATACTACACAGCTATCTGTGCCCCGTTCGAGCCTCGTCGCTATGACCCGCGCGTTCTGATTCAGTGCACTCAGGCTCTGGATCGCACTGTTCGGGCTCTTCCCGTCGAGTTGGTTGCCACTCGAGCACGTCGCTACGATGCTATGACGCAGTTGCTACCCGCTGTTCGCGCTGGGATACATCCTGAGCAAATCCTTTACCCGCGCAGGACTCAGATGTATGCTGGTATTGATTGGCCTGCTGTTGGAGGTCATACACCTGCACGTGGACCTCTTCTTATAGCTTGAGACCGGATTCTGCATCAGAGTGCACATGGAGTGCATGATCCTTCCGCGACGAACATTCGTCGTCAGCACTTGCAGTTACCCCGTTTTGGTGGTTTTCTTCGACGTTGATGTAGCCTTTGCTATGTCTCGTTGTGTACTTCCTTACCGCGTGCCTATGCGCCGCCTAGTATGTCTAGCTTTTGAATTTGCGCCGTTATGCTGTCCGCATGTACCCGACTCTGTGTATGGATCTGTATGTCTTAATCGACTACTGTTATGTATCTGTTACACTACTTAAATTGTTGTCGAGTTACATCATGTTTGTCACTAAACGCTTGCAATTGCTTTTACTAAACTACCCCCTGTTGATACTTAGCAGGATGGTTAGACCAGGTGGTCGTGGTCGTGGTCGTGCCCCTGAACGCCCACCACCGCCAGACTATATGGCGGCTATGATGCAACAGTTTGAGCTTAACCGCCAGTTCATGGTTGGAATCATGGCTCAGTTTCCGCATCAGAACAACCAGAACCAGAACCCAGCTTCAATAACTTTGACAGAGTTTATGCGACTCAACCCAATGCAGTTCCGCAACTCTGACAAGCCACTGGATGCAGATGACTGGCTCCGTGACATCACTCATGAGATGGAGTCTGCTAATGTCGCCCCTGCCAACTTTATCAACTTCGCGGCCTTTTTCTTAAAGGGCCCCGCTGCTCAATGGTGGGACACACACAAGCGTACTCTGCCTGTTGGAACAGTCATCACCTGGTATGAGTTCCAGGCTGCTTTCCGTACACGTTACATCCCTCAGGCAATTATGGAATGCATGAAGACCCAGTTCCGTAACCTCACTCAGGGCAACAAGACCGTCGAAGCTTATCAGCGGGAATTTCTAGACCTCTCCCGCTATGCTGAAGAAGACATCGCTACAGATGCACGCAGACAAGAGAAGTTCCGCAGTGGACTACACCCCGACCTCAAGCTTGCACTTGCTGCTCAAGACTTCAATGACTTTTCAACTCTGACGAACAAGGCTATTCTTGTTGAAACCGCTCAGATGGAATACAAGGACTCGCAGAAGCGCTATCGTGATGCTGGCTCATCTTCGGGCTCAGCATCGAAGCGTCGAGTTTGGATTCCCAACAATGCATTCCGTTCCAATACCTCTGCGCAAAAGAACAACTATGTTGCACCACGTCTGCCTCCTCCACCACCGAGGCAGCCAAAAGCTCAAGCTATTCAAAACAATGCTCCTCTTCATCCTGAAGATGGCCTGTGCTTCAAGTGCCGCAAACCAGGTCACCAGGCTAAAGGCTGCCGCCAGAATCAGAATCAGTTAGCCTTTCCTCGTACTGGCTGTGGCAATGGTCATGGCAACAACCAGACCCGCAACTATAATACTGGGTCTGCTGCACATGGTCGTGGACACGCCTACAACATTGACATTGAAGAAGTCCAGGATCAACCTGCTACTGTGATGGGTACCCTTCTTGTTAACTCAGTACCTGCTTCTGTTTTATTTGATTCAGGAGCATCACATTCATTCATCTCTGGAAAATTTGCATTTATGCATGGCAATCGATATGAGAAAATGCATACTCCGTTAGTCATTAAAACTCCCGGAGGTCACTGTCATGCTGACGTGATAGCACCTGACGTTACCGTCGAAATTAAAGGGTTGGAATTCCTTGCCTCGCCCATCGTCTTGAAGTCTTCCACCATAGACCTCATTCTTGGAATGGATTGGTTGAAAGCTCACATTGCTTCGATCAATTGTGCCACTAAAGTCGTCCAACTTCTTCACCCCACCGATGAGATAGTGAACTATACCGCCCGCATTACTCGGGATGCTGAAGCTCAGATATATGCTCTGAATGCTTTGAACGCCTCACCTCTGGAAGGGATCGAGAACGTTCCTGTCGTTCAAGATTTTCCAGATGTTTTTCCAGAAGAACTTCCAGGAATACCCCCGGCTAGAGCTGTCGAGTTTGTCATCGACTTGAAGCCTGGCACTGTCCCTATTGCCAAGCGACCTTATAAGATGCCTCCGCATCACCTACTCGAGCTTAAGGAAGAAATCGACAATTCGCTTAAGAGTGGTTTCATCCGCCCCAGTTCCTCCGCTTGGGGAGCACCTTCACTCTTCGTTAAGAAGAAGGATGGAACTAACCGTTTGGTTTAGGATTATCGGCCCATTAACCAAGCCACAATCCAGAATAAATACCCACTGCCCCGGATCAATGATCTTTATGATCAACTCGCTGGATCGTCGGTGTTCTCTAAACTCGACCTGAGGTTGGGTTATCACCAGATCCGTGTCCGTGAAGAGGATATTCCCAAGACTGCATTCGTCACTCGCTATGGCTCCTATGAATACACCGTCATCTCATTTGGCCTAACGAATGCTCCAGCAACTTTCTCCCGTCTGATGAATTATATATTCATGGATTACCTTGACAAATTCATCGTGGTTTATTTAGATGATATTCTGGTTTATTCTAAGAATAAAGAAGAACATGCTGAACACCTCCGTCTGGTACTAGAAAGGCTCCGAGAACACCAGTTGTATGCCAAGTATTCCAAATGTGAATTTTGGCTTTCTGAAGTAACTTACCTTGGTCATGTAATTTCCAAGGATGGAATTGCTGTTAACCCTGAACGATTTCAGGCTATTCTTGACTGGACTCCCCCGAAGAATGTCAAGCAAGTCAGAAGTTTTCTCGAACTTGCTAGTTATTGCCGTCGATTCGTTGAGAACTTTTCCAAGATTGCTAAACCATTGACAAATCTGCTTCACAAAGGTGTTAAATTTGAGTGGACAGAAAAATGTCAAGAAAGCTTTCAGACACTAAAAGATAAATTGACATCTGCCCCAGTATTAGCACCCCCGGATTCCCAAAAGGATTTCGTGATATACTGCGATGCCTCCTGTCAAGGATTAGGCTGTGTCCTAATGCAAGAACGCAAGGTGATTGCTTATGCCTCCCGACAATTGCGTCCTCACGAAGAAAATTACCCAGTGCACGATCTCGAACTTTCTGCGGTTATTTCTGCCCTGAAGCTATGGCGACATTACCTTCTCGGTAACCGTTGTGAGATATATACGGATCATCAAAGTTTGAAGTATTTATATACTCAACCGGATCTGAACCTTCGTCAACAAAGATGGCTCGAGACAATTGCCGATTATGATATGAATATCTCATACACCCCTGGCAAGGCAAATGTAATGGCCGATGCTTTGAGCCGTAAGGCTTATTGCAGGAACCATGTGGTTCAGGAATCACAACCTCTTCTTTAGGAAGAGTTTCGTAAATTGAACCTCCATATTGTTCAACAGGGTTATCTCAATACCCTCATTGTCGAACCAGATTTAGAACACAGCATCAAGACTATGCAACGGTATGACTCTGAAGTTGAAAGGATCAAGCGATACCTTGAAAAAGGAAAACCGTCGGAGTTCCATCTTGATAATGATGGGATCCTATTTTTCCAACACCGTCTCTTCGTACCTAAGTTCAAAGATGAGAGGGAACACATTATGATGGAAGCTCATGACACTCCTCTGTCAATTCATCCTGGTAGCACAAAGATGTACCGTGACATTTGTCAGAGATACTGGTGGCCTAATATGAAGCGAGATATTGCTCGTTATGTTTCTGAGTGTGATGTTTGCCGCCGCGTTAAAGCTCAACATCAAAGGCCCGCTGGAACTCTGCAACCCCTTGCAATTCCTGAATGGAAATGGGACAAGGTCCAAATGGATTTCATTACTAGTTTTCCCAAATCTCAGAAGGGTCATGATGCTATTTTTGTCGTCATTGACCGATTCTCCAAGGTTGCTCACTTTCTGCCAGTTAAAGAGACAATCACTGCTAGCCAGTTAGCAGACTTGTATGTTTCTCGAATTGTGTCACTCCATGGTGTTCCGTTGGAGACTAGTTCTGATCATGGCAGCCTCTTCACCTCCAGATTCTGGAATAGTTTCCAAGAAGCTATGGGAACACATCTGTCGTTCAGTACCGCTTTTCACCCTCAGTCACAAGGTCAAGTTGAACGAGTTAATCAAGTGCTCGAAGATATGCTTCGAGCTTGCGTCATCTCCTTCGGTAAGAAATGGGAGGAATCTCTCCCGTATGCCGAATTCTCTTACAACAATAGCTATCAGGCTAGTTTGAAGATGGCACCGTTTGAAGTTCTATACGGACGTAAGTGTCGAACCCCTCTGAATTGGTCAGAAACTGGGGAACGCTCACTCGTCGGACCGGACATTATTTAGCAAGCAGAAGACCAAGTCCGCATTGTCCGTGAACATTTGAAAGCTGCTCAGTCTCGTCAAAAAAGCAACTATGACCGAAAGCACCAGGAAATGGTCTATCAACCTGGCGAGCAAGCTTACCTCCGCGTCACTCCGTTGAAAGGCACTCATAGGTTCGGAATCAAAGGCAAGTTAGCTCCTCGCTACATTGGCCCGTTCCGAATTCTTGCCCGTCGAGGAGAAGTGGCATATCAATTGCAGTTGCCGCCAAATCTTTCTCAAGTACATGATGTCTTTCATGTATCCCAAGTCCGTCGCTGCTTCAAGGATCCTATTCGAGCTGTGGATCACGAAGTGCTTGAATTACGGGAAGATCTGTCTTATCCAGAATATCCCATCCGTATTCTTGATGAAGCTGAACGTCAGACTCGTCAAAAGTCAATCAAATTCCTCAAAGTTCAGTGGTTAAATCATTCTGAAGATGAGGCCACTTGGGAACGTGAGGATCGTCTTCGTGAAGAATACCCCGCCTTCTTTCAGTCTTCCTCTTAATTCCCGGGACGAGAATTCTTAATAGATGAGGAGAATTGTAACACCCCCTGTCATTAGCTACAGTAATCACTTTTGATAATGACATGTCAGCAAGCTTAATAGTGCATAATCATCATTAGCATCATATTGCATTTCAACTCCTAAGTCAAATTCTAATTTAAATGAAAGTGAAATATAAAAGTTGTCCAACATAAAAACTAAAATGTTCGATAAATAGTAAATATTGCAGAGACTATTCTAAAATTGTAACCAACAAATAATAAAATAATTAGGTGGCTCGAACATAATTAAAACAGTAAGGATCAATGCATTTTAATTATTATAAAAATTGTGTGAACTCAAGTTGACTCCAAACCAATTTTTGGTAGTGGTAGGTAGTGCCTAGTATTTGTTGGAGCAATTCCTATGTTTTACAAAATTCAATATGTGGCCTAACAATTTGCTAAACTGAGAAAAGAAAATAAATAAAAGAAAAAGGTAAAAGAAAACAAAACAGAAAAGAAAAAGAAAAAGAGAAACACCCCCCCGGCCCAACTGGGCCCCAGCCCAGCTGGCCCGACCGGCCCACCCCACCCCCTTATCCCCTGGGCGGCCGAAACCCTAGCCCCACGCCCACCCCACTCACCCCCCCTCGCTCCTCTTTCCCCCCCGACCCGATCTGGATCGGGATCGGCCCCGTCGCCGACGCCGCTCGACGCCGCCGCCCCGTCGCCGCCTCCCTCTCGTCAGACCACGCCGCAGCACCGCCGCCTCCCCGTCTTCCTCCCCGAGCCCCGCGCGCTCGCCCCGACCGCGCCGACCGTGCTCCGACGCGCCCGACCGCGCCCCGTCTCCGCCTCGTCGCCCACGCCTCGCCGGACCCGTCACCGTCATCCCCGGCAGCCTCCTCGAGCCCATTGCCCTGACCCTGCACCCGCGGTGAGGGCCACGCCCTCCCTCTCTCTCTGTCGCCACCGTCGCCCCGCACCCGCAGGCCCCGCCTCGCCGCTGCCGCTCGCGCGCTGCCTCGCGCCCGCGCTCGGCCCCGCACCGCGCCCGCACCTCGCCCGCTCCAGCCGCTTGCCGCGCTCGCCCCTCGCGAGCCGCACGCGCGCGCGCCTGCCCGCCGCTCGCGCCACCGCGCCTACCGCTGCTGCCGACCGCCCGCGCGCCGCCCCGCTCCGGCCTGCCGTGCGCCTGCCTCGCCCCTGCCGCGCGCACGCGCACGCGCTGCCGCGCCGTCGCTGCGCCTCGCCACGCCCCGGCCGGCGCCCGCACATCGGCGCCCGTAGATGCGCGCCGTGCCGCGCCCGTCGCCCATCCGTGGCCCCTGGGCCACTGACCGGTGGGGCCCCGCGCCCCCAGTGCCACTGCCGCTGGGCCCGAACCCCCCTGGCCCAATGACAAACGGGCCCCGCCCGAAAAACGATTAGGAAAATAAAAATAAAAATAAAAATAATTAAAATAAATAATTAATTAGTTAATTAATCCTGATTAGGTTAATCTAATTAAGTAGTTAGTGTTAATTAAACAGTAATTTAATTAGTTAACCCTAATTAACCTAACAGTCTATGACAGGTGGGACCCACCCTGTCAGACGACTGCTGACATCAGCATGATGTCATGCTGATGTCATCGCAGCACTGTTTCGGATAATGTTGATTTAAATAATTAATTAAATTCCAGAAATTAATAAAAACTTTAGAAAATCATATTAAATAATCCATAACTCCGATGAAAATACTTTATACATGAAACTTGCTCAGAATTCCGATACGAACCCGAATACGCCCTCCGTATTCCTGTCAGATGCCTCTAGCTATAAGAACGTTGAACTTTTAGACCGATTTCGGTAAATGAATAGTGTCCAACTTTAATTAAATAAATCCAAATAAATTCCTAAATTAACTAAATCATTAGTTTGGCAGTAGAACACCCCGGCATATCATTTAGGCATGTCATACATATTGTTTTGCATTATTGCCGTGAATTTATTGTTTCTCTCCCCCCCTTCTCCTTCGATAGACGCTGAGACCGACGACGCTGCACCCGGGTACGACTACTCTACCGACGAGCAGCCCGTTGACGACCCCTCTCTCTTGCCAGAGCAACCAGGCAAGCCCCCCCTTGAGCATCCAGATATCACCCATTCTATTCTCCTGCTTGCATTAGATTTTGCTACTGTTAATGTATGCTCCTATTCTGATGCATAGCCTGCTGTTGTAACCTGTTCATTGCTACCTTACCTGCCTATGATAAACTGTTTAGTATAGGTTGGTAGTGAACCATCAGTGACCCCACCACCTTACCCTTGTTGCCCCTGGTTGATCATCGACGACTCGATCAACGTGATCGTCGACCAGAGACCGACACCTCACTTCACACCCCTTAGTTGTACGACTCTGCGTAGTAACTATCGAGTGCCGAGGGTGATACCTTGTAACGCACTCCCGATGAATACTCTGCAGTGTAGCTGTTCGGTCGTGGTCATTGAGGGTGATTCCTCCTTCTCCACTTCTGATACGACTCTGTCGTGCAACCCTCAGTGTGAACCTCGAGGGTGATACTTCATACGTTCACCCTGATGATTTCGTCGAGTGGAATCCGCCGAGGGTGATTCCTCGGGTTTTCCCCTTGATGTTATGACCACATGATTACTTGACCTCTGTTACAGGCGGGTCCACCCTGGTGGGTACCCGCTGGGGATCTATGATTTCGGGTGTGCCGGAAGGGCACTCGAGTGTGACATTGTGGCGGAGCATCAGAGACTCTGATTGTCTCCGCGTGATACTAATTGAGCCTATCGGATTTGGGTGTGTGATCTGAGTGGGTCGACGTGCCCTATACGCACTACCACCACGCGGGGTAATGGTTATGGGACCCTCTGCGAAGTACGTTTCTCCGAAAGCTTGTCTGACGTCACGATTCACCGTGCGGGCTGATTGTCGGGATTGGGCTGGATACTTCACTGACAAGTTCAGTGTCGCGCCTGCACCCCGGCCAGTCTCGCAACACGCAGGGTGCCCAGGGCGATGGCCCGAGACCTCTGGGTGCATAGGTTAGTCCGGCGTGCTGACCTCTCTGCCGAGCCTAGGTAGAGCGCTGCTTTGTGTTGATCTTCCGAGGACGGGCATTACCCAGCAAGTGTGTCCGGCCAGAGTTGATCGAGCGTCTTGTGTAACAGTAGTGCACCCCTGCAGGGATGAATCTTCTATCGATAGCCGGTCCTACGGTAAAGGACGCTCAGTTTGTGTATCCCGATCTACTACTTAAATTGGATACTTGTTACTTAATTGAAGCTTCGGGATCGCTTTCTCGCTTGGGAGTCGAGGAAGGATCTTTAAGCTGTACTTCAACATGTTTGCTAAATAAAATGCTATTCTACTCTCTTCTACTGCTGCAAGATGATGGCTTGTGAAGATGTTTGAAGATGCTAGTCTTCGATAGGACTAGGCCTTCTCTCTATTCTGGCATTTCTGCAGCCCAGTCCACTTATACAGCCTTTCTCCATTGATAATGTTGCATATGTAGAATAGATCCTTGCTTGCTGAGTACTTCGGATGAGTACTCACGGTTGCTTTACTTTCTCTTTTCCCCATATCCCACCTTGGTGATACATCAGACGATGGAGTCCAGGAGCCAGATGCCACCACCGGAGCTTACTACCAGGAGGGTCCAGAGGGTACTTACTACTGGATCGAGCCAGCTGACCAGGAGTAGGATCGGAGGCTCCCAGGCAGGAGGCCAACGCCTTTCGATCTAGTGTCGCTGTTTGTGCTAGCCTTCTTAAGGCAAAACTTGTCTAACTATGTCTGGACTCAGATAATGTTTGTATGACTGACTTATGTATTCGGATCTTCGGATCCCTGGTCTGTAATATTGTGGACCTCCGTTTAAATTGTGTTAGAGTTGTGTTGTGATATCTTCCCGTGAGTCCCTGTGCTTGATCGTACACGTTTGCGTGTATGATTAGTGTACGATTGAGCCGGGGGCGCCACAGTAGAGGTTTTGGCCGCGGCTGAGAACTTAAAGCGCATTCCTTGCAATATGCTTCCCCACAGTGAAAACATACTCGGCTTCAGTACAGAGGCAGATTACGCTTTGCCTAAGCGAAGACGTATTCGGCCGAATGCGTTTCCACTTAACCGAGCGGGCCCGGGGCTGCGGTGGATGACGAGTGGGGCCGCGGGGGAGGTGGGGCCCGCCTGGCAGGGTTGTCCTCCTCCTCTCGTGCCTGCACTTGGCCGAGGGGAGGGAAGGACCCCGACGGCGATCGGCGGCGCTATCGGCCACCGCCCGGGCCGTGCGGCATACCAGCATGATCAGGGGGCCGAGACGCACCCGCCTGGACCACTCACACATATCGAGGAGGTTGGAGTCGAGCTAGGCTACGGCTACATTGGACAGCGATCCCAGGCACCGGAGGGCTTGGGGCTAAGGCGCTTTCGGCGGGCGAGGGAAGGGTGCAGGAGGTTCAGAGGGCTTCCCTGAGCTTGGTGGTGGTGCTGGGTTGGGCAGAGGGGTACCGGAGAAGTGGGGCAAGGGAGAGGGCCGAGCGGCGGACGCCTTGTCGAAGATGAGGAAGGAATACCTCCCTGCTTGATTCAATAGCGTTGGGGGCCGATTGGGAGGTGGTGGATACGACTGGTGAGGAGATGAGAGCTCGGGGTGCGGCTTAAATAGCCAGGGCCGGCTGTCGTCGGTCGCAAGCTGTCCTCGACACGTGGCCGGAGTTACAGGCAAGCCACAAATGCGTGGACTGGTGAGGCGACAAATGAGGGGTAGGAGAGGTCCATCGGAGTAGAGGGTGGTGCCAAGGACGCGAAGGAGAGGACGGGCGAGCACAGAGGCTGTCAAGGCACAGTGCGCCCGTGGGCACGTGGCGTCTAGCGTCGGCGAGGGAGTTTCTGGAGGGGGCAGGGGACCAAAGAGCGACGTGAGGGAAGGAGGAGTCAGGTCAGCACCAGCGGACGCGCGGACACCGCCGGAGCGCAGCAGCCTGAAGCAACCCGACGCGCGGAGGCGTGCATCCAACACGATCACCGCATCGCATGGTACTGAGGGGACAGTAGAGCCAGGGAAATGTTGTCTAGCACCTTGTCTTTGCACCCTGTGACACTTAGGAGGTGATGGATCATTAGAAGAAGCCATGGATAGTTGGGATGCAATAATGGAAGTTTGTTGTATCAAACTTGGCCACATCTCTTTGATGACATGAGAGGGGTAAAGAGACAAACTTGATGTCTAGGAGGTTTATGGTAGGAAGGACTACAATCCTGTGGAGTTTGAGGGGATTTGGACGAACATTCAACATGGTAGCTTTTCAACTGCCAAATGGGTCCAGAAACTAGATTTAGATGAGGCACTCACATAGAGCATTGGATGGGGCTGTGATACGTCTCCAACGTATTTATGATTTTTGATTGTTCCATGCTATTATATTATCTTTTTTGGATGTTTTATATGCATTAATATGCTATTTTATATTATTTTTGGGACTAACTTATTAACCTAGAGCCCAGTGCCAGTTTCTGTTTTTTCCTTGTTTTTGACTTTTACAGAAAAGGAATATCGAACGGAGTCCAAACGGAATAAAACTTTACGGTGATTTTTCTTGGACCAGAAGAAACCCACGAGACTTGGAGAGGAGGCCAGAAGCCCTACGGGGTGGCCACAAGCCGTAGGGACGCGCCCTAGGGGGGGCGCCCCCATGGCTTGTGGGGCCCCCGTAGACCTTCCAACCCTAATGTTCGCACTATAAATCCTCAAATATTCCCCCTACACCAGAGGACACACAAAAAATACTTTTCTGCCACTGCAAGCCTCTGTTCCCGTGAGTTCCCATCTTGGGGCCTTTTTCGGCACTCCATCGGAGGGGGATATGATCACGGAGGACCTCTAAACCAACCGTGCTGCCCTTCCAATGATGTGTGAGTAGTTTACCACAGACCTACGGGTCCATAGCTAGTAGCTAGATGGCTTCTTCTCTCTCTTTGATCTTCAATACAATGTTCTCCTCAATGTTCTTGGAGATCTATTCGATGTAATCTTCTTTTGCAGTGTGTTTGTTGAGATCCGATGAATTGTGGATTTATGATCAGATTATCTATGAATATTATTTGAGTCTTCTCTAAACTCTTTTATGCATGATTAAGATATCTTTGTATTTCTCTTTGAACTATCGGTTTGGTTTGGCCAACTAGATTGGTTTTTCTTGCAATGGGAGAGGTGCTTAGTTTTGGGTTCAATCTTGTAGTGTCCTCACCCAGTGACAGAAGGGGTAGCGAGGCACATATTGTATTGTTGCCATCAAGGATAAAAAGATGGGTTTTATGTCATATTGCTTGAGTTTATCCCTCTACATCACGTCATCTTACTTAAAGCGTTGCTCTGTTCTTATGAACTTAATACTCTAGATGCAGGCAGGAGTCGATCGATGTGTGGAGTAATAGTAGTAGATGCAGAATCGTTTCGGTTTACTTGTCACGCATGTGATGCCTATATTCATGATCATTGCATGAGATGTCTTCATAATTATGCGCTTTTCTATCAATTGCTCAACAATAATTTGTTTACCCACCGTATGTTTTCTTCAAGAGAGAAGCCTCTAGTGAAACCTATGGCCCTCGGGTCTATTTTCCATCATATATTTTCAGATCTATAAACCAAAAAACCAAAAAATACCTTGCTGCAATTTATTTATATTTACTTTAGTTTGCTCTTTTATTTATATTTTATACCTATCTCTATTAGATCTCACACTTGTTCATGACCGTGAAGGGATTGAGAACCCCTTTTTCGCGTTGTGTGGAAGTGTCTGTTTGTTTATGTAGGTGCATATATTGGAGACTTTCTTGTGCCTCCTACTGGATTGATACCTTGGTTCTTAACTGAGGGAAATACTTATCTCTACTTTGTTGCATCACCATTTCCTCTTCAAGGGAAAAATCAACGCAAGCTCAAGAAGTAGCAGGAAGAATTTCTGGCGCCATTGTCGGGGAGGTTCTACATCAAGCCTACCAAGTACCCATCATAAACTCTCATCTCTTGCACTTACATTATTTCCCATTTGCCTCTCGTTTTCCTCGCCCCCACTTCTAAAATGTTTTCAGAAAAACACAAAAATATTTGCCTTTTTATTCTCCCTTCTTTTGTTCGCCTTTTCATTTGCTTTTTGTTTGCTCGTGTGCTAGATTGCTTGCTTGCCTTCATGGCTCAACCTAAGAGCCTTGATTTTTACTATAGAAAGTTGGAAGAAATTGAAAATAATACCAAAAGCTTCATGTCCTTAAAATTTGAGCATAATAGTTTCTTTAGGAACGAACTTAAGGAACAAAAAACTATGATGGAGTATATTAAAGAGCTTGATGATGTTAGTAAGGAAATATATGGTATTAAATCTCAATTTGCTCATATTGAAAATTTAGTAGGCCAAATTTCCGATAAGCAAACCACTTTGGTAAATAAGATGGCCACTAAACCGGAGTCTTTAAATAATGATGAAGGTCTTAAAGTGATTGGTGTGACTCCTATTGAATCTTTGTTTGCTAATATAAATCTTGATAAAGATGGGACTGGAGATGAGTCAACTTGAGCTAGAAGGCGTCCCAATAATTTGGAGGGTGATGATCTTAATGAAAAAATTGATAGAAGTGGGATTGGCGAGGTCAAAACTTTAAGTAGCGATGAACCCACTATTTTGGATTTCAAGGACTTTAATTACGATAATTGTTCTTTGATAGATTGTATTTCCTTGTTGCAATCCATGCTTAGTTCACCTCATGCATATAATCAAAATAAAGCTTTTACTAAACATATCGTTGATGCTATGATGAAATCTTTTGAAGAAAAACTTGAATTGGAAGTTTCTATCCCTAGAAAGCTGTATGATGAGTGAGAACCTACTATTATGATTAAAATTAAAGATTATGAGTGTAATGCTTTGTGTGATTTGGGTGCTAGCGTTTCCACTATTCCGAAAACTTTATGTGATGTGCTAGGTTTCCATAAATTTGATGATTGTTCTTTGAATTTGCATCTAGCGGATTCCACTATTAAGAAACCTATGGGAAGGATTAATGATGTTCTTATTTTTGCAAATAGGAATTATGTGCCCATAGATTTTATTGTGTTTGATATAGATTGCAATCCTACGTACATGTCCTATTATTCTTGGTAGACCTTTCCTTAGAACGATTGGTGCAATTATTGATATGAAAGAAGGAAACATTAGATTTCAATTTCCGTTAAGGAAGGGCATGGAACACTTTCCAAGAAAGAAAACTAAGTTGCCATATGAATCTATTATGAGGGCCACTTATGGATTGCATACCAAAGATGATAATACTTAGATCTATGTTTTATGCCTAGCTAGGTGCGTTAAACAATAGCGCTTGTTGGGAGGCAACCAAATTTTATTTTATGTTTTTTGTTTTTGGTTCTGTTTCTCAATAAATACAAATTATTACCTCTGTAGTAATTGTGTTTTGGTGTTTTAATTAGTGTTTGAGCCAAGCAAGACCTTTGGGATGGTCTACGGTGATAGTTGATTTGATCTTGCTAAAAAAGTAGAAACTTTTGCGCTCATTGCTAGAAATCTAGAAAATCACAGAAACGTGCTTTTTGATCTGAATTTTTTACACAAGATCTATATACAAATTTCCTAGGTTTTCCTAATTTTTGGAGTTACAGAAGTGTACGAAATATCCAGATTACTACAGACTGTTCTGTTTTTGACAGATTCTGTTTTCTATCTGTTGTTTGCTTATTTTGATGAATCTATGGGTAGTAACGGGGGGGGGGGGGGGGGTTTGAACCATGGAGAAGTTGTAATACAGTAGATATAACACCAATATAAATTTAGAATGAGTTCAAAATAGTACATAATGTGGTGATTTATTTTATTATACTAACGGATCTTACGAGTTTTCTGTTGAGTTTTGTGTTGTGAAGTTTTCAAGTTTTGGGTAAAGTTTTGATGGACAATGGAATAAGGAGTGGCAAGAGCCTAATCTTGGGGATGCCCAAGGCACTCCAAGGTAATATTCAAGGACAACCAAGCATCTAAGCTTGGGGATTCCCCGGATGGCATCCCCTCTTTTGTCTTCAATCCATCGGTAAATTTACTTGAGGCTATATTTTTATTCACAACATGATATGTGTTTTGCTTGGAGCGTCTTGTACGATATGAGTCTTTGCTTTTTAGTTTGCCACAATCATCCTTGTTGTACACACCTTTTGAGAGGGACACACATTAATCATGAATTTATTAGAATACTCTATGTGCTTCACTTATATCTTTTGAGCTAGGTAGTTGCTCTAGTGCTTCACTTATATCTTTTTAGAGCACGGCGGTGGTTTTATTTTATAGAAATTGATGAACTCTCATGCTTCACTTATATTATTTTGATAGTCTTTAAACAACATGGTAATTTGCTTAGGTTATGAATTTAGTCCTACTATGATGGGCATCTAAGAGGGATATAATAAAAACTTTCATATAAAGAGCATTGAATAATATGAGAAGTTTGATTCCTTGCATTTGTTTTGAGATATAAAGATGGTGATATTAGAGTCATGCTAGTGAGTAATTGTGGATTGGTAGAAATACTTGTGTTAAAGTTTGTGATTCCCGTAGCATGCACGTATGGTGAACCGTTATGTGATGAAGTCGCATCATGATTTATTTTTTGATTGTCTTCCTTATGAGTGGCGGTCGGGGACGAGCGATGATCTTTTCCTACCAATCTATCCCCCTAGGAGCATGCGTATTAGTACTTTGCTTTGATGGCTAATAATTTTTTTCAATAAGTATGTGAGTTCTTTATGACTAATGTTGAGTCCATGGATTATACGCACTCTCACCCTTCCACCGTTGCTAGCCTCTCTAGTACCGCACAACTTTCGCCGGTGCATTAAACCCACCATATACCCTTCATCAAAAGAGCCACCATACCTACCTATTATGGCATTTCCCTAGCCATTCCAAGATATATTGCCATGCAACTTCCACCGTTCCGTTTATTATGACACGTACCATCATTGTCATATTGCTTTGCATGATCATGTAGTTGGCATAGTATTTGTGGCTTGGCGACCGTTCATATTTTTTATACATGTCACACTTGATCATCGCACATCCCGGTATACCGCCGGAGGCATTCATATTGAGTCATATTTGGTTCTAGTATCGAGTTGTAATTCTTGAGTTGTGAGTAAATAAAAGTGTGATTATCATTATTAGAGCATTGTCCCGTGTGAGGAAAGGATGATGGAAGCAATGATTCCCTCACAAGTTGGGATGAGACTTCGGACATAAAAATAAAAGAGGCCAAAGAAGCCCAAAATAAAATAAAAGAGGCCAAAGAAGCCCAAACAAAAAAAGGAGAGAAAATAGAGAAGGGACAATGTTACTATCCTTTTCCACACTTGTGCTTCAAAGTAGCACCATGTTCTTCATGATAGAGAGTCTCCTATTTTGTCACTTTCATATACTAGTGGGAATTTTTCATTATAGAACTTGGCTTGTATATTCCAATGATGGGCTTCCTCAAAATTGCCCTAGGTCTTCGTGAGCAAGCATGTTTGATGCACACCCACTTAGTTTCTTTTTGAGCTTTCATACACTTATAGCTCTAGTGCATCTGTTGCATGGCAATCCCTACTCACTTGCTTTGATATCAATTGATGGGCATCTCCATAGCCCATAATTTTGCCTAGTTGATGTGAGACTTTCTCCTTTTTTTGTCTTCTCCTCACAACCTCCACCATATTATATTCCACCTATAGTGTTATATCCATGGCCCACGCTCATGTATTGTGTGAAAATTGAAAAGGCTTGAGAACATTAAAAGTATGAAACAATTGCTTGGCTTGTCATCGGGGCTGTCCATGATGAAATATTTTGTGTGATGAAGATAGAGCATAGCCAGACTATATGATTTTGTAGGGATAACTTTCTTTGGCCATGTTATTTTGAGAAGACATGATTGCTTTATTAGTATGCTTGTAATATTATTGTTTTTATGTCAATATTAAACTTTTGTTTTGAATCTTATGGATCTGAATATTCTTGCCATAATAAATAAAATTGCATTGATAAATATGTTAGGTAGCATGTCACATCAAAAATTCTGTTTTTATCATTTACCTAATCGAGGACGAGCAGGAATTAAGCTTAGGGATGCTTCATACATCTCCAACGTATCTATAATTTTTTATTGTTCCATGCTATTATATTATCTGTGCTGGATGTTTTATATGCATTAATATGCTATTTTAAATTATTTTTGGGACTAACTTATTAACCTAGAGCCCAGTGCGAGTTTCTATTTTTTCCTTGTTTTTGGCTTTTACAGAAAAGGAATATCAAACGGAGTCCAAACGGAATAAAACTTTACGGTGATTTTTCTTGTACCAGAAGAAACCCACAATACTTGGAGAGAAGGCCAGAAGCCCTACGGGGTGGCCACAAGCCGTAGGGGCGCGCCCTAGGGGGGCGCGCCCCCAAGGCTTGTGGGCTCCCCGTAGACCTTCCAACCCTAATCTTCGCACTATAAATCCTCAAATATTCCTCCTACACCAGAGGACACAAAAAATACTTTTCCGCCGCCGCAAGCCTTTGTTCCCATGAGATCCCATCTTGGGGCCTTTTCCGGCACTCCGCCGGAGGGGGATTCGATCACGGAGGACCTCTACACCAACCTTGTTGCCCTTCCGATGATGTGTGAGTAGTTTAACATAGACCTACGGGTCCATAGCTAGTAGCTAGATGGCTTCTTCTCTCTCTTTGATCTTCAATACAATGTTCTCCTCGATGTTCTTGGAGATCTATTCGATGTAATCTTCTTTTGCGGTGCGTTTGTTGAGATCCAATGAATTGTGGATTTATGATCAGATTATCTATGAATATTATTTGAGTCTTCTCTGAACTCTTTTATGCATGATTAAGATATCTTTGTATTTCTCTTTGAACTATCGGTTTGGTTTGGCCAACTAGATTGGTTTTTTCTTGCAATGGGAGAGGTGCTTAGTTTTGGGTTCAATCTTGTAGTGTCCTCACCCAGTGACAGCAGGGGTAGCGAGGCACGTATTGTATTGTTGCCATCAAGGATAAAAAGATGGGGTTTATGTCATATTGCTTGAGTTTATCCCTCTACATCATGTCATCTTACTTAAAGCATTGCTCTGTTCTTATGAACTTAATACTCCAGATGCAGGCAGGAGTCGGTCGATGTGTGGAGTAATAGTAGTAGATGCAGAATCGTTTCAGTCTACTTGTCACGGACATGATGCCTATATTCATGATCATTTCCTTAGATGTCTTCATAATTATGTGCTTTTCTATCAATTGCTCAACAGTAATTTGTTTACCCACCGTATGTTTTCTTCAAGACAGAAGCCTCTAGTGAAACCTATGGCCCTCAGGTCTATTTTACATCATATATTTTTAGATCTATAAACCAAAAAAACCCAAAAATGCGTTGTTGCAATTTATTTATATTTACTTTAGTTGCCCTTTTATTTATCTTTTATACCTATCTCTATTAGATCTCACTCTTGTTCGTGACCGTGAAGGGATTGACAACCCCTTTTTCGCGTTGTGTGCAAGTGTTTGTTAGTTTGTGTAGGTGCATATATTGGAGACTTGCTTGTGCCTCCTACTGGATTGATACCTTGGTTCTTAACTAAGGGAAATACTTATCTCTACTTTGCTCCATCACCCTTTCCTCTTCAAGGAAAAAACCAACGCTAGCTCAAGAAGTAGCAGGCTGAAATTAGGCGGAGAGCAATGATTTGAGCATATCAAGGAGCTTGTAAAATTTCAACTCATTTGGATATCCCTTGCTAGTACTTCCTTCACCAAGGCTTCCATCTGGCAGAAACTTTGGAAATTTGCTGACGAAGATTCACTAGGCAAATGGAGTTGAATTTTGTCATGTGGCAATGATTTGGATGTGAGAGTATGCCCAAAAAGTTTGGGAGCAATCAAGATAAGATAGGTGGCACTTCTTTCACAGAAGGCCACTTTGGACAGAAATGAAGAATGAAGATGGTTGGATTATTTGAATTGGACAAGGAAAGTTTGGACATATTTGGGGAATATTTGATCCAAACAAATTATTAGAATTATTTGAGAATTTTGTGGAAGGCAGAAGTATAGGTTGCTTCACAACCTAGAGCAAACAAGGTTATTCCTTTAATAGAAAAAGGAATATTCCCAAGAAAAGAATTTTGGGGTTGAGCTAGAATGGAAATGGCAAGATCTTGGGAGAGATTTGGAAATGATGATCTACTTGGGGAGAAGAAGAAATGAAGATCTCCCAAGTTGCAAGTCCACAGAATCACTCCAAAAAGAAAATCAGAGCAAAAACCAATGAAATCATAAAGAAAAAGAAAGGACCAAAAATCAGGGTGTTACAACTCTACCCCCCTTAAGAAAAATCTCGTCCTCGAGATTTGGTTGCTCAGGGAACATGTTTGAATATGACTTAAGGAAATCGTTTCCAACTCGGGTATCCTTTTTTCCTTTGTAGGTTGTTCCCCCTAACATTCATATGGTCTGATTACCTTGCTCTGGGCTGGGTTGCGTCACCTTTCCCAAAATTTGGACGGGTCTTTCCTCATATGTAAAATCTGATGTTGACTTTGATTTGTTCATATCTGCCGGTAATATCCAAGGAATCTGAGAATAAATTTTCTATGATCACGAAACCTTCTTAATTTCTTCCATCGGTTTGTTCCAATAACTGCATGTTTTCCAGATTTAAACAATGCTGAGAGTCATAGCCATTCTCCTGGCGGAATTTGACTGCCCGTAGGTGGTACTGAATCATCTGTGTTTGTTTCTTTGTCTCGAGCTTGAAAATTATACCAAAGATTTGATTGTCTCCTGTCATGAGTAGTGTAAAGGGGTACGGCCCTATAGCTGTAGCATGCCTCAAACAGTAGCACCTCGAGACTGGACTGACAGTTGTTCTGGCGGGAAGATACTTTTCATGGCAGGTTGCCCTTACATTTAGTTCCACAAACGAGAACACACAATATGAGCTGGTTGTTCGGTGTTAGGCTTACCCGTGCTGTCGGTATATCCATGTGGAATCATGGTCTCAATCTGACTTGGGTATCCGAACCATGACAGTTGGGCAATAATACCTTTGTGGCCAGTTTTACTCATTGCTTGTCATTATTTTCTTCATCTGAATCCCTTGCGAAAATAGTTTGGCCACATATGTCCTTGATCCTTTATATATGTGGTTGGTACAATATTTTGGCATCATACACTGTCCTTGCTCAAGACAAGGGTCCTTGTCGGGTGCGGAAAAACTGACTTTGGTGACCACTGTCAAGACTGTTTACACTGCATTGTCTACTCCACAACTGATTGATCCATGCATCATATGAGATGTATATCTGACTTTCTTTCTTTGGCATAACTCATGAGGTTGTTGGATTCTTACCTTCCTTCGGTAGATCCGTGTGAACCTTGTTTGAGTGATATGCAGGACATGTGCTGCATCCTCACCATATATATGGAGGTATATGTAGCTGAATACAAGATTCTTGAGGCAGACCTGTGTCTTCACTGATTTGTGCTTCTGACAAAATTATTGTGAATCTGATTCTTGAGTTGCACTGTCATATATTGTCAGCTCATGGTGTAATATCTTGTAGCAATACTGACAACTGTGTAGTGTTGAACTCACAAAGACTGGATATCTTATGTTGGAAGCTATCCGACTGGCTTGCTGAAAAGGCTGAATATCTTACGCTTGAAGCTTTTGCCTTGGTAGTGTGCTGGAGAAGGCTTGGTTCCGTACCTGAGAAGCTTCTCGTCTGATTGCTTATTGAGAAAGATTCATTTCCTTATACCAGAAGCTTTTTCCGAGGTATCTTGTTGTGGAAGAATGGGTCCCTTAGACAGGAAGCTGCCCATTTATCATATTGAGGGAGATGGAAGAACCTTGCATCATAAGCCTCTTTCGGTAGCGTGTGGAGGAAGACTGAGTTGCTTATACCCTAAGCTTCATACTGTGATCTACGGACCTAATGCCATACACATACCCATAATATTTTTGCGGTTGGTTACTCGCATCAGAAGAAATGTCTGACTATCTTCCTTGTTGAATACTGAACTCATAACACATTCTGGCTTTCTTCCGGAGTATAACATTTTTCAAGTTTCATTCATTGTTGAACCATACTTTATATATGAGCCATACCTTGACTGAAAATATACCATCGGTCTTGCACCTGACTTGTCTTCCTGCGGATTTGATCATTACTACTTGAAAGGTGGCACAACTGATGCAGACTTGATGCTGATAGACAATCCAGGATACCATTTGTATACTGAGCAGATATTCCCAATGCAATCTAGTCAACTGAGAATGCCATACTGTTTAGCTGAGCTTCCAAATATTTGAAATCCTCATTGCTTCTTCAAGTCCGGTGTCGGTTGATGAGCAACTTTCATAAGGGAAAATAAGGTAACACCGAAACAAAAGCACACAAAAGGCATTCAAATCACACACAAGCAATGTCAGATATTACTGCTATTCACTACAATATGCATGCCTACTTAAGCACACAAATCACGCAGAAACTCCGGGACTACGATCTAACATGCTGTGATGGTGTGCACGAAGATGAATCAATGTGTGGAGGGGTTGGTGTGAACATAGCTACACCAAGTGCTAGCTTAGCAAGGTAGCATCCTTGACTAGCTCGGAGGCGAGGATGTACTCAGAGACC
This sequence comes from Thinopyrum elongatum, assembly GCA_011799875.1. NCBI lineage: Eukaryota > Viridiplantae > Streptophyta > Magnoliopsida > Poales > Poaceae > Thinopyrum > Thinopyrum elongatum. Next base: position 281,803,591 of record CM022301.1, read on the forward strand.
ATGTAGCAGGACATGAATCCCTTTCGTCCGCTTGATGATGATGTGGCCGCACTGTTCAAGATATCTTCCGATATTGCGATAAATCGTCTGATTTATCGCTTACCGTTGTATGACCGATAAGATAAATCGGCCGATAAATCAACCGATATGGCGATAAATCGGCCGATATGCCGATAAACTGGCCGATTTACCCCTTATCATGGGTCGACCGATAAGTTCCCGATAAGCGATATCCCCAACATTGCTGGCATTGCCATTTCTTGATGACTAAGATCATTAAGGGTTGCCAACATGACAAGATAAAAGGCATGATCCGGGGCAGAAGCATGTCTACCACCAAAATGATAGGTGTGGCTGGAAGAAAGAGGTCGGCGTGATACCTGAGCACCATTCCAGCGAACGGTGTCTGGAACACTCGGCATCACTCCGCTAGGACAGAGCTGACGCCAAACACCGAAGAATAGGAAAAAGGGAAACTGGAGGGATGCAGGGGTTAAGCTGTAGTGGATCCGAACCGATGCCAGCTACACTCACAAGATCAAATCGTTAGAAGCAAAATAATAAGTCTATATGCATGCTATGCAACAAACAAATGCAGCAACCAAGATAGACTCTATACTACCGGTTTCTACCGCTTGCGCTGACTAGGGTGTCCTACAACCAGACCTACTCTGATACCAAGTCCTGTGGCACCCCGGCTCAGAGGAACCGGAACACCCCGTATTCCAGCCCAGAGATCAAGTCTTCTGGAATATGGCACTGCTTGGCATAGAACAAATTAGCTCTTATTACAAAGGATAATGGTACAAGGGTCTGATGTTACAAAGGATCACATCAGCATGGCAACACTACGCCTGCTAAGGTAGCTCTATACCAACAGCGGAACAACTCGTAGCGGCGGAAAAACTTCTAGCAGCGGAACGACGACGACGATGATGATGAACTCCACTCCGCAGGGACTCTGGCTAGGACACGGTCTAGCTTGCATGATCGCTATCCTTGACAAGCAATCAATCACGACATCACCTACAAACTGGTATGACACGCAAGGTGAGTACTTTGAATGTACTCGCAAGCTCGCAACAACCAAATGCATCAAGGCAAGACAACAACATAGCATTAACAGGTTAACTTATTAACAACTACTATGAGGTGGAAGCAATAATTAAGCATGATATGGCAATGCTAGAATACTGATGAACCATCATATAGGATCTCATGAACCATCTCACTCTTGGCTATCCGGCAAAGTAATATATCACATCGATCACCTCGTGATCAATACAACCTGTGATCACCACATGACCACATCCCAAACTGAATGATCATCCTCAAGATCATCCCAACATCATCATCGACATCCTGCCAAACTATTACTTGCTCACACAAAGACATATATAGTTCATCTATAAGTCATTTCGTCATCGTATGTCTTGATCGACCGGTGTGACCTAGTACAATATGTGTCCATGACCGAGGATGCGGCTATCGATAGTTTGTATACTCTGCAGAGGTTAGTACACTGTACCCACACCACAGAACCCATGGTCTCGTGTTCCCATTCGGGTGGACCAACGATGTTCCGACAAAACCAATCTATTGCATGACACTCTCCTGGCCACTCCGACCAACTCCCCTTTGGGCTAAGTCATGGGTGGCCCCGGATGCTCACTCTGGACATCTGCCACCTTTGTGGCTGGCCACCGTCGTGGCAAAAACAAAAACGGTCCCAAACGGGGATAATGGATCCATACCACTCGGGCACACAAGGCATATGGTTGCCTACCTGATCAGGCTAGCACGAGCACATAACCTTCCCTAGTTGGAGGAACCAGCGAGAGGCATGACAATAGACCGCATTAGGGCCTTCCCATACAGGCAAATGTGGTTCCACTAGAAAATCTCAATTCGGTGGTACCTGACCAACGAAATGACGGAAGTTGTCCCCATGATATATCTGCGATAACTATTACTCCAATATCATATAATAACCTGAGATCCAAGTCTAGCAATAACCATACTATAATCCAATGAATAATGTAGCCATAACATACTCATTATCATTAACTCCATAGGTGCAAAGATAAATATGATCATGCTGAATCCAAAACAAGTGACCCTAATGATCCAACAGCAATATCAAGATGTAAACCATAGATTAATATGATGGCATCAAACCCAGATAATACTCCAATGCATAATATATCATATAATAATAATGAAAACATAACCCTAGATCCAAGTAATCCAATGACAATATGTCATCCTCAATCTGCAAAGTATTAGTCCTAGAAATCCAAGCATCATCATGGCAATAGCAAGATCAAACATCACTCCAAGAAATGCCATGAATAAATCATATAGAGCTAATGAAAAAATTTATGCAAATTAATTAGATAAACAATGGCATTGCATTGCAATCATGCAAGTGGAGGATGTGGCCTACCTGGGGTGGGTGGATTCACCAGAAATAAGTGCGAGGAGCTCGCGGAAAGATTTGTCGGAAAAGCTTCTCTCTCGGAGGAGCTGAATATAGGGCAGGGGCAAAATGGTCATTTTTAGAATGTTACAACATGGTGAAAATGATACCGTCAGAACGGGCCCGATGAATAAAGAACGTGGGCTTTGGAATAACCTGATTCGGAGTTATGGGTGAAAAGTTACGGCCGTTCATGTAACACCCCAAAAATCAGGTTATCGATTTTTGTGCTGTTATTCCTTCCTAGCTTTCCTCTCCCGAATTTTTCCTCTGGAATCTGGTGAGTGACCAGGTGAATCCAGACAATCCTCAACCTCTCAGTGCCTTTCCCATGCTCTTGTGCTAGTCAAGTTTCCGTCAGTAAACCCCGAACCTCACTGAAACCCTAGTTCCAAAATATCGGAACTGGAAATCCTGCCTTTGCATTTACAAAGGAGCTATCATTTTCCTTGCTCTGTTAATCCTCCCAAAATTCCCAGAGATCCTCCTTCACTCATAAACCCTGGATGTGCAAAAATATTGCCAAGTCATATGCAATATTTCTCATCTAGAATTAATTCCTTTTTCTGCCTTTCTGAGGAATTAAATCCAGGAAAATATCTATCCATCTCCAAAGTTCATAAAAACTTGTGGATATATTCTTTGTGATCATATTGAGCTCTCATAAAAAATATTGGCCATAATTAAATAGGGGAAATTGCTTTTTCCTATTTTAAGCCAATATTTCAATTTGGGGCCTTTCCAAAGGAACTACCATTTTGGTAGTTAGGAAAAATCCCAAATAATTTGTGGAGCTTCTCCAATCCATATATTCACCATTTCCATCAAGATCTCAAGTTTCACCCATTAAATATTGAGCACAACACCACTTTGCAAATTCTGTCTAGATTTTCAGTTTGCAAAGGAAGTGCTTGATTACTTGATCTTCTTGGGCTGAAATTTTGCAGGGTGATTCACTGTGATGTATCACCCATGGATACCAAAAACCAGCCCATTTCATTTAGCCAATCTTCCCCAGTAAATTATCCAAGTTTCTATTCAGATTGCATCATTGTGAAGGAAGTACCCTCATACTTGATCAAAATGAGCTGAAACTTTTCCAGCTATCTCTTATGCTCATAACATTGCTGCCCTCCAAAATTCAGCTCGTGCAAGCTAGCCAATCCCTTAGAACCATCCTGTTTTGGTTTCTGTCCAGTCTGCAAGGTTGTGAAGGAAGTGCTAGCTAGACCTGCCCATTTGTGCTGAATTTTTGCCAATATGGTCATCTTAGTGGATTACTAACCCCAGCCCAAGATCAGGCCAATAGGTGCACTGTGGTGGCCACACCACAGCACAAACACCTTGCTGCCATTTCCTGTTTAACCATCGTTCAGTCACACCAAAGCTCACTGCTACTGTTAGAGTGATCTAGTCGTCTGCTGGAAGGTTGTAGAGTGCCCCAGACACGATTTGGCATCAAGTAAGACGTGGCAAGGCGATGGCCGCGTGGTGACCACGACAAATACAGGTACAGCGGGCGCTCTGTGCTCGGGAGGCTTCGGGAGGCCGATTCCAGCGCGCTCTGGCTTGTCAAGCTCCCCACCACTAGTTGGCGCTGTCTGGTCACATCTCCCTTCGTCCCCTAGCTCTTGGATGGCCGTGCCGATGCCGATGCTCCGCCGAAACGTCGCCACCTCGCCGTGCGTCTCGGAGCATCGGTCATCGTCGCGTAGTCCTTCCATCTGCTATAAATATCGCGTCCCCGAGCCCTCTCATCACCAGCAAGCCCAGTCCCCTCTCCCTCGAGCTCAAAATAGCTCCCTCTCCCCGTTCATGGCCGAAGGCCACCGCTGATGCCTCAGGGCCCCCTCGAGCCAACCCACCACCTCGGCCCTTCCCTTCCTCTTTCCCGACGCTTGAGACCTTCCCCAAGACCCCGTGGATCCGCCGCCGCCCTCAGCTCCAGCAAGGGAGCCCTGCCAGCGCGGTCCCGCATGGCGCTTCGGCCGCTGCAGCCTGGCCAGTGGCGACGGTGCTGCGATCTGCCTCTGGCGACCCCGCGATCATCCCCTGGGGAGCGGTGAGGCGGCAGCTACGCCGGCGGCCGGCCAGGCCCGAGCCGCCGCGGCCTCTGTTTTGGTCGGGGTCAACGCAGACAGAGCAGAAAGGGAGGAGAGAGAGAAAGAGATAAGTGGGGCCCACCTGGCATCCATACAGCGTTGACCTGGCTCGGGCCCAGCCGCAGTTAGTGGAAACGCATTCCACAGAAGGCGTTTTCGGTTTGCTGAAAACGTATTTCCAGAAGTGCGCTTTCCCTTTTTCCAGCCGGCGGCCGAACTGTTTAATTAGTGAACGTTCGTCTGTTAAGACCCAAAATGGACAGTTTCTGTTTGTTTTTATGCTTAACGAACGAACGGCCCTAACTTCGTGACCGTAACTCCGATTGAGGTAAAACCAATGCCCACGTCTTCAGTTCATCGAGCCCGTTCCGATGCCGTCATTTTCATAATATTATCACACTGTGAAAATGACCATTTTGCCCTTGCGCTTCGATCAGCCCCTCCGAGAGGGAAACTTTTCTGGCAAATCTTCCCGGAGTTTTATCGCACTTCCACCTGGCATATTCCTTCACCCCCAGGCAAGCCAACCTCTTATCATGAGCTCCGGACTTGCGTGATGACTTTGCTTGCACCCTGTGTGTTCATCGTAGCACATCTGTATTGCCTGTTAGTCTGCACCAACATAGTTCTGTTATTTCATCTGTACCAGATGCTAGTGACACCTATCATATAATATCATGACTTGTTTTCATGCCATATCTTGCCATGTTAGTAACCATATTTTGAATACCATTATCATGATAGTATCATGAGTTGATCTCGTGCCATGTTTGTCAATGTTGTTATGATTCTGCTATGCTAATGTTAAGTGGTTGTTCACACTTATAATTGTTGAGGTAATGGTGGGATGATGGAGATGTTGAATTGAATACATAACTAAACTTAGTCGGTTGATCTTGAGTCACCTGTCCGGGCTTATTCGTGCAGCCACATTTGCCGGTATGGGACGACCTTGACTTGGTCTAGCTTTGTGCTCTTTCACCGGTACCACCAACTAGGGAAGGTTATGCGTGCGTGCTGCCCTAATCAGGTAGGCGGCGATAACCTTGTGAGCCCAGTTGTATGTTTAGCCCGGGAGTCCCCGTTTGGGATAGTTGTGTTGTCCACGACGGTGGCAGGTGTCAAGAGTGACACAGGGGCCACCCAGGACATGACCCTGGGAGGGTATGATTGTCGGTGGTACGATGGAGGAGTCACGGGTTAGGCAGGTTTCGTTGGAGCAACGCTGGTCCACCCGAATGGGATCTCGAGGTCAGGTGCTCCATGGTGTGGGTAAAGTGCGCAACCTCTGCAGAGTGAAAAATCTATTCGAATAGCCGCGTCCACGGTATTGGACAGCCCATCCAGACCTCGCTAGGTGATCAACCGTAATGATGATAATAATGGTGGAAGAACCTGCCCTGCATAGACATCAGATGTTGTCAGGAATATGGTATGTTAGCCATGGGATGGCTATGGAAGAGATGGTCAGATGACCGAAAAACTTGGATTGGACTGGAATCAGTTTCAGATTGGATCATGAGAATGTTCGAGATAAGGATTGTATACTTAATATGCTTTACTTTACTGTACTCTTCTTCTGTAGTTATCTTGCTAGATAACCCCGTTAGGTCATGATGATCAATGCTGCTAGATGTTTAATCATGCCAGGTAATCTTGCTACGACATGATAATTAGTAATGCTAGATAGGTATGCTATGCCATGCTTGATTCATGTTTTCCTGTTAATTCCATGCCATGTTTAGAGTGAATTCTTGCATAGCATAGGGCTTGCTTTGTCATCTGCTTGTTTGGATGCTATGTATTTGGTTGTCTTGCGAGTACATTCAAGGTACTCACCTGGCCTTGCACGTGGCCAGTTGCAGGAGAAGATCCGTCAGGCTAGATCGTAACCCAGCCAGTCCTGTGACTTGTGGAGCCCAGCCAGAGATGTCGTTGCCACTGAACCAAGACCTTCGCTGCCATTTAGTTAGCCTTGGAGCTATGTAATATTGTTGAAAGCAACAGTATTGTAATACTCCATTTTATATAATAAAGCCATTTTGTGCCTAGAATTGCTGTATCATGTCTTTGATGTGCGCCAAGTCTTATCCTGGGGCTGGCGTGCGTCGGCCCTCTATCGGGGTGCCACAGGACGTGGTATCAGAGCCAGGCTGGCTGTAGGTTACCCTAGCACCAAACCACCCCTATTTCCAACCCGTAGTTAGCCCATATAGTTGACCCATCACTGGCATCTGACACGGCCACTGTTGATCAACAGGCGGCGTAGTTGGAATTGACGCGTCCCTGCCCAGCTGTCCGCCCACCCAGCCACCCCGGATTAGACCGCGACCCTACCCAGTTGTCGGTCGTGCCAGCGTATCTTCTACCCGGCACGAGAAGGATCCACGCCATGCTGGTGTGTTCTAGCCCGACTGCCTATTTAACCCCCTCCACCTGCAAGTCGCAGCTCTCCCCATTCAGTAAGCCAGATCCCCGTAAGAGACCCAGGCTAGTATCCTCAAACCAGTAGCCATGGCTAGTTCTTCCAGAAAACCCACTTTCCATAGCCGAACTTTGGCTGATGGTTATTCCGGCTTTCCACCCCTCCTTTCGAGTATGCTCACCCAAGCCCTTGGCCGTAGTACTCCTCCGATGTATCTGGTGTTCCAATCGGAACCCGTTCCCCACCTTTGCCGATTCTGTGCGAAGGCGCTTATCAATCCAGGTCCAACCGCGGATGGGAAGCCCATGATTTTTCAAGACAAACCCATGCCCACCCCCGCGTTGGCTGTCCAGACAGCTACCGCGGAAGCCATCACCCGTCTTCGTTTCTAGTTTTTGCATGTAGCGGAAATGCAGGAGTTCCGCTACTTTCCCTCTTCATCTGACGCAGGTTGCGAGTTCTCCAGCACAGTTGGAAATGCCGACCCGGCAGTGGCTCGCCTAGTTCAGTTCATTACTGCTCAGGGACTGCTACTTGCCAGCATTCTTAGAGAGTTCAAATCCATTGACCGTGACTCCACTCGGGTTGTTACGAAAGCATACCATGCGGCCCGTCAAACTGCATCCCAGACTACCCATTTCCTGCTGCCAAACCCAGTGCCACCTTCGCGGCTAGTACCACCCTCGCAATCCGTGAACCCATGTCTACCCGGCATCATCCACCCAAATTCCATTCGAGGAGCTAGCCGGCGTCTTCGTCATCGGGACGTGTTCCGTCAGGTTCCAGCCGCAGCTCCAGCAGTTGTGCCCCAACCTATAGAGGTGTCCGACGATGAAGATGGAAGTTGGCTCAGCCTTCGTCCCCCAGGAGAGCCCCAGCAAGAGTAGGCTCATTTGTGGCTCTGGCAGTGAGTGTAGCCAGGAGATGCCGCAATTGTGTGTGTTGCGAAGACTATTTCTTCATCCTCGTCTAGGATTAGGCCCTTGCAGTTCGAAGTGAGTTGTTGATGTTAGCTGCCTAGCAAGGCTGTGCTTTGTTGTATTGCTTGTACTGCTTATGCATGTGTGCTGTTGTAATGTTGTGTATGCTTGTTTGCTCTGTGTGTTTAGTTCATCTGTCTCTCTGTTAAGCAGAAATGTTTAACAGAGCTGGCAGTGGATTTTTAACAAGATTTTAGTCAGTAGAGCACTTACACCTAATAACATTGGACTCGCCCAGAGTCCCTAATAAAATGCGAGCTGGTGTAGGTGTATGTATACCAGGAGTACATACACCCACTAGCATTAAAACACCTTAGTGTAATATGCTTGATATGTTTCTTTCCTCTGTCTGTATTTTGCTACGATGAGCATTCCGCATGTGCTTGCATATTAATCTGAATAGATTGCATGTGTATCGTGTGAGCAATGTCTGCACGCCAAGACCTTTCTCCTGAGTACATTTGCAGCAGTACTCGGGTAGAATGCAAAGCCACCTACCCATACCCAACTATGCTTACTCCATTTACCAGTTTTCCCGAACCCAACGTTCTGGAAAACCAGCTCTACTCAATGATTTCTTTTCCCGGTTCCAAAATCTTTTCCCCGAACCCAGTTGCAATCTCGGAGAAATTTTGAGAAATTTTATTGCAGCATAAACCATTACAACTCCTCCAGTCTAAGATGTAAACCCCGATTCTACCTCAACCCCCCACTCGTTGTGGATGTCGTTCAGCAAGGAGCAACCAGCAGTGTGGCCTCCACACTGGTAGGGCTCCGCTGACCACACCGCACTAACCACAGACCCAGCGGCACCTCCGTCACCGTCTTGTGTGATGCTGACCAGCCGCCCTTTGCCCCGCCGCAGCCGCGCTTATTCCGCCAGCCTAAGACGACGTAGATGATCACCAGCCATCGCTCGGTTAGCGGCATCCCGACGATCATCAAGGATCATCGCACACAGCAGCAGTGAGGAGCCAACCAATGCCGCCAGCAGACCCACCAAGAGGATGGTGATCAGCTCCGAACCCACATCCACCATTAACACATCGCCTCACGCCCCTGCAACCAGAAAGAAAGGAGAAGAGGAAGAAGAGGTGAGGTAGGATGCGAGGTGGAGGAAGAAGAAACTGCCGTCATTTTTATGGCCCAAGTCCGGTGTACGGTGAGCGAGGTCCAGGAGAACCGCGCGTCGCTCGATCACCGGCGTCCAAGAGGCGAATCCGCGAGCAGTGCCGACCGGCGCTGGCCTGCGATGGGAGTGCTCTCTGCGTTGGTCTCGTGCACTCCGCGCACTATCATCGTAGGGTGCTCAGTACCCTAGGAGCTAGGCATGCGCAGTGCCTAGCCGCACTCAGGACAGCGCAGGAGCGAGAGAGAGAAGTTGGCTGGAGAAAGAAGAAGGCTGCCAGTGGGCCCTAAGCCCACCTGTCAGCGAGAGAGGCCACTGTTCATTGTGGTGCCCCAAACATTTTTGGAAGAAGGAAATTCTGCTTTTTCTAAAAATGTCAGGGCTACCCAGCGGCCCCTACCCGTGGAGTAAATCACGCGATATTCGTATCTCGATCTGGGTGTACCAATTTTTGGTACTTTTAACTGTGTTGTTTTCAACTGCTAGGGTTAAAACCCAACCCAAAGGTTTTTCCAGGAGGCGTAATTTTTGTTCTGAGCTATCCCTAGGAATCTCGAGGACGAGATTCTCTTAAGGGGGGAAGGTTTGTAACACCCCAAAAATCGGGTTATCGATTTTTGTGCTGTTATTCCTTCCTAGCTTTCCTCTCCCAAATTTTTCCTCTGGAATCTGGTGAGTGACCAGGTGAATCCAGACAATCCTCAACCTCTCAGTGCCTTTCCCATGCTCTTGTGCCAGTCAAGTTTTCGTCAGTAAACCCTGAACCTCACTGAAACCCTAGTTCCAAAATATCGGAACTGGAAATCCTGCCTTTGCGTTTACAAAGGAGCTATCATTTTCCTTGCTCTGTTAATCCTCACAAAATTCCCAGAGATCCTCCTTCACTCATAAACCCTGGATGTGCAAAAATATTGCCAAGTCATATGCAATATTTCTCATCTAGAATTAATTCCTTTTTCTGCCTTTCTGAGGAATTAAATCCAGGAATTATCTATCCATCTCCAAAGTTCATAAAAACTTGTGGAGATATTATTTGTGATCATATTGAGCTCTCATAAAAATATTGGCCATAATTAAATAGGGGAAATTGCTTTTTCCTATTTTAAGCCAATATTTCAATTTGGGACCTTTCCAAAGGAACTACCATTTTGGTAGTTAGGAAAAATCCCAAATAATTTGTGGAGCTTCTCCAATCCATATATTCACCATTTCCATCAAGATCTCAAGTTCCACCCATTAAATTTTGAGCACAACACCACTTTGCACATTCTGTCCAGATTTTCAGTTTGCAAAGGAAGTGCTTGATTACTTGATCTTCTTGGGCTGAAATTTTTCAGGGTGATTCATTATGATATATCACCCATGGATACCAAAAACCAGCCCATTTCATTTAGCCAATCTTCCCCAGTAAATTATCCAAGTTTCTATTCAGATTGCATCATTGTGAAGGAAGTACCCTCATACTTGATCAAAATGAGCTGAAACTTTTCCAGCTATCTCTTATACTCATATCATTGCTGACCTCCAAAATTCAGCTCATGCAAGCTAGCTAATCCCTCAGAACCATCCTGTTTTGGTTTCTGTCCAGTCTGCAAGGTTGTGAAGGAAGTGCTAGCTAGACCTGTCCATTTGTGCTAAATTTTTGCCAATATGGTCACCTTAGTGGATTACTAACCCCAGACCAAGATCAGGCCAATAGGTGCACTGTGGTGGCCACACCACAGCACAAACACCTTGCTGCCATTTCCAGTTTGACCATCGTTCAGTCACACCAAAGCTCACTGCTACTGTCCTAGTGATCAAGTCGTCTGCTAGAAGGTTGTAGAGTGCCCCAGACATGATTTGGCATCGAGTAAGATGTGGCAAGGCGATGGCCGCGTGGTGACCACGACAAATACAGGTACAGCGGGCGCTCTGTGCTCGGGAGGCTTCGGGAGGCCGATTCCAGCGAGCTCCGGCTTGTCCGGGAGCGCCGAAGAGCTCCCCACCACTAGTTGGTGCCATCTGGTCACATCTCCCTTCGTCCCCTAGCTCTTGGATGGCTGTGCCGACGCCGATGCTCCGCCGAAACGTCGCCACCTCGCCGTGCATTTCGGAGCTTCGGCCATCGTCGCGTAGTCCTCCCCTCTGCTATAAATATCGCGTCCCCGAGCCCTCTCCTCACCAGCAAGCCCAGTCCCCTCTCCCTCGAGCTCAAAAGAGCTCCCTCTCCCCGTTCATGGCTGAAGGCCGCCGCCGATGCCTCACGGCCCCCTCGAGCCAACCCACCACCCCGGCCCTTCCCCTCCTCTTTCCCGGCACTTGAGACCTTCCCCAGGACCCCGTGGATCCGGCACCACCCTCAGCTCCAGCGGGGGAGCCCTGCCGGCGCGGTCCCGCATGGCGCTTCGGCCGCTGCAGCCCGGCCAGTGGCGACAGCGCTGCGATCTGCCTCCGGCGACCCCGCGATCATCCCCGAGCGCGGCGAGGAACGGCGGTGCTCCTGCGCGCGACGGCCGGCCCTGGGGAGCGGCGAGGCGGCAGCTATGCCGACGGCCGGCCAGGCCCGAGCCGCCGCGGCCTCTGTTTCGGTCGGGGTCAACGCAGACAGAGGAGAAAGGGAGGAGAGAGAGAAAGGGATAAGCGGGGCCCACCTGTCATCCATACAGCGTTGACCTGGCTCGGGCCCAGCCGCAGTTAGTGGAAACGTATTCCACAGAAGGCGTTTTCGGTTTGCTGAAAACGTATTTCCAGAAGTGCGCTTTCCCTTTTTCCAGCCGGCGGCCGAACTGTTTAATTAGTGAACGTTCATCTGTTAAGACCCAAAATGGACAGTTTCTGTCTGTTTTTATGCTTAACGAACGAACGGCCCTAACTTCGCGACCGTAACTCCGATTGAGGTAAAACCAATGCCCACGTCTTCAGTTCATCGAGCCTGTTCCGATGCCGTCATTTTCATAATATTATCACACTGTGAAAATGACCATTTTACCCTTGCCCTTCGATCAGCCCCTCCGAGAGGGAAACTTTTCCGGCAAATCTTCCAGGAGTTTTATCGCACTTCCACCTAGCGTATTCCTTCACCCCCAGGCAAGCCAACCTCTTATCATGAGCTCTGGACTTGCGTGATGACTTTGCTTGCACCCTGTGTGTTCATCGTAGCACATCTGTATCATCTGTTAGTCTGCACCAACATAGTTCTGTTATTTCATCTTTACCGGATGCTAGTGACACTTATCATATAATATCATGACTTGTTTTCATGCCATATCTTGCCATGTTAGTAACCATATTTTGAATACCATTATCATGATAGTACCATGAGTTGATCTCGTGCCATGTTTGTCAACGTTGTTATGATTCTGCTATGCTAATGTTAAGTGGCTGTTCACACTTATAATTGTTGAGGTAATGGTGGGATGATGGAGATGTTGAATTGAATACATAACTAAACTTAGTCGGTTAATCTTGAGTCACCTGTCCGGGCTTATTCGTGCAGCCACATTTGCCGGTATGGGACGGCCTTGACTTGGTCTAGCTTTGTGCTCTTTCACCGATACCACCAACTAGGGAAGGTTATGCGTGCGTGCTACCCTGATCAGGTAGGCGGCGATAACCTTGTGAGCCCAGTTGTATGTTTAGCCCGGGAGTCCCCGTTTGGGACAGTTGTGTTGGCCACGACGATGGCAGCTGTCAAGACTGACACATGGGCCACCCAGGACATGACCCTGGGAGGGTATGATTGTCGGTGGTACGATGGAGGAGTCACGGGTTAGGCAGGTTTTGTTGGAGCAATGCTGGTCCACCCGAATGGGATCTCGAGGTCAGGTGCTCCATGGTGTGGGTAAAGTGCGCAACCTCTGCAGAGTGAAAAATCTATTCGAATAGCCGCGTCCACGGTATTGGACAGCCCGTCTAGACCTCGCTAGGTGATCAACCATAATGATGATAATAATGGTGGAAGAACCGGCCCTGCATAGACATTAGATGTTGTCAGGAATATGGTATGTTAGCCATGGGATGGCTATGGAAGAGATGGTCAGATGACCGAAAAACTTGGATTGGACTGGGATCAGTTTCAGATTGGATCATGAGAATGTTCGGGATAAGGATTGTATACTTAATATGCTTTACTTTACTGTACTCTTCTTCAGTAGTTATCTTGCTAGATAACCCCGTTAGGTCATGATGATCAATGCTGCTAGATGTTTAATCATGCCACGTAATCTTGCTACGACATGATAATTAGTAATGCTAGATAGGTATGCTATGCCATGCTTGATTCATGTTTTCCTGTTAATTCCATGCCATGTTTAGAATGAATTCTTGCATAGCATAGGGCTTGCTTTGTCATCTGCTTGTTTGGATGCTATGTATTTGGTTGTCTTGCGAGTACATTCAAAGTACTCACCTGGCCTTGCATGTGGTCAGTTGCAGGAGAAGATCCGTCAGGCTAGATCGTAACCCAGCCAGTCCTGTGAGTTGTGGAGCCCAGCCAGAGACGTCGTTGCCACTGAACCAAGACCTTCGCTGCCATTTAGTTAGCCTTGGAGCTATGTAATATTGTTGTAAGCAACAGTATTGTAATACTCCATTTTATATAATAAAGCCATTTTGTGCCTGGAATTGCTGTATCATGTCTTTGATGTGCGCCAGGTCTTATCCTGGGGCTGGCATGTGCCGGCCCTCTATCGGGGTGCCACAGTTCATTCGTTAGGTAGAAAAATCAACAGATTCTGTGCTTTTCTGCTGAACGGGTGAACATCCGCAAAGTAGAGGTTTCGGCCGGCGGCTGAGAACTGAAAGCGCATTTCTAGCAATACACTTCCCCATAACGAAAACGTACTCTGCTTCAGTACAAAGGCAGAATATGCTTTGCCTAAGCGAAGACGTATTCGACCGAATGCGTTTCCACTTAACCGTGCGGGCCCGAGGCTGCGGTGGATGAGGAGTGGGGCCGTGGGGGAGGTGGGGCCTGCCTAGCAGGGTTGTCTTCCTCCTCCCGTGCCAGCACTTGGCCGAGGGGAGGGGAGGACCCCGACGACGACCGGCGGCGCTACCGGCCACCACTCGGGCCATGCGGCATACCGGCATGATCAGGGGCCGAGACGCACCCGCCTGGACCACTCACGCATACTGGGGAGGTCGGAGTCGAGCAGGGCTGCGGCTACAGCGGATGGCGATGCTGGGCACCGGAGGGCTCGGGGCTAAGGCACTTCCAGCAGACGAGGGAAGGGTGGAGGAGGTTCTAAGGGCTTCCCTGAGCTCAGTGGTGGTGCTGGCTTGGGTAGAGGGGTATCGGAGTAGTGGGGCAAGGGAGAGGGCCGAGCGGCAGACGCCTTGTCGGAGACGGGGAAGGAAGACCTCCCTGCTTGATTCGGTGGCATTGGGGGTTGATTGGGAGGTGGTGGAGACGACTGGTGAGGAGAGGAGAGCTCGGGGTGCGGCTTAAATAGCCAGGGCTGACTGTCGTCGGCCGCAAGCCATCCTCGACGTGTGGCCGGAGTTGCAGGCGAGCCGCGGATACGTGGGCTGGTGAGGCGACAGATGAGGGGTAGGAGAGGTCCATCGAAGCATAGGATGGAGCCAAGGACGCGGAGGAAGAGGACGGGCGGGCACAGAGGCTGTCGGGGCACAGTGCGCCCGTGGGCACGCTGTGTCTAGTGCCGGAGAGGGAGTTTTTTGAGGGGGCAGGGGACCAGAGAGCAACGTGAGGGAAGGAGGAGTCAAGTCGGCACCAGCAGACGCACGGACACCGCTGGGGCGCGGCATCCCAAAGCTACCCGACGCGCAGAGCGCAGCCGTGGCGTCCAGAGCGCGCTCGCAGGCGTGCATCCAACGCGGTCACCGCATGGCATGGCAAGGAGGGGACACTAGAGCCAGGGAAATGTTGTCTAGCACCTTGTCCTTGCACCCAGTGACACTTAGGAGGTGATAGATCATCAGAAGAAGCCATGGATAGATGGGATGCATCAATGGAAGTTTGTTGTATCAAACTTGGCCACATCTCTGTGATGACATGAGAGGGGTAAAGAGACAAACTTGATGTCTAGGAGGTTTAGGGTAGGAAGGACTACAGTCCTGTGGAGTTTGAGGGGATTTGGACCAACATTTAACATGGTTGCTTTGCAACTGCCAAATGGGTCCAGAAACTTTATTTAGATGAGGCACTCACATAGAGCATTGGATTGGGCTGAAATTAGGTGGAGAGCAATGATTTGATCATATCAAGGAGCTTGCAAAATTTCAAATCATTTGGATATCCCTCGCTAGTACTTCCTTCACCAAGGCTTCAATCTGACAGAAACTTTGGAAATTTGCTGAGGAAGATTCACTAGGCAAATGGAGTTGAATTTTGTCATGTGGTAATGATTTGGATGTGAGAGTATGCCCAAAAAGTTTGGGAGCAATCAAGAAAAGATAGGTGGCACTTCCTTCACAGAAGGCCACTCTAGACAGAAATGAAGAATGAATATTGCTGGATTATTTTTGAAATGGACAAGGAAGGTTTGGACATATTTGGGGAATATATAATCCAAACAAATTATGAGAATTATTTGGGAATTTTGTGGAAGGCAGAAGTATAGGTTGCTTCACAACCTAGAGCAAACAAGGTTATTCCTTTAATAGAAAAAGGAATATTCCCAAGAAAAGAATTTTGGGGTTGAGCTAGAATGGAAATGGCAAGATCTTGGGAGAGATTTGGAAATGATGATCTACTTGGGGAGAAGAAGAAATGAAGTTCTCCAAGGTTGCAAGTCCACAGAACCACTCCAAAAGGAAAATCAGAGCGAAAACCAAAGAAATCATAAAGAGAAAGAAAGGACCAAAAATTAGGGTGTTACAATGATGGTTGACATCGGATAGAGGCAAACCGGGCGCCACCTCGGTCCATCTATGGACCCAGAAGGCGCGAACCCGCAGGACTCGACGGCTACGACGCCTGGATGGACAGGAACTGCCGAGCTCGGGACCAGGATTATGGACGGAGCTCTCCTGAAACATGACGTGACTCTGCTCGGACCCGAGGTCCCACTCACCCGATCTATTTCACAGATAGGGTCATGGAACATCAATTTTCGGATGGGTTTGAACCCATCAATATAGAGTCATACGACGGCACAACCGATCCAGCCGAGTATTTCCTCCATATACACATGGCCAAAGGAGATGACCTCCATGCCATTAAGTATCTGCCACTCAAGCTAAAGGCGCCGACAAGGCATTGGCTTAACAGCCTACCTCCCCACTCCATCGGAAGCTGGGAAGCCCTCAAGTATGCCTTCAAGGCAAATTTCCAAGGAACTTACGTCTGACCTCCGGACACTGACGACCTTAGTCGCGTCATCCATCAATCCGATGAATCAGCTCAGAAATTCTGGAATAGGTTCCTCACTAAGAAGAACCATATCATAGACTGCTCTGATGCCGAGGCCATCGTCGCATTCAAGAACAATATCCGAGATGAATGGCTCGCCCGATAGCTCGGACAGGACAAGCCAAGGACCATGGCAGCCCTCACCTCACTCATGACCAGATTTTGCGCGGGAGAGGTTAGTTGGCTGGCCTGCAGTACTCAAAATGGTGAGGCAGGTACCTCAAAAACCCGCGACGCCAATGGTAAGCTGAAGCATAATAAAAACAAATGCAGGCATAGAAATGGTGGGAGCGATTCAGAGGAAGTCAATGCAGGCTTCACCGGACCTAGATCCGGACATAAAAGAAATCCCTTTAAAGGGAACAAGGATGGGCCTAGCCAGCTACACAAGATCCTGGATCGACTGTGCCAAATCCAAGGTACCCAGGACAAACCAGCAACCCACACTAACATGAACTGCTGGGTCTTTGAATAGGCTAGCAAGGTGGCGACAGAGGGTCAAAGTAAAACCCAAAATCACAATGAAGATGAGGATGAACCTTGATGGCCCAACAACTGAGGCTAAAAGAAGTTTCCTAAAGAGGTAATAGAGGTAAACATGATTTATGTTACCCACATCCCTAAAAGGGAGAGGAAGCGTGTACTTCGGGACATCTATGCGTTAGAGCCCGTGGCCCCAAAGTACAATCCATGGTCAGCTTACCCGATGACATTTGATAAGCATGATCATCCGACCAGCATCAGGCATAGCGGATCGGCCGCACTCGTCCTGGACCCAATCGTCAATGGTTTCCATCTGACACACGTCCTTATGGATGGAGGAAGCAGCCTCAACTTAATCTATGAGGACACGGTTAGGAAGATGGGCATCGACTCATCTTGGATCAAGCCGAGCAGCACCACCTTTAAAGGTGTCATACCAGGCGTCAAGGCCCGTTGTACCGAAACTGTGACGTTGGAGGTAGTCTTCGGGTCACCCGAAAATTTCAAGAGCGAGGAGTTAATCTTTGACATCGTCCCCTTCCGAAGTGGATACCACGCGCTCCTAGGGCGCACAATGTTTGCTTGCTTCAACGCAGTCCTGTATTACGCTTACCTCAAGCTTAAAGTGCCAGGACCTAACAGTGTTATTACAATTAGTGGTAACACGGAACGCTCCCTCCGGACGTAGGAGCAGACCGCGATCTTTGCAGCTGAGGTGCGGGCATCCGAGGAGGCAGCCCATTGAGGTAAATGCATCCCCAACTCTTCGAAGCGTACGTGGGCGATGCCAATCGACCTCGGACACATACCCCCACATGCTAAATAGGGGTACGGGCTCCTTGCGCATTCCCCTTGGAAGGGGCATTACGTCCCTAGGGTGCACAATTTTGCACTAGAAATTCCTTGGGCCACCTAGGAGCCAAATCCATGTAAACGTTGGATCGGCTAGACCGAGGATCGACGGATGATACGTCTCCAACATATCTATAATTTTTTATTGTTCCATGCTATTATATTATCTGTCTTGGATGTTTTATATGCATTATTATGCTATTTTATATCATTTTTTGGGACTAATCTATTAACCTAGTGCCCAGTGCCAGTTGCTGTTTTTCCCCTTGTTTTTGACTTTACAGACAATCAATACCAAACGGAATGAAATTTTTTGACCTTTTTTCTTGGACCACAAGACACCCTGGAAGCTTCAGGAGGAGGCCAGAAGAGCCACAAGGCAGCCACAAGCTCACAAGGCGTGCCCTGGGGGGCGCCCTACAAGCTTGTGGGACCCCCGTGGCACTTCCAACCCTAATTCTTCTTCTATAAATACCCAAATATTCCCCATAGACCATAGGGCACACCAAAAATACTTTTCCGCCGCTGCAAGTTTCTGTCTTTGTGAGATCCCATCTGGGGACCTTTACAGGTACTCTGCCAGAGGGGGATTCGACCACGGAGAGCTTCTACATCAACCTTGCTGCCCTTCCGATGATGTGTGAGTAGTTTACCACATACCTACGGGTCTATAGCTAGTAGCTAGATGGCTTCTTCTCTCTCTTTGATCTTCAATACAATGTTCTCCTCGATGTTCTTGGAGGTGCATTTGTTGAGATCCAATGAGTTATGGGTTTATGATCAGATTATCTATGAATATTATTTGAGTCTTCTCTGAACTCTTTTATGCATGATTAAGATAGATTTGTATTTCTCTCCGATCTTTTGATTTGTTTTGGCCAACTAGATTGATTTTTCTTGCAATGGGAGAGGTGCTTTGTAGTGGGTTCAATCTTGCGGTGCTTATTCCCAGTGATAGAAAGGGATATGACATGTATTTGTATTGTTGCCATTACGGATAAAAGGTTTGGTTTGTTCATATTGATTGGATCTATCCCTCTACATCATGTCATCTTGCTTAAGGCGTTACTCCGTTCTTGTTAACTTAATACACTAGATGCATGCTGGATAGCGGTTGATGTGTGGAGTAATAGTAGTAGATGCAGGTAGGAGTTGGTCTACTTGTCACGGACGTGATGCCTATGTACATGATCATTGCCTTAGATGTCGTCATAACCATGCGCTTTTCTATCAATTGCTCAACAGTAATTTGTTTACCCACCGTATGCTTTCTTTCAAGAGAGAAGCCTCTAGTGAAAACTATGCCCCCCGGGTCTATCTTTTGTCATATTATTTTCAGATCTATAAAATCAAAAACACAAAAATACCTTGCTGCAGTTTATTTACTTTTATTTTATTTAGCACTTTTACTTATCTTTTATACCTATCACTATCATATCTCATCCTTGCAAGTAACCGTGAAGGGATTAACAACCCCTTTATCGCGTTGGGTGCAAGTATTTGTTAGTTTGTGTAGGTGCAATTATTGGAGACTTGTGCGTTCCTCCTAATGGATTGATACCTTGGTTCTCAACTGAGGGAGATACATATCTCTACTTTGCTCCATCACCCTTTCCTCTTCAAGGGAAAAACCAACGCAAGCTCAAGAAATAGTAACGGAGCCTCGAGCTTCCACATCAGCAAGGTTCGGTCAAAGAGCTAGCCAGAAAAAGTATATTCACGTGGCTTAAACCACACAATGGACATCTGTAGACCTCTTCAAAGGACTCGTCCAACGAACGCTTTAAGCACACGCGGGGCCGAGGTTGCATACAGTCTGTATTAATCTTCGCCATCAACGAAGACGAGCTGGTCAACAGCATGGAGACGCAAACGTGTGGCAGGAAGCGGCCCGGGCTCATAAACCCGATGACAAGATCCGCCCCGTTTTTAGTTGCTCCTTTATTTACTTCTAAATTGCATTGTATCTTTTTAGTTTCTCTCGTTAACAGCTCGGCATGTAAAGCTTGAACTTATAAAATAAAGAAATCATGCCCTTCAATGTCCTTAATGTATTTCTGTACAAGCACTGCCTGTGAGCTACAAGAACATCTTTAAGATACAACTTTAAAGGGCTTTGTTTCCCTGTGCTGAAATACAAGTCCAAAATACTCGGTGTCTCGGATGTTGCATTATATGCACCAGTTTCGAACCTGGATTTTGGTCAACAGTTGGGTTGCCTGGCTCCAATGTGTACCCCTTACGTTCCCGACAAATTCTGCTAAGTGTAATGGGAGAACCACTGCGATAGTGCCGCCAGTTTAATTGGTAGAGCGCCTCAGTGGAGAAAGCCGAAAACTGACTATCTGGGTAAGCGTAAACTGGTCGGCGATCCGTAGACCATGTTAAGTGATGTGTTGTTAGAGATCACCTGTGTTAAAACGATGGGCTTCTTCCTAGAATTAGCTGAAGTGTGCGATGACTTAGACCTCGGCTATCTAAGCCGATCACTTCACACGTCGGGGGCTCATCATCAGCCCCCACCGTCAAACTCCTATGACTTAGTGAAAGTTATAAAGTTGTTATAGTCTGACTGCCTAGTTCCTATGAGCACAGTCGGCCTCTGGGTACCGAGATGTCGGCTAAGGGTCGTAAACTGCCTCAAGGAATACCCTATGTATATTCTACACTGGGGTAGAAGCCGACGACTGGCCACTTTCAGTTCAATATAGTCACACAGGAGGAATGGTAAATAAATAACAACACAATCATATGAGGAAATTTAAAGCCATACTCATTAAAACAAAAGATAGTTTTTGTACATCCGACATACTTCGGCATTCCGAAGTACTAAACCAAATACAAAGTGTCCTTTGGACACATGGCCTCGGTAGCCCGGGCACCCTCTTCCACTTCGACGAAGAACTGCTCCGCGGTGCGCTACTTCCCTTCGGGAGGCCCCGCGGAAATGATCGCCGCATTAACCTTCTGGAAATGCGTCTTCATGCAGGCGTATGCTCGCCGTGCTCCCTCCAGTCATGCAAATCACTTCCAGCAATCCACCTGCGGAGCAGCAACTCGCAGCCGAGCAAGGAGGCCAAAGGAGCTGGTCTGCAGGGTTTCGGCGGGCCACAATTTGATGCAGAGGTCCTAGAGTGCTGGCCTCGCCATGCAGAATAGCCCCGCCAGCTGCTTCATTCGATGGTTCAGTAGCTGTGATGATGGCGACTCCTGGAACTACTGCCAGAATGCCTTCTCCGCCTCATGACCGTCCAATTGGTCGAACTGATCGTGGGTGTCCGCCGCACTCTTCGGGACATACGCAAAGACCTTTGTGGAGTGCCATAAGCTGGGTGAGCTCGACGAACCCTTTGTTGTCAAACACACATTGAAGTAAATATGGCTTACCCACGGCTATCTGCTCCACTTGTTGGAGCAACTCACGGTCAGCTCGGGCCTTGGTCTGGAGCTTAGAGCGCGCAAGACCGAGCTTCTTGACATATTCCTTTGCCTTCTCCTCCTCGGCCTGAAGGGCATCACGTGCCTAGAACACGCCCTTCAGGGCCTCCTCGACCTCTATGACCCGCGCCTGATCTTTCCCCCTAGCCACCTTTTCAGCGGCTAGGTCTTTCTGTGCCTTGGCAGCAGCAGCCTTCTGCTACTTGGCCTCCCGTCGAGCCTTCAACAGCTCAGACTTGAGCCCCTCAAGCTCGGCTAAAGCCATTGTCATTCAAACAGTTCGGCATCAGCTTCTACTTCAAAATAAAATGATACACTATCCGTGTTCAATATAACATGAAGCATCACTCGCGTACCTTGAGACTGCTGGACCTGCTTGGTCATCAGGTCTAGGTCCTTCTCGGACCTCTGGAGCTTCCGATTCATCTCCGCAATCTCCGCGGAGATGGAGCTCAGAGCCGAGGTGGAAGCCTGCAAACAAGCACTTTGTAATAAGGCCCATGATCAGTCCATTGATACTCCGGACAAAGTCTGGGGGGCTACTCTATCTGCTGCTCTAATTTGACCCCAACGCCAGTTTTTTAAAACTAGCCTTGGGCTCGGGGGCTACTCACTGACCATGCCGTCGAGAAGGCCATAAGAAGATGTCCTCGGACAGATACATGGATTTGCAAAGTAAACTAAAATAAGGAAATTATTTTCGCACAAGGGCAAAAGAGTACCTCGAAGCTCGTAATGAGGCCCTTGAAGACCTCGCACATTCCGGCCTCTGTAGACTGGAATCCTTGCAGCATCGTGACAATCAGAGTGCGGTGCTCTTCCTTGAGGGAGGAGCCCGTCAAGGCTACCTCCATTTCTCCAGTCCACCCCACGCTAACCCGCCCTTGGGCACGAGGTGGGGCTGGTAAAACCTCAGACCCCAGCACCTAAGTGCCGGGAATGAGGGTCTCCAACTGCAGCGGTGGAGACAGAGTAGACTTTGGTTGGGCTGATGATTGGCCCAGACCTTCCTGGACGACCTCGGGGACCCCGTCCCCTTGGCTTTGTGGGGCCGAGGTCTCAACCTCGGCAATGACGGTCGCCTCTCCGACCCCCAACATTGCTTCCCCCAGCCCGTCTCGAGCTGGGGCTGGAGTAGCGGGATCCGGTGTCACATTGGCAGATGGCAACCCGCTTGAGGAGTCACTGTGGCGCACCTTCGGCGGACTGCATAAAGATGCTCGGGTGAGTTTGCTCCTGCTAAAGGGACTTGGTACAACATAAACATAAAAATGACAACATACCCTCAGGTTGTCGGCTTCTTCCTCCCCAGAGCGAGGGGATCATCCTATGACTCTTCGGAGAGCCCGATCTTCTCCGACGACTTACCGGCGGCCCCGGCCGAGGTCCTCCTCAACCTCTTTTGGCCCTTGGGCTGCGTTCTAGCCTCGGTGTCCTTTGACACCGCACTATTCCCTTTAAGGGGAGGGTTCTCCTTTTGCTCGTCCTCCCCCACATCATTCTCGTGGGCGGAGGAGGCGTGGGTCTTCTCGGACTGGGTGACCGATGTCTCCTGATTCTGAACACTTGCCCTGCCCTTCTAGGAATTCGGCCCCTTGGGGACCACCATGTGTGGCTCCTCGACTAGGAGTGCCATGAGCAGGGGGTTCTCTCCTCCTCTGGCATTGGGGCCGGGCACAACATCTGCTGCATCTTGGCTGCCTAGTTCTGCAAATATGAAACGAGGTGATTCATCAAAATCTGTCTCACTTAACAAGAAAGGAAGAATGTGAATGTGTGTGTTAAACACTTATCGGCAGGGCGTCGTAGCTGACCTCGAAGCTAAGGTCCTCCCCTTCCTTATGGATCTTGTCCTTGGCCATCTTGAATAGTCGCATCCACATACCGGCTAAGTTGGAACGGAAGAAGTTGTGGATGGGCTCCGCCTCCTCGGGCTTGTGCTCTCACATTGGGGCGGCCCGGAGTTGGAGCGGGAGGATGCGGCGGTGAAGCATGACGTTAACTACGTCGGCCAGTTGGAGGTCCTTCTTTGTAGACCACCACTTGATCTTCTTGATCAGTGTCTCCACCTCCTCTGGGTTCCCCCAGATGACGCCCTTCTCCCTCCAAGACTTGAGATTTGTTGGGGGCCCGGCCGAAAAGGCTGGGACCTCGTTTTGGCCGGGGGTGAGCGGCTCAGTGATATAAAACCACTCGCGCTGCCATCCCTTGACCGTCTTGATGAAGGTGCCTTTGAACCAGTCGGCATTCTGGTTGTTGCTAACCATGGGCCCTCTGCACTCCGCCAGATCGGAGCCACTAGACTTCGTCTTGATGTCGAAGATCTTCAGCCATAGGCCGAAGTGCGGTTCGATGCGGAGGAAGGTCTCACAGACCGTGATGAAGGAGGTGAGAGTTCGGGGCCATGTGGTGGAAGTCGAGCCCATAGTAGAACATTATCCCGCGCATGAACGGGTGTAGCAGGAACCCTAAGCCT
The DNA here is from genome assembly GCA_011799875.1 of Thinopyrum elongatum. Taxonomy (NCBI): domain Eukaryota; kingdom Viridiplantae; phylum Streptophyta; class Magnoliopsida; order Poales; family Poaceae; genus Thinopyrum; species Thinopyrum elongatum. The sequence goes on from CM022301.1 coordinate 281,827,312, forward strand.
CGGATGAGGTGGGGGACAAAGACTACCTGCTCCCCTTGGTTGGGAGCGGGCACTTGCTGGTTGGCTTCGGGAGCGTCGGCGACGGTGTTGGCGGAGATGTATCCCGCACTGCACATCTCCAAGATGGTGTCGTCCATCACGGTGGAACCGCCCCAGTGCCCTTTGAGGGTGTCGGCCATGTCCGGATGGGGGAGCTTGGATGCGTAGAGGAGAAAGAAGTCAAGATTGGATCTGGGCGCTAGAGCTTGAGAAGGCAGTAGATGGGGGAAATGAGAGCGTAATTGTTAACGATGTTATTTTCTCGTTCTTATAGGCTGTTGAAAGGCCAAGAGACCCCCTGTTGCGCCAGTGAAAACGCCACTCCTCCGCAAAAGATGTCGTTGTGTGTATGGGGGGAAACAAAATCTTGATGATATCCCTGAGAAAACGGGCACGCTCTCCACTTTGATGGGACATGCCAGTAGACAATGTTCAGGAAATCGGTAATCGGTAACTGCTCGTTCAGCTAGGGAGTAGGGATTAATCATGAATCGGCTAATTAATCGGAGTTAATCGGTCGAGCATTAATCGGTCAGTTTTTTTATAAATCTCAGAATCCCGGTGTTGAGACCAGATTTTGGCCACGCAAAAATGTAATTTAAATGGCCTCAAATGACTAAGTATCCAATATGAAAAAAAATCAACATGAAAGTTACTCGTATCGGCAAGGCGAATAACTTCTATGTTTCATTTATTTTGATAAGTTGGCCGGCGGCGCGGGGTGGGTAGTGCTGCCAAACCTAACCCACACGGGCCATGGGTGAGAATTGAGGAGAGAGACGAGGGAGGCTAAAATTTTACAGTATGCCCCCTTGTGAGTCTGGCGATTAATCGGTCTACGGTAGATTAATCGGTTGTCAGACGATTAATCAGCCGATTAATCCCCAGGCCGAATAATACTAGCGAATACATGTAATTTACAAGGTGGGTGGCCGAGTAGCGATTAATCGGCTACTCGGGCGATTTTTTGAACAGTGCCAGTAGAAAGGCTGCCTCAGGCCATGATCAGGGGTAAGCAGTAGCTGCCTGACCCGTCGTGGGAAGCGCCGCTTCGATAAAGTTGTCAGACTAGGTGGCACTATTCACACCTACATGGTCGGCCTTCGAGGCTAAGTTACCCCGCCTCCTCGGACAAGGTGTGAGCTCGGCTCGGTCTTGTTTGTAAGACACCACTCCTTTAGAGAGTGGTTCGGGAGTCTTGAAATCACAAAGGGGAACTCGTCTTTCAAGCCAAGGACTTCGGATCCGAAATTGTCTTCATCAAGGGAGTCATCCTCGGCATAGAAGACCAGTTCGGGGGCTACTGATGGTGTCCTAGAGTAGGGGGTACTAACCTAGTTGGCCCATGCTCCTCAGGTTGGGCTGGTGGGCCCTCATTCTCCTCAAGATGGACTCTGGAAGCTGCACGCTGGAGGCACGATCAAGACTGCATCTACCGAAGACTTGTCGTATACTCCAAGATTTCTCCTGCCGCCTCCACACCAAGATATCGACCTTGTAACCCTAGATACCCTAGCTGGTGTGTATATAAGCCATAGGGTTTAGCCCGTAGAGGGGACTTCAACGCAATCTCATTCACCTAGCCCTAGAGTTAGAACACATCTGACGATCTCGAGGTAGATCAACTATGTATTCGATACATCCATATTAATATAAACAAGAGTAGGACATAGGGTTTTACCTCCATTAAGAGGGCCCGAACCTGGGTAAACATCGTCTCCTTGTTTATGTTACCATCTGTCCAAGATCCGCAGCTCGGGACCCCCTACCCCGAGGCCTGCCGGTTTTGACACCGACAGCAGGGCTCCGCTCGGACGTGGCTGAACAGCCTGAAGGCCGACAGCATCAACACCTGGCTGGACTTCAAGGAGGCGTTCATCGCAACTTCACCCGCATGTACAAGCGGCTCAGTCGACCCCACCAGCTCTCCATGTGCGTCCAAGGCCTCGATGAGACCATGCGTGAATACCTCACACATTGGACCGAGTTGCGCATTGGCTGCGAAGGGGTCCATGAGGTGTAGGCCATGCAGTACTTCATCGATGGTTGCCGAGACGGCACTATGCTCAAGCACATGCTCATGCGCTCCGACCCGGCCACCATGGCCGCGCTTATGGCCACGGCAGACAAGTACGCCATGGCCGAGTCCGTGATGAAGATCCAGGTGTAGTTGGACATGTCAGACAAGGTGGTGCCAGCGCCGCAAGCCAGCCCCCGTCCGGCCGGTGACAGCAGCCGGCCGCAGAACAACAGCAAGCGCAAGGGCGAACAGCCGGATTCCCTCTACGGAAGCCGATAGGTCGCGACCGTCGAGGAAGAGCTGCCTGCCGAGTAGGGCAGCAGCGGACCGGCAAGGGCACCTGGTTGCCCAAGCTTACCTTCGAGCAGAATTTGGATGCCCCCTGCAAGCACCACAGTGGCACAAAACCATCTGGGCACACAACCCAGAACTATAGCTAGACACAACAATTGACGCGGGGTGAGGGAGCCCCCCTCCACCCCCCCTCCCGCCGCGGGCTGCTCCGGCCGCCGGCCGGCTCCTCGATGACTTCCCGCACCCGGAAGCGTCCTACGCCATCTTCACCAGCGAGGCGGACGACAAGCACAGTCAGCGCCAGCGGTCCCGCGAGGTGAACACCGTCGTCCCTTCCGCACCCCAGTTCATGCATTGGTCCGAGAAGCCGGTCACATGGATCCGGGAGGACCACCCGACCGTGATGCCCACGCTAGGCGGTTACGCTCACGTCCTCGACCCCATGTTCGTGTCCTAGAAACGTACCTGTCACTTCACCCGGGTGCTCATTGACGGTGATAGCAGCATCAACATCCACTATCGTGACACCGTGATCAAGCTCTGCCTCGAGGAGAAGCAGTTGCAGCCCAGCCGGACGACCTTCCATGGCATCGTGTCGGGCCTCTCCTGCTCGTCGATCGGCAAGGTCTGGCTGGACATGTTGTTCGGCGACTCACACAATTTCCGCCGCGAGCCGATCTGGTTCGAGGTGGTGGACCTAAGCAGCCCCTATCATGCGCTCCTCGGACGCCCCACGCTGGCCAAGTTCATGGAAGTCCTCCATTACGCCTACCTGAAGCTAAAGATGCCAGGCCCCAAGGGCATCATTCCGTCACCGCCGAATACAGGAAGTCCGTGGAGTGCGCAGAAGCTAGCTCCAAGCTGGCCGAGTCCCTGGTCATCACGAAGGAGAAGGGCCAACTCGAGCGGCTCGTGGCCTTGTCCCATGAGCAGCCAGCTGCACCGAGCCGGCCCTCACCCGCGGGGGCTGCCAACGTAGCAGTCGCCCATCCTCCCACGGACACAGCGCATGCGGCTCCGGTTCTGGCTGACCCCGGCCAGGGCGCCACCCCTCTCGACAGCCACCTCAGCTGCATCGTGCACTCTCAAGACGGCGGCACCGACAGCTCGGACCTCTGCGCCCGCATGGGCACCCTAAGGATCAGCGCCCACCCTGCGGCCCGGCTTCCGGCGCGGCCCAAGCCATATCACGAGAGCCGCCTGTGAACCGGCCAGTTCAAGGGTGGACCTGGTCAGCCGCCGGTGCCGGTAGGACCGCCCCCAGAACTGGCACCCGGTGGCGACTCCCACCTCGACGACCCGGCCCCGGAGCCTGACGAGCAAACCGGGGCGCCTTACGCCCCTCCAGGGGCTACCCCTTTAGCCTGGCCAACGCCAGTACCGAGTTCCAGCAAATCATGCAGCTGCACTTCGGCCCAGGAGCCGACTGGTCAGTCTACATGTTCCCCCCAGGGGAAGGCAGCGACGAGGGCCGGCACGGCGCCACGTGCTACGTCTTTAATGGGTGACCGGTTCTCACCCTGCCCAACCGCCAGCTCTGGCCCAAGACCTTCGTCCAGCATGCAAGACAACCATTTTGGTTAAATCAGTGTATGTCTGTATCGCCACTTTTGGCCTTTAATGAATGTAGTGGGTCCCTCGAATGACACTCGGGGCTACCCTTTTTGTTTCTATCAAGCGTTTTTCTAGTACACTTTACCATACCTTATTTTCCCCTCCGGGTCGGTGACGCCGGCTCGGGGGCTAGCCGGCTAGCCCGCACTCCTCTCTCCTACGGTCGACCTAGTAGCGTGTGTGTGTTGCCTAAGCCCTTGATACGTCTCCAACGTATCTATAATTTTTTATTGTTCCATGTTGTGTATATTATCATTCCTGGATGTTTTATATTCATTTTATAGCAACTTTATATCATTTTTTGGGACTAACCTATTGACATTGTGCCCAGTGCCAGTTATTGTTTTTTGCTTGTTTTTTTACTTCGCATAATATCCATATCAAACGGAGTCCAAACGCAGTAAAACTTTTTGCAGATTTTTTTCAGCCCAGAAGACAACTTGGGAGCCAAGGAAGTGCACGAGGGAAGGCCCGTGGGGCCCACCACCCACCTGGGTGCGCCAGAGGCCCCTAGCACGCCCTAATGTGCAGTGGGGCCCATGGAGGTCTCCTCCACCGCCTCTCAGCTCTATAAATGCTCAGATATTCCAGAAACCCTAGGGGAGTCATCGAAACACAATTTCAGCCGCCACAAGTTCCAGAACCACGATATCCAATCTAGAGCCCTATTCCGGCACTTTGCCGGAGGGGAACACAATCACGGAGGGGTTCACCATCCTCATTGGTGCTAATTCGATGATGCGTGAGTAGTTCACCACAGACCTATGGGTCCGTAGGCAGTAGCTAGATGGCTTCTTCTCTCTTTTTGATTCTCAATACAATGTTCTCCTCGATGTTCTTGGAGATCTATTTGATGTAATGACTTTTTGCAGTGTGTTTGTTGGGATCTGATGAAGTGCGAGTTTATGATCAGATCTATCTATGAATATTATTTGAGTTGTCTTTGATCTCTTATATGCATGATTGTTATAGCCTCGTATTTCTTCTCTGAAACTTTGGTTTGGTTTGGCCAACTAGATTTATTTTTCTTGCAATGGGAAGAGGTGCTTTGTGATGGGTTCGATCTTGCGGTGTCCTCACCCAGTGATAGAAGGGGTAGCGAGGCACGCATGTACCATTGCTATTAAGGATAAAAAGATGGGGTCTATTCCTACATAAATAGATCTTGTCTACATCATGTCATCGTTCTTATTGCATTACTCCGTTTCTCCATGAACTTAATACACTAGATGCATGCTGGAGAGCGGTCGATGTGTGGAGTAATAGTAGTAGATGCAAGCAGGAGTCGGTCTACTAATCTTAGACGTGATGCCTATATACATGATCATTGCCTTGGATATCGTCATAATTATTTGCTCTTCTATCAATTGCCCAACAGTAAATTGTTTACCCACTGTATGCTATTTTCTCGAGAGAAGCCACTAGTGAAATCTACGGCCCCAAGGTCTATCTTTTATCATATTGTTTTCAGATCTATTATTCCAAAAACCCAAAAATACCTTGCTGCACTTTTTCTTACTTATTTTATTTCATGTTTTTGCTAGATCTATTTATCCAATCTCATACAATTTTACCTATCTTTTTACCGTGGTGGGATTGACAACCCCTCTTACGCGTTGGGTTGCAAGTATTTGTTCTTTGTGTGCAGGTACCGTTTACATAGTGTTGCTTGGTTCTCCTACTGGATTGATAACCTTGGTTTCACAACTGAGGGAAATACTTATCATTGTTGTGCTGCATCATCCTCTCCTGTTCGGGGAAATACCAACGCAGATACAAGCAATCAGGAAGAATTTCTGGCGCCGTTGCCGGGGAGACATCATCAACATCTATCAGGTTCCTAATCACAAATCTCATCTCCTTGAAATTTACATTAGTTGCCATTTGCCTCTCATTTTCAGCTCCCCCACTTCAATTTTTTCTTTTGCTTTTTATTTGCCTTCTTTTTCGTTCGCCTTTTTCTCGTCAGATCTCTTGTTTGCTTGCAATCTTGTTTGTGTAGTCATAATGTCTCAAGAAAATACCAAATTGTGTGATTTTTCCAATACTAATAATAATGATTTTATTAGTACTCTGATTGCTCCTCCTGCCACTAGTGTGGAGTCTTGTGATATTAATGCCGCTTTGTTGAATCTTGTTATGAAAGATCAATTTTCCGGTACTCCTAATGAGGATGCCGCGTCCCATATAAACACATTCGTAGAATTGTGTGATATGCAAAAGAAAAAAGATGTGGACAATGATATTGTGAAGTTGAAATTATTTCCTTTCTCTTTGAGGGATCATGCAAAAATTTTGTTTTCTTCTTTGCCACGTAATAGTTTCGATTCTTGGGATAAGTGCAAAGATGCTTTTATTACTAAGTATTTTCCGCCCACGAAAATTATTTGCCTTAGAACTCAAATCATGAATTTTAAGCAACTTGAGCATGAACATGTTGCACAATCTTGGGAAAGAATGAAATTGATGCTAAGAAATTGTCCTACTCATGGTTTAAATCTTTGGATGATTATACAAAAAAATCATGCGGGATTGAATTTTGTTTCTAGAAATCTTTTAGATTCCGCCGCGGGTGGTACTTTTATGGAGATTACTTTGGGTGAATCTACTAAATTGCTTGATAATATTATGGCAAATTATTCACAATGGCATACCGAAAGAGCACCTACTAGTAAAAAAGTAAATTCGGTTGAAGAAATTAGTACTTTGAGTGAAAAAGTTGATGCTCTTATCAAATTTGTTGCTAGTAAAAATGCTCCTATTGATCTTAATGATGTGCCTTTGTCTACTTTGATTGAGCAAAACAGTGATCCCGTAGATGTGAATTTTGTCTCGCGAAACATTTTTAATAACAATGCTTATAGAGGTAATTTTAATGCTAGGCCTTTTCCTGGAAATTCCTCTAATAATTATGGCAATTACTATGGTAATTCTTCTTACAATAATAATAGGAACCCCTCTGATCTTGAGAGTAATATTAAATAATTTATCAATGCTCAAAAAAAATTCAATACTACGATAGAAGAAAAGTTAATAAGATTGATGATATGTCTAGAAGCATTGATAAAATTTCCCATGATGTAGAGAATCTCAAGTTTAAAAAATTTCCACCTAAGGTTGATGTCAATGAATAAATTAAAGCTTTATATTTTTATATGGATGAAAGTAAGAAAATAACCGCTATGCTTAGTGCTAAAAGAGAATTTTTAGAAAAAGCGTTTTCTACCGATTGCTTTCATAACAACGATGAAGATCTTAAAATGGTTGGTGTTTATTCTATTGATTCCTTGTTTAGTAATATTAAACTTGATGAAAATAGGACTTAATAAGAGTCAACTTTAGCTAGAGGGCGTCCTCATAATTCGGAGGGTGAAAATCTTGTTGAAAAAATTGGTAAAAGTGGGTTTGGAGAGGTCAAAACTTTAACTAGTGATGTGCCCACTCTTTTGGATTACAAAGACTTTAATTATGATAGTTGCTCTTTTATTGAATGTATTTCTTTGTTGCAATCCATGATAAATTCACCCAATGCCTATGAACAAAATAAAGCTTTTACTAAACATATTGTAGACGCGATGATGAAAGCTTTAGAAGAAAAGTTGGAATTAGAGATTTCAATTCCTAGAAAATTATATGATGAGTGGCAACCTACCATTAAATTCAAGATTAAAAATTATGAGTTCTTTGCTTTATTTGATTTGGGTGCTAGTGTTTTCATAATTCTGAAATCTCTATGTGATGTGCTTGGTCTTACCAACATTGAAGAATGTTCTTTTAATTTGCACTTGGTAGATTCTACTATTAAAAAGCCTTTGGGAAGAATTAATGATGTTCTTATTCTTGCAAATAGGAACTATGTGCCCATAGATTTTATTGTTCTTGATATTGCTTGCAATCCATCTTGTCCCATCATACTTGGTAGATCGTTTCTACGAACTATAGGTGCCGTGGTTGATATGAAAGAAGGGAATATTAAATTTCAATTTCCACTAAGAAAGGGTATGGAACACTTCCCTAGAATAAGAATTAAGCCACCATATGAATCAATCATGAGGGCAACCTATGGAGCAAAAACTAAAGATGACAATACTTGAATCTATGCATTATGCCTAGCTAGGGGCATAAAACGATAGCGCTTGTTGGGAGGCAACCCAATAAATAAAATTTGTTTTTACTTTTTTCTTTCTGTTATTGAGTGTTTGCACAATTATGCCTCTGTTATGATTGTGTTTTTTATGTTTTAATTAGTGTTTGTGCCAAGTAAAGCCTTTAGGATAGCTTTGGGTGATAGTTGATTTGATCCTATTGAAAAACAGAAACTTTTGCGTCCAGTAACAGAATTGTTAAAATTCACAGAAGAGACTAAAAATTCTGAAGTTTTTACCCAAGATTTATATACAAATTGCCTCCGTTTTTCTAATTTTTAATAATTTTTGGAGTTTCAAAAGTATGAGTAAAATTCGAGTCTTTACAGACTATTCTACTTTTGATAGATTCTGTTTTCGTTGCATTGTGTGTTTATTTTGATGAATCTATGGATTGTATCGGGGGGGTATAAGCCATGGTAAAGTTAGAATACAGTAGGTATAATTCAATAACAAAATATGAATGGGTTTTCAAAAGTACTTAAAGCAAAGACTGGTTTTCTTATACTAACGGATCTCACAAAGGTTTTGTTAAGTTTTGTGTGATTGAAGTTTTCAAGTTTTGGGTGAGATCTCGATGGATGAAGGAATAAGGAATGAAAAGAGCCTAAGCTTGGGGATGCCCATGGAACCCCAAGATAATATTCAAGGGGAACCAAGCAACTAAGCTTGGGTATGCCCCGGAAGGCATCCCCTCTTTCTTCTAACAACCATCGGTAATTTTACTTGGAGCTATATTTTTATTCGTCATATATCATGAGTTTTGCTTGGAGTGTCTTGTATTATATGAGTCTTTGCTTGCTTTGCATTTTAGTTTTTTGCAATCATCCTTGCTGGACACACCTATTTGAGAGAGCCAAAATTATGCTATGATTTGTTAGAATTGCTCTATATGCTTCACTTAATTTTTTTGAGCCATGGAATTGCTCTAGTGCTTCACTTATATCTTTTTTAGCACGGTGTGCTTTAATTTTTTTTAAGAAATATGCTCTCATGCTTCACTTAGATTATTTTGAGAGTTAGTAAAAAATTTGAACAAATTCTCTCATGCTTCACTTATATTATTTCGAGAGATGAAAAAAATGTATGCTCATGTTCTTCACTTAAATTTGTTTGAGCAATGACGATATATGAAACTAGTCCCAAAGTGATAGATATTCAAGAGGGATATAATAAAAACTTTCATGAAGATCATTGGACAAAATAAATTGATTCTTTGTAATAGTTTTGAGATATGATGATAGTAATATGTGAGTCATGTTGGTGAGTAATTATGCTTTAGTAAGAATATTGGTGTTAAGGTTTGTGATTCCCTACGCAAGCATGAAAGTCAATAGTTATGCGATGAAATTACATCCTACTTGTGGTGCATTATTCGGTGTTAGTTATGCTTAATGCTCGTTTATGTGGAAAAAAATCTTGGTTGGTTGCTTCTCAATCTATTTGCTAGCCTTTCCTTGTACTAAGTGGGAATACTACTTGTGCATCCAAAATCCTTAAACCCAGTTATGCCATATGAGTCCACCATACCTACCTATATGCGGTATTTTCGTGCCGTTCTAAGTAAATTTGTATGTGCCAACACTAATTTTCAAAATGAATCTCCTTTTTGTGTGCCCGTACCGCTCATGAAGCGGCAAGGGGTGGCCAATATTTTTCCATGCTAGATGTGTTATTCTAAAGATAAGTGTTTATTCACTTGTCATTGCATGAGAGTGTGGCGGTAATAGGGATGCCCACTCCTGAAATGAAAAAAAATTTACTTTATGTTGTCAAATAATAAATTCCTTGGAAAGTGTTGGTATGGAAGGCACCCGTGGATACGGCTAGCCATGGATTGTGAAAGAATGGTGGATAAAGGAATAAACTTTATTTTATGTTTGAGAACCGCCTATGATGTATCTAGCATGGACAGTATTGGGAACTTCTCGGTCGTTTTCGTTGACGAGAAAAGCATGCCTCTCAAAATATTTTTATCTCTCAATTTAAGCTTTGAGCTCTGGCACCTCTACAAATCTCTGCTTCCCGCTGCGAAGGGACTATCTATTTACTTTTATGCAAAAAAAAATATTTGAGTCTCCATCTTCTCTTATAAAGCACCAACTAGGGAGCACTATGATCATACTTGTGCATTGGACGTAGCTAATATTCGAGTGTGTTTCATGAATGGATTAATGATTGAGCATGATGGGCTAGGGATAGCTTTCTTTAGTGTTGATATTTTGAAAGACATGGTTGCTTGTTGATATGCTTGAGTATTGAAGTCTTCATGTCAATTATAGACTATTGCTTTGAACCATCTAAAAGTCCAAATGTCCATGCTACAAAAGAAAAGAATATCTGATGAACATGTTAGGCAGCATTCCACATCAAAAATTCTGTTTTTATCATTTACCTACTCGAGGACGAGCAGGAATTAAGCTTGGGGATGCTGATACATCTCCAACGTATCTATAATTTTTTATTGTTCCATGTTGTTATATTATCATTCTTGGATGTTTTATATTCATTTTATAGCAACTTTATATCATTTTTTGGGACTAAACTATTGTCATAGTGCCCAGTGCCAGTTGTTGTTTTTTGCTTGTTTTTTACTTCGCAGAATATCCATATCAAAGTCCAAACGCAGCGAAACTTTTTGGAGATTTTTTTCAGCCCAAATGACAACTTGGGAGCCAAGGAAGTGCATGAGGGGAGGCCCGTGGGGCCCACCACCCACCTGGGCGCGCCAGAGGCCCCTGGCGTGCCCTGATGGGTGGTGGGGCCCACGGAGGACTCCTCCACCGCCTCTTAGCTCTATAAATAATCAGATATTCCAGAAACCCTAGGGGAGTCGTCAAAACACAATTCCAGCCGCCGCAAGTTCCAGAACCACGAGATCCAATCTAGAGCCCTATTCCGGCACTTTGCCGGAGGGGAACACGATCACAGAGGGTTCACCATCCTCATTGGTGCTCCTCCAATGATGCGTGAGTAGTTCATCATAGACATACGGGTCCGTAGGCAGTAGCTAGATGGCTTCTTCTCTCTTTTTCATTCTCAATATAATGTTCTCCTCGATGTTCTTGGAGATCTATTGGATGTAATGACTTTTTGCGGTGTGTTTGTTGGGATCCGATGAAGTGCGAGTTTATGGTCAGATCTATCTATGAATACTATTTGAGTTTTCTTTGATCTCTTATATGCATGATTGTTATAGCCTCGTATTTCTTCTCCGAAACTTTGGTTTGGTTTGGCCAACTAGATTGATTTTTCTTGCAATGGGAAGAGACGCTTTGTGATAGGTTCGATCTTGCGGTGTCCTCACCCAGTGACAGAAGGGGTAGCAAGGCACACATGTATCATTGCTATTAAGGATAAAAAGATGGGGTCTATTCCTACATGAATAGATCTTGTCTACATCATGTCATCGTTCTTATTGCATTACTCCGTTTCTCCATGAACTTAATACACTAGATGCATGCTGGATAGCGGTCGATGTGTGGAGTAATAGTAGTAGATGCAGGCAGGAATCGGGCTACTAATCTTGGACGTGACGCCTATATACATGATCATTGCCTTGGATATCGTCATAATTATTTGCTCTTCTATCAATTGCCCAACAGTAATTTGTTTACCCACCGTATGCTATTTTCTCGAGAGAAGCCACTAGTGAAATCTACGGCCCCAGGGTCTATCTTTTATCATATTGTTTTCAGATCTATTATTCCAAAAACCCAAAAATACCTTGCTGCACTTTTTCTTACTTATTTTATTTCGTGTTTTTGCTAGATCTATTTATCCAATCTCATACAAGTTTACCTATCTTTTTACCGTGGAGGGATTGACAACCCCCCTTACGCGTTGGGTTGCAAGTATTTGTTCTTTGTGTGCGGATACCGTTTACATAATGTTTCTTGGTTCTCCTATTGAATTGATAACCTTGGTTTCATAACTGAGGGAAATACTTACCGTTGTTGTGCTGCATCATCCTCTCCTCTTTGGGGAAATACCAACGCAGATACAAGCAATCAGCCCTCTCTTCGCCCCAGCTCTCGAACCAGCCCCCGGCCGTCCGGCTGGCAAGAGCCAAAGGTTTAAAGCGCCTCCCACGTGAACGGTGCTTTCTAAGGAGCAGCCGGCCCGGGCAACCCGGCCGCAATGCACACCTATCACCACATCGGTTGGCTGTGCCCGGCCGGCTCCACCGCCCACGGCAAGCCAGCCCAGCGGGCGTTTCACTAGCGCTCAAGTCCTAAAAGCCTAAGTATTGTACGCTTTCTTAGAAAACCATCTCCCCATCCCAGCCATAGACCCGCTCCCAGCTGTCCGGCTGGTGGGAAGCAGGATGAAGTGAGTGGCCAAACAGGAAAAAGACTAAAGACAAAAGCAAAGGCGAGCCGCCGGCAAAGTGAGATACACACGCATTCTTAAACACAGCAACAGGCCCACGGCTAAAGTCCAGCATGTTTAATACACCCCTAGTGGATGGAACTGCAAAATAACTAATTACAATTGGTCGAAACTAAGAGAGCAGAGAAAGCATGACTTCCTAAGTGGTAGGGCCACCGGCTCCGGATCGCTCATGCTCCTCCATGGTGCCAGTGTCCGTCTTGGTGTCCTCGGCATACGTTCTGCTACTTGAAACAGTCCCTTCGCCGAGCGTCTCGGCCTGGCTGCCCTCCGGATCGTCGAAGAGCAGCTCGTTGGTATCCTCTGGGATCTCCTCGCCGCCAGCTACCCGCTCCCTGAAGAACTCGTCCTGCGAGGTGAAGGTAGCTATCTCACTGGCACACTAGGCGAGTGGCTTGGCCAGTGCCGCCAGATCCGCCTCCACCTCGAGTCATTGTGTGGCCAGCTGGTCAAACCTGATCCCCAGATACCAAGAAATTGTGAGGCCCAGCGCCATCGCCGCGCCAACCCGCGCGGCGGAGGCCCGCCATGCATTAATCCTTGCCGGTGCCACCTCTAGCCACCTCGCCAGCCGGCTGATGGTTGTCGACTACACCGCATCCGGCCAAAGGATACACACTGTCACCAGACTGGCTTCACGAAGCCGGTTCAGGGCGCGCATAACCGCCTACAGGTAGGCGTTGGCGGCGACGCCCGTCTCCTCCATCATACAAGCGGCAATCCGCCCGACGCGGACCCCGGCCTCCTGCTGGGCATCCCGACGGGTATTCACGGCACCCTCAGCTGCCTTTTGCATCTCCGGGAAGACCTCTGCAAGGAAAAAGAAGTAAGGAAGAGAAAAACAAGACCGGCCGAGCGCAAAGGCCAAGGAGGTGCAGCAATGCTCACCAGCAAGGAGCTTGTCGATGTGACGTGCCTCGGCCAGCATCTCCTGCTCCCGCGCCGTCCATGCGGCGGTGTGGCTGTCACGGTCCGCCTTCAGGCTAGCGATTTCCTAGGCGGCCCGGCTCACCGCCTTGTCCCTTTCTGCTAGAACCTTCCGGTGTTCCTCCGTCAACCGGTCCAGCTTGGCCTGATGGGCGGCCGTCCGCTGGTCTCGCTCCCCCTCGAGCCACTCCACCCGCTCCTGCAGTAAGTCGCATCGCTGGCCGGCATGCGCTAGTAGGCGTCAAAGGGCCTGGATCTCCGCCGGCAGCAGCGGGATGGACCGGATTTGTCAATCAGCAGCTTGACGGATGGCAGAAGGCAAAGAAGTGGCAAGAAAACGCACAAGAAGATTCGACCTGGCTCTTGACCAGTCGGCCCGGATCTCGGGGGCTACACCTAGTGGGTGCGCTGCCGTGCCCCCACTGGAAGAAGGCAGAATACCTACCTCAGATTCACTATAGCTCCCCCTCCTTTGTCACGAGGTCAGCCATGGCCGCCTTGTATGTGAATCGCAGCCTGTTGTGGCTCGCCTCACACACGTCATGAAGGTCCTGCGAAGGAAAGAGTCACAGATAGCAAGAAAAAAATCCGGGAGGCTCGAGCCGCCTGCTCCGCAGCAGCCCAAGCCTCAGGGGCTACACCCAATGGGCGCGCTGGCATGCCCCCACTAAAAGACGTTCTGAGAAAACTCAAGCACTCACCGCCATGGCTTGCTCGAGTTCGTTGAGCTGGCCCTGGGCCGCCGGGGCGGCCGTCTACAAGTAACTGCCCAAGCCGGCGAACCCCGTACACACCCTGTCTAGGGATAGGGTCCGGCTTTTTGGGTGCGCTCCGTTTGAGGCCTCTCCGGTGTCCCTCCGATCCCCGTCGGTTCGAGCGCTCCCGCCGTCTCGGCCAGCCCCCTCACCTTGGCCTGTGCCTGGCACGGCGGCGGACGACCTCGACGTGCGGGTGGTCAACTCGCGGCAGTGCCCTGCTCCCCAGGGCTTCCACGTGGCGCCGCCCGCGCCTTTCGAATTCACGGCGCTTTTTTGCACCGTTGTGGCGCTCTCCCATGCTTTCGAGGAGCCCTCAGTCTCCTCCCACAAGGCAAGTTCCCAGTCCTTCCATGCGGCGTGCTCCTGCGCTTTGGGCGCAGCAGCCTCGACGCCTTTGCGTTCCACCGAGTTAGCTCCGGGTGCAGATGGAGCGCCCACCGTCGAGAGCCTTAGGGGGGCCTTGCCGACGTGCGGAAGATTGGAGAGGGGGTACTGGAAGGATACAATGAAAAGTGTGCATCAAAACCAAGACTAGGGCGGGGTTGCTTACCCGGCGCTTGTTGGAATCATACGCCTTGGGGCCAGCATCGAGGCGGCATGGCACGTCCTCTTCGCACCCTGGCGCTTGCCCTCCGGCTGCGCCCCCACCGAATGCTTCCCGGCCGGCGCCTCGATCGCCTGCTTCCCATGGGGGCGGGTCGCGATCGCCAATCGGACAGCCGGCATTGCTTCCGTCGCCTCACGTATCCGCCTCCTCATTGGTGGGATGTTTTCGGCGGTAGCTGTCGTTGCGGTCGGAAATACCGCACCGGGCGCCTCGTTAGGGTCTTCCACATCATTCTCTGGCGAGTTGCGCAAAAGACATGACGGGAAGGACTCACCGGTGCGTCCGGATCCCCCGGTCCTAGTTTCCCCGAGTGGCTCGTCGCCCTCCTCGTCCGCCTCATCGTCCGCCCCAGCCTCCCCGTCTGAGACTTCCTGATCCGGCTCGAAAGCCGGCGGGTTTGCCCCGTCATGAGCTATCTGGCGTGAAAACCTCTGGACCAGAAAAATCAGACTATACGTCAGGGCAGTACGGTGGGAAATGCGAGAGCCAAGTTCAGACCGGCTGCGTAACCACCTGAGGCACCATGTTGGCACGGTTGTATGGCTCCTTGCCGTATCTCCAAGTGGTTGGGTCGATCTTGGCGGATGTGATGTGGTTCACCTGTTTGGCACTCGAGTCACCGACAGCTCTATGGTTGTCAGCCATCATGGGTCGAGTCAGCCACTCATGTCGCACATCTAATGCGGCCGGCACTGCAGCAGCAACACCCAGTGGTCGATGAAGGTGGCGATGAGGTCCGTGCTTGTGAGACACTCATCGTCGACCATCTTTCCTAGTCGGCGACAGACCGCCACGGCCTCCACCGTCGACTTATGGAGCTCGAAGGCCTAGTTCCACCTCTCCACCGGCACGGCATCCGCAAACGGCAGCATGTTTATATAATCGGCCGCCAGGTCCATGTTCTTCATGTAGAAGAAGGACCGCTGCCACTTCTTCACCGATTCATGCAGCGACAGCTTGGGAAAGTCCCCTGCAGACAGGACGGTCACGAGAGCCACCCCACAGGCGGTCATGACCGGGCCCTCCAGCGTCAGCATCGTATGCGGCTTGAGGGAGAAGCACCTGTTCCATATCTCCACCGACGGCTCGAGTCCGGCGTAGCCCTCGCAGAAGGCGACGAAAGCCGCCAGCTGAAGAATCGAGTTGGGCCCGAGGTGGTGGGGCTGAAGCCCAAAGTGATCAATAAATCGATGGAAGAACGCGTCGGCAGGGAGGCCGAACCCGCGGGAGAAGTGCTCGGTAAAGATGATGGCCTCCCCGGCCCGCGGCTAAGGCGCGCTCTCACTGCCAGCCACTCGCACCTCCACATGCTCCGCCGACAGCAGCATCCGCCAGAGGCGAAGGTACTCAATAAACTGCTCAGTGGCATCGGAGCCCACCCACGAACACCTTGCCACCACCATTTATGGGCGTGGTGGTGATATGAAGCTCGGCGAGGGCTCGCCCTAGCGGAATCGGGACGGTGTTGCGGCGGTCCTGGCACGCGCGACGGCAGCGAAGCTCGGCATGCAGGCATATGCGCGTGCAAAGGGACGACAGGAGAAGAAAGAGATGCGGCGAGGCAGGGATGAGCGGCGATATAAGCCTCGGTCATTCACCCTCCCGCTCATTTAATACCCCGGGGAGATCATGGGGAAGTGGGATCGCTTACGCCCACGACCCCCTGCTCCTCCCCTAATACACGGGCGCATTAACTGCCCGGGAAGCTCAACCGATCAAGCCCCCTACAGATGATACGTCGCATGGGCCGAGCCCGAGGCCTAGTGGGCCCCGACTCCGGTGATGTCCCATCGCACGCGTAGCCTGGCAGGGCTAGGCCTGCCTACGGTCCCCACATGGCGGGCGGCTGGCGGCGGCGGGTGCGACTTCAGTCAAACAGCTGGTGGGCTGGCAGCCTGCTCGGTCTCCCTGCACTGGTCGGGTGCGGGAGGAGCCGGCCGCAAACCACAGAAGCCGACATGTTTGGACCTCATGCTGCCAAGGTGTAAGCTACCGAGGGGCCACCGGCCTGCAGCCGGTGGTCCCCGCCAGCTTCAGGGACTACTGTCGGGGGGATCACCCCCGGGTAGGCAAATCAGGACCTAACGATTTTCCAAAACAACGGGGCGGCAAGCACCCCCGCCATCCGGCTTGCTTCCTAGCCGGCTGGGCGTGGCAATGAGGCTCGACCCGGCCGGGCCGGCTCCCGCGCTCAGGCCAACAGGACGACCGGACAGCCCCCCTCCTACGACGGGCGAGCGTGGCTATAGTGCTCCTGTCGCCCCCAACCGAGCCAGACATGGCTACAGTGCGCCCCGAGACCACGCCTCGGAGTCGGCGACGGCGACCCGACATGGTCCTATAGTGATTCGGCGCTCACCACTCTGTGACACAGGCAACAACATGCCATAGTGATGGGCCATCGGCGAGACCCGCACCCGACGGGTCCCAGCTGCCGGCGGGCCACATGGGACGGCGTGAGGCGACGACACCAGGGTCCCGCACCCATGTAACTGTATCATTGTAACCCTGGGGGCAATCTATAAGACCCCCCAGGAGCCCTCCATGCAGGGGAAAATAGTTCAACACACACACACACACACACAACCAGGAGAGGGGGAAAGCTAGTTCTCCTTCCTCCTCCCACCAAACAGCTCCAGGAGCGCATTGTAACCTCCCCTTGTGATCCACCTAGTAGATCTAGCAGGACTAGGGGTTTTACCTCCCCCGGAGGACCCTGAACCTGGGTACATCGGGAGTCCCTCTCCACTTGTCCCTGATCTCGCCTCCGAAACCCACCGACGTCCTTCGTCCCCAACCACGTTCAATAAGCCTACCCATGGCATTCGCCGTGAGCACACCACGACACTCAAACCTATATAGTTCAGTTGCAAGTTCAACCGAAGTCTCTATATCTTTATATAGAGCTTTAGTATCAGTCACTGTAGGAAATTCTAGAATTACTCCCATCGTTTCTTTTCTTTAACCTGATCACGAAGATTCTGCAATCTTCTCGAGTTGCACTGTCCTCCCACTCACTCTTTCGCAGAAAACATTTTCTTCAAAATTTCCGCATTCTGTGGCGAAACACTTTGCCTCGACATAGTGATAGAGGAATACCCAATCATCTGGGATAACCAACAAAGTAGCACTTTATTTCAACAAATTTGATGGTGCTCCTTTTGAGTGTAAAAGCCAAAGGCTCTAAAGCATCACATTAAAAAGTATATTGGCGAAATGATCAATGTCATCTTTGACCTCACCATGTCATACATAGCTTGATTACATCTACTCAGAATGTTCTACTCTTAGTAATGTTCTAGGAAGTGCAAGTTATAAATTATTTTCATAGCTCATCAAATGTAACTCAAATTCTTTCTGCAATCCAACTGTAGAAATATAATTTTTGTTACAATCAGTTCTGCTTCATTCTGGAAAAACCTTTTGAAACATTTCAAAATATCTAGATTTATGTCTAAATAGATATAAATATCTACTTGAGTCAATCTAGAAGATAGATAAATCCACTGCTTGCAACAACACATATTGAACTACACACATCAATATGCATGTTCCAATTATTTTGTTGCTCGTTCCTTATGGCATGTGAACGGTATTTTAGTTTACTTCACTATTTGGACAAAAGTTGCAAGTGTCAGATGATTCATAATCAGATGAATTCAAAATCCATCACTATGGAATTTCTCCATGTTGGTTTCTCCAATGTGACTAAATGCAGTGCCACACATATGTGGTATTCTTTTAGTCTTGCGACATTTAGCATCATTGTTATGTATGTTCAATTTTATTATCAATATTCATAACATACATCCAATTCATAATAGGAGTATGGACTTTTCTTCATAATATTGAACAACTATTGTTCTCTCATGAACAATCGCCTTGCAACTTCTATGTAATGGACTTAGAGTACAAAACTCTAATATGAATTATGACAATAAATACAAAGGTAATATGGTGATGAAAAGTATCATAACTTTTATAAAGTTTTTCAACACATATTTTAACCCCATTGTTTGTTGGTCATTTAGGTTGTTGTATTTTCTTGCACGATTTGCGTCATCATGCAAACGAGTCGATATCCTTGTGAATAACTTATAATCACAATATCAAAGAATTAGTGATCAACAAATTGATCATATTTCCCGAGAACAACACTTTACTTGACCAACTGTCTCTACATCTTATAACTTGTATGACATTCATACCCGAGTTGGGCAGCTAGTCTTCTTTTCTTTATTCCTTTTACTGCTTATAGTTTTACTTCCAATATTTCTCCTCCTCACAAAAGAAGCATCCAAGTTTAAGAGTGGCGTGAGCCCCGAACTTTCCTAGGCTTGTAAGTCTCATTACATCCTTCAGATTTGTTCTTTCTCTTTAAGTTCTCACCATCAACACATGACTGGTGTCCTTCTGGATATTATACATTTCAATCTTAAACATAGTTGAACGTTTCACTAGAACTTGCAAGCAAACACTGCAACTTGTGAGCTACGTTGGGATTTTCCCCGAAGAGGAAGGTTGAAGCAATATAGTAGCGAATAATATTTCCCAAGGTGAGAACCAAGGTTATCAAACCAATAGGAGAACCACGCAAATTCCTAGTAAGCAGCACCTGCACATACAAGAGCAAATACTTGCACCCACTGCGGGCAAGAGGGTTGTCAATCCCCTTGAACTCATCACTTGCAAGGATTAAATCTAGTAGTGATAGATAGATAAATTGAAAATTAAATAAATTGCAGCAAGGTAATTTTGATTTTAGTAATATAATTAAAGTAGACCCCGGGGCCATAGTTTTCACTAGAGGCTTCTCTCTCGAAACATAGCATACGGTGGGTAGACCAATTACTGTTGGGCAATTGATAGAAAAGCGCATAGTTATGACATTATTCATGGCAATGATCATGTATATAGGCATCATGTTTGTGATAAGTAGACCGACTCCTGCCTGCATCTACTACTATTATTCCACCAATCGACCGACTCCTGCCTGCATCTATGGTATTAAGTTCATGACAAACAGAGTAACACATTAAGAAAGATAGCATGATCTAGATAGAATAAAACCAAGCAATATGATTAAACCCCATCGTTTAACCCTTAATGGCAACAATACAAATACGTGCCTCGCTACCCTTACTATCACTGAGTGAGGACACCGCAAGATTGAACCCATTACAAAGCACTTCGATCCCCCACTGAAGATAAATCGGTCTAGTTGGCCAAACCAAACGAATAGATCGGAGAGAAATACAAAGCTATAATAATCATGCATAATAAAGTTCAGAAAAGACTCAATTACTTTAAATAAATAATCTGATCATAAACCCACAATTCATCGAATCCCAACAAACACACTGCAAAAGAAGAAGAAGATTACATCGAATCGATCTCCGAAGATAACATTGTATTGAAGATCAAAGGGAGAGAAGAAGCCATCTAGCTACTAGCTATGGACCCGTAGGTCTGTGGTGAACTACTCACACATCATCGGAAGGGCAGCAAGGTTGATGTAGAAGCCCTCCGTGATTGATTCCCCCTCCGACAGAGTACCAGAAAAGACCTCCAGATGGGATCACGGAAGAACAGAAGCTTGCGGCGGCAGAAAAATTGTTTCGGGTGGCTCTCTTGGTGTTTCCCAATATTTGAGAATTTATAGAAGTGGAATTAGGTCAGACGGAGCCAAGTGGGGCCCACAAGGCATCAGGGCACGCTCTACCCCCTGTTCGCGCCCTGTTGCCTTGACGTCTCCTTGCTTTGCGTCTGGTCTCCTCTCGAAGCTTCTAGGGTCACTTTTGTCTAGAAAATATCATCAAAAAGTTTCATAGCATTTGGATCCGTTTGGTACCGATTTCCTGGAAAACCAAAAACAAGCAGAGAACAACAACTAGCACTAGGCACTGAGTTAATAGGTTTGTCGGTACTAAAACCGGCGGATCTCGGGTAGGGGGCCTCGAGTTGTGGATCTCAGATCGATGGGTAACAGGAGACGAAGGAGATAATGTTTACCCAGGTTCGGGCCCTCCCAAAGAGATAAAACCCTACGTCCTGCTATGATTGTATTGATGATGGTGTATCGGGTACAAGCTTGATCTACTTCGAGATCGTATGTTATGTTCTAACCCTAAGGTGTAGTAATTCTTGCATCGATTCGCAACAACCTGCAATCGAGTCGGTATCCATGTGAATCAAATTTTAACTACAATTCCCGAAGAATTTAGTGTTTAACAATTTAATCACAAGTCTCAAGAATCACACTTTACTTGACCGACTTTCTATAAATCTTATAACTTGTATGACATTCATACCTGAGCTAGACATTCCAGTCTTCTTTTCTTTTAGCCTCTAAACTTCTTATAGTTTTACTTTCAATATTTCTCCCACTCAAGAGAAGAATTATCTAACTTTTCAAGAGTGGCGTGCGCCCCCAACTTCCCTAGGCATGTAAGTCTCATTACATCCTTTGGTTTTGTTCTTTCTCTTTAAGTTCTCACCATCAACTCATGGCTGGTGTTCTTCCGGATCTAACATGTTTTAGTCTCAAATAGAGTTGAGCGCTTCACTAGAACTTGCAAACAAAACACTTCTTTGGATATCATACATCTTTTAACCTTTGTTTGTTTCTGAAGACAATTTTTAGTTCCAAGAATATCACATAACTATCCCCAAAATTTTGAAGTTCGGGTTTCTCGGAAGCAAGCATACCGTAATGTAATTCTTAGCCTTTTGGATCAAAAGACGTAAGTCTCGTCATCCATAGCATTAGTGGGAGAGCATTGCAAGCATGTAGTAGGAAAAAATCCTTCTTAGCACTCTTAGAGGGCAATCCTTTCAATAGTAAAAGATTCAACCGGATAAATAACAGTCAATCAATTTCAATGGCAAAGGTGCAACTGTGAGCCATAATTCTACAACTGTAATGCAAAGTACACATAGACATAGTTCATAATTAATTTGCACTAGTGATTAAACTAAATTAATACATAATTGTGCTCCCACTCAAATCCACATCTCTTATAATTGATAGTGAGTACTTCAAGATCCTAATTTTACTCTCAGCTATTAATGTGGACATCACTGATGACGAGAATTTTGATCGGTGGGCAAACCATTGCCGATAATATCTCCATATGACTCTTGTTCATCTTTCGATGCTTCGTGCTCCGAGCTCAGAACGATTCTACTAGAACTTCAAGATAACCTAGTGCTATCTGCATACATGGTCTGACCATCTCCGTCTTACACCTCTCATCTCGTTTGTACTCATGTGGACATGACGTACTCCGAGATGCTAGAATGTCATTGACGGTTGCAACACTGGGAAGAGCACCTTTTAATCTTGATTTATGTGTGAGAGATCACCCTAATAATTGACTATTGCGCAATCAAAGGGTGCGAACAATAAAGGGATAGACATATCAGGCAATTCATAAAAGAATGATATGGTATAACCCTGGGCGCCGGGAATCCTCTGTGACCATCTTCAATCTTCTATTGCAGCGCCATGACGGCCAATATTTTGTTGTCGTGGCAACCGTTTCAAAAATGTTGTCGTGGCGGCAATTTCAGAAAACATTGTCGTGGTGACCGTTTCAGAAAACGTTGTCGTGGCACCAAATTCAGAAATTCCGCTGTGGCACAAAATTATAACTCCTCGTCCTACGCCTAGTACACCTTCTCCGCGTCGGGGTCCTTCGTATCCTGTAACCTGTAGGCTATCTCTACGATATTTACATTAACATGGCAATCTCTTGGCTCCAGCCATCATGCTGTGACGCGCAGGCCACTTAACATTACAACATATAACCATCTCATACATAAACTCATTATCATGATGAATGCTATACCACATCATATGCATACTCTGCAAAACCAAGTTACACGTCCTCTAATCGGTTTAGCAAAATTTTAAGTACGTGGTTAACCAGTTTTAACAAATAATACTAGCTACCTATGTCCACAACATAGGTGATAATTCTTTATGCTAGATTACGTTTCGGGGTGTGTGATAGAAGATATTTAATTAAAAATCTCATCCCCCGCACTAAACTTCGTCAAATACGCGTGACCCCCTAAAAGATCATTCATCTTCATCACCCTCTTCTGTACGCGATGGTTCACTATTTTTGACTATGGTGAAGCCTAAGGAACTGTTAGTAGTGTCGGCGTCCTGGGACCGGGGGTGCCCAGACTTGCCTACCTGCGGCCCATGGCGTGGCTCCATCAACGGCCTGGTATGGCCCAGCTTCAGCGACAACAACTCAAGACCCTCGCGAGGTGTCAAGCCTCGCGAGGTGGACGGCACCAAGACCTCCACGAGGGGCGGCCTCCCCAGGCTGGCTCCTGAGGAGCGGAGATATCAATGCAAGCCGTGCCTCGCGAGGTGCACCTGACGTGAGCCATGACGACCAAGACCAGGCGGGCGCCAGCGGGCGCAGTGTACCAGTTTCCTCTTTGGTACCAAGGAGGCAAGCGCAGGCGCGGAGTCCCGAGGAATCAAGCAAAGGTTTCCATATTGGTGCAACAAGACCAGGACCACCAGGACGGTAGGACGGAGGTCATCGTGGAGCCCACTGCAGCGTCACCGCTAGAGGCTTTTGCAGGCGAAGACTGCTTTTGTCAGGATAACTTGTACTGGCTGTCTCCCTTCGAATTTGGCCGTTGTGGGATCCCTTCCCGCCTACATTTGGGAAGAGGACCAAGGCCACTATAAATAGGACTTAGCCACCACCATAGGGGGGGATCGGATCCACTCCTCCCGGACCTCCTCACCAGCTCATCGAGCTCAAGAACACCTCACCTCCTAAGGTCGTTCCATCACTGTACTAGTTCATCCTCAGCCCTCTGAGGCAATCCACCACAAAGCTAGAGTAGGGTATTACACCGCAAGGTGGCCCGAACTAGGATAAACTACTATGTCTCTTGTCCCTTGGGTTCGTCGAGCTAGGTTGTGGGATCGTTGAGCAGGCAGACTGGGGAGGGAGAGTTCTTCGCATGCACCCCAGAGTTCGAACCTCTCAAGGGTTTGCGGAACCCCGATTCCGACATTTGGCGCGCCAGCTAGGGGTGCGTCGAAGCTTCGCCTCTTCGTCCGCTTCGCTCCTCCGTTCAGCTCTCATGGCGGGCGCCGCTCCACCGGCCGGATCGACGGGTGCGCATGGAGGCGCCATGGGCCTCCGGGCCTTCATCCCCGCCTTACGACATGTACAGTGGCCACCCAAGTTCAAGCCAGAGATGCCACCTCACTACGACGGTGCGGCAGACCCAGCGGCATTTCTCCAGGCGTATGAGGAGGCCGTTTGGGTGGCCGGTGGCGATGACAAGTTCATGGCCAACTGGTTTCCCATGGCCCTCACTGGCGTGCTGCGCGCCTGGATGCTCAACCTGCCGGAATCTTCTGTGGCCTCCTGGGAGGAGCTGCGCGGTCTCTTCATCGCGCGCTTCGCGGCGCCGGCGCCCCTCGTCGTCACAGCTCTCCTTGGCAGTTCGCAGGCGCTGCCCTCAGACCGTCACGTCAAGCAGTTCTTCCGCCAAGTAGGTGCCGCACACGTGCAGCAGGGAGCTCCTCCGGGATGGGCGGCGCCCAAGGCCGACCTCACCTTCGACTCCAGAGACCACCCAGCAACCACCGCGGGCGCAGGCACGCTCCCGATGCTTTGCACCCCCACCATCTGCAACGTGGCAGTTACCAAGACCCTCATCGACGGCGGGGCTGGCCTCAACATGCTCTCTGTGGAAGCTTTCAGCTTGCTCCACGTGCCGCATGGCAGGCTCCGCCCCACCAAGCCCTTCTCCGGGGTCGTCGACGGTTCCACCCGCCCCCTGGGGCAGATCCGCCTCCCCGTCACCTTCGGCACCCGCGACAACTACCGCACCGAGCTTATCGACTTCGACATCACCCGCATCAGCCTCCCGTACAACGCCATCCTCGGGTACCCAGCCTTGGCCAAGTTTATGGCAGCGACTCATCCTGCCTACAACCTCATGAAGATGCCGGGGAGCAGCGGCGTCCTCACCGTGGCCGGAGACACCAAGGAGGCCCTAACGGACCTCAAGCTTGCCTTCAGGGCCACGGCAGCAGCATGCCCAGTAGGTGGAGGAGCCCCTGAGGCCTCGGGGGCTGCGCCGACGAAGAAGAAGCAGCTGTTCTCCCAAGATCGGGCCGAGACGAAGCGAGTGCCGGTTGACGAGGATGGGGCGTCAGGAGCCATCTTCACCATAGGAGCCAACCTCGCCCCAGACCAAGAAAAGGCGTTGGTCGGCTTCTTGCGCGCAAACAAGGAGGTGTTTGCATGGGAGCCCAAAGATCTGGTCGGAGTCCCAAGGAAGGTAATCGAGCATCACCTGAGGGTGTGCCCCAACGTACGCCCGGTGAAGCAGAGGGAGCGGCGGCAATCCACGGAGAAGCAGGCGTTCATCGTCCAAGAGACCCGCAAGCTGCAAGATGCTGGTGTCATTCGGGAGGTGCAGTACCCAGAATGGCTGGCTAACCCGGTCGTTGTCCCCAAGAAAGGCGAGAAGGAACGCATGTGCGTCGACTTCACCAACCTCAACAAGGCTTGCCCTCAAGACCCCTTCCCACTTCCGTGCATCGACCAGATCATCGACTCTACCGCCGAGTGTGACCTGCTGTGCTTCTTGGACGCATTCTCAGGATATCACCAAATCAAGATGGCAGTGCAAGATGTTGAGAAGACGGCCTTCTTGACCCCGTGCGGGGTGTATTGCTACACCTGCATGCCCTTCGGGCTGCGTAACGCCGGAGCGACCTTCCAGCGCTGATGCACATCGCTCTGGGCCAGCAACTTGGGAGGAATGCCGAGGCATACGTCGACGACATAGTGGTGAAGTCTCGGGAGGCAAGGACCCTCGTCGAGGACCTGGAAGAAACGTTCACTAGTCTGCGCAAGGTGGACCTGCGGCTCAACCCGGAGAAATGTGTGTTTGGTGTCCCCTCTGGCAAGCTGTTGGGCTTTTTGGTGTCACACAGGGGAATCGAGGCGAACCCCGAGAAGGTCAAGGCGATATAAAGGATGAGCCCGCCGCAGACTCTCAAGGAAATGCAAAAGCTGGCGGGCTGCGTGACCTCGCTAGGGCGCTTCATCTCCAAGCTTGGGGAGTGCGCCCTCCCGTTCTTCAAGCTAATGAAGAAGAAAGGGTCGTTCGAATGGACTCCGGAGGCTGACGCAGCGTTTCAAGACCTCAAGAGATACCTCACCAGCCCACCAGTGATGGTGGCGCCGCGACCTCTCGAGCCCTTGGTGCTTTATCTGGCCGCCACGCCACACTCTGCCAGCGCAGCACTGGTGGCGGTCCGGGAAGAGCATCAGGCCGGGGACTCGCCCGGCAGCACCACATGCCAGAACGAGACAGCGCAACTTCGGGACGGTGCTCCTGAGGCCCCGGCGGCACCAGCAGATGACCAGGCCCCTCAGGACGGCGCTCCTGGGAGCCTGGCTGCCCTTGCAAACAGCCAAGCCCCCAAGGACCCCCAGCCTCGGGAGGTACAAGACATCACCAGCGCTCCAGCCCTCATCGAGCACCCGGTGTACTTCGTCAGCACGGTATTGCGTGACGCACGGGCGCGCTATCCCATGCTCTAGAAGCTCCTGCTCGCGCTCCTTGTCACCTCCAGCAAGCTGCGCCACTACTTCCAAGGTCACCCCATCAAGGTTGTCTCAGCTTACCCACTGGAGAGGGTGCTCCGGAGCCCCAATGCTGCGGGGAGAGTCGCAGAATGGAACATCGAGTTGCAGGCATTCCAGTTGGAGTTCAGCACCATCAGAGTCATCAAGGGTGCCGCGCTTGCCGACTTCATGGCGGAATGGACTGACGCTCCCAGCCCTGAAGTAGGCGAGGGCTGCCCACTCTCACCAGGAATCGAGGCGCCAGACGGATGGGTCATGTACTTTGACGGCGCCTTCGCGCGTCAGGGCGCGGGGGCTAGAGCCGTGCTCATCTCGCCCACCCAGGACAAGCTCTACTATGCCGTGCAGCTCTGCTTCTAGCAGGGCGAGAAGGTCTCCAATAACATCGCAGAGTACGAAGGCTTAATCGCCGGTCTCAAGGTTGCGGCAGCCTTGGGAGTGAAGCGCCTCACCATCAAGGGCGACTCCCAGCTCCTCGTCAACTTCTCCAACAAAGTATATGAGCCGAAGGACGAGCACATGGAGGCATATCTCGCGGAGGTACGCAAAATTGAAAAACATTTCTTGGGCTTGGAACTGCAGCACGTGCCGCGTGGCACAAACAAGGAAGCCGACGACATCGCCAAGAGGGCGTCCCGGCGCCTGCCTCAGGAGCCCGGCGTCTTCGAGGAGCGGCTCTTCAAGCCTTTGGCAGCCCCACCCGCTGCAGAGGCAACGCCGCCTCAGGAGGAGCTCCCCCCAGCACCAACCTCGGGAGCCCCAGCCTGTGGCCTGACCTCAGGGGCGCGTCTGCTCCTCGCGCTCGAGCCTCAGGAGGGATGCTGGACTGAAGAGTTCAGAGCGTATCTACTCCAGGGAACCCTGCCGGAGAAGGAGGAAGACGCAGAGCAGGTGGCACGCCAAGCTACAGCATACTGCATTCGGGATGGTGAGCTTTATCGAAGGCGTCCAAACGACATCTCTCTACAATGCATTTCCAGGGAGCAGGGGCGCGACCGGCTGATGGATATACATGGCGGGGACTGCGGGCACCACTCTTCATCACGCACCCTCATGGGGAAGGCATTCCGCAACGGGTTCTACTGGCTAACGGCGCTCAACGACGCCGCAGAGTTGGTCAAGTCCTGCGAAGCCTGCCAGTTCCATGCCAAGCAGACCCACCAGCCTGCTCAAGGCCTCCAAACCATTCCGCTCATGTGGCCGTTCGCGGTCTGGGGGCTGGCCATCTTGGGACCATTCCCACAGGCGCCTGGGGGCTACCGCTACCTCTACGTTGCCATCGACAAGTTCACCAAGTGGGCAGAGGTGGAAGCTGTCTACACCATCCCAGCCGGTTCGGCAGTCAAGTTCGTCAAGAGCCTCGTGAGCCGCTTCGGGGTCCCTAATCGTATCATCACTGACAACGGCTCGCAGTTCACTAGCAATCTCTTCAAAACATACTGTGCTAACCTTGGAACGCAGATATGCTATGCCTCAGTGGCGCACCCCAGGAGCAACGGCCAAGCTGAGCGCGCCAACGCGGAGGTCCTGAGAGGCCTCAAAACAAGAACCTTCAAGAAAAAGCTCGAGGCCTGCGGCAGGGGCTGGATCGATGAGCTCCAGTCCGTGCTGTGGTCCATCCGCACCACCGCCACCAAGCCGACGGGCGAGACTCCATTCTTCCTTGTCTATAGAGCCGAAGCGGTTCTCCCACATGAAGTCAAGCATCGCTCCGCGTGGGTCCTGGCGTTTGACGAGGCACGCAAGGACGCCTCGCGGGGGATGGACCTCATGCTGGGGGAGGAACGCCGCCGTCAAGCCTCGCTTCGGGCGGCAAGGTACCAGCAGGCGCTGCGGCGGTACCACTGTCGCAGCGCCCGCTCCAGGACGCTCGAGGTGGGCGATCTCGTCCTGAGGAGGGTGCTCTCCAGGGAGGGGCTGCATAAGCTCTCTCCCATGTGGGAGGGCCCGTTTAGGATTGCCTACGTCTCCAGGCCTGGCACCGTGCGCTTGGAGACGCAGGACGGGATCCCCATCCAGAACGCCTGGAACATCCAGCACCTCCGGAAGTTCTACCCATGAAGCAAGGCCCAGTGCCTGTGAAGGTCTCCGCTCGTGACACTCTCACGTAATAATGAGTGGGGCTGTACACGCCCCGGAGTCACCAGAGTGCCGCCCTCCGGCCTCGGGGGCTCCCTCCCACGTCCTAGTGGCAGCACTTAGCTCCGCGCTGGTGAGAAGACTAGACTAGGTGCCGGACGCGGCTGTTCATTTGCTTGCTTTCTGCAGCTGGTTTGCAACCTTTTAATGGAATTTGGAGCTCTAGCGTTTCTCGATTGCCTAGTTGGGTTTTCTCTCTTGCCCCGCTTGTTTTTTTTCTTTTCTGGGTCAGGGAGAACGGCAGTTGCCCGTCGCTCTCCCTCGTGCACCCCGCCCGGGGGCTGGACAGGTGTGTGCGTGCGTTGGGCTAGCCCACGCCGCGAACACACCTCACCAAAGCCCTATTACCCCAGAGCTTCGGCTTCCTTGATCTTCGCGAGGCGCCCTCGATTGAGCTCGTGATTTGCGCACCCTCTTAAGTCCGTGCCCCCCGGGTACCACGATGCGGTGAACTAAGCCACGACTAGTCATGCCTGAGGGCTCACGCAAGGAAGAACAAGGCACCCGACAAGTTTTCTAACAAACCCTGTAGTTTTATGATGCCTCCCGAGGCCAGCGGCTCCTAGGTCGGCAGCAAGGGAGCCTCACCAGGTGCTGAAGGACATGCCCTCGCGAGGAGGGAAGCTACCGCGGGTGTACCAAGCTAAGTTATCCTACCAAACCCACTCGGGACATGAACACCATAGCATAACACAAGACAATAAACATGGCATAGCGGCATAAGTGCCATGGTTCATTACACGCCCTAGCAGGGCTCTCTACTTTTTTGAAAATGCAGAAGAAAGGAAAGGTTAAACAGAAGTGGCCGCGCGACTGCAGCAGCTTCTGAGGCTCGGCTCCGGAGGTTCTCTGGGCTCAGCCTGAGCCCTCCTCCCGCTTCACCGAGGCGTGGCGGCGAGAAGACCCGCCACCTCCCTCGATGCGAGCCCGACGGCGTGGCGGCTGGTCGTAACCGTCGCCAAGGGCAAGCTCACCCTCGGCATCACCACGGCCGTCGCCAAGGCCAAGCTCATCGTCGCCGCCATCGTCTTCGGGGCAGCACCCTGCGTGGCGGCCATCTTCCCCAAACACCCTCACATAGAGGGTCGCGACACCGTCGTACCTGAAGTGGAGGGTGCACCTCCTGCTCAGGCCACGCGTGCGGGCGAACGTCTGCCAGCCACGGGGCAGGGCCACGTTCCCGGCGGCGGAAACTTCGACCCCGACCCATGAAGCCTTGCTGCATCAGCCGTCAGCTTGCAGCCAGAGGCCGTCAAGGTTAGGGACTGGCAGCTCGCCCGCGAAGAAGCGGGGGAGCAAGAGCCAGGTGCCGGTCGGCCCCTCCGACCACACGACAAACCTGGGGCCGAGAAGGCCGGGCGACCACGGCGCGCCTCCCTCCATCACAGGGGCTGCCCCGCCCCTGGCAGCTCTCACCGCGAGAAGAGGCGCCGCCACGGCCACTCGAGGCACGCCCACATCCGCGAGGAGCCACCACAGGGGTCGTCGCATGCTTGCGGGGGCAACCTCGTCCCCTCTTGGGCTGCGGCGAGCCGGGCCCCTCCTTAGGGGCCTTCCCCTTCTCGGCAGCAGAGAACTTCCTCGTCGGCGCCATGAGTACCACGGCAAGACGACGAGGCAAGAAGTAAGAAGAAGGTGCGGGTGGCGAGAAGACGGAGACAAGCAAGGGGGGCTTCGCCCCTCTCCTCATTTATAGCCAAGGGGAGGCCGACCGCCGGCCTCCACGACCGCGTGTAATGATGATCTTTCACTGCTTGCAGCGGGGTCTCGTCAAGTCGAGTAGTTGCCGAGGCAGCGTGGGGAAGCGGAGGCGCCCATGCCCCATCAATCACCATGCGGCAACCGAGGCCACAGGTGGTTAGGGCCCACGGCGCTCCGCACTTGCCCTTTGGCTTCGCCTCGAAGCCAAGTTCGAGCGCGCCTTGGGCCTGGGGGCTACTGTCGACATCCTGGGACCGGGGGTGCCCAGACTTGCCTGCCTGCGGCCCATGGCGTGGCTCCATCAACGGCCTGGTACAGCCCAGCTTCAGCGACAACAACTCAAGACCCTCGCGAGGGGCCAAGCCTCGCGAGGTGGACAACACCAAGACCTCCACGAGGGGCAGCCTCCTCAGGCTGGCTCCCGAGGAGCGGAGATATCAATGCAAGCCGCACCTCGCGAGGTGCACCTGACGTGAGCCATGACAACCAAGACCAGGCGGGCGCCAGCGGGCGCAGTGTACCAGTTTCCTCTTTGGTGCCAAGGAAGCAAGCGCAGGCGCGGAGTCCCGAGGAATCAAGCAAAGGTTTCCATATCGGTGCAACAAGACCAGGACCGCCAGGACGGCAGGACGGAGGTCATCGCGGAGCCCACTGCAGCGTCACCGCCAGAGGCTTTTGCAGGCGAAGACTACTTTTGTCAGGATAACTTGCACTGGATGTCTCCCTTCGAATTTGGCCGTTGTGGGATCCCTTCCCGCCTAGATTTGGGAAGAGGACCAAGGCCACTATAAATAGGACTTAGCCACCACCATAGGGGGGGATCGGATCCACTCCTACTGGACTTCCTCACCAGCTCATCGAGCTCAAGAACACCTCACCTCCTGAGGTCGTTCCATCACTGTACTGGTTCATCCTCAACCCTCCGAGGCAATCCACCACAAAGCTGGAGTTGGGTATTACACCGCAAGGTGGCCCGAACCAGGATAAACTGTTGTGTCTCTTATCCCTTGGGTTCGTCGAGCTAGGTCGTGGGATCATTGAGCAGGCAGACTGGGGAGGGAGAGTTCTTCGCACGCACCCCAGAGTTCGAACCTCTCAAGGGTCTGCGGAACCCCGAATCCGATAAGTAGATCGTCGACAGCCAGAGCTGAGCGATTGTCAGAACCTTGTGAAAATGGACACCATGCCGTCAATGAACTAAACCGAAGCAACACTCGAGGGAAGCATAGCAAGAACAGCATCCCTCACATCCACATGTGATCTAGATCGCAACCTGCACCTACTCATAAACCAGCTCATGATGCCATTGTTGGGAAATGTTACTTGTGAGCTGCGTTGGGATTTCCCCGAAGAGGAGAGGATGATGCATTACAATAGAGATAAGTATTTCCCTCAGTTAAGAACCAAGGTTATCAATCCAGTAGGAGAACCACACAAGACCTCGTGAACAGCACCTACACAAAAAAGAACAAATACTTGCACCCAACGCAAACAAGGGGTTGTCAATCCCTTGGCGGTTAATTGCAAGGATCAAGTCTGATAATGGTAGATAGATAAACAAAAACACAAAATAAAAATAATGGTAAATAAATTGCAGCAAGGTATTTTTGGGTTTTAATATATGATAAAGATAGACCCGGGGGCATAGTTTTCACTAGAGGCTTCTCTCTTGAAAATAGCATACGGTGGGTAAACAAATTACTGTTGGGCAATTGATAGAAAAGTGCATAGTTATGACGATATTTAAGGCAATGATCATGTATATAGGCATCACTTCCCAGACAAGTAGACCGACTCCTGCCTCCACCTACTACTATTACTCCACACATCGACCGCTATCCAGCATGCATCTAGGGTATTAAGTTCATAAAGAATGGAGTAACGCCTTAAGCAAGATGACATGATGTAGACAAAGTAAACTCAATCAATATGAATAAACCCCATTGTTTTACCCTTAATGGCAATGATACAAATACATGTCATGTCCCTTTCTATCACTGGAATTGAGCACCGCAAGATCGAACCCATCACAAAGCACCTCTCCCATTGCAAGATAAATCAATCTAGTTGGCCAAACCAAACTAATAGATCAGAGAGAAATACAAAGCTATAACAATCATGCATACAAGAATTCATAAAAGACTCAAATAATATTCATGAATAATCTGATCATAAAACCCACAATTAATTAGATCCCAACAAACACACCGCAAAAGAAGATTACATCAAATAGAATACCAAGAACATCGAGGAGAACATTGCATTGAAGATCAAAGAGAGAGAGAAGAAGCCATCTAGCTACTAGCTATGGACCCGTAGGTCTGTGGTAAACTACTCACGCATCATCGGAAATGCAGCAAGGATGATGTAGAAGCCCTCCATGGTCGATTCCCCCTCTGGAAGAGTAACGAAAAAGGCCTCCAGATGGGATCTCGAGAGAACAGAAACTTGCGGCGGTGAAAAAAGTATTTTGGGTGGCTCTCTGATGTATTGGGAATATTTGGGAATTTATAGAGCTAGAATTAGGTCAAGAGGTGCCACAAGGGGCCCACACGCCTGGGGGGAGCCCTTCCTGGGGTGCGCCTGTCAGGCTTGTTGCTCCCTTGTGAGACTTCAGGTTTTCTCCGAAGCTTCTAGGGTCCCTTTTGGTCTATACAAAATCGTCAAAAAGTTTCATAGCATTTGGACTCGTTTGGTACTGATTTCCTGAAAAGCCAAAAACAAGCAAAAAATAGCAACTGGTACTGGGCACTAGGTTAATAGGTTAGTCCCAAAAAATGATATATAATTGCATATAAATGCATAATAAACATCCAAGATTGATACTATAATAGCATGGAACGAGAAAAAATTGTAGACACGTTGGAGACATATCAGCATCCCCAAGCTTAATTCATGCTTGTCCTCGAGTAGGTAAATGATAAAAACAGAAATTTTGATGTGGAATGCTACCTAACATGTCTATCATGTAATCTCTTTTTAGGTATGAAGATTAAGATCTGAATGATTCAAAGCAATAGTCTATAATTTGATATAAAGACATTAATACTCAGGCATACTAACAAACAATCATGCCTTTCAAAATAAAGAATGCTAAAGAAAGTTATCCCTACAAAATCATATAATATTGTCATGCTCCATCTTCTTAACACAAAGTATTTATCATGCACAACCCCGATGACAAGCCAAGCAATTGGTTCATACTTTTTAACGCGCTTCAGCTTTTTCAACCCCCACGCAATACATGAGCGCAAGCCATGGATATAGCACTATGGGTGGAATAGAATACGGTGGTAGAGATTGATATGGAGAAGACAAAAAAGGAGAAAGTCTCACATCGATAAGGCTAATCAACGGGCTATGGAGATGCCCATCAATTGATGTCAATGCAAGGAGTAGGGATTGCCATGCAACGAATGCACTAGGAGCTATAAGTGTATGAAAGCTCAAAAATAAAACTAAGTGGGTGTGCATCCAACTTGCTCACTCATGAAGACCTCGGGCATTTGAGGAAGCCCATCATTGGAATATAAAAGCCAAGTTCTATAATGAAAAATTCCCACTAGTATATGAAAATGAAAGCATAGGAGACTCTCTATATGAAAAACATGGTGCTACTTTGAAGCACAAGTGTGGAAAAAGATAGTAACATTGCCCCTTCTCTTTTTTTCTCTCATTTTTTGGTGGGATCTTTTTGGCCTTTTTTTCCTCATTGGGACAATGCTTGAAAAATGAATAATGATGATCATCACACTTCTATTTACTTACAACTCAGAATTACAACTCGATGCTAGAACAAAATATGACTCTATATGAATGCCTCTAGTGATGTACCAGGATGTGCAATGATCTAGCATTGCTAGCCCGTGCAGATGCATGGGTTGACGACTAGTGTCCATAATTCAAATCTGAACTACAAATACATGCTCCAGTGCACCAAAATGGCTAGAAAAATCGTACATGTGTCCTTGGGTGCATGTTTAAGTCACATGCAAGAACTGGGAATAAATTACAACCGTCTCGGCGTCCTGGCTCGGCCTTAAACATTGGGGGTCTCGGTTTTTAAATTCCCGTAAATCCAAAAATCACCAGAAAATCATGAAACTTGGCATGGTGTCACGACATGGCACATATATGTCGTGATAAAAAAATTGTTCAATTTGGGGCA
Organism: Thinopyrum elongatum; assembly: GCA_011799875.1. Taxonomy (NCBI): domain Eukaryota; kingdom Viridiplantae; phylum Streptophyta; class Magnoliopsida; order Poales; family Poaceae; genus Thinopyrum; species Thinopyrum elongatum. The sequence continues at coordinate 281,861,767 of CM022301.1, forward strand.
AGCTTTATTACAAGCCTCTTACAAACTGGATCTTCTCGCAAGAAGCCTCGTGGTTTCGGTAGGGCACGTGCCCCCTTGTGGGCGAAATGATAATCGCTGCCTCTTCTCGCCTTGTATTTTTTCTACAGGCAACATAGAATAACAGGAGATTCATGCTGAAATTTGAAATTATTCAGGGTTCGTTTGGCCATTTTATATATTAATTGAGTTTTCTTGGCATTAATGTCCATAATTCAAATTTGAACTACAAGCACATGCTCCAGTGCACCAAAATGGGTTGAAAATCGTACATGTGTCCTTGGATGGATGTTTAGGTCTCATTGAAGGAATGGGAATGAATTACAAATGTCTCGTCGTCCTGAAACATTGATAATCTTGGTTTTTAAATCCCATTAAATCCCAAACTCACCCAAAAATCATGAAACTTGGCATGGTTTCATGACATGGCACATATATGTCGTGGTAAAAAACTCATCCAATTTGAGACAAGGCGCACACATTAATAGCCAACATAGTCCTTTTGGAACAAATAGCTGACACGTTACTATCGCAAATGGTTGTATTATTTGAACCATGTGTGTTCCTGTAACCATTTAAGTGTGGCCACGCGTACCTCTTTTTATTGGAGAGTACTACCTCGGTCCTAGTTCATTGGTCCTCTTTGTATTTTGTGCCAAAATTTAACCATAGTCGGTTGCGTGCGTGCAGCTGTTTGATTAGACAGGGCGAGCGCGAGAAGTCAGCCGTGCAGGCTCGATGGGACGCGTACGACCTGTCTGCCCCGCAGGCTAGACGGGACACGTGCGAGCAGTCCGCCTCGCATGCTCACAGGGAAGCGAGCTCTTTGACCTTCATCCACCAGCCGCCCGCCTCGCTCACAACTTCTCCATTAATGGCGGCCGAGCCGCTGTTTAACATGTGGTTAATTAAAGCACCTGGACGGAGGGTGTTTGCTTGTGATTCCATGGCCCCGCTCAACATTAGCATTTGCTTTGTTCGTGCCTAGCTAAGAACGTGATTTTATCTTGTTTTCAACTTGTATTCTGCATAATTTAAAATGCCACATGTGGCAACCAATAATACGACGACAAAATAAAATGGCAACAGATAATACGACGACAAATTTACAATGGTGCAGATAATAATTGTCTTACATATTCCGAATAATTTAAAATGCCACATGCGGCAACGCCCGGAAGACATGGGGCAAGAAAAGAAGGAAATCACAGACAACGATCTGGGTCACTACTGTCTCTACTCCTCGATGGATCGCCGGGTGACGAGTTCCTCCAGCTCCTTCCTCAACTCCTCACGACTTTGCTTGACATCAGCCATGGATTCCTCCACCTCCAGCTCGCGCTCAATGCGGAGCTTCCTCAAGTCACCCATAAGTTCCTCGACGACCGCTTTCAGCATCATCCCCGAGGCACTGCTCTGCTCATGCAGCTTCTTCCAATCGGTGGCCTCCTCCTCCTTCTTGGCGAGCTCCTTGATGAGCTTTGAATTGTCACCCATGAGTTGCACGATGAGGTCGGTCGCCTTCTGAACCGAGGCACTGCTAATCTCGAGCAGCTTCACCAAGCCATCGACCAGCTCCTGCTGCTTAATTAGGCCAGTGAGACTGTGGTCGTCGCTGGCCAAGGACTTCAGCACTGCCAGCTTGTCGCGATCGCCGACGCGGCGAGTGCCCTTGTGAGAGCCCTCGCCTACCGGTGAGAGCTCGTTTGAGGGCTCCGTGGCGCGCCAGGACATCGCTGTTGCGGCTGCCGCATAGCGACGGGACCTCTCTAGTGCTTTCGCGACCTTGGTATTTGCTCCCTGGTTATATGTCGACCCGAAACTCCTCCTACCGTTCATGGCAGAACGACTTGACAGGATGAAAGCACAAGTGCTCCCTAGGTGATTTTGGTAATTAATGTCAACATATCTCTTGTTGGACTAATAGTTTTATCTAGTATATTTCAGACAAGTTCAACAATGGCGTGGCATGGACAAAAGGAGTGGAACCCCTTCAAAATGCTAAGGACAAAGATTGGCAAAAGCTCAAGACTCTTCATTTATATTTTAGTGATCCAAGATCACATTGAGTCCATAGGAAAGCCAATACTATTAAAAGGGGATGAGGTGTTGCTTAATGGTCTACTTGCTCAAGTGCTTAGTGATATTGCTCCAAAACCCTCAGCCACTTTCTTCATCCAAATATGTCCAAATCCTAAACTCCAACTCGGCCCCAACGATTCTTTCTATCCAGAGCCATCGAGTTCATTTGACATAGCCACTGCCAGAAACCCTAACAGTTCGGTCTCACCGATACGGATCTCGGTCCCATCAAGATGGCCTTGCCAACTCTTTGTTATCAGTTGCAATTATTTTGATCTCACCGAATTGCAATCGGTCTCACCGAGATGACTTGACCAACTCTCTGTTGCCTTATTGCTTCACTTCGGTCTCACCGAGTTGATGCAATCAGTGCCACCGAGCGGTTTGCCCTATGCCCTAGCACATTGGTCCCACCAAGTTGTTCCAGTCGGTCCTACCGAGATTCCTAATGTTCACATTTTTGAACTGATCGGTGCCACCGAGTATAACTAATCGGTGCCACCGAGATGAGTCAAATGTGTGTAACGGTGGATTTTGTGTGGAGGCTATATATACCCCTCCACCCCTCTTTATTCGGAGAGAGAGCCATCAGAACGTGCCTCCTACACTTCTACCATATATTTTCTGAGAGAGAACCACCTACTCGTGTGTTGAGATCAAGAGATCCGTTCCAACCATTTGAACCTTGATTTCTAGCCTTCCCCAAGTTGCTTTCCACTCAAATCCCTCTTCCTCCATAGCCAAATCTATGAGGGAGAGAGTCGAGTGTTGGGGAGACTATCATTTGAAGCACAAGAGCAAGGAGTTCATCATCAACACACCGTCTATTACTTTTTGGAGAGTGGTGTCTCCTAGATTAGTTAGGTGTCACTTGGGAGCCTCCGTCGTGATGTGGAGTTGAACCAAGAAGTTTGTAAGGGCAAGGAGATCGCTTACTTCGTGAAGATCTACCCGAGTGAGGCAAGTCCTTCGTGGGCGATGGCCATGGTGGGATAGACAAGGTTGCTTCTTTGTGGACCCTTCATGGGTGGAGCCCTCCGTGGACTCGCGCAGACGTTACCCTTCATGTGTTGAAGTCTCCATCAACGTGGATGTACGATAGCACCACCTATCAGAACCACGCCAAAAATTCTCCGTGTCTCCTTTGCGTTTGCACACTCCAATCCCATCCCTTACTTTCTTGCAAATTGCATGCTTTACTCTTTCTGCTGCCCATACTCTTGTCATGCTTGCTTGAAATGTATTGTGTGCGCTTTAACATCTGCTAAACTCAACCTTAACTTGAAGAAATTAAAAACTGCCACTTTTGCTTGTTAAGGGTCTAATCACCCCCCTCTAGACCCCTCTTCTCGATCCTTTCACAGGAAAGACCTTTTTTTGGGTGATAGGAGAGGAATTGTGAAGTAATTTTCGAGTGGGTAGTTTTTATAGCCAAGTGCTAAGTGGGAACACGTTTAGGTTTGATCGGTGTGAACAGATTTGTAATTACTTATTGCATGGTAATCTGGAATGTGACGAGAAACAAGCTCAAAATTTATTGATGGTTCTAGGCTTGAAGCCCGAAACGATTCCCGCATGGCGTACGTGGGCCCGCATTCTCAGATGTTTACGTGTCTGCACACTATCACACACGGTCCATATATCGCCATCGTGTCCGATGGATGGATCGTCGCGCCTCCCACGCGGTGTTAGAAGGTTGACCAGAATTGTAATATGCAGGTGTGGTTGCTCGCCGTTGAGGCTGCCGTGGCGCGCTCTGCTCATCGTTGAGGTGGCCGCAACGCGCTCTGCTCGTGTCCGTCTGCGCGTTTTGCTTGCCATTGAGGCGGCCGCGGTGCGCTCCGCACTGGCGTCCCTGCGCACGCTCTGCTTGCCGTTGAGCCAAATTTACAATGGCAACAGTTAATAATTGTCTTACATATTCAGGATAATTTAAAATGTCACATGCGGCAACGCCCAAAACACACACGACCTACATATGCTTAGTGACTTAAAATGTCGATATGCGACATTTGCATATAATTATAATAAAATATAAGCTAAAAGGCTGAGCTGCCGGCCTTCCGACGACGGTCTTCTCGAACTCCATGATCAGCATAGCACCCTTGCGGCCGTTCATTTCGAGTGTACCGACCCGCGGCCATGGTACCCGTCTCCGCCTACGGAGCTGCTGGCGCTGGGAGGCTCTTGGGGCTGTTGGGCCTCTTCCAGTAGAGCTTGACAGCGTGCAATCACACGCATGACACACCCTGGAACCGCTCCATTTCCATGTCTCTGCCCTGGTAGCAAATTCCGTCCATCACCTGCATCCTCAAGATATCACGTTGGCGATGTTCTACTTTGTCAGGGACGTGAACTCCGCCAAGGATGCGCTCAAGCCTGGCCACCACATCATCGGGATCGAGGTTGACACAGCCGCCGCTGGCTGGCTGTCTCATAACTGAATCGCAGAGGTCCTCTGCCCATTCCTGGCGGGGCATCAGGCTTTCTATGAGCACCGGTGACGGCGGCTCTTCGGGTGGGTCATCGATCATGCCGCCTAGCAGCTCTGGATCTTTTGCACGATGGATGGCAAATTGCTCATCACACTTTCTCTGCAATATGTCCATTGTGCGCTGAAGGAACGGCACGGCGATATCGCTGCCGATGGGCCATGGCACCTGCACTGGTCGATGAAGCTCTTGCTCCCCGACCTGCTCCGGCTCGTTCTCCTCGCCGAAGATGTAACACAGGAAGGGGTCGACGTCGAAGCTTTGGTCATTGCCTGGCATGCTTGGAATAACTAATGGTAGATGGGTGTGGACTAGATCTGCGCATAGTGTCGCTACGGTGCGTTGCCGCCTGGGTCATATGGAGCAAGCCACTAGCTGGTGGCGGGAAACCGATGAGGGAAGAGGCGGGAAGCATTGGCGTGGATTGCGGGACACGTGAATAACATTATTAATTGCTGCACTGGGCATTTGTGTTGGTATAGGTACTACCTCCGTCGTGGTTTATTGGTCCCCTTCGTATTTCGTAGTACCAAAATTTGACCTTAGATTTAACTAAAAATATATTAATGCATGTCATCAAAAATAATATTGTTGGACGGCTATTCCCTGCTAAGTTCAACTGCTATATTCAATAATTATGCATGTGCTTGCTCGCCGTTTAGGCGGCCGCGGTGCACTCTGTTCGCGTCCCTCCGCGCGCTCTGCTCGCCGTTTAGGCACCGAGGCGCGCTCGGGTCGCGTCCCTCCGCGCGCTCTCTGCTAACGGTTGGGGCCGGCACACGATCACGTTGGGGAAGCTTTAGTTATTTGACCTCAGATTATGTTAATTAATTATACCTTCAGAGCCGGAATCATCTGGCTCTTGAGGTATAATTAATTAACCTAAATTATGATCTTCGGCGGCCGTTCTCGTCGCGCAACTCCATCCTGTCATCGGCCGTTGGGGTATGTCGGTATGTGTGGGTAACTAGCTAGCAAGTGGATCGGTAGCGAGTCACCGCCGCCAGCCATTGCTGTGGTTATTTATAGCTAGCAGCTGGCTAGGGGATTGGGAATTTTACAATTCACCCCTATGGAGCACGGGAAGCCTTCGCTGGAGCGCGGGAAGACTAAGTGGAGCACACAACCCGACAACCGTATGCGGTGTAACGGGTTATCACACACGAGTACTCGCACACACACCATGTGTGCTCCACTAATCATCATGTGTCTAACTTACTAATCATCACACACGAGTACTCGCACACACATCATGTGTGATACTCCTAGCCATCGCAAGCAACTAATCTGCATTTTTTTAAGTTTTTTCTACACACAGAATCGCACATGAATTAACCATAGTAACCATCTGTGTTATACTTTCTCATCGCAAATAGTTCATCTGAGTGGGTTGTTTGCCGCGTATCACACACATCATGTTTACACAAATTGTTTGTGTTCTTTTGGCTCATCGCAAACAATTCATCTATGTGAATTGTATGCCGCATATCACACACATCTTGTTAAGTTGAACCATTTCTGTTGTGTTGCCTAATCAAAAATAGTTCATCCGAGTGAACTGTATGCCGTATATCGCACACACCTTGATCTCGCTGACCGTTTCTATTGCGTTCCCTAATCGCAAACAGTTCATCCGAGTGAACTGTATGCCGTATATCGCACACACCTTGATATGGTTGCCCGTTTCTCTTGTTCTGGATAATCGCAAACAGTTCGTATGGATTAACCGTATGCCACGCATCGCACACGCAACTACAATCTGAATCGTGTTTGATGTATCCGCCATCGCAAATGTTTCATATCATTTTTTATGGTTATTTTACATCACCGTTTATGGTTAATGCATCGCACACAGTTTCGTCGAAGGGTCTCTGATTGTACTATCACGTTTGGACCATCCTGCAGTAGTGGGTGGCTATTTTGAGGAAGATATAAGGAGGCTTATGTGTGATAGAGCGTATCATATCACGGGGTTTGGATGCACCGGCGAAGTTTGCACCACATCTCGAGGTGAGAAAGGTTGATGCACGGAACCGAAGAGGCTAGCAAATTGCGAAAAGGTGAGAGTGTGTATAATCCATGAACTCACATTAGTCATAAAGAACTCACATACTTATTGTGAAAGTTTATTAGCCCTCGAAGCAAAGTACTAGTACGCATGCTCCTAGGGGGATAGATTGGTAGGAAAAGGCCATCGCTCGTCCCCGACCGCCACTCATAAGGAAGACAATCAATAATAAATCATGCTCCAACTTCGCATAACGAGAGACTATACGTGCATGCTTTGGGAATCACAAACCTTAACATCAATATTCTTACTAAACCACAAACATTCACTAGTACCTCCCACATATTACCATCTTAATATCGCAAATCTATTGCAAGGAATCAAACTTATCATATTCAGTGATCTACATGAAATTTTTATTATATCCCTCTTGAATACCTATCATATTAGGACCAAATTCATAACCCGTGCATATTGCCATTACTATTTATCAAACTCTCAAAATGATATAAGTGAAGCATGAGAGTGCAACTATTTCTTTAAAAATATAACCACCACCGTGCTCTAAAAAATATAATTGAAGCACTAGAGCAACTGCCTAGCTCAAAAGATATAAGTGCAGCACAAAGAGTATTCTAACAAATCACGAATGAGTGTGTGTCCCTCCCAAAAGGTGTGTACAACAAAGATGATTGTGGCAAACTAAAAGGAAAGCAAAGCAAAGACTCATATAATACACGACGCTCCAAGCAGAACTCATATCATGTGATGAATAAAAATATAGCTCCAACTAATGTTACCGATGGTTGATAGTCGAAAGAGGGGATGCCATCCGGGGCATCCCCAAGCTTAGATGCTTGGGTGTCCTTAAATATTACCTTGTGGTGCCTTGGGCATCCTCAAGCATAGGGTCTTGCCACTCTCTATTCCTTCATCCATCGTGATCTCACTTAAAACTTGAAAACTTCTGCACACAAAACTCAACAAAAACCTTCATGAGATCCGTTAGTATAACAACCAAATCAAAAACCTTAGGTACTGTTGTGAACCCATTCATATTTTATTATTGCATAATACCTACTGTATTCTAACTTCACGATGGCTTATACCCCCGATACAATCCATAGATTCATCAAAACAAGCAAACAATGCAATGAAAACATAATCTGTCAAAAACAAAACAATCTGTAGTAATATGAAGAATGACTATACTTATGTAACTCCAAAAGTTCTGGAAAATTAGGACAATGTGGGAAAATTGTATATCATGTGTAAAAATTCAGATCAAAAGCACATTCCAGTGAATTTAAACAATTCTGCTACTGGGCGCAAGAGTTTCTGTTTTTTCACATAATCAAATCAACTATCAACCAAATCATCCCAAAGGCTTTACTTGGCACAAACACTAATTAAAACACAAAAACACAACCATAACAGTAGCATAATTGTGTGCACACAAAAAAACAGAAAAGATAACTATTCGGTTGTCTCCCAACAAGCTCTTTCTTTATAGCCATTAAGATAGGCTTGGGATATTAATGATGCTCACATAAAGACAAGAATTGAAGCACAAAGAGAGCATCATGAAACATGTGACCAACACATTTAAGTCTAGCATACTTCCTATGCAGAGGCATTTTATAGGAAAACAAATTATCAAGACAAGCAATTTCTAGCATATGTAAACAGGAAGAAGGAAACATTAATAATTTCAACACAAAGAGAGGTGATTTAGTAACATGAAAATTTCTACAACCATATTTTCCTATCTCATAATAATTACATGTAGGATCATACTCAAATTCAATAACATAGCTATCATAAACAATATTCTCTTTATGATCCACATGCATAAATTGTCCATAATCTTCTGAGATAGTGGGATTAACATTAACTAAAGCCATGACCTCTCCAAACCCACTTTTATCAATAATTTCATAAGATTGAACACTCTCCAAATATGTGGGAATCTTTTTTCCTAAAGTTGACACTCTTCCAAACCCACTTTCAATATTATTGCAAACATTATTATTAATTTCATATTCATCACGAGGCTTAAATAAATTTTCAAGATCATAAGAAGCATCACCCCAATCATGATCATTACAATGAGTAGTGGACATAACAAAACCATCGTCCACAAGCTTGGGGTTTTGCATATCATTAACACAATTGACATTAATAGAATTTATAATAACATCATTGCAATCATGCTTTTCATTCAAGGAGCTATGATGAATCACTTTATAAGTTTCTTCTTTTAACGCTTCATCACAATTTTTAGATTCAAGATTCTCAAGCAAAACTTCATAGTGATAATCGAGTGCGCTCAATTCACAAGCAATTGGTTCAGCATAATTGGATCTTTTGAAAAGATTAGCAAGTGGATGAGGATCCATATTTATTTTTCTTTTTTCTTTTCTGTTCTTTTAAGTGTTGACATGAAGACAATAAAAGCAAGCAAGCAAACAAGCAAACAAAAATATTTTCGTGTTTTTGTAAAATTGTTTTACAAGTGGGGGAGAAGAAAACGAGAGGCAAATGGCAAATAAAGTAAATGCAAGGAGATGAAAGTTTATGCAATGGTACTTGATAGGTTTTGGTGATGTTTCCTCGGCAACGGCGCCAGAAATTCTTCCTGCTACTTGTGAGCTGCGTTGGGATTTCCCCGAAGAGGAGAGGATGATGTAGTACATTTGAGATATGTATTTCCCTCAGTTGAGAACCAAGGTTATCAATCCAGTAGGAGAACCACACAAGACCTCGTGAACAGCACCTACACACAAAAGAACATATACTTGCACCCAACGCAAACAAGGGGTTGTCAATCGCTTGGCGGTTAATTGCAAGGATCAAGTCTGATAATGGTAGATAGATAAACAAAAACAAAAAATAAAAATAACGGTAAATAAATTGCAGCAAGGTATTTTTGGATTTTAATATATGATAAAGATAGACCCGGGGGGCATAGTTTTCACTAGAGGCTTCTCTCTTGAAAATAGCATACGGTGGGTAAAAAAATTACAGTTGGGCAATTGATAGAAAAGCGCATAGTTATGGCGATATTCAAGGCAATGATCATGTATATAGGCATCACGTCAGAGACAAGTAGACCGACTCCTGCCTGCATCTACTACTATTACTCCACACATCGACCGCTATCCAGCATGCATCTAGAGTATTAAGCTCATAAAGAACGAAGTAACGCCTTAAGCAAGATGACATGATGTAGACAAAGTAAACTCAATCAATATGAATAAACCCCATCATTTTACCCTTAATGGCAATGATACAAATACGTGTCATGTCCCTTTCTATCACTGGGATTGAGCACCGCAAGATCGAACCCATCACAAAGCACCTCTCCCATTGCAAGATAAATCAATCTAGCTGGCCAAACGAAACCGATAGATCGGAGAGAAATACAAAGCTATAACAATCATGCATATAAGAATTCAGAGAAGAATCAAATAATATTCATGAATAATCTGTTCATAAACCAACAATTCATCGGATCCCAACAAACACACCGCAAAAGAAGATTACATCGAATAGAACTCCAAGAACATCGAAGATCAAAGGCAGAGAAGAAGCCATCTAGCTACTAGTTATGGACCCGTAGGTCTGTGGTAAACTACTCATGCATCATCGAAAGGGCAGTAAGGATGATTTAAAAGCCCTCCATGGTCGATTCTCCCTCCGGCAGAGTACCGGAAAAGGCCTCCAGATGGGATCTCGAGAGAACAGAAACTTGCGGCGGTGGAAAAAGTATTTTGGGTGGCTCTCTGATGTATTGGGAATATTTGGGAATTTATAGAGCTAGAATTAGGTCAAGAGGTGCCATGAGGGGCCCACACACCTGGGGACGCCCCCCTCCCACTGGGGCACGCCTGGCAGGCTTGTCGCTCTCTCGTGACACTTCAAGTCTTCTCCTGAAGCTTCTAGGGTCCCTTCTGGTCCAGAAAAAATCATTAAAAAGTTTCGTAGCGTTTGGACTCTGTTTGGACCCCGGATGTCATCCCCTCTTTCGTCTACAATCTATCGTTATATTACTTGGAGCTACATTTTTATTCATCACATGATATGAGTTTTGCTTGGAGCATCTTGTGCCATAGTAGTTTTTGCTTCGTTTGCTTTTTAGTTTTGTTTGGACACGCCTTTTGAGAGGGACACACATTTATTCGTTATTTGTTAGAATACTCTATGTGCTTCACTTATATCTTTTGAGCCGGGCAGTTGCTCTAATGCTTCACTTATATCATTTGAGCACGGCGGTGGTTATATTTTATAGAAATAGTTGCACTCTCATGCTTGACTTAAATCTTTTTGAGAGTCTAATAAATATGAAGTGGTAATTTGCACGTGTTATAAGACTAGTCCGAGAAGGATAGGTATTCAAGGGGGATATAATAAAAACTTTCATGTAGATCACTAAATATGAAATGTATGGTTTAATGATATTGATGTTGTAATATGAAAGGATATAGGTTCATGGTCATTGGTTAGTAGAAATATCGGTAGTAAAGCTTGTTATTAACTTCTCATCTAAGTTTTGGTCATGGCATGGTGGGGAGGTTTGAGCATTTGTATTCTGATTGAAATCCTTGAGTGATGTTATAATCGGATGTGCGCGATGGTTAACTCCTACCAACCAATTCCCTAGGGGCATGCGAGTAGTACTTTGCTTTGAGGGCTAATAGGCTTTCACAATAAGTATGTGAGTTCTTTATGATTAATGTGAGTTCATGGATTATACGCACTCTTATCCTTCCGCAATTTGCTAGCCTCTTCGGTACCGTGCATTGCCCTTTCTCACTTCAAGAGTTGGTGCAAACTTCGCCGGTGCATCCAAACTCCGTTATATGGTACGCTCTATCACACATAAGACTCCTTATATCTTCCTCAAAATAGTCACCATACCTACCTATTATGGCATTTCCATAGCCACTCCGAGATATATTGACATGCAACTTCCACTGTTCCGTTTTTCATGACATACGTTTTCATTGTCATAGTGTTTTGCATGATCATAGGGCTGACATGATATTTGTGGCTCAGCCACCATTCATCATTATTATACATGTTACACTAGAATCATTGCACATCCTGGTACACTGCCAGAGGCATTCATATAGAGTCATATAGTTCTAGTTATCGAGTTGTAATATCGAGTTGTAAGTAAATAAAAGTGTGATGGTCATCATTATTAGAGCATTGCCCTAGTGAAAAGGATGATGGAGACTATGATTCCCCCACAAGTCGGGATGAGACTCCGGACAAAAAACTAAAAAAAAGAGCCCAACAAAAAATGAGAGAAAAAGGAGAAGGGGCAATGTTACTATCCTTTTCCACACTTGTGCTTCAGAGTAGCACCATGTTTTTCATATAGAGAGTCTCCTAAGTTGTCACTTTCATATACTAGTGGGAATTTTTCATTATAGAACTTGGCTTGCATATTCCGATGATGGGCTTCCTCAAATGCCCGAGGTCTTCATGAGCAAGCTAGTTGGATGCACACCCACTTAGTTTCTATTGAGCTTTCATACACTTATAGCTATTATTGCATCCGTTGCATGGCAATCCCTACTCCTCGCATTGATATCGATTGATGGGCATCTCCTTAGCCCATTGATTAGCCGTGTCGATGTGAGACTTTCTTCCTTTTCGACTTCTCGTTATTGATCTCTATCACCGCATTATATTCCACCCATAGTGCTATATCCATGGCTCACGCTCATGTATTGCGTGGGGCTGAAAATGCTGAAGCGCGTTAGAAGTACGATCCAATTGGCTGGTTTGACATCGGGGTGCTCATGATTTATATTTATGCGGTGAAGGCGGAGGCATGCCATGCTAATATGATAAAATAAGCGGGGATAACATTCGTTAAGGATCCTATATTTTGAAAAAGTAATGATTATGCTTCTTATGTTCATGGATATTATTATGTTGATATTATTACTTCATCGTTTCTCAATATTTATAGCGTAAAGAGATTACATGATACACATGTTAGGTAGCATTTCACATCAAAAGTTCCGTTTTTATCATTTATCTACTTGAGGACGAGCAGGAATTAATCTTGGGGATGCTTGATACGTCTCCAACGTATCTATAATTATTGTTTCATGCTATTATATTGTCAATCTTGGATGCTTTATATGCATTTATATGCCATTTTATATCAATTTTTGGGACTAACCTATTAACTTAGTGCCCAGTGCATGTTCCTGTTTTTTTTTGCTTGTTTATGGCTTTTCAGAAAATCAGTACCAAACAAAGTCCAAACACGATGAAACTTTATGGTGATTTTTTCTGGACCAGAAGGGACCCTAGAAGCTTCGGGAGTAGGCCAGAAGAGCTACGAGAGAGCCACAAGCCCATAGGGCGCACCTCCTGAGCTCATGGGCCCCACGCAACTCCGTTTGACCTAATTCCAAGCCTATAAATTCACAAATATTCCCAAACCAACAAAGAGCCACCCGAAACACTTTTTCCGCTGCCGCAAACTTCTGTTCTTCTGCAATCCCATCTGGAGGCCTTTTCTGGTACTCTACTGGAGGGGGGTCAATCACACAGGGCTTCTACATCATCCTTGTTGCCTTCCGATGATGCATGAGTAGTTCACCACAGACCTACGGGTCCATAGCTAGTAGCTAGATGGCTTCTTCTCTCTCTTTGATATTCACTACCATGTTCTATCCGATGTAATCTTCTTTTGTGGTGTGTTCGTTGGGATCCGATGAATTGTGGGTTTATGATCAAATTATTCATTGAAAGTAATTGAGTATTTTCTGAACTTTATTATGCATGATTGTTATAGCTTTGTATTTCTCTCCGATCTATCCATTTGGTTTGGCCAACTAGATTGATTTATCTTCAGTGGGAGAGGTGCTTTGTGATGGGTTCAATCTTGCGGTGTCCTCACCTCATGACAGAAGGGGTAGTGAGGCACATATTGTATTGTTGCCATTAAGGATAAAATGACAGGGTTTATTCATATTGATTGGGTTTACTTTGTCTACACCATGTCATCTTGCTTAAAGCATTACTCTATTTGTTATGAACTTAATACCATAAATGCATGCTAGATAGCGGTCGATTGGTGGAGTAATAGTAGTAGATGCAGGCAGGAGTCGGCCTACTTGTCACGGACATGATGCCTATATACATGATCATTGCCATGAATAACTTCATAACTATGCACTTTTCTATCAATTGCCCAACAGTAATTTGTTTACCCACCGTATGCTATGTGTTCGAGAGAGAAGCCTCTAGTGAAAACTATGGGCCCCGGGTCTACCTTTATCATATAAAACAAAAATACTTTGTTGCAATTTATTTACTTTTGTTTTATTTTGCAATTTATCTATCTATCACTATCAGAATCAATCCTTTCAAGTAACGAGTTCAAGGGGATTGACACCCCTCTTGCCCATGTTGGGTGCAAGTATTTGCTTTTGTGTGTGTAGGTGATGTCGAAGGGAATTTGCTTGGTTCTCCTATTTGTTCGATAACCTTGGTTCTCACTAAGGGAAATACTTATCTCTACTATACTGCATCTCCCCTCCTCTTCGGGGAAAAGCCCAACGCAGTTTACAAGTAGCAACCGCCCATGAACAGTCCCTCGAACCGAAGACCGAAAGCACGATCTCCTACTTGGTTGCAAGCGTGCAGCCTTCATGATCCGGCGGCACTTCTCCATCTAGAGCTAATCATCGCCAGAGAATTAGAAGGAGGGAATTAGAACCACACTGGGCTTCTAATTATGAGGATTAGAGGATTTGTTTCGCTCTAATTAGATCAACTAGGATCAACTAGAACTAGAGGAACTAGAGGAGGCTCCAAACTTTTGTATACAGAGGGTGGAAATCCTCTAGTACATATAGGTTGGAGGGGAGAGGAGGGCCGCCACAAGGGGAGGGAAAGTCCCTCCACCTTGGCCGGCCAAGATGGGGAGGAGTCCCCCTCCAATTCGGCCTCTCTTCCCTTTCCAAGTGGGAAAAGGGGGCGCCACCTCCACTTGGGCCTTGGTAGCCCAAGTTGCCTTCCACCACTAGGCCTTTTAAGGCCCGTTGATATTTAATTAAATATAAAAGCCCTCTAACAAATACTGGAACCTTTATATATAATTTAACAGCACCGAAAACATTTTTCACCGATATATTATTTATCGGTAATACCCGGTATTACCCGATACTCTCTGAAACCCTTCTGGTGACCCCAAAACGCTTCCGGATCCTCTCGAAACTATTCCGAATATTAATGAAACAATTTTAACAAATATGTTCTCATCACTCCCGTCCTACTAACACTCAGCAGATCGTGATTGCCTTAAGGTTGTGATCCCGTAGGTTTGGTAACACATAGACATGAACGAAACCCTTCGTTCAATGACCGATAGCGGAACCGTGGACGTGCATATCGATCCCTATGAGCACACAAATGAAATTCGAGTGAACCTTTTGTTATCATGTGATGTTCCCTTTGCTTCGCGATACTTCACAAAACCCGGGATGCATCGATATCCTCTTGAGTCATCACATGCTTATTATACTGTTATCCTCGTTACCGGTTTTGTTCTTCTTTCTTGTTGTCGTGTTCCGGCATCCCCGTGAAGTAGTCACCTGTGTCTGGACAGACGATGATGGATGTCGTCACACCGAGAGGGCCCTAAGAATATCTCTCCATCGTAGGAGAAGCAAATCCCACTCTCAAGCTATCTAGTCCCTTGTCAAACTTTCCGATGAACCTGTAGGTTGTCATTATGATCATTGTGTTACAGGTGATGTTTGAGCAACCCCAAAGTCCATCATACGGTTAGAAGTGACTACGATACTCTCATGGTCTAAGGAGCAAAATCACATGTTAACACTCCGTGTTATTACAATTTGATTACAAACGATATTATCTCAATTCATAACAAACAAGTTTGGGTCGATTCAATGATCGTTCTTCCAACGTCATAATCTCAATGTTGTTTAAGGACTAACAATACACTTAACGATATCCTAAGATCCGAAAAACGTGATCACCAACAACACTTGAGCTAGTCTTAGAGGCGGGACTAGGAACCTTTATTTTATCCGTTTATCAGTTTATACGTGCATATGAGTTTTCCACTGAATCGCATATTCCAGGATCATAGTAGTTATAGCATGAAATATAAACACTTAATTATGAATATGAAAATACAATAACACAATATTATTGCCTCTAGGGCATATTTCCAACGGGAGTTGGCTCAGCTCAACTCATATTAAAAGTCGAGCGAGCTCAAACTGAGTGAAGCTCAAGGTCGAGCGGTAGAACATGACTCGTGCTCAGCTTGTAATGATCTCGAGTTGATCTCGAACTATTTCGAGCTATGAGATGGTAAAAATTATAAATCTATGGTGATTATTCCAAATAGATAAGACTCAACCCAACATTAAAAAACACTAAAAAATATTATTACTATTCCAATCGTAATGTTAATTTCTTCAAAGTAATTTGATGTATTCTCTCACAATCGTAAGGTTAGTATCAAAATAAGATAATAATTCATGATAGACATATAATTGGGAAAAAAATTATTGGCCAAAGACCAGAAGAAGGTGTAAATCTTCGCTGCACTCAATTAAGCTTTCATGTTTGCTGGTAAATAAAATGAAGAAAAAACCATGGATATCATATGGTAATAAATTATCATATTTCCATTTAATATATGGCATGATCATTTAACATAATGATATTATGTCGAGCTATCGAGCTAAAATCAAGCGAGCTAATATTGGCTCAAGATATGTTCGTTTCTCGGTGGAGCTACACAAAGTGTTCAAACTCAACTCGTTTATTTTCGAGCCAATCTTGACTCGAGCTAAAAAAGAGTCGATCTCGAGCGGCTCACGAGCCTCGAGCTGTTCTTGTAGCTCTAGTTGCTTCCTCCTTGCGCTTTTGCAATATCTTGGACAACTGAACGGCAATCAGAGGCAACCAAGAGATGTTGCTCATTCAGATCGGCAGCCAATGCCAATGCTTCTCTACGTGCCAAAGTTTCAAGGGTGTTAGGATCAGTGATCTCAAAGACCATGGCCGACGAGCCCAAATAATTGCTAGTATGATCGCGGCAGACTACCGCGGCTGAGCCTCGCCCTATGTGTGACGACCCCGACTTAATCGTGCACTAACCATACACGCAAATGCACACGATCAAGCCTAAGGACTCACTTGAAGATATCACAACACAACTCTAAAACATAAATAAATTCATACAAGCTTAATATTACAAGCCAGGGCCTCGAGGGCTCGAATACATAGCTCGATGGCATACAAGTGTCAGCGGAAGCGTCAGATATCTGGATACAGATATATTACAGAACAGAGAGATAAGCCTTCACAGAGGCGGGGCAAAATAAAAACTACGATCGAAAGGCGTGGGCCTCCTGCCCTGGACCCTCCGATCCTACTCCTGGTCGTCAGACGGCTCCTCCTAGTAGTAGTACTCTCCGGGCTGGTAGTAGTAGTGGTCGTCAACGGGGACATCTGGCTCCGGGGCTCCGTCGTCTGGATGCGACAAATGGATAAAGGGGGAAAAGGAAAATAAAGCAAACGTGAGTACTCATCCGAAGTACTCAGCAAGCAAGGATCTACACTACATATGCAACATTTTCAAAGGGGGCTGTATAAGTGGACTGGGCTGCAGAAATGCCAGAATAGAGGGGGAAAGCCTAGTCCTATCGAAGACTAGCATCTTCAGCATCTTCAACGGTCTCGCAGCATTAGAAGAGAGCAGAATAACATAATATAAATTATAGCAGTAATGTCATCATCCTCGGCCAGAGATTCTTCCTCGACTCCCCGCGAGAAAGCAATCCCAGAGCCGTACTGTCCAGTTCTCATCTCATCTCATGTTCTAGTTGTACCGATCGGGATACAACTCCGAGTGTCCGTTACCGTAGGACAGGCTATCGATAGATGTTTCTTCCCTGCAGGGGTGCACCAACTTACCCACCATGCTCGCTTAACTCCGGTCGGACACACTTTTCTGCGTCATGCCCGGCCTCGGCTAAGCAACACGCCGCAACCCGACCAAACACTTAACAGAGAGGTCAGCATGCCGGACTAACCTATGCCCCCAGGGGTCTTGGGCCATCGCCCCGGACGCTCCTACACGTTGCGTACACCGCCGTTGAGCAGACCTAGCAACCCCTTAATACAAGCGCGGTTGCGTTCCCAGTCCAACCCAGCGTGTGCCACTCAGTTGCTGACGTCTATTAAGCTTCGGCTGAAGTATACGACGCAGAACGCCCATACTATGCCCACGTGATGGTTAGTGCTATCAGGCCAGAGGCCCCTCGGATCAAATATCCAAACCGTTTAGTGGATTAGGAGCGCGCGGAAACGAGCAGAGACTCACGATCGATGTGACCCCGTCGCCCCGTCTCGAGGACTTGCGGCAAGGGCTAAGAATGCCCGGCCACGCCTCGTAGTTATCTCGCGGGCACCTCTCAGGTCAAGCCGACTCCACATCACTTCGCATTCATGCTCGCGCGGGTACCCCTCAGGGCCGACCCGTCTTTAGTAACATGTTATCATGGTTCAGTGTTCAGTCATAGTAACCAAGTCTCCGTGTGTCTGACACCAAGGGGGGACCCTGAGGAATCACCCTCGATGGAATTCCCGCTCGATGCTATCGTCAAGGTGAACGAATGAGGAATCACCCTCGAGGTCCACACTTGAGAAGTTGCACGACGACGTCGTTATCGGGGGTGGGGTAGGAGGAATCACCCTCGCTTACCACGACCGAATAACTAACCTACAAGGTTATCATCAGAAGTGCTGACGAGGTATCACCCTCGGCACTCGATAGTAACCCAGTAGAGTCGAGCATCTTAGGGGAAGTGATGTGCGGTGCCAGTGTCTGATCTTCGATCCCGTTGCTCGGGTCTTCTGAGAGTCCAGCGGGGCAGTCAGGACAAGTGGGTCTCTGATAAGGCTCTACCCATCCTATACTAAGCAGTTTAGGATAGCAGGAAAGTATCAACAACAGGTTACAAGTAAACAGGCTATGCAGCAGATATAGGTCAACAGTAGCAGCAGTAACTTCTAATGCAAGCATAAGAGAGAAGAGAGTGGGCGATATCGGAATGCTCAAAATGGGGGTGCTTGCCTGTCTGCTCGACGGCAAGGGCCTGATCGTCGGGGACGTAGTCGTACTCCGGAGTGGCGTCAGCCCCAGGAGCTACGGCAACGTCTGGGTCTACGGAGAGAGAAGAGGGGGAGGAAACAAGTAAATATAAAGCAATCAGATGCAACACAGTGCGTGCGATGCTATGATGCAGTGCAGGGTTGCCTAAATATGCCTCTAAGTCATTTTAGTTATTTTTTAGAATTAATCGGGGATTATTAATCGATGTGTGTGCACTATTCATCTACCGGAATCGAGCTCGGAGTTACGAGTTCTCCTACGTAGGGGGTTCCGACATGGAAACAGACAGCACGATCAGACTCGTCTCGTCGTTCTGAGCAACTTTCATGTTTTAAGTTTTTCAATCCGAGCTATGGTTTATTTTCTACGAATTTCCTAAAGTTTTAGTAATATTCTGGAATTATTAAATTATCAGAAAAAGAGATACTGCATCAGCCTGATGTCACAGTAATGTGAGCGAGTCAAACCCGCTGGTCCAGGTGAAACCTGACCAGCGGGACCCTCCTGTCATAGACAGTGGATTTATCAGGGACAATTTTAAACTTAACCTAAGTTAATTAGTTGGTGGGCCCAGTCTGTCAGTAGGTGTTCTAACTAATCTAATTAAGTTTTAACTAAGAACCATTTAGTTAATTTAATTAGCCGGCTGGGCCCACAAGTCAGCGCCTCAGGGGAACAGTGCCTCACGTTGACCGAAGTCAACGTGGTCAAGCAGGCGCAGGGGCCCACGCGTCG
Source organism: Thinopyrum elongatum (assembly GCA_011799875.1). Classification (NCBI taxonomy): domain Eukaryota; kingdom Viridiplantae; phylum Streptophyta; class Magnoliopsida; order Poales; family Poaceae; genus Thinopyrum; species Thinopyrum elongatum. The sequence continues at coordinate 281,881,292 of CM022301.1, forward strand.
GTGACCCTGGGCGGGTCCCATACGGCGACAGGTCAGCGGCGACGCTGGAGACTGCTCCAGTGAGCTCTCCACGGCGGTGCTTCGCCAGCGAGGCTCGGAAAAGTGCCACGGTGCACGGTTTGACGTGATTTTTGCGCCATTCGAACGGGGACACGACGCCGCTTCGAGCTGGGCTAAAACGTAGGCTCGGGGGCGACCAAAAGTGGCCGGACGGCGAGGTCAGGCGGCGGCGTTCTCGGGTGCCTCTCGAAGAGGGCAAAACGGTGCATGCGCGAGCGATTAGAGAGGCTAGGCCACACTACGGGAGTGTTCCGAGCACGGTGGCAGGCTTGGGTGGCCACGACAGGGGCGGGAACGGCGGCGGCGAGCGACACGGCGGAGCTCTGCTCGGCAATGGCGTCCGGCGACGCGTGCGACTAACCAGCGAGTTCGGAGAGGAAAAGGAGAGGGCGGTGGCTCACCTTACGGGCGCAAGAAGGCCTCGTGAGTGAACGGGAGCGCAATGGAGCTCGGGACCGACCGAATCGACGGCGAGATGGAGACGGCTTCCGGCGGGGGGAAACGGCGATGGCTTTGGGTTGGGGGCGCTCCGGCTCGGTCCGAGGCTCGGGGAAGACGCGGGAGCCAATGGGGGTGCTCCTAGTTGCTCTGGCTCGTCGCGGGAGGGCCGGTGGCCGCGGCGGAGGGGCGGCGCGGCGACGACCGTAGCCACGGGCACGGCCCGATCCAGAGCGGGAGGGGAAATGGAGCGAGGAGGAGGGAGGTGAGAGTGAGCGAGGAGAACAGGGGAAAGGGACCTGGGGTCGCCCTTATCCCCTTCAGCCCCTGCCTCGTCGTGGTGGCGAGCGGCAAGCGGTGGAGACGCGTCGTCCATGGAGACGATGACATGGAGTAGGGAGTGGGTGGAGATGGGCTGGGCCGGCTCGGTCTGCCAGGTGAGTCTTCTGGCCTTTTCTCTTTTAAGTTTTTCTGTTTCTTTTAATTTATTAACAGAAATAGATAAGGGGTTTTTGTGGCCACCGAACATTTTAGAAAAATATGGAACTGAGCCCATAAATCTCTTTGAAATTTTTGGCTCTGCCACAAAAAGGTTGGGAGCCAAGAGGAGTTGTCTAGGAATTTAGAAAATTGAGAAGGGCATAATTAAATGCTGCTGGAACCCTAAATAATTTCTAGGGGCAATTTGGGAGTTTTGATAAGGTTGGTACCAATTTTATATTTACCTTAGGATTATTTGCAGCATTATGGACATTTTAGTTTTGCCATTTGAAGAAATAAATATTTGACTTGAGTTTGGAATTTGAATTTGGAGTTGAATTATTTTTCTTATGGAATAATGATGATGACTTGGCATGATCAGAGGGTGATCACTGTGGTGAGAGGCTGGGGATGTTACAAATCTCCTCCACTACAAGAAATCTCGTCCCGAGATTTAAGTGGGGAGGTGAAGGGTATCTTTAGGGGAACTGTCCGTTGTAGGGTCGATTATCTGGGGAACAATTCGGGCAATGCAAAAGGAAGTATCTCCAAGATGCATCGAGAGCAAGGTATGAAAGTACAATAAGAAGTTTCAAGCGAATGGACATTCGATCGATACCTGAACAAAGTGTGAACAGGGGTTCAGGGTATCGGGAGTAGATCAACTCTCGAGGGGTGGCTTGGAATAACACACAAATCAAAAGCAAAGAATACTTCGGAATCAAGAATATACAGGAGAGTCAGGTTCCGATCCTGTGGAACTGTGGTGGGGTGTCGATCAAAGTAGGGAGAATGATGACATCTTACCGGTCACGACAACAAGGTATGTCAGAGGAAAGTCTGTCACTATGTCGGCAACAACGTCGGTACCAAGGGCGAGGGACGAAGAGAACCATTTTCCTGCTCGTTGAACAAGGCGGACCAATAGGCAAAGTTCTCGTCCATTGGTGGTTACCGGAATGTCATCAACAATAGTAACAGGGTCTTACTGACGGAGTTGTAGACCGAGGTGTTTTACATAAGCAGGGAATTATTCCTGCTTACTTCATATAGATCACAGGAAGGTTAAACAAAACGATGAAAAGGAAATGTGAGTATCAGATTAAACAGAACAATGGAAAGGAAAAATGTGTTTGCACACCAGGATTGGGAGTACATCTTTCCCAAGGAAAAGCAAAGCATGATGTATATGATAGGACAGCAAGTTCAAAAGTATTTAGACAAAGGGGCGAGGGGAGAATCATGATATTACCCATACAACGGTGTTTGGATAATTGATCGGGAAATATTTGGCAATGTGCTTTCAATGTTCATGCTGGAGTTCGGAATAACACAGTCATGCTTCGAGGCAGCAATGATTATGGTGTCAAGTAAAGATTGGGTTCGAAGATCTCAAGAGATACCGAGAAACAATTAGAAGGGTATCTCGGGACATAGGGATTAACCAAACACGACCAGATTTGTGTTGGTCGAAAGTCAAGGATGACATAGATGATATCACAATTCATCGAGGAGCAAGGATGATAATTCTCACCATGAATTTAATCGATAACTTGGAACAAGTCAAATATGGGCGATGATCACATCACATTTGTCGGGAGGCTCTATGAAGATGCCATCGAATGGTGACGACATCAACTGTAAGGAACGATGAGGCGAAAAGTTTATTGGAACCACGGATACGACACAAGCTCGAAATCAAACTTGTTGCTCGAGATGAAATGATAAGATGAGGAGGATCGATGTAAGCTTCGCTCATCGTCGGAAGTTGCTCCGGGCATAAGGACTAGGTAGCATAGTTGAAAGTTGGCACGATAAAAATATAGCCGATCCGGCTAGGAATGTTGTGATGGGGTGTTAGACTTCCCCAGTAACAAGTACTAGGGGTAGCACCGGAAGGTAAGTCGGAGCAGAGGTTGGACGGGGAAAATGATCTGCAGAGGACAAGTATTTTAACTTATCCGGGAAATGAACTCAAAGAGGAGATATGGTCGGAACCATGTTTGCAAAGGATCAATTCTTAGATACAAGATGAACTTGTACCAAGGGAATAAATTTTTATTTTTTTTACAAGCAGCTTCCATGATAAGTTCTACATCGGGTCCATGGGCATGAACACAAAGGTTCAAGGTCGACCCCCACTTCTTCAATGCACAACCTTTCATTCACTTCTCGTTTTCGAAGAAATTGTAGTGCTGAGAATTTATCTGGTGAAGCACCAGAAGAGTATGACTCGCATAACCTTCGAGTTCACACGAATTAGGGAAAGCATAGGTTCAACCCATTGGGACATTTTTACGAATCTATACAACCATCAACCAATGCAAGGGGTGCGAGTTCGAAAGCAGAGCAACGAAATCAAAATAGATGATACAATTTACCGAAGGTATTAAGTACCAAGGGAAGAGCTCACAAGTTGTTTGAATATGAAGGATACGGTCGGATATTAATCCAATAAAAGATCAGGTAAATGACAAAGGATCCGAGGTGAGTAGCGGCTCTGAACCAGAAGAAGAAAGAATGTAACGGCATCAGATTATAGTAACATCGGAACAATCTGACGTTTAATTTCAAAGAAGTTATGGTTCAGAAACGAGGGATCAGAAGCAAAAGCTCTGATCAAAAGATGAGTAGGTCGAATGGAGATAGACGGGCAACTTTAGTGTTCCGTCTTGCAGAGATCTCCATCCATGGTTACGTGACATGTCCTGGTCAGTAGTCAGTCCCAAGTTAATATGGAGAAGGAATGCACTGTCTCTCCGTGCCATGCAAGCTGGGCGGATATACAGTCGGCAAGAAGTAGAGGATGCTTCGGTGCCAAAGGCAATGTCAACGGGGAAGGAACCGTTAAGGTTCTTAGGATAGAAAAGAATTGATCGGATAATTGTCCTCAAAAGAAATCAAGTGATCCGTCAGAGCTAACGGGGTAAGGTTTTAACAATTGGTTCCCCTTGAGAGTCCTCCTGAGGAAAATCGGGAGGCAAGCACATCGAATTAAGGAAGCACTTGGACAACCCAAGTATAAAATTCAGAGGGTTCATGATTTCCAAAGTCAGGAGTGACAATTAGTTCACCTGGGCAGAGGGACGAGTGATTTGTACAAGCTTAGCTAGACAATCAACCAATACTTGATTGATCGAGAACCAGCTCATGTTTATAAGAAGGTCTGAATCAGAAAGATAATTTAGAACGATCAACTGATGATTACGTGCCTTCGCACTCATGTTGAATCAATGAGACCAAAATGAGGGTGTCAAAGGATACCAATGAATATAGCCAGACATAAGGATTTAACCACAATTCAGGTCGGCAATGGTATTCAAGAGCGATAGGCTGCAGAGGATCTTTGGAAAATCGAATTGCACTTCAAAGAATTTTGTGAGGCATATGAACAACTGGGGATGAACGAATCCCCGATAATGTGAGGAATTAACCGCAGTGCGAAAGAAGCTGCACGGCAGTAGGCTCAAAGGATTCCTGGATTAATGAGGAGTATTTCGGGGTATCTCGCACATAAGTGAGTGGCTAGGTATGAAGATACAAACGACAAGAATGGTTAGTTATCCACGGGGGTTTGTCGGTGGTCCGGAACTGCAAAGCAGTGGCACAGGGTCTCAAAAACTTCGAGGAGTGTCTTCAGAATCTTCTGGCGAAGCAGGCGACCATCAATGGTGAAGGGGCTCTCCGGAATGAAGTGGTTACGAGAACCTAATATCAGAGTTAGTAAAATCATTTAACCCGAAAGGAAGAGAGATTAGAGTCCTAGAGTATAGGTCGAGGAGTAAAAGATCCTAATACCACCCACTTGGCGACGTGGGCCCGTAACCCACACAGCCAAGTTAGTAAAATGGTTTTCGACCACTAGACTCAACTTCGGCCAAGGAATTGGATAGGGGGATTCCTAGAGGCAGTCGGCTCTGATACCAACCTGTGACGACCCCGGCTTAATCGTGCACTAACCATACACGTAAATGCACACGATCAAGCCTAAGGACTCACTTGAAGATATCACAACACAACTCTAAAACATAAATAAATTCATACAAGCTTAATATTACAAGCCAGGGCCTCGAGGGCTCGAATACATAGCTCGATGGCATGCAAGTGTCAGCGGAAGCGTCAGATATCTGGATACAGATATATTACAGAACAGAGAGATAAGCCTTCACAGAGGCGGGGCAAAATAAAAACTACGATCGAAAGGCGTGGCCTCCTGCCCTGGACCCTCCGATCCTACTCCTGGTCGTCAGACGGCTCCTCGTAGTAGTAGTAGTACTCTCCGGGCTGGTAATAGTAGTGGTCGTCGACGGGGACATCTGGCTCCGGGGCTCCGTCGTCTGGATGCGACAAATGGATAAAGGGGGAAAAAGGAAAATAAAGCAAACGTGAGTACTCATCCGAAGTACTCAGCAAGCAAGGATCTACACTACATATGCAACATTTTCAAAGGGGGCTGTATAAGTGGACTGGGCTGCAGAAATGCCAGAATAGAGGGGGAAAGCCTAGTCCTATCGAAGACTAGCATCTTCAGCATCTTCAACGGTCTCGCAGCATTAGAAGAGAGCAGAATAACATAATATAAATTATAGCAGTAATGTCATCATCCTCGGCCAGAGATTCTTCCTCGACTCCCCGCGAGAAAGCAATCCCAGAGCCGTACTGTCCAGTTCTCATCTCATGTCATGTTCTAGTTGTACCGATCGGGATACAACTCCGAGTGTCCGTTACCGTAGGACAGGCTATCGATAGATGTTTCTTCCCTGCAGGGGTGCACCAACTTACCCACCACGCTCGCTTAACTCCGGCCGGACACACTTTTCTGGGTCATGCCCGGCCTCGGCTAAGCAACATGCCGCCACCCGACCAAACACTTAACAGAGAGGGTCAGCACGCCGGACTAACCTATGCCCCCAGGGGTCTTGGGCCATCGCCCCGGACGCTCCTGCACGTTGCGTACACCGCCGGTGAGCAGACCTAGCAACCCCTTAATACAAGTGCGGTTGCGTTCCCAGTCCAACCCAGCGTGTGCCGCTCAGTTGCTGACGTCTATTAAGCTTCGGCTGAAGTATACGACGCAGAACGCCCATACTATGCCCACGTGATGGTTAGTGCTATCAGGCCAGAGGCCCCTCGGATCAAATATCCAAACCGTTTAGTGGATTAGGAGCGCGCGGAAACGAGCAGAGACTCACGATCGATGTGACCCCGTCGCCCCATCTCGAGGACTTGCGGCAAGGGCTAAGAATGCCTGGCCACGCCTCGTAGTTATCTCGCGGGCACCTCTCAGGTCAACCCGACTCCACATCACTTCGCATTCATGCTCGCGCGGGTACCCCTCAGGGCCGACCCGTCTTTAGTAACATGTTATCATGGTTCAGTGTTCAGTCATAGTAACCAAGTCTCCGTGTGTCTGACACCAAGGGGGAACCCTGAGGAATCACCCTCGATGGAATTCCCGCTCGATGCTATCGTCAAGGTGAACGAATGAGGAATCACCCTCGAGGTCCACACTTGAGAAGTTGCACGACGACGTCGTTATCGGGGGTGGTGTAGGAGGAATCACCCTCGCTTACCACGACCGAATAACTAACCTACAAGGTTATCATCAGAAGTGCTGACGAGGTATCACCCTTGGCACTCGATAGTAACCCAGTAGAGTCGAGCATCTTAGGGGAAGTGACGTGCGGTGCCAGGGTCTGATCTCGATCCCGTTGCTCGGGTCTTCTGAGAGTCCAGCGGGGCAGTCGGGACAAGTGGGTCTCTGATAAGGCTCTACCCATCCTATACTAAGCAGTTTAGGATAGTAGGAAAGTATCAACAACAGGTTACAAGTAAACAGGCTATGCAGCAGATATAGGTCAACAGTAGCAGCAGTAACTTCTAATGCAAGCATAAGAGAGAAGAGAGTGGGCGATATCGGAATGCTCAAAATGGGGGTGCTTGCCTGTCTGCTCGACGGCAAGGGCCTGATCATCGGGGATGTAGTCGTACTCCGGAGTGGCGTCTGCCTCAGGAGCTACGGCAACGTCTGGGTCTACCGAAAGAGAAGAGGGGGAGGAAACAAGTAAATATAAAGCAATCAGATGCAACACAGTGCGTGCGATGCTATGATGCAGTGCAGGGTTGCCTAAATATGCCTCTAAGTCATTTTAGTTATTTTTAGAATTAATCGGGGATTATTAATCGGTGTGTGTGCACTATTCATCTACCGGAATCGAGCTCGGAGTTACGAGTTCTCCTACGTAGGGGGTTCCGACATGGAAACAGACGGCACGATCAAACTCGTCTCGTCGTTCTGAGCAACTTTCATGTTTTAAGTTTTTCAATCCGAGCTACGGTTTATTTTCTACGAATTTCCTAAAGTTTTAGTAATATTCTGGAATTATTAAATTATCAGAAAAAGAGATACTGCATCAGCCTGATGTCATAGTGACGTCAGCGAGTCAAACCCGCTGGTCCAGGTCAAACCTGACCTGCGGGACCCACCTGTCATAGACAGTGGATTTATCAGGGACAATTTTAAACTTAACCTAAGTTAATTAGTTGGTGGGCCCAGTCTGTCAGTAGGTGTTCTAACTAATCTAATTAAGTTTTAACTAAGAACCATTTAGTTAATTTAATTAGCCGGCTGGGCCCACATGTCAGCGCCTCAGGGGAACAACGCCTCACGTTGACCGAAGTCAACGTGGTCAAGCAGGCGCAGGGGCCCACGCGTCGGTGACCCTGGGCGGGTCCCATACGGCGACAGGTCAGCGGCGACGCCGGAGACTGCTCCGGTGAGCTCTCCGCGGCGGTGCTTCGCCGGCGAGGCTCGGAAAAGTGACACAGTGCACGGTTTGACGTGATTTTTGCGACATTCGAACGGGGACACGACGCCGCTTCGAGCTGGGCTAAAACGTAGGCTCGGGGGCGACCAAAAGTGGCCGGACGGCGAGGTCAGGCGGCGGCATTCTCGGGTGCCTCTCGAAGAGGGCAAAACGGTGCATGCGCGAGTGATTAGAGAGGCTAGGCCACACTACGGGAGTGTTCCGAGCACGGTGGCAGGCTCGGGTGGCCACGACAGGGGCGGGAACGGCGGCGGCGAGCGACGCGGCGGAGCTCTGCTCGGCAATGGCGTCCAGCGACGCGTGCGACTAACTAGCGAGCTCGGAGAGGAAAAGGAGAGGGCGGTAGCTCACCTTGCGGGCGCAAGAAGGCCCCGTGAGTGAACGGGAGCGCAGTGAAGCTCGGGACCAACCGAATCGACGGCGAGACGGAGACGGCTTCCGGCGGGGGGAAACGGCGATGGCTTCGGGTTGGGGGCGCTCCGGCTCGGTCCGAGGCTCGGGGAAGACGCGGGAGCCAACGGGGGTGCTCCTAGTTGCTCTGGCTCGTCGCGGGAGGGCCGGTGGCCGCGGCGGAGGGGCGGCGCGGCGACGATCGTAGCCACGGGCACGGCCCGATCCAGAGCGGGAGGGGAAATGGAGCGAGGAGGAGGAAGGTGAGAGTGAGCGAGGCGAACAGGGGAAAGGGACCTGGGGTCGCCCTTATCCCCTTCAGCCCCTGCCTCGTCGTGGTGGCGAGCGGCAAGCGGTGGAGACGCGTCGTCCATGGAGACGATGACACGGAGGAGGGAGTGGGTGGAGATGGGCTGGGCCGGCTCGGTCTGCCAGGTGAGTCTTCTGGCCTTTTCTCTTTTAAGTTTTTCTGTTCCTTTTTATTTATTAACAGAAATAGATAAGGGGTTTTTGTGGCCACCGAACATTTTAGAAAAATATGGAACTGAGCCCATAAATCTCTTTGAAATTTTTGGCTCTGCCACAAAAAGGTTGGGAGCCAAGAGGAGTTGTCTAGGAATTTAGAAAATTGAGAAGGGCATAATTAAATGCTGCTGGAACCCTAAATAATTTCTAGGGGCAATTTGGGAGTTTTGATAAGGTTGGTACCAATTTTATATTTACCTTAGGATTATTTGCAGCATTATGGACATTTTAGTTTTGCCATTTGAAGAAATAAATATTTGACTTGAGTTTGGAATTTGAATTTGGAGTTGAATTATTTTTCTTATGGAATAATGATGATGACTTGGCATGATCAGAGGGTGATCACTGTGGTGAGAGGCTGGGGATGTTACACTATGTGCAGAAACAGCAGCATCAACATTTAGTTTCACACTTCCCACCGGCGGAGGGACCCATGGTTCATGCACATTCCCCATCACCGGCCTGCTTGCCGACACCGAGGATCCTCAGCTACCGAAAGATCGTTTATAAAACTCTTGACAAAAAGATGTGTTGATAATGGGGACTGGAATTGTGCCTCGTGAGTTGTCTTTCTCCGGGCGAACCAAATGGCCCACAAGGTGACCGTCATGTTAACAAACTCGACATGTGATAATGAGGTCTTGAGAGAAAATAAGCAGTTTCGAGCATGACCTTCGTTTGTCCGTACCATGTGCTCGACCATGTCATCATCGGCCAGCGCCCATACACAGCGCGACATCGAACACTCGAGAAGTGAGTGTTTCCATGAATCCTCACCTCCACATAATCTGCATCTCGGATTATCAGCCATGTTACGTGTGGCAAGACATCATTTGTGGGTAGCGACTGCTGCGCCAACCTCCAGAGAAAACTCTAATCTTGGAAGGAACCTGTGTGTCCCATAGCGCTGCTAGTCCTTCGATACATTACTAGATGAACCCGCCGATTCCTCTAACCAACCACCCCTGCTGAATTTCGTCTGGACAAGCATCTTATAGGCAGCATCTTATAGGCAGATCGGACTGAAAGAACCTTTCTTCTCCTTGCTCCAAGACCTGAAATCCATCATATTCCGAGTGCGCAAAAGAATGGAAAAAATTACTAAATTGGTAAGAAGGTGGTCCAAAGCGGCATCAGTTGGACGATCTAGATGGCTCACAGGCGAAATCGCATAGCTCGGGAAGGCCCTGAGCATGTGGGTCGTTAGCTCCGCATAAACTTGAAGGGGACACAAAATACTCTAAAATAAGAGTACAAATTAACAAAATGAGTCTGTACAATTTAGTCAAGAGCATTAACACGAAAGTTCAAAATAGAGAATGTCAGCAACAACAGATGCGCGTAGGAAAAGGCTTGGTAGTGTTTATTTCGTCTAAAAGTCGTCACTGTTTGCTAGAAACAAGCTTACAGCAATGCAAGTTCACAACCATGCACGATGCCCTTACACCTCAAAGATATACAGGGCGTCAGGGCAGACATGAATGTAAGTTATCCTGTTCATGAATGTGCTGTTAGCAAGTAAAGCCTTCTGGATTGTCTACGAAAATGGCTGAAAGGAACAGAAATGAACCCTTATGGATGTCGCTCATTGGTGACCTTATCACGGCACGATCAAACTGCAGAGGTTTTATTAAAGTAGCAACTAGAACGTCCAAGTAGAGAACGGTGAAAGAGATTTCAAAACTTTCCTGGTCAAAATGCTCATTACTGAATTACAAATGATCCTGCACGGTACTAGTTACTCAACAAGGCTTTCCAATATGTCCGGCTAAACTAAAGCACCGATTCAAGAGTGTGGCAACGCTCCCTCCCTCTATTGATCCTGACAAATGGAATGTAATCAAGCAGCCTTGGGCTTGGGCTGAAGTCTTTTCAGTTGTGAGTACAGGAAAACTCCCGCAAGAGCGATCGCGGTTCCTACAGGCAGACATTTTGCATATGTAAGGAGGATCTAATATGATCGAAAGAACGCACAAGAAAGACAGATGCTTACCGATAGAGTTGATTGGAGACACAGGGGTCTTGAAGAACAGAACGGATGTAACAATGACCACCACACGCTTGACACAATTACCTACCGAATGGGTAACTGGTGACACCCTTGCGAGGATCATGTATGACACCTACGATAAATCAGAAGACAAGTAAGAAAATTTCAAGTACAGAAGTGCCTTGGCTTCTGAACACATGTGCTGGGCATGTGCTACACATATGCATATACTGATACATGACTTGGCATCAGTTTCAAACTATTCGAAAGCAGAAACAAATTTATTGATCAAAGTAACAAAGACATCCAAAGATTCTAACAAGACGAACCATCACACAACAGAAAACTGAATAGATGGCTGACCTGTTGGTATGCATGGAAACAGAATGCGGCAATCAAAGACCTTGTGTACACTTGTTGTAAGTTCAGACCCTGCAAAAGAAAGAACATAGTAAGAATTCAAACAAGACTGTGTGCTTATAAGGTTGAGCAGACAAATAAACAGTGGATACTCACAGCAGACTGCAGATAAGTAGGAGTGACCTTAACACCTTCTGTCAACAAGGTTACAGGAGCTAAAAGGAAGAATGACATGACTGTAATAATCGAGAAGAGATTGATGTTGTCCAGAGATGCCTGGTCAGAGTTAGGGAAAATATGAAGGTTAGTCATAGATTTTTATACAGTCATGAGTAAAGACTGAGAGGCCTATGCATGTTCAAATATGAGAGTAGCATATCAACTACAAACCCCTCCATTCACAAAAAGAATAGAGAAGAATTGCAGACACCCCCAAAACACAACTTACAAATTATCTCTACTGTAATACTTCAACAATACCGACTAAAATAACAGTATGAAGATACTTTTCGATATTAATATGCTCATAGAATTTTCATGTGTCCAATGTAAAAGTTCACAAAGATGACCACAGTTGGCTGTACATAATCCAACAGAACTGCAAATTGATGGAGTGATTCATAATTCGAGAGAATTGAACATAGATATTCAGTTACAACTATCCAAGAGAACTGTAAATTGCTAACTTAGTTACCTCTTTCTTCAGCATAAGCTTCTTGCTGAGGACATTCCTTGACTGGAAGGTCACATTTGAAGCCATTGCACTCAAAAATCCAGCCCTGTTGTCATTTAAATTGCAAATTAATCACCAATAATGCACAATAATTTATGAGAAACAAATGATTTGGAGTCTAAGGAGGAAAATATGAATGCAAAAATGAATACACACACATGCGCGTAAATACACACGTCGGCCATTAGGCTGGTCATAGTGGGAAGTAACTTAGACTAGTAACATGCACACTAGTCTATGTTACTACCTTCATAGTGGGTAGTAACATATATGTGGTGTCATGCAAGCTTTCATTTATTTAGATATAGACTAATTTAGCCTCGGGGTGCGTTATGTTACGGTAACATATTATGTTACCACAAACACCTCTCTCCTCATTAACTACTTGCATGGGGTGAGTTATATTACTCGATATGTTACTCCCACTATGACCAGCCTTAGGCGACCACATATATGAAACTCAAGAGACATGCCACAACTGTAATGTGCAGATCAAGCTTCCTAACAATATAGTTCTTTCATTCAAATGAAGGTGCTAATATTGCTTACCAGTTAAAAGAAGCTTCAGAAATAGATGCCAATGCCACACCACCAACAATAGGAAGAAGAGACAAAACAACCCAAGGAGTAGGCAGCTGCATGGCCATTCATGTGTCAGAACTCAGAACAGGACCAAGAAATTTCTTAGATTACGCACATTTGCAATTTTTCATGGAAGATCTAACAGAGGACAGAGAAACAGACATTACCTCGCCAAGGAACATTGCAGAAAGTAGAACTGAGAAGAAAGGCTCCATGGCCTTGATTGTATGTGTAAATGACACTGCAACTTTCCCAAGGCTCATGTTGGTGAAAAGATTGCCCATGGTATGGACAATAGCCAGAGGGAGGATAGCAAGAAGCTGGGAAATAAGAGCCATTAGAATACATCTTCTAATGGTGCAATATATGTGTACTGAAAGTTTGTCACAGGAAACTAGATAATTACCTGTGCACCGGAAATCTTTGGTCTTTTAAGGATACCCGTGGCCCACATAAACAAGGAAATCGTAGTTCCAACAGCAAACTGAACTGTTGTGATGTTTATGGGATAAGGAAAAACCTTGAGGACCTGTCAAATATATGAACAGCGGAGAAAGTTGCATTATCCACAGGTAAATGATGCAATCATCTAGAAATTTCTTAGGAAAATAAAACAAAAGGCGACAACATCTGCGTCAACTCTCTCTGTGTCTTAGTCATTAACAAAACGTTTGCTGCAGAATTCTCTATTTACACACTTACCAGAAAACAGAAGGGCATGGTACCCACTCAAATCTGTAATCACAGAGGCACAAATATTGGACAAAGAAATGAATATATATATATATATGTCCATAGGATTAAAGCCATAGTGCACATCACATCAGTACAGTGCATTATGAAAGACCCTGAGTGAAATCGACAGCAAATGCTTATTCTCACATGCAGCAGACAGGAAGAACTCTTACTTGATCAGAATTATTACTAACAGTAATCCTAGGCTATGGCATGTGGCGTTACAAATTTTATACACTTAAGCTAATAGCTCAGGAAAGTGCTACAGGTTCAATATCTTCAATTGTCTAAACTAAGTTTTTGGAATAAAAACAAATAATGTTGACAAATTTTTTACAAAGTATGAAGCAAAACAGTACAGTATTTCAACAACCCAGCGAAAGATCGTGAACTTAGACATTTCTGAATCTAAAGACATTCATCAAAAAGTTCCAGCGAAGATCACTTCGCCATACGGATGAACCATACAGGTCAGCTTTCTCTTGACACAAGCAGACAGGAAGCACCCTGATTTGATATCTACTTCTACTGATCCTGGGTTATGAACTAGAAAGGTCAGCTTTCTCTTCACACAAGCAGACAGGAAGCACCCTGGATTTGATAGGAATTATTTGCTTCTACTGATAATGGGTGCTGGTATGCGGTCTTAGAAATTTACGACTTACCCTAAACGTTTGATCAGATAAGGCGATTCAAGTTCAATATGTTCTTCGGTCTGCCGTAGGTTTTATGTAAACCAATGATGTTCCAGAAAACGAATCACAAAATACGAGGCAAAATGGTATTCTCGACAAGTTCAGTTCAGTTAGATTTCACTGAATCTACGGACGATTCACCAAAATGGTATTACGTGGAGAGATCTGTCTCTACGAGACTACGAACGCGCCAAAACAACCGAAACAGCACGTGGATTCGCGCTCAGTAACCGATTTCCAGGCCAATTGATCAGATCAAACTACAAGGCGCGCTCGCTAAACTACGAAGGACGGCAAGATATAACCTTCGACGCAATAGAACAGAAAAGCAAGCAAAAGGCGTGGCAGCTCACCTGCTTGTTGTAGATGTTGAAGTAGATGTTGAAGAGGTACCAGAGCCCGAAGAAGACGCCGAGCTGGAGCGTCTTGGCGAGCGCTGTTCCGCCCTCCTCTCCGGCCTCCTCGCCCGCCGACGCCTTCCCCGCGGCCGCGGCGACCACGAGGCAGTCGCTCCTCTTCTCCTGCTCAGGCGACGCCGGCACGAGCCCGATGCGGCCGAGCCCCGCCGCCGCCACGAGACCCGCGCGGGGCGCCGCGGCCGAGAGGCGGAGGGCCGTGCGGGAGGCCGGGAGGCGGGCGGCCCCGGGGCTAGGGCTCTTGAGGATGGGCCGCGCGGCGCATGGCCGGAGGAGCCCGATGGCCGCCGCGCACTGCATTGCGGCAGGGGCTGGGTGTTCCGGAAGCGGGGGCGGGCAGACCGGGGGCGCCTCTGGAGCCTTGGCCGCGCGGGGGAGTGGGCGGAGGCCTCGAGGCCGAGGCTGCGGCTGCGGCTGCGGCGGCGGCGGAGGGCACGAGGAGGGAGGCGGGGTGGTGCGGTCTGGTGAGATGAGAGAGAGTGGATTGGTGGGCGAAGGGTTTTAAGGAGCGGCTAGGCCGGGCTGAGCTGGCACCGGCGGGGAGGAGCGTCTGCAAGAGTGACAGGCGGGCCCGGGCGATTGACCTGGCATTGGCCGGCTGCGGGGTGGAGCCGGTGCACGGTGCGCCGGGGCGGACGGCCGTGGGGCGAGGGTGCGCGGGGCCCGGGCGCGGGTGAGTCGCCGCGCGATGCGGTGGAGGGGTTGTTGGGTGGAACCTGCCCAGCGAGGGCTCCGAGGGGCGGGTGGGTCCCGTCGCGGGAAAAACCTGGCCTGGTGGGCCCACAGTAGGCGGGGCGGGATCTGCGAGACCGCCGCGCCAGCTCACCGTGCGTCTTCTTCTGGGTTCTGGGGCGGACTGCCAGTTGCTCCGGACCTCAGCTTTGGTACAGGTTTTATTTTTCACTTCGTGGAAAACAAACGCCATTTCGTGGCTCATTCGGTTCACAGAATTTTCAAATCAAAGGAATAGATATAAAGAATTGGGATGTTCTCTCCGTCCCAATTCCTCAGAATTTTTCATGTGGTCACACCTAATGCTAAGAATCTTTGGCCGGTATCTGGAGAAAATGCCGAGGAATTTAGTACTTCCATTCCTATCAAAAGACAAACATGCGCTTTAAGATTCGTGTTCTGAATCCAGTGGCCAGGAGGGGGGGCGCTGGGAAATCCCCCCGGCTGACGGTTGCCAGCTAACATTTTTCCGTA
Organism: Thinopyrum elongatum; assembly: GCA_011799875.1. Taxonomy (NCBI): domain Eukaryota; kingdom Viridiplantae; phylum Streptophyta; class Magnoliopsida; order Poales; family Poaceae; genus Thinopyrum; species Thinopyrum elongatum. Next base: position 281,896,729 of record CM022301.1, read on the forward strand.
TTTTTATGTGATAGTACATTTTTCATACCAGGAAGATAAACATGCGTGTGTTCCCCTGGAATGAGCAAAAGATTGGTTCTCACGCCCCAATTTCTATCAAAAACAATTCAAAGTTAGTGTCTTCAAATGTCAAAGATTGTACAAAAGAAATTTTGAAGCACGACTGTTGGATTAGATTACTGCATAGCAAAGCATACTTTTATTATAATATAGATTTTTATTGTGTGTCATTCATGACAGCAATTGATTGTCGTGTACTCCACAGCAGCAGCTGATTGTTGTGCTTCTATCAATGATCTTTACTGCCAGGACGACACATCCTTGAAGGGGTCGTGGTCTTACATGAAACACTGCATGAAATCCATACGAAGAAATTAGATGGTGTTATCTTCAAAGTGGATTTTGAAAAAGCGTATGACAAGGTCAAATGGCCCTTTTTGCAGCAAGCCTTACGTATGAAGGGGTTCAATGAGACTTGGAGATCTTAGGTGGATTCATTCATACAGAAAGGTAGTGTCAGAATAAAAGTCAACGATGATATAGGACATTTTTTCCAGACACGTAAGGGGTTACGACATGGAGATTCCATGTCTCCGATGTTGTTTAACATTGTAGCGGATATGTTGGCAGTACTAATTGGCCGGGCCAAAGAAAGTGGCCAAGTAGGAGGACTCGTCCCCCACCTTGTAGAGGGGGGAGTCTCCGTCCTACAATACGCGGATGACACTATTATATTCATGGAACATGATCTTGCAAAAGGTAGGAATATGAAGCTTGTATTGTGTCCTTTTGAGCAATTGTCTGGGCTCAAAATCAACTTCAATAAAAGCGAATTGTTCTGTTTTTGGAGAGCCAAAGAGGAACAAGATGACTATAGAAATCTGTTCGGTTGTGAAATGGGATCCTTACCTTTTAGTTATCTAGGGATCCCAATTCATCATAGACATTTAACGAACAAGGAATGGAAAATGTATAGAAGATCGATTTGAAAAGAAACTGAGCTGCTGGAAGGGCAAACTCATGTCATACGGAGGTCGGTTGGTTTTGATAAATTCGGTCTTGACGAGCCTGCCGATGTTCCTTCTATCTTTCTTTGAGGTACCGGTTGGGGTACGGAAAAGACTTGACTTTTATAGATCCCGATTCTTTTGGCAAAGTGATGAAGCCAAGAAGAAGTACAGATTGGCTAGATGGGATATTATTTGCAGACCAAAAGACCAGGGCGGGTTAGGGATCGAAAATTTAGAGGTCAAAAATAGATATCTGCTTAGCAAGTGGCTATACAGAATATCTACTGAGACCGACGGTATGTGGATACAAATCTTGCGAAATAAATACTTACACTCTAAGACTTTGGCCCAAGTCACCGCTAGGCCAACGGATTCACCATTCTAGAAGGGATTAATGAGGACGAAAGCAATTTTCTTCCAACGAATGAAATTCCTAGTTGGTAATGGTAATACTACTCGATTTTGGGAGGATACATGGCTAGGGGAGACGCCTTTGGCTTTGCAATATCCATCCTTATATAATATTGTGCAACATAAGGAGGATTATGTTGCCACAGTATTAAATTCGGTACCGCTTAATATCCAATTCAGGAGATCCCTAGTAGGGGAACGTTGGAATGCTTGGTTGCACCTGGTTCGTAGGTTGATGGAGGTTCACCTATCTGATCAGGCGGATACAATTCGCTGGAAGTTAACCACGAATGGCATCTTCTCAGTGGAATCCATGTATTTGGATCTAATTGACTCCGGGCCATTGTCGAGGTCGTTGCATATTTGGAAGATTAAAGTTCCGCTTCGTATTAAAATATTTATGTGGTTTGTCCATAAAGAGGTTATTCTAACCAAAGATAGCTTGGAAAAAGGAATTGGGTTGGTAACTCTAGGTGTTGTTTTTGTGATCAAAATGCACATCTTTCTCGAATGTCCGCTTGCACAATTATTATGGCGATCAATTCATATAGCCTTTAACGTTCAACCTTCAAGGAGCATAAACACGTTATTTGGGACGTGGCTTAATGGAGTAGATGTACACTTAGCTAAACATATTCGGATAGAAGTATGTGCATTATTTTGGGCTATATGGAACACAAGAAATGATATGATTTTTAATGGGACACAATTCACTAATTTTTTGCAGGTTATCTACAGAGCTACAGCTTGGATCCGTACATGGTCTTTACTCACTCATGCGGACTTCAGGGAGTCTTTGGTTATTGGGTGCAGCCGTTGGGAGACGGTAGCACGGGCTATCTTCAGCCGATTTGGGTGGCGAGCTAATAATAGGCTAGTTGTGTAGGTATCGTAGCTTATTTTTATATCGCCGAATGTGGCATTTTTTCAGTCTTATATCACCGGGTGTGGCGCTTTTCAGTTTTATTTACTTTCGACTACTGCTCAGTATGAGCATCTTTGGACCTTATGACCTTGTTACGTTTTTATTTAATAATATGGCTGCATGCATCAATTGATGCAGAGGCCGGGGGTATTCCTCATTTAAAAAAAAAATCAATGCTCTTTACTTCAATTGGACCCTTTCATGTGTTTGGATTTTAAATAATTTAATTTGTGAACTTTAAATTTATAATATTCATGAATTGTGTGAACCTTCATTAGTATCAAGTTTAGATTTAGGGCCGGTTTGGTTTGCTTCCAGAGAAAGTTGCGGAGTCAGGCAGCATCGAGTCAGGCTCTTAGTATGTGTGCAAATATGTAGTTGAAATTTAATACTTAAACTAAAACTTAGAAGAATTGGCAAAGAAAATATTTTAGCGAGTTAAACATTTAGGAGTTCGACTAGGAACCATTTTTATTAACTCCTTAAATGTAAGGAGTTTTAAGAGTCAAGGTTTGAGAAGCCGTTTGAGGGGGCTAAATTTCAGGGGATCGGCCAGAGATGCTATAAGTGATGCAAACAAACATCGGATGTCCAGTTCAAGCCTAGAGACTATACAAAAGGACATAATTGTACATGCCAAAACATCCAGATTCCTAATGCAATCCTCAGACTTTAACTTCAAAACATTTGCTCATATACTAGTTAACAGGAAAAAAAATGGTGCCTTGAGTGGTGGCCACTGTTTTATTCTTTCCGCCGACGATACTCTCGAGTCAGATGCAGAGCTTGGTGAACTTGCTGCATTGGAAACCAGCCATGGATGCATTGCAGGTCACGGTAAGTCTGCAAGCCAACCTGAAGTGCAGGGAAAGGGTCAGTTTTCAAAGTGAAGTATGATTGCCGTCCGTGCAAACGGAATGAAAGAATTAGCCACTTAAGTAAAGGCATAGGGATGCAGCTAGCTGTCCCTGGCATTTGCTAGTGCAGTTGATCCACGGTAATGGCAGAGAACAAATTGTCAACGCGCCTGACAGACAGGGCCCGCAGGGCAGCGACTCCTCCAACAATCGCGCTGCCCAGCGGCCCACCCGGCCAGGCATCCCAGCCCACGCACCAGCGGGCGGAGTGGACGCGCTAAGGCCCACCACACCACTACAAGTAACCAGCGACTAGGAGAAGACCGGCATCCAGTGGATCATGCGATTACCAGGCGGCGGCAACCCTAGTTCCTCTGTTCTTCGTGTATCTCCCGAAATTCCCCAATTCGTGTAACCGATCTGTATTGCTACTACTTCAGAGAGTAAAATAGATCGATCCACCACCACCACCGTTCGCTACTCTAACATTTGGTATCAGAGACCCAACCACCTCTCCTCTCCGCTCCGCTCCGGCGCATCTCATCGAGACGTGGGGCTTGCGACAAGCACGCGAGGCCATGGATCCGAGCGTCTCGGCCTTCCTCACCCGCTTCGAAACCAAGATCGAGGCCGCCATCGACGGCCTCACCAAGGCGCAGCAGTCTACGGCGACGAAGATCGACGATCTGCTTTCCTGGCGTCCCGATCTCGACCGCCGAGTGGCGGACCTGGGCGACGCCGTCACGGCACTGCAGCGAGCACAAGCACCTCCGACGCGGATCCGGTGCCTGAGGGCGCTGACGCAGTGATCCATCCTCAAGGGCCCGATGGCCACGGCGAATTCCAGATCAAACGAGGGCCACCGGCGGTGTCCCTCACGACGCCGCCGCCGCTCCCGGCTAACGGTACGACCACCGATCCCATCACCCCAGCTCCACTGTCCCCTTTCGGCCACGCCAGCCAGATGCTCACCGGTCTGGGTCAGGCTCACCCATCCATCACATTTCCCCAGTTTTCGGGCGAGAATCCCAATTTGTGGAAAACCTTATGTGAGCAGTACTTTACCATGTTTGGGATCACACCCTCCTTCTGGGTACCCATGGCCGCCCTCAATTTCACCGGGTCGGCAGCCGTGTGGTTGCAATCGATCCAAAAACGCTTAGGCGAGTCCGACTGGGACGCGTTCACAACCCTTCTGAGCACTCGTTTTGGCCGCGATCGCCATCAAATGCTCATACGGCAATTTTACACAATTCGCCAAACAACTTCTGTAGCGGATTACATTGAGAAATTTGAGTTGATTATCAATCATTTGAACTCATATTCAGATACTATCCATCCTTATTACTTTCTTACTCGTTTTGTCGAGGGCTTGAGGAACGACATACGAGCGGTGGTCCTGGTGCAGCGGCCACCCCATCTGGACACAGCCTTCGCCCTGGCTCTACTTCAGGAGGAAGTGGCCGACGGCGCGTTTGGTACGCTGCCACGATCGCCAGAAGTGCCAACTCGCGCAGGGGTGCCTCTACCGCTGCCACCGCCGCCGGCGCGCCAACCCGCGCCCACGGTCGCCACCGATCGTCGTGGCACGGACGCAGCACGGGCTGACACGTCCAAACTCAAGACGCTGCGAGACTACAGGCGAGCCCGCGGCCTCTGTTTCAAGTGCGGCGAGAGGTGGGGGCATGACCATGTGTGTCCCACTTCGGTGCAACTGCACGTCGTCGAGGAACTGCTCGACCTGTTCGGCATCGACAACTTCATCGACACACAAATTCCGACAACGAGCGGCACCGACGACGCAGTCATGGCGATTTCGATATCCGCCGTGACAGGGGGAGTCTCCGCCAAAGCATTTCAGTTACGCGCCTGGATTCAAGGCCGCGAGGTGCTGCTACTAGTGGATTCCGGCAGCTCCAACTCTTTCATCGACGCCAGATTCGCAGAATCCCTCGCCGGGGTCCAGCCCCTGCCACAACCTGGGCGTGTCCGAGTCGCCGACGGCGGCGAACTGGTGTGCTCATCGTTTGTGCCCAGTTGCGCCTGGTACTCTCAAGGCCAAGAGTTCTTCACCGACATGAAGGTGCTCACTCTGGGCACCTACGACGCCATTTTGGGGATGGACTGGCTCGAGGAGCACAGTCCCATGACCATGGACTGGCGCGCGCGCTTCATCGAGATTCCCACCCCAGCAGGGCCATTCCGTCTCGTCGGGCATGATGCTGCATCAACGGCGTGCGAAACCATCAACAACATTCAGCTGCGGGGCCTTTGCAGCAAAGGGGCCATATCGCACATCGTCCACCTGTGCGTGGTCGCACCAACTACAGAGACGTCTGCACCAACTCCGGCCTGCATTCAGCAAGTTCTCGATGACTTCCCCGACGTCTTCGCCGAGCCAACAGGCCTGCCACCTCGGCGCGCCTGCGACCACCGGATTCCTCTCATCCCCGATGCGCAACCCGTGAATATACGGCCGTATCGTCACAAGCCGGAGCTTAAATCTGAAATTGAAGCGCAAGTGGAAGAGCTGCTGCGTTCCGAGATCATCCAGAGAAGCACCAGCCCGTTTTCGTCCCCAGTCATCCTCGTCAAGAAAAAGGACGGGACATGGCGCTTGTGCATCGATTACAGGCATCTCAATGCCCTCACTGTGATCGCCAAGTACCCTGTCCCTATCATCGAAGAACTCCTCGACGAACTCCACGGTGCAGCATGGTTCTCCAAACTTGAGCTCCGCGCTGGATATCATCAAATCCGGTTGGCCCCCGGAGAGGAGTACAAGACCGCATTCCAAACTCATCAAGGCCACTTCGAATTCAAAGTGGTCTCATTCGAACTCGCAGGCGGCCCGGCTACCTTCATTGGGGCCATCACAACAACTCTCAAGCCACTCAACAGCGTCTGCGTTCTGTCATTCTTCGACGACATCCTCGTCTTCAGTAAATCGCTGCAAGAACACGTCGACCATCTGCGCCAACTGCTAGAACTCCTCCGCAGAGATAGCTGGAAGGTCAAACGCAGCAAATGCGCTTTCGGGCAGCAACAGATCTCATACCTCGGCCACACCATCAGTGTGCACGGCGTCTCCACTGACCCGTCCAAGATTACTTCAGTGACGAATTGGACGACTCCCACTGACGTCAAAGGAGTGCGTAGCTTCTTGGGGCTCGCAGGGTATTACCGTCACTTCGTCAGAAACTTCGGGGTCATCGCTCGCCCATTATTCAATCTGCTCAAGAAGGGGGTCCCATTCCTTTGGACATCAACCACGGATACCGCGTTCCAAGTGCTCAAGCAGCAGCTAGTCTCAGCTCCTGTCCTCGCGTTGCCCAACTTTCAGCAACCGTTCACAGTCGAGACTGATGCAAGCGACCGCGGCATCGGGGCCATACTACAGCAGCAAGGGCATCCGATAGCGTTCATGAGCAAGGCACTCAGCCCTCGCTACCAAGGCCTATCAACATACGAGAAGGAGTACTTGGCTATCATTGTGGCTGTCGATCAGTGGCGCCCGTACCTACAGCATGCAGAATTTGACATCCTAACTGATCAAAAGAGCCTGGTTCATTTGGAGGAGCAACGCCTAACCACTCCCTGGCAACAGAAGGCATTCACCAAACTCCTCGGCTTACGCTACCGCATCCGTTACAAGAAGGGGATCGAGAATGTGGGGGCAGACGCCTTGTCAAGAGCCAACCCAACTGATACACTGGCTACGGTTACTTCCTGCCTACCAGCCTGGTTGGACGACGTGGTCAACAGCTACAACAACAATCCCCAGGCCACGCGGCTCCTCGAACAGCTTGCTATCAAGGAGGACCCAAAGAAGCGATTCTCTCTGCAACAGGGCATCATTCGTTTCCGCGGCAGAATATGGTTGAGGGGGAGCACGCAAATTCAGCAGAGTATCATAACAGCTTTCCATGATAGCGCCCTCGGCGGACATTCAGGGTTTCCAGTAACCTACAGGCGCATCCGACGGCTGTTCGCCTGGCCTAAGATGAAAACTCAAGTCCTGCAGTATGTGCGGTGCTGTCAAGTGTGTCAACAAGCCAAGCCAGACCGCGCGGCATCTCCAGGTTTGCTCATGCCGCTCCCGATTCCAAATCAGCCGTGGGACATGATTTCCATGGATTTTGTGGATGGCCTCCCTCAGTCCAGCAAATTCAACTGCCGGCTAGTCATCGTGGACAAGCGCACCAAGTTCGCATACTTGCTACCTCTCGCGCATCCGTACGCTGCCGCATCAGTAGCCCAACTGTACCTACATCAAGTTTACAAAATTCATGGCCTGCCGGGCTCAATCGTGTCAGACAGAGACCTGGTCTTCACAAGCCACTTATGGCAGGAACTGTTCCGGGGTGCAGGTACGGAGCTCAGGCTGAGCACAGCCAACCATCCTCAAACTGATGGCCAGACGAAGCGCGTTAACCAATGTGTCGAGACGTTCCTCCGCTGTTTCACACAAGCATGCCCGCGCAGATGGAGTTTCTGGATTCCCCTTGCTCAGTTCTGGTACAACAATGCTCACCACTCCGCTATTGGCATGACACCATTCAAGGCTATGTTTGGGTACGAGCCGCGCCATTGGGGCATCACCGCTAACAACACCTGCTCAGTTCCCGCTCTTCAGTCGTGGCTGGACGAGCGCGCCACTGTCCAAGACCTACTGCAGCAACATCTCAACAGAGCACGGCAGCTGATGAAAGAACAAGCAGATAAGAAGCGTTCCTTCCGGGCATTTGAGGTGGGTGACCAAGTGTTTCTCAAGCTTCAACCGTACGTCCAATCGTCGGTGGCTCCAAGGGCAAACCACAAGCTATCCTACAAGTTCTATGGACCATTTCCAATCATCGCCAAGATCAATGAAGTGGCGTACAAGTTGCAACTTCCACCGCACGCCACGGTGCACCCAGTGTTTCTCTCTCCTACGCCGAGCACTTGCCCCTGGTATGTCAGTCGAACCTCAACTGCCACATTGCTCTGACGACCTCGCTGTCCCCTTAGCCATTCTACAAACCCGATGGCGCAAGCAGAAGGATGGCGTTCGCGAACAGGTGAAGATACAATGGTCCAACTCAACGACACTGGGCACAACCTGGGAAGACAAGGAGAGCCTGATGGCCAGGTTCCCTCATGCAGAGGCTTGGGTTCAAGCCTCGTCTCAAGGGGAGGGGGATGTCAACGCGCCTGACAGACAGGGCCCGCAGGGCAGCGACTCCTCCAACAATCGCGCTGCCCAGCGGCCCACCCGGGCCAGGCATCCCAGCCCACACACCAGCGGGCGGAGTGGATGCGCTAAGGCCCACCGCACCACTACAAGTAACCAGCGACTAGGAGAAGACCGGCATCCAGTGGATCAGGCGATTACCAGGCGGCGGCAACCCTAGTTCCTCTGTTCTTCGTGTATCTCCTGCTACCGAAATTCCCCAATTCGTGTAACCGATCTGTATTGCTACTACTTCAGAGAGTAAAATAGATCGATCCACCACCACCACCGTTCGCTACTCTAACACAAATTTGATAAAACAACAAAGAAAAGAGCATGTTTTGAAGACAAGAAATTTCTGTTTGCACGAGCGAGGGAACCTGGCTTATATACATGGCGGTGACGGTTGCCTCTCTATATGACCGTCCCACTAGGAATTAAGGCGTCCTTGATCACGGTGACAATGCCGCTTTTGATGAAGTATCCATCACTCTCCCTTGAAGCTTCTTGGATATCATCAACATTGATTATCTGTAAAAGCAGCATACCATTTAGGATCTGACATTACTTCCATAATAAACATGGCATAATATTCTTTTCTCAGTACTCCCTCCGATCCATATTACCTCTTGCTCACTTAGTACAACTTTGTACTAAAGATTTACTAAGTGAGCGACAAGTGATATGGATTGGAGGGAGTAGTAAAGTAAGAGTTTTTATAAGCAAGCATATGGTTTGCCTGAGAAATATTGCCGCAGAATAATGCATTAGTATTTGGTAACATAAAGAGGACTGAAATCAGTGTTTCAGGGCACATTCTTGCAAACATCCTATCATTAACAAGAAGACGATAATGACCAAGAAAAATCTATGAGTCTATTTATGTTCAGATAGAGCCCCCTCTTGATTTCACCCCAGAGTAATGAGTAGTTGAACAGAGCATACATGAAAATACAGGTTGACTGGCAGGAGGTAGAGATGTATATGAAGTACCTTCACATTTTCTCCGATTCGAGCATTTTTGTCGATTATTGCTTTTCTGATGTGCGCATTTTTTCCAATACCGATGGGAATGCCTCCACTTTCAGACAGGACTTTCTTGTCATTTTCCGTCTGCACAAAAAAAAATCACTATGTTCTCACAACGCTTTCATGGTGCTATTAGCACAGTTCTGTTTGATTATATTTCACCTCATAATAGTCTGCACCCATTAGCAGGGAATCCTCTATTACTGCGCCTTCCGATATGCACGAGCGTAGTCCAACAACAGAATGGTTTATTGTACAATGCTAGCCAAAAGGAGAAAAATAAATACAAGATAGTGAATTTTAGAAAGCCCATGTACCGAAGCATGAGAAACTAGACTCGAGGGAGGACAAGATATCCGATGGATAACATATCAGGTATTAAGGTCCTAAACATGTCGTGACCTAGAGTCTCAAGGGAAAAGGCAGCTTACATTAATGACGCAACCTTCACCGATAACACTGTCTGTCACATCAGCGTTAAGAACCTTCGAAGGAGGCAAGTATCGAGATTGTGTATAGATTGGGGCAGAACGGTCATAGAAGCTGCAAACAAGTTTTTACCAAAAGTGAGTAATAGGTAGTGAATCGAGCAAAATGCCCCTCCTAACTTTTTTCAACTGTAGAATATCTACCTAAAATCTGGTACTGGCTTCTTGGTTATTCCCAAGTTTGCATTGTAAAATGCCTCAATAGTCCCAATATCTTCCCAATAACCATCATATAGGTAAGCTTGCACCTGTCACAGAAAATAGCAGCCTAAGCGAACAAAATATATGGAATATGAACACTGGAAACAAATTGAAGTAACTACAAAGTCGATAAGTAAGTTCTCTCAAAAGATCATGAAATCTAAATTCTTGATGGACAAATATTTAAGTTCATAAACCAATGCTTTCACTTTTACTACAAAATATGAAGGAGTTTCACCATGTTTCACAAGATAAAAGTTACAGCAGTGAAAATAATAAGAATAACATGCACTACAAGCTTCAAGAGCATAGCGTACCCTCATTCCAATTTCTGTTGCACCAGGAATAACCTCACTTCCAAAGTCATTTGCTGAAGGAAAATTGTCACGAAGAAGCCGAAACATCGCATCTTTGCTAAAAACATAGATTCCCATGCTAGCAATATAAGGTAATTCCTTGGCCCTCTCAGAATCAAGGCCCAGTATGGTGGTGTCAACCTGCAAGATTACGGCATGTCAACTGAAAAAACTAACTGCACAAGCATATATATTTTCTGCTCCTTAAGGCGTATCGTATGTTTTAAATTAGATACAGAAAATGCTACTTAGCTGCATACCATCATTGCCTTCAACTTCTCTCCTTTTGGTTTTTCTGAAAACTCAACAATTCTCCCTTCATCGTCAATTTTCATCAGGCCAAATGCAGTCGCGCGCTCCTCATCCATTGGCAGGGCAGCCACAGTAATATCAGCATCTGTTTCTCTGTGTGCTTGAATGAATTTTTGGTAGTCCATACGGTACAGGTGATCTCCAGCCAGAATAAGGAACTCCATAACATTGTGTTCCTCAAACAGCCATAAGTACTGCCGCACGGCATCTGCGGTACCCTGATTTGGGAAAAGGCAAGAGAATAAAATCTCGATGGTTCAAGACTATATTAATATAAAAAGAACATAACATGTCAGGCCTCAGGGGATAACATAAGGGTGTTTGCAGCATCTATTGTTATGCATCATTTTTTATTTTTTTATTTTTTTTTAGAAAAGGAGGATGACCCCCGGCCTCTGCATCTGGGAGATGCATGCGGCCATTTTATTGATTATTCTCGAGGACCTTACAAAGTAGAACAACAATATGCCTAAAACCGCCATCTTGGCAACATCTGCCTCTACTTCTATCCATATGATGAACTCATTGTGAACTTGATTTTTTGATTCCAAGGAAACTGCAGGACCCTCCAAGTTCATGAACTCCCCTAAACGATTTGTCTAAATGTTTCTAAAAGATAAATTCAACTAATTAAATGTTAACTGTCCCCTGGGACAGAAGTACAAGGTGTAAACTGTGAATAATGCATGAATTTCTTTTCATTAACTGATATGTTGATATATAAAAAATCTCCCCTGCTCTTCTTCTACTCTATGCAGTTTAACAACATAACACAATTTATTTTTATGAATTTTTGCAACTACATTTACTTTTTATTTGAAGTTTAAAATTCTTGACCTGCTTGGTACAAAATTTGAGCCCTTACATGAACACATAGTAATAGTTCGAGATTGATACTCTAGATGGAAGATGAATCGACAACGTACCTGAAACCAGTTAGGATTCTCCGGGCTCTGCTGCGCGGCAAGAACTTCGACAAAACCGTCATTCTTGTACCCACCAATGTTGTTCCCATAGGCCCTCGAGAGGTGGCGGTTGAGCGACGCGGAGTTGAACTGCGTCAGAACATAGATCTTGGACACATTGCTGTTGAGGCAGTTGCTGACCGGGATATCAATGAGCCTGTAGTTGGCACCCAGCGGCACCGCAGGCTTGGCCCTCTTCTTGGTCAGTGGGTACAGCCTTGTCCCGGCGCCACCACCGAGGATGATCCCAAGAACACTCTGCGGCGATGGATGGATCACATCAGTTGGATGTGATGCGGAAAAATTATGTCAAAACATTCCAAATATTAAACGGATGAACTGCTGCCTCAGGTTTATGAACTTCTATCACATAATTTGATAAACTAAAATGCAAATTGTTAGCAGTGCAGTCTTCAGGTCTTGAGCCAATTTATATAAACGTTTTTAATTGAAGGCATGGAGTAAATAATTCTACGCCTTCCCCCATTTCATGGATCATCGTGAAATCAACGGAAAGGCGCGAGAAAACGAACCCCATCTGCTCCTATCCAAACGCGCCAAGTATGGAGTAGTAGATAAAATAAGGGAGCCGCATCGAAAACCCCAACTCTGAGTCTGCGCGCGCACGAACCTTTTCCCGCGTAATAATCACGAAAGGGACGGCTAAAAGTCGCATAATAAAGTGCGGAGGAAGGTAAATGTCAAAGAAAAAAAGCGTGGAGGAAGGTGATCGGCGGGATCGCGCATTACCGTGCTGGCGTCCGGATCGAGGCACGTCTGGGAGTTGCGCGAGTCCGAGACGGCCCGTGGCGAGAACAGGGGCCGCGGCCTCGCCGTCACCGCCCGCACCCGCCGCCCGCCGGCCGCGCGGTGAGGAGAGAATGCGGCGGGTGCCGGCGCCGGGATCGGTGGCCCGTACGTGGCGGCCGTCGCCATCGCCATCGGGGGCAGAGAGTGACGGGTCGAGGCGGTGGCAGCGACGGCCGAGAGAGGCCGAGGGAGTGAGGTGGGGCTGGCGGCAGGATAGGCGCACGCACACGTACACTGTTGGACGGACGCTTCTCCGTTTCAGCGGCTGTGAGAGTTTTCAGCTTCTTTTTTCCGCTTTGTTCCTGTGTCTGTGTGTGCAGCTCAGCGCATGGCTTGTCTGCATTTATGGCTGTGTTTGTCCATGTGCCGCGATGGCGTGTGCGGCCGAGATGAAGTTCGGACCAACGGCTCTGCTCGCGCACACGTGTTTATATTTCACGTTTTCTTTTTGACAGGAATATTCTGCAGTGAGCATCTCTCTCAGGCCAACTTTTTTTTTTTAGGTTCAGGCCAACTCTGATGTTCACAGGGTATATGTGTGTACAACCCCTAGAAAAACCATATCCAAATTCGAAATACGCAATGTGAAACAAAAACTCGCCATTTTTTTTCTCAATGTGCACAAGGTATGCGGCGGCGAGGGCGTCACAGACCGCGGTCGAAGAGCGACCGCTCGAGCTGTCGTGCGTACTCCTCCGTCCGTGCGGCCGTTGCTTCTTCTTGTCGTCGTCGGAGATGACCACCTCCTCCATGACCGTGGTCGTGGACGATGGACGCCGACGGGGCCGGAGAGCGTGGGCGGCGGCGCCACGATCTGAACAACCCTGGGGATCCACCTGCCGACGCTAAGAACCAGTCGAATTCACCGTCGGACTTGCCCATCTTTCGGTGCGTGGACGAGTGGAGAGGAGGGGGAGGAAAAGAGGAGAGATTGTGGTGTGCGTAGTGAAGATGGGGTTTGCTGGCGAGGCTGGCCTGCTTAAATAGCCAAGACAGGTGCACCGGCGCTGCTTCAATGCGGGAGCAGTGGGCGGAGTAGGCTTCTCGGTCACCGCATTTGCATTGAAGATGCGTCAATCAATCGTCTGGTCACAAAGGTCTGACCGGCATGAATGCATGTAGGCAGTCGTCGAGTTGCGTCCTCTCTAAGCGGCGATGGATGTGCGCGAGGCTTTTGGAGCGGAACGCGCATTGTGGGTTTTGGGTTGGACCGCACTGTTAGAGTCCTACGTTGCAGACGTCCGGACTCCCTCAACCCCCTAGATGTTTGCGACTTCAAACGTGTGGATTGGTCCGCGGATGTTTACTGCATGGCGTTGGATGGCACAAGATGTGTGAACCCCGTTGTCCAGACGTTTAGCGAGGTTTCGAGGTACTGCATTGGAGATGCCTTAACAATGGAGGCGATTTACAAGAATCGGCTTTCGTGCAAATCCTTGATCCCAAACAAGGCAAACTCGTGGGTATACACAATAAACCAATATTGTTTTTTAAAAAACTATGTGGGGGGGGGGGGGGGGGGCTTCCCACCTGAATATATTTCAAATTAAAATATCAACAAAGTTTAAGTGAGACGAGAGGAGAAAAAATCCCGCCACAAGCCGGCATGGATTTTTTGGTCCGTCTTTTTAAGGCGGTAAGACCAGAGAGCGGGGTCCGAGATTATGGAGCGGGTTACATCATTGGGAGAGAGGTGCTCATCCTTAAAAGTCACAACATTACGAGCATCCCAAATTTTCCATAGAATTAAGAGGAGAACAAACGACCAGACTGAGTTGAGCAGCCCCGGGCGGCACGATGAGTTCCACAACTTGGACAGAGGGGATGAAATCGACGGCAATCCAAGGCCATCCCAAATAGCACCAGACGTTGGGCAGCTGAAAAACAGGTGGCCCCGGTCTTTCGGTGTTGCATGGCATCGAGGGCATGACGGAGAGTCGAGGATGGTCTTGCTATGGAGGTTAGCCCAAGTGTTTAGTCGTTCCAGATAGAACAACCAACCGAACACCCGGACCCTTCTGGGAACTCGGGAGTCCCAAATTGCACCAGGTTGGGGTCCGGCAACTGTGAGGCAAGGGTGGCGTAGGCCCCTTTGGTGGAGAATGCGTCACCATTGAGCAAAGGGCACTCATCCGGGGATCTAGAGAGATGAACATCCTGTAGCAAAAGTCTCAAATAAGCAAGTTCATTGGAAGCAGTTAAGGTTAGCCGGCTACGTAAGCCCGGATCAATCCCATCCATCAATTATTTTTTTGAATTAAAACATTTTGGCTTTGTGTAGTGTGTAAACAGAGCTGGGAAGTAAGTGGAGAGAGGTTCTGGAGTTAACCAACGATCTAGCCAAAAGAAGGTGGAGGGGCCATCGCCAATATTAACATGCGAGATCTCTCTAAGAGTGTGGAGGTGTTTGAAAATTGCCTTGCCAAGGAAGAAGGCATTACTACCAAGGCCTATATGCAGGGGAGAGTGGTTGAATATCCAAGCCTTCCAAGGTAATGGAGGAGAGTGAAGGAATTTGAATGCAAGGGCTTTTGTAGGGCAGTTTTGGAGGGAGAAGGTCTAAAAGCATCGGGAGTAGGGGAGGTAGAAGATTTGGGGATTAGGACAATGAATGCTCGGTTTAGACAGGAGATATCCGCGGATATGTTATAGAAGCTAAGAAACAGATTAGAGGCCTTTTGTTTAAGTATAGGCCAAAATTTGCGGTAGAAACCCGGAGCCGAAACCGTCCGGCCTGGGACTGGCAAAAACGTTCATGTCAGCAAAAGCATCATAAATTTCCCGGCCCGAGAAACGAGAGTCTAGGTGCAAAAGTTGTGGCGTTTGCAGTGAGTATAGGGGCCAGTTATTCTGAGCTATCGCTTGTACATAAGCTGCAGTGAAAATAAGCTCCCTATAAATAAGCCATTCAATTTTTTTCTGTTTCTGTTTGTTTAGCTATGTTTTCTGATAAACTAGTGAAAAGTGTTTTCTGATAAACAAGTGAAAAGTCTGTGATACCCCTGGAGGCATCGTTCTGTCAGGTACGTGGATTAATATTTGCATGTGGCAGGGACGACTTGTTCTATTGGCTGAGCGGTGACAGTTTTACCGTAAATACAAGCAACGAAAGGGCAAGGAGAAATGCCACTTCACTTTTTAAAGGGTCGCGCTCAGGAAGCCGCCCTTCGTTGGCTTATCTCAAACGTGAAGGAGGGGGATGTCGCTGGAAATTAAGCTAATGGCACTTAAACGAGTTCTTTTGGGCTTGAACTTAATTTCCACCGTAAGCCTCCCATAAGCCTGAAAAGAACTGAGCCTAGGTGTTGTAGCGAGAAGTTCCGAGTTAGTGAGAAAGACGTCCCAGAATGGAGGAGTAGTAGGAAGTGAGAATCTGGCATTTTGCGTCGTGGGATGTAAAAAGCTGATTATCATGAGAGATGGATTGGATTGGATTCTGCCCGTGCCTCTGAGCGGCAGATGCATGAAAGTACCATGAGTTTTCGTCACCATCGATAGCATTTTATTACCTGAGCCGCCAGTAAATTGTTTTTTCCCGAATAGTTCTATAAAGAACCTTAACGACGACCCGCCTAAGGGAAAGTTCTAAAAGCATCTTCAACAGCCGCGTTACGTGTTAAAAATGCGTTTGCAACGCGCTGATCGTGAGTTTTTGCGCGGTGAGGAGCGCTTGCTCCAGCGGCTGCTGAAAAGTTTAGCGTGCGCGAGCCGCTCCAGCAGCCGCTGCAAAAAAACTGCGCGCGCTCTCGCACAAACAACATATGCACTCCAAACACAACCAAGAAGATCAAACACAAACAAAATAAATCAACAATAAATAGTTCAATTTTATTATTACAACTCAAACAAATAGTTTATCTTGCAATAGAACAGATAGTTCAACAATACAACATCAAACATACAAATCATGATGCTCTTTGTCGGCCATTCCATACCCACCACTCCTCGATGAGATGCTTCTGAAAATCACCATGCGTTTCGGCACGTCGAATGGCATGATAGGAGGCAACAAAACGGGCCACCCTGGCAGCCCTCCGCCGCACTCGCACGGGATGTCCCAAGAGCTCATACTGAGAGTAGTCTAAATCTTGGCCATGCTCATTCTCAATGATCATGTTGTGCATGATCACACAAGCGTGCATGATGTACCAAAACATCTTTTGATCCCAAAATCTAGCTGATCCTCTCACAATGGCAAATTGGGCTTGCAAAATCCCAAAAGCTCTCTCCACATCTTTTCTAGCCGCCGCCAGAGCATTGTGGAAATCAAGATTTTTCTTACCTTCCGGTTTTTTCAATGGCTTCATAAATGTTTGCCACTTTGGGTAGATGCCATCCGCAAGAATCATATGACGAACTCATCCACAATGTTCAATTTAAACTAGGTTATAAAAACTACAAACAACATGCACCAAATTCATGTAAAAAATGTGAAGTTGAAGCAATATATACCTTGCAAGCGTTTTGTCGAATACTTTGTGGGCGCCAAGCGGCAGTGGGCGGTCGGGCGCTGTTCGTCGGTGGAATGGCGCACGCGAGGGGCGGCGGCGACTGGAGGGAGACGAAGGAAGCAGCGGCGGCACGGGGATAGGCCGGGGAAGCGCCGGAATGGTCGCCGGAACAAATGGGGTGGTGCGGGCAGCGGCGCCAGCGCCTGGGACGGGGTAGGTGGAAGTCGCGAGCGAGCGCTCGAGTGTGTAGCGCGCGGGAGCGGGCTGTAACACCCCTATGTAATTGCCACGATGATCAGCTGATGATGATGCCAAGTCATGACCATTTGCAGTGCCAAGTCACTTAGATTAAGGAAACACTTCAAATTCAATTCTGAAAATCAGCTCAAATTCATAAGTGAAATATGAAGTTGATCAAACACTGTTGGAAAAATATTCATTAATTGGCAAATAATCCAGGAACATTTATAAAACCATCATCAATTAAATTGGAGATAAATAAGTGACTCAACCAACCTGAAACAGCACCAAAACAGAATTATTAAATCTAAATAAATTCAATTTAAATTCAAATAAAACCCAACCTTGCCCAAACCAATTTTTGTGAAGGTTAGCATTGCACTGTAATATTTGAACCAAGGTTCATATTTTACAAAAATGCATAAGTGGCCTAACGATTGCTGGACAGAAAAGAAATAAAATAAAAATCAAAACAGAAACATAAAAAGGAGTAGAGAAATGAAAGGAGGGAGGCCACTGTGGCCTCGGCCCAGCGCCACAGGCGAGGCCCAGCCCACCAGGATCGTCTCCCTCCTCCCCGTGTCAGCGCGCGCGCGCCCCTGAGCCGACGATGGCCAGCTGTTGGCCATCCCCCGGCGCCGCTGTCGCCGCGAGGGGGATAAGAACGACCCAGGGCACTCCCCCAGGCGAACCCTAGCTCCACTCCTCCCCGTTCCCCTCCTCTCTCTCGATCCAGCTCATCCCGAGCACAGTCGTCGCCGTCGCCGCGTCGATCCCGCGGTCTCCGGCCACCACACGCCTCGCCGCCACGTCGTAGAGGATCGCCGTCGTCCGCTACGTCTGTAGACGCCACTAGTTGGAGCCGGGAGCCACTGCTCCGAGCCCGGCGACGTCTTCTTCTTCCTCGGGTCGCCGGCGAACTTCTCCGATTCCGGCGTCGCTGCTGCTCCTAAACCGTCAACGGCTTTTCATAGCCACCCGGTGAGCTCCACTCCGTCTTTCCCCTCTTCTCCCCGCACCTCTCCGTCACCGTAGTGGCCGCACTCGAGATGCCCGAGCTCCGCGCCGCCGACGAGCTCGCCAGCGTAGCCACACACGCCGTAGATCTCAGCCGAGCACGGTATCGTGCTCAGCACGCTCGCAGGAGTCCGACGACCCCTCCAGCTCGTTGTACCATGCCCATTTACGCCGTTCCCACCTTCACTGAACGTCGGCGTCCGCTGCGCTGCTCGCCGTTGTCGTTTCCGGTCACCTCTGGCCCAGAGACCACCCGCGTTGGATGCGGCATAACGCGCTCGTTCGAACGCAAGCTACCGCACGCAGAACGCTTCACCGTAGCGGAATTCCGGCGAGACCCGAGCTGCGCCGCCGTGTTTTTCGGTCACCAGCGTTGTTCCGGCGCCGGCAGCCGACGTGGCTCGGTGGCCCCCACCTCTGGGCCACTGACTGTGGGGCCCCGCGGGCCCCTTTGACCCCGCTGACCCGGGTCAACGCCGACGTGGCCACCCTGTGGCTATGACAGGCGGGCCCCACCGCAAATAGTTAATTAAAACATTTTAAAAATTAAAAGATAATTAGTTTAGACTAATGACTCACTGACATATGGGGCCCACCCCACTAATCACTCTGTTAGTTTAGATAATCCACTGTTAGTCTAACAGAGGCTGACATGTGGGTCCCACTGGACCCACATGTCAGGTTTGACTGGTCAGCCGACCTGCTGACTTGCTGATGTCAGCATTACCTCATGCTGACGTCATAACTCCCTTTTCTGTTAAAATAAATAAATTCCAGAAAATCCATTAATCTTTAAAAATTCATATCTTTTAAACCGTAGCTCAGATCGAAAAAGTTAAAACATGAAAGTTGCTCAGAACGACGAGACGAGTCTGACTGTGCTGTCTGTTTCCTTGTTAGAACCTCCTACATAGGAGAACTCGTAACTCCGAGTCCGAATTCGGTAGATGAATAGTGCACACATGCCGATTAATAAATCCCCGGTTAATCCTAAAAATAACCAAAATGACTTAGATGCATATTTAGCCAACTCTGCACTGCATCATAGCATAGCACGCACTGTGTTGCATCTGTTTGCATTATGTTTACCTGTTTCTTCCCCCTCTTCTCTCTCGGTAGACCCTGACGTTGACGTAACTCCCGAGACAGACGCCGCTCCGGAGTACGACTACGTCCCCGACGACCCTGCCCTTGCCGTCGAGCAGACAGACAAGCACCCCCATTTTGAGCATTCCGATATCGCCCACTCTCTTCTCTCTTATGCTTGCATTAGAAGTTACTGCTGCTACTATTGTCCTATATCTGCTGCATAGCCTGTTTACTTGTAACCTATTGTTGATACTTTCCTGCTATCCTAAACTGTTTAGTATAGGATGGGTAGAGCCTTATCAGAGACCCACTTGTCCCGACTGCCCCGCTGGACTCTCAGAAGACCCGAGCAACAGGATCGAAGATCAGACCCTGGCATCGCACGTCACTTCCCCCTTAATTTGCTCGACACTACTGGGTTACTATCGAGTGCCGAGGGTGATACCTCGTCAGCACTTCTGATGATAACCTTGTAGGTTAGTTAATCGGACGTGGTAAGCGAGGGTGATTCCTCCTACACCACCCCCGATACCGACGCCGTCGTGCAACTGTTCAAGAGTGGACCTCGAGGGTGATTCCTCCTTCGTTCACCTTGATAATATCATCGAGTGGGATTCCTTCGAGGGTGATTCCTTAGGGTTTCCCCTTGGTGTCAGACACACGGAGACTTTGGTTACTATGACTGAACACTGAACCATGATACTAAAGATGGGTCGGCCTTGAGGGGTACCCGCGCGAGCATGTTGCGAAGTGATGTGGAGTCGGGTTGACCTGAGAGGTGCCCGCGAGATAACTACGAGGCGTGGCCGGGAATTCTTAGCCCTTGCCGCAAGTCCTCGAGACGGGGCGACGGGGTCACATCGATCGTGAGTCTCTGCTCGTTACCGCGCGCTCCTAAACCACTAAACGGTTTGGATATTTGATCCGAGGGGCCTCTGGCCTGATAGCACTAACCATCACGTGGGCATAGTATGGGCGTTCTGCGTCGTATACTTCAGCCAAAGCTTAATGGACGTCAGCGATTGAGCGGCGCGTGCCGAGTTGGACTGGTTACGCAACTGCGCTTGTATTAAGGGGTTGCTAGGTCTGCTCTCGGCCGTGAATGTAATGTGCAGGAGTTCCCGGGGCGAAGGCCCAAGACCCCTGGGGGCATAGGTTTAGTCCGGCGTGCTGACCTCTCTGTTAAGTATTTGGTCGGGTTGCGGCGTGTTGCTTAGCCGAGGCCGGGCATGACCCAGAAAAGTGTGTCCGGCCGGAGTTAAGCAAGCGTGGTGGGTAAGTTGGTGCACCCCTGCAGGGAAGAACTAATCTATCGATAGCCTGTCCTACGGTAACGGACACTCGAAGTTGTATCCCGATCGGTACAACTAGAACTGATGACTTGAGATGAGAACTGGATAGTACGGCTCTGGGATTGCTTTCTCGCAGGGAGTCGAGAAAGGATCTCTGGCCGAGGTTGATGACATTACTACCACTTTACATTATGTTAATCTGCACTCTTCTAATGTTGCAAGACCGATGAAGATGCTAGTCTTCGATAGGACTAGGCTCTCCCCCTCTATTCTGGCATTTCTGCAGCCCAGTCCACATATACAGCCACCCCTTTGAAAATGTTGCATATGTAGTGTAGATCCTTGCTTGCTGAGTACTTCGGATGAGTACTCATGTTTGCTTTACTTTCTTTTTCCCCCATATCCAATTGACGCCGCCAGATGACGGAGCCCCGGAGTTAGCAGCCCCCGTTGACGACTACGGTGTGACGCCCCCGATTCAATCGTACACTAATCATACACGCAAACGTGTACGATCAAGATCAGGGACTCACGGGAAGATATCACAACACAACTCTAAAAATAAATAAGTCATACAAGCATCATAATACAAGCCAGGGGCCTCGAGGGCTCGAATACAAGTGCTCGATCATAGACGAGTCAGCGGAAGCAACAATATCTGAGCAGACATAAGTTAAACAAGTTTCCATAAGATGGCTAGCACAAACTGGGATACAGATCGAAGAGGCGCAGGCCTCCTGCCTGGGATCCTCCTAAACTACTCCTGGTCGTCGTCGGCGGCCTGCACGTAGTAGTAGGCACCCTCGGTGTAGTAGGGGTCGTCGAAGGTGGCGTCTGGCTCCTGGGCTCCAGCATCTGGTTGCGACGTCCGAGAAGAATGGAAAAAGGGGGGAAAAGAGGGAGCAAAGCAACCGTGAGTACTCATCCAAAGTACTCGCAAGCAAGGATCTACACTACATATGCAATGGTATCAATGAAATGGGTAGTATCTGTGGACTGAACTACAGAATGCCAGAATAAGAGGGGGATAGCTAGTCCTATCGAAGACTACGCTTCTGGTAGCCTCCATCTTGAAGCATATAGAAGAGAGTAGCTGGTAAGTTCACCAAGTATCATCGCATAGCATAATCCTACCCGGCGATCCTCTCCTCGTCGCCCTGTGAGAGAGCGATCACCGGGTTGTATCTGGCACTTGAAAGGGTGTGTTTTATTAAGTATCCGGTTCTAGTTGTCATAAGGTCGAGGTACAACTCCGGGTCGTCCTTTTACCGAGGGACACGGCTATTCGAATAGATAAACTTCCCTGCAGGGGTGCACCACATTACCCAACACGCTCGATCCCTCTGGCCGGGCACACTTTCCTGGGTCATACCCGGCCTCGGAAGATCAACACGTCGCAGCCCTACCTAGGCCTAACAGAGAGGTCAGCACGCCGGTCTAAATCCTATGCGCGCAGGGGTCTGGGCCCATCGCCCATTGCACACATGCACGTTGCGTGGGCGGCCGGAGAGCAGACCTAGCAACCTCCATTACAAAGGAAGTCGCGTTACGCGATCCAACCCGGCGCGCGCCGCTCAGTCGCTGACGTCTAGGAGGCTTCGGCTGATACCACGACGTCGAGTACCCATAACTGTTCCCGCGTGGTGGTTAGTGCGTATAGGCTCGTAGCCAGACTCAGATCAAATACCCAATCTCGTTAAGCGTGTTATTTTGAAGTAACCACGGACGCCGACCAGGACCAGGCCCACCTGTCTCCTAGGTGGTCACAACCTGCCCTGTCGCTCCGCCACAAAGCAACACTCGGGGGCCGTCGGGAACCCAGGCCCACCACTACCTGGATGGAACCACCTGCCCCTTCAGCCCCCATCTCCGAACAGTAACATAGGTAATGTAAAAGTATATAGTATATGTACCCGTGATCACCTCCCGAAGTGATCACGGCCCAGTAGTATAGCATGGCAGACGGACAAGAGTGTAGGGCCACTGATGTAATTCTAGCAACCTATACTAAGCATTTAGGATTGCAGGTAAGGTATCAACAGTAGTAGCAAAGACAGGCTATGCAGCAGAATAGGATTAACCGAAAGCAGTAACATGCTACACTACTCTAATGCAAGCAGTAGAGAAAAGGAATATGCGATATCGGGTTGATCAAGGGGGGGGGGCTTGCCTGGAAGCTGTGTCGAGAGAGAAGGGTCGTCGACGTAGTAGTCGTTCACGGCAGCGTCGTCAGCGGTCTCAGCGTCTATCGAGAGAGAAGGAGGGGGAGGAAACAGTAAATACAAAGCAAACAATGCTACACAAAGTATGACATGACAATATGCAGTGCCGGGTGTGTTCTAACGTGGGGTTGCACGTTACCGAGAAAGGGGGATCCCATCCGGGAAAGTTTTCCCGGTTTCGGACATTTGTTAGACAGATGACCGGAGGGGGATGGTTGCATGTTCAGGTATTTAGAGGCATCACACGGATATGTGGGTTGCGTAACTGGGTTCGTCTCGTCGTTCTGAGCAACTTTCATGTACAAAGTATTTTCATCGGAGTTACGGACTATTTAATATGATTTTCTAAAGTTTTTATTAATTTCTGAAATTTAATTAATTATTTAAATTAACATTATCCGAAACAGTGTTATGCTGACGTCAGCATGACATCAGCAGGCGTCCTGACACGTGGGTCCCACATGTCATAGACTGGTTAGGTTAATTAGGGTTAACTAATTAATTAACATTTAATTAAACTAATTAATTAAATTAGATTAATCTAAACAGGGTTAATTAACTTAATTAATTAACTAATTATTTATTTATTTTTATTTATTTTTATTATTTATTTTTATTTTCTTTGTTTTTCTATTATCGTTTTTCTCTGGGCGTGGGCCCGTTTGTCAGTGTCACTGGGCGCGGGGGCCCCACCAGGCAGTGGCCCAGGGGCGACGGGCGCGGCGCGCGTGCGCGCGCGGGCGGTGGCAGGGGCGCGGCGACGCGGGCGGCAGCGCGGGCGCGCGGCGACGGGCAGGGGCGAGCGGGCGGAGCGGCGGCACGGGGGCGCGAGCAGCGGGCGGGCCGCGCGCGTGGGTGCGGTGCGGCGCGAGCAGCGGCAGCGCAGAGGCAGTGCGGGCGAGCGGCGGTGACCGAGGGGAGAGGAGGGGCGCGGGCGGCGCGGTGCTCACTGCGAGCTGTAGGGGGGCGGCAGCGGTGCTCGAGCTCGAGGGGAAGGACGGGGACGAGGTCGACGACGGATAGGGGGAGGCGCGACGTGGTCCGGCGAGGGGGCGGCGTCGGGGACGAGGCGGCGGCGTCGTGCGGCGTCGGCGGCGTCGGGCCAGCGCCCGATCCAGTTCTGGATCGGGGGAGGGGGGAGCAAGGAGGGGGGGGGGAGTGTCGGTGGGGTGGGTTAGGGTTCGGCCTGGGGAGGGTATAGGCCAAGGGGGAGGGAACTGGGCCGGCCTGGTGGCCGTGGCCCAGTTGGGCCGGGGGTTTTTCCTTCTTTTTTTCTTTTCTCTGTCTTCTTTTGCCTTTTTCTTTTATTTATTCACATTTCTCTGTTTAGTAAAAAGTTAGGCCTCAAAATGATTTTTGTAGAACATGGCAATTGTTCCAATAAATACTAGACATCCTCTACCACTGTCAAAAATTAGTTTGGAGTCAACTGGATCTCACACCACTTTTATAATAATTAAAATGCATTAATCCTAGCTGTTTTGGTAAAGTTTGAGCCACCTAATTAATTTATTTATTGTTGGTTACAATTTTAGAATGGTCTCTGCAATATTTGCTATTTATTGAACATTTTAGTTTCTATGTTGGATAACTTTTATTTTCCACTTTCATTTAAATTTGAATTTGAGTTAGGAGTTGAAATGCAACATGATGCTAATGATGATTATGCACTGTTAAACATGCTGACTTGTCATTATCAAAAGTGATTACTGTGGCTAATGACATGGGGTGTTACATACGGCTACTACTACTACCCTCCCGGCGAGTACTACTACGAGGAGCCGACCGACGACTAGGAGTAGGATTCGGAGGGACCTAGGCAGGAGGCCTACGCCTTTCGATCGTAGTATTTTATTTTACCCCGCCTTTCTAGAGGCTTATCTCTGTTCTGTAATATATCTGTACCCAGATATCTGTTGCTTCCGCTGACACTTGTATTCCATCGAGCTATCTATTCGAGCCCTCGAGGCCCTGGCTTGTAATATAAAGCTTGTATGAATTTATTTATGTTTTAGAGATGTGTTGTGATATCTTCAAGTGAGTCCTTAGGCTTGATCGTGTGCATTTGCGTGTATGGTTAGTGCACGATTAAGCCGGGGTCGTCACACGGGCGCAGCAAATAAACGACGCGCGATGGCGTTTCGGACCGCGCACTGAACAACTTATGCCGCACGTGCGGTTTTTGCACCTCCGCTGGAGGTCCCGGAGCGGTTGCGTGCGCGCAAAAAACCTAAAATTTCCAGCGCGGCTGTTGGAGATGCTCTAACAGAGAAAAGAAACGAGATGTATGTATGTTCATTAAGCGCATTGGTTGTTGAAAGATCGTGGATGTCCCCTAAATGGGGGGTGAATAGGCGCTTTAAAATAATTACGATTTAGGCTTGAACAAATGCGGAATAAAACTAGCGTTTAATTTGTAAAGCACAAAACCTAAATCGACTAGGCTCGCCTACGTGCACTGCTACTTCTTGAGCTTGCGTTGATTTTTCCCTTGAAGAGGAAAGGATGATGCAACAAAGTAGAGATAAGTATTTTCCTCAGTTAAGAACCAAGGTATCAATCCAGTCGGAGGCACAAACAAGTCTCCAATATATGCACCTGCAAAAACTAACAAACACTTGCACACAACGCGAAAAAGGGGTTATCAATCCCTTCACGGTCACGAACAAAAGTGAGATCTAATAGAGATAGGTATAAAAGATAAATAAAAGAGTAAACTAAAGTAAATATAAATAAATTTTAGCAAGGTATTTTTGGGTTTTTTGGTTTATAGATCTGAAAATATATAATGAAAATATACCCGGGGGCCATAGGTTTCACTAGAGGCTTCTCTCTTGAAGAAAACATATTGTGGGTAAACAAATTACTGTTGAGCAATTGATAGAAAAGCGCATAATTATGAAGACATCTAAGGCAATGATTATGAATATAGGCATCACGTCCGTGACAAGTAGACCGAAACGATTCTGTATCTACTACTATTACTCCACACATCGACCGACTCTGTAACACCCCATGTCATTAGCCACAGTAATCACTTTTGATAATGACATGTCAGCATGTTTAATAGTGCATAATCATCATTAGCATCATATTGCATTTCAACTCCTAAGTCAGAATTCAAATTTAAAAGAAAGTGGAAAATAAAATTTGTCCAACATAGAAACTAAAATGTTCAATAAATAACAAATATTCCAGAGACTATTCTAAAATTGTAACCAACAATTAATAAATTAATTAGGTGGCTCTAACATTACCAAAACAACAAGGATTAATGCATTTTATTTAATATAAGAATTGTGTGAACTCCAATTGCCTCCAAACCAATTTTTGGTAGTGGTAGGTAATGCCTAGTAATTGATGGAACAAATGCCATGTTTTACAAAAATCATTAGGTGGCCTAACTAATTACAAAACAGAAGATAGGAATAAAGAAAAGAAAAAGACAAAAGAAAACAAGACAGAAAATAAAAAAAAGGAAAACCCCCTGGCCCAACTGGGCCATAGCCCAGCCGGCCGGCCCATTTCCCCCTGGCCTATACCTCCCCAGGCCGAACCCTAACCCCCACCGACACCCGTTCCCCCCCCCCCCTCGCTCGCTCCCCCGTCTGGATCGGGCCGAGCCCCTCCGCGCCTCGCCGAGCTCGACGCCGCCGCCTCGTCCCCGTCGCCGCCCGCCGTCCTCCTCGTCCTCCTCCCCAACCGGCCTCCCCGAGCCTCGCCGGCGAACCCCTGCACCGCCCGTGAGCTCCCTCTCTCCTCCTCTGTCCCCGCCCCTAGCGCCGCGCGCCTCGCCTCGCTCGCCGCGCGTCCGCGCCCGTCCGCCCCAGCTGCGCGCTCGCCAGCGCTCGCCTCTGACCCCGCGCTCGACCGCTGCCTCGCTCGTTCGCGTGCCTCGGCCACCCCGTCGCGCGCGCCCGCAACCGCGCCAGGCCGCGCCCGCCAAGCTGCTTCTCCCCGACGCCTGCTCCCCTGCCGTCCCACCTCGCCCCGCGCCGCCCCTGCTCCCGCTCTGCTGCCTTGCTGCGCCGCTGGCTCCGCACCGCCCCGTGGCCAGCTCGCCGCCGCTCCGGCGCCGGCCTGCACTGCGCGCGCGCCCGGCGCTCCTCGGGCGCCTGCCCGTCGCCGCGCCCCTGCGCCCGCTAGCACCCCGACCCGCAAGGCCCCTCTGGGCCACACACACATGGGGCCCACGCCCAGAAACGATTTTTAGAAAAAATAAAAAAATAAAAATGAATTATTAAAATTAATAATTAATTAATTAATTAGTGAATTAATTAATTTAATTAACTCTGATTAGGTTAATCTAATTAGTTAATTAGTTTAATTAAACAGTAGTTAATTAGTTAAACCTTAATTAACTAATCAGTCAATGACAGGTGGACCCCACCTGTCAGGTTGACTGCTGATGTCATGCTGATGTCATGATGACGTCAGCATACACTGTTTTGGATAATGTTTAATTAAATAAATAATTAAATTCCAGAAATTAATTAAAACTTTAGAAAATCATATTAAATAATCCGTAACTCCGATGAAAATACTTTATACATGAAACTTGCTCAGAATTCCGATACGAACCCGAATACACCCTCCGTATTCCTGTCAGATGCCTCTAGCTATAAGAACATTGAAATTTTAGACCGATTTCAATAAATGAACAGTGCCCAACTTTAATTAAATAAATCCGAATAAATTCCTAAATTAACTAAATCATTTAGTTAGGCAGTAGAACACCCCGGCATATCATTTAGGCATGTCATACATATTGTTTGCATTATTGTCGTGAATTTATTGTTTCTCTCCCCCTCCTTCTCTCTCGATAGACGCCAAGACCGATGACGCTGTACCTGGGTACGACTACACTACCGACGAGCAGCCCGTTGACGACCCCTCTCTCTTGCCAGAGCAACCAGGCAAGCCCCCCCCCTTGAGCATCCAGATATCGCCCATTCCATTTCTCCTGCTTGCATTAGATTTTGCTACTGTTAATGTATGCTCCTATTCAGATGCATAGCCTGCTTTTGTAACCTGTTCATTGTTACCTTACCTGCCTATGATAAACTGTTTAGTATAGGTTGGTAGTGAACCATCAGTGACCCCCACCACCTTATCCTTGTTGCCCCTGCTTGATCATCGACGACTCGATCAACATGATCGTCGACCAGAGACCGACACCTCACTTCACACCCTCTTAGTTGTACGACTCTGTATAGTTACTATCAAGTGCCGAGGGTGATACCTCGTAACGCACTCCCGATGAATACTCTGCAGTGTAGCTGTTCGGTCGTGGTCATCGAGGGTGATTCCTCCTTCTCCACTTCCGATACGACTCTGTCGTGCAACCCTCAGTGTGAACCTCGAGGGTGATGCCTCATACGTTCACCCTGATGATTTCATCGAGTGGAATCCGCCGAGGGTGATTCCTCGGGTTTCCCCCTTGATGTTATGACCACACGATTACTTGACCTTTGTTACAGGCGGGTCCACCCTGGTGGGTACCCGCTGGGGTCTATGATGTCGGGTGTGCCGGAAGGGCACTCGAGTGTGATATTGTGGCGGAGCATCAGAGACTCTGATTGTCTCCGCGTGATACTAATTGAGCCTATTGGATTTGGGTTTGTGATCTGAGTGGGTCGATGTGCCCTATACGCACTACCACCACGCGGGATAATGGTTATGGGACCCTCTGCGATGTACGTTTCTCCCGAAAGCTCGTCTGACGTCACGATTCACCGTGCGGGCTGATTGTCGGGATTGGGCTGGATACTTCACTGACGAGTTCAGTGTCGCGCCTGCACCCCGGCCAGTCTCGCAGCGCGCAGGGTGCCCAGGGCGATGGCCCAAGACCTCTGGGTGCATAGGTTAGTCCGGCGTGCTGACCTCTCTGCCGAGCCTAGGTAGGGCATTGCTTCGTGTTGATCTTCCGAGGACGGGCATTACCCAGCAAGTGTGTCTGGCCAGAGTTGATCGAGCGTGTTGGGTAATAGTAGTGCACCCCTGCAGGGATGAATCATCTATCGATAGCCGGTCCTACGGTAAAGGACGCTCAGTTTGTGTATTCCGATCTACTACTTGAACTGGATACTTGTTACTTAATTGAAGCTTCGGGATCGCTTTCTCGCTTGGGAGTCGAGGAAGGATCTCTAGGCTTGCTTCAACATGTTTGCTAAATAAAATGCTATTCTACTCTCTTCTACTGCTGCAAGATGATGGCCTCGTGAAGATGTTTGAAGATGCTAGTCTTCGATAGGACTAGGCCTTCTCTATATTCTGGCATTTCTGCAGCCCAGTCCACATATTCAGCCTTTCTCCATTGATAATGTTGCATATGTAGTATAGATCCTTGCTTGCTGAGTACTTCAGATGAGTACTCACGGTTGCTTTACTTTCTCTTTTCCCCATACCCCACCTTGATGATACATCAGACGATGGAGTCCAGGAGCCAGATGCCACCACCGGAGCTTACTACCAGGAGGGTCCAGAGGGCACTTACTACTGGATCGAGCCAGCCGACCAGGAGTAGGATCGGAGGCTCCCAGGCAGGAGGCCAACGCCTTTCGATCTAGTGTCGTTGCTTGTGCTAGCCTTCTTAAGGTAAAACTTGTCTAACTATGTCTGTACTCAGATAATATTTGTATGACTGACTTATGTATTCGGATCTTCGGATCCCTGGTCTGTAATATTATGGATCTCCGTTCAAATTGTGTTAGAGTTGTGTTGTGATATCTTCCCGTGAGTCCCTGTGCTTGATCGTACACGTTTGCGTGTATGACTAGTGTACGATTGAGTCGGGGGCGCAATAGACTCCTGCCTGCATCTATAGTATTAAGTTCATAAGGACAGAGCAACGCTTTAAGTAATATGACATGATGTAGAGAGATAAATTCAAGCAATATGATATAAACCCCATCTTTTTATCCTTGATGGCAACAATACAATACGTGCCTCGCTACCCCTTCTATCACTGGGTGAGGACACCGCAAGATTGAACCCAAAACTAAGCACCTCTCCCTTTGCAAGAAAAACCAATCTAGTTGGCAAAACCAAACCGATAGTTCGAAGAGAAATACAAAGATATCTTAATCATGCATAAAAGAGTTCAGAGAAGACTCAAATAATATTCATAGATAATCTGATCATAAATCCGCATTTCATCGGATCTCAACAAACGCACCACAAAAGAAGATTACATCGAATAGAACTCCAAGAACATCGAGGAGAACATTGTATTAAAAATCAAAGAGAGAGAAGAAGTCATCTAGCTACTAGCTATGGACCCGTAGGTCTGAGGTAAACTACTCACGCATCATCGGAAGGGCAATGGAGTTGATGTAGAAGCCCTCCGTGATCGATTCCCCCTCCGACGGGATGCTGGAAAAGGCCAAGCCAAGCAATTGTTTCATACTTTTGGTGTTCTCAAACTTTTTCAACTTTCACGCAATACATGAGCGTGAGCCATGGATATAGCACTATAGGTGGAATATAATATGGTGGTTGTGGAGAAGACAAAAAGGAAGGAGAAAGCCTCACATCAACTAGACAAATTAATGGGCTATGAAGATGCCCATCAATTGATATCAATGCAAGTGAGTAGGGATTGCCATGCAACAGATGCACTTGAGCTATAAGTGTATGAGCGCTCAAAAAGAAACTAAATGGGTGTGCATCCAACTTGCTTGCTCATGAAGACCTAGGGCAATTTGAGGAAGCACATCATTGGAATATACAAGACAAGTTCTATAATGAAAAATTCCCACTAGTATATGAAAGTGACAAAATAGGAGACTCTTTGTCATGAAGAACATGGTGCTATTTCAAAGCACAAGTGTGGAAAAGGATAGTAACAATGTCCCTTCTCTCTTTTTCTCTCATCATTTTTTTTTGTTTGGGCTTCTTTGGCCTCCTTTTTTTTATTAGGGCTTATTTGGCCTCTTATTTTTTTAATGTCCGGAGACTCATCCCAACTTGTGAGGGAATCATAGCTTCCATCATCCTTTCCTCACATGGGACAATGCTCTAATAATGATGATCATCACACTTTTATTTACTTACAACTCAAAAATTACAACTCGATACTAGAACAAGATTTGACTCTATATGAATGTCTCATGCATATGAGAACAATATGACAATGATGGTATGTGTCATAATAAAACGGAACGGTGGAAGTTGCATGGCAATATATCTCGGAATGGCTATGGAAATGCCATAATAGGTAGGTATGGTGGCTGTTTTGAGGAAGGGTATATGGTGGGTTTAATGCACTGGCGAAAGGTGCGTGGTACTAGAGATGCTAGCAATAGTGGAAGGGTGAGAGTGCGTATAATCCATGGACTCAACATTAGTCATAAAGAACTCACATACTTATTGCAAAAGTTTATTAGCCATCAAAACAAAGTACTAATACACATGCTCCTAGGGGAGATTGTTAGGAAAAGACCATCGCTCGTCCCCGACCGCCACTCATAAGGAAGACAATCAAAGAATAAATCATGCTCCGACTTCATCACATAAAGGTTCATCATACGTGCATGCTACGGGAATCACAAACTTTAACACAAGTATTTCTACCAATTCACAATTACTCACTAGCATGACTCTAATATCACCTTCTTTATATCTCAAAACAAATGCAAGGAATCAAACTTCTCATATATTCAATGCTCTTTATATGAAAGTTTTTATTATATCCCTCTTCGATGCCCATCATATTAGGACTAAATTCATAACATAAGCAAATTACCATGATGTTTAAGACTCTCAAAATAATATAAGTGAAGCATGAGAGTTCAACAATTTCTATAAAATAAAACCACCGTTGTGCTCTAAAAAGATATAAGTGAAGCACTAGAGCAAACTGCCTAGCTCAAAAGATATAAGTGAAGCACATAGAGTATTCTAATAAATTCATGATTAAAGAGTGTCCCTATCAATAGGTGTGTACAGAAAGGATGATTGTAGCAAACTGAAAAGCAAAGACTCATATCATACAAGACGCTCCAAGCAAAACACATATCATGTGGTGAATAAAAATATAGCCTCAAGTAAATTTACCAATGGATTGAAGACAAAAGACGGGATGCCATCCGGGGCATCCCCAAGCTTAGATGCTTGGTTATCCTTTAATATTACCTTGGGGTGCCTTAGGCATCCCCAAGCTTAGGCTCTTGCCACTCCATATTCCATAGTCCATCAAATCTTTACCCAAAACTTGAAAACTTCACAACACAAAACTCAACAGAAAACTCGTAAGATCCGTTAGTATAATAAAATAAATCACCACTTTAGGTACTGTTGTGAACTCATTCTAAATTTATATTGGTGTTATATCTATTGTATTCCAACTTCTCCATGGTTCAAACCCCCGATACTACCCATAGATTCATCAAAATAAGCAAACCAGACATAGAAAACAGAATCTGTCAAAAACAGAACAGTCTGTAGTAACCAGAATATTAGTCATACTTATGTAACTCCAAAAATTCTGAAAATTTGGACAACATAGGCAATTCATATGTAAATCTTGTGTAAAAAATTCAGAATTTTTTCATGCTCCAGTGAATTTAAACAATTCTGTTATTGGACGCAAAAGTTTCTGTTTTTCAGCAAAACCAAATCAATGATATACCAAAGTATCCCAAAGGTCTTGCTTGGCTCAAACACTAATTAAAACACTAAAACACAACTACTACATAAGTAATAATTTGTATTTTCATAAAAACAGAAAATAAAAAGATTGAGTTGTCTCCCAACAAGCGCTTTTCTTTAAAGCATTTTAGCTAGGCGTTGATAATTTTAATGATGCTCACATACAAAATAGCAATTGAAACACGAAGAGAGCATCATGTAGAATGTGAAAAACAAGTTTAAGTCTAACATACTTCCTACGCATAGTCATTTTACAGGGATTTTTTTATCAAGACAAGCAAAAACTAGCATATGCAAGGAAGAAGAAAGAAACAATAGTAATCTCAACATAACGAGAGGTAATTTAGTAACATGAAAATTTCTACAACCATATTTTCCTCTCTCATAATAATTACATGTAGGATCATAATCAAATTCAACAATATAACTATCACATAAAATATTCGATTCATGATCCACATGCATGCAAAGTTGACACTCTTCCAAAATAGTGGGATTATCATCAAATAAAGTCATGACTTCTCCAAGCCCACTTTTATCAAAAATTTCATAAGATTGATCATACTCCAAAGTAGTGGGATCATTATTACCTAGAGTTGAAACTCTTCCAAACCCACTTTCAATATTATTGCAAACATATTTATCATGTGGCTTAAATAAATTTTCAAGACCATAAGAAGAATCACCCCAATCATGATCATTGAAATAAGTAGTGGACATATCAAAATTAGCTTCCCCAAGCTTAGGGTTTTGCATATTATTAACACAATTGACATTAATAGAATTTCTAATAACATCATGGCAATCATGCTTTTCATTCAAGGAGCTATCGTGAATCACTTCATAAATTTCATCACAATTTTTTGATTCACGAGTTTCAAGCAAAACTTCATAAAGATAATCTAGTGCAGTCAACTCACTAGCAATTGGTTCATCATAGTTGGATCTTTTAAAGAGATTAGCAAGTGGATGAGGATCCATAAACTTTTTGTTTTTGATTTCCAACAAACACACAATTATGCCAAGCGAAAAAGCAAACAAACCAAATAAGACATAAAGGCAAACGAAAAGAAGGCGAATAAAAAGGCAAATATTTTTGTGTTTTTCTGAAAACATTTTAGAAGTGGGGGAGAGGAAAACAAGAGGCAAATGGCAAATAACGTAAGTGCAAGAGATGAGAGTTTATGATAGGTACTTGGTAGGCTTGATGTAGAACCTCCCCGGCAACGGCGCCAGAAATTCTTCCTGCTACTTCTTGAGCTTGCGTTGATTTTTCCCTTGAAGAGGAAAGGGTGATGCAGCAAAGTAGAGATAAGTATTTCCCTCAGTTAAGAACCAAGGTATCTATCCAGTAGGAGGCACAAGCAAGTCTCCAATATATGCACCTGCACAAACTAACAAACACTTGCACAAAACACGATAAAGGGGTTGTCAATCCCTTCACGGTCACGAACAAGAGTGAGATCTAATAGAGATAGGTATAAAGGATAAACAAAAGAGCAAACTAAACTAAATATAAATAAATTGCAGTAAGGTATTTTTGGGTTTTTTGGTTTATAGATCTGAAAATATATGATGGAAAATAGACTCGGGGGCCATAGGTTTCACTAGAGGCTTCTCTCTTGAAGAAAACATACAGTGGGTAAACAAATTACTGTTGAGCAATTGATAGAAAAGCGCATAATTATGAAGACATCTAAGGCAATGATCATGAATATAGGCCGAAATGATTTTGCATCTACTACTATTACTCCACACATCGACCGACTCCTGCCTGCATCTAGAGTATTAAGTTCATAAGAACAGAGCAACGCTTTAAGTAAGATGACATGATGTAGAGGGATAAACTCAAGCAATATGGTATAAACCCCATCTTTTTATCCTTAATGGCAACAATACAATACGTGCCTCGCTACCCCTTCTGTCACTGGGTGAGGACACCGCAAGATTGAACCCAAAACTAAGCACCTCTCCCATGCAAGAAAAACCAATCTAGTTGGCCAAACCAAACCGATAGTTCGAAGAGAAATACAAAGATATATTAATCATGCATAAAAGAGTTCAGAGAAGACTCAAATAATATTCATAGATAATCTGATCATAAATCCACAATTCATGGGATCTCAACAAACGCACAGCAAAAGAAGATTACATCAAATAGAACTCCAAGAACATTGTATTGAAGACCAAAGAGAGAGAGAAGCCATCTAGCTACTAGCTATGTGCTACTTCTTGAGCTTGCGTTGGTTTTTCCCTTGAAGAGGAAAGGGTGATGCAACAAAGTAGAGATAAGTATTTCCCTCAGTTAAGAACCAAGGTATCAATCCAGTAGGAGATACACGCAAGTCTCCAATCTATGCACCTGCACAAACAATCAAACACTTGCACCCAACGCGATAAAGGGGTTGTCAATCCCTTCATGGTCACTTGCAAGGATGAGATCTGATAGAGATAGATATAAAAGCTTACTAAAACCTAAAACAAAGTAAAAGTAAATAAATTGCTGCGAGGTATTTTTGGGTTTTTTGGTTTATAGATCTGAAAATATATGATGGAAAATAGACCTGGGGGGCATAGGTTTCACTAGAGGCTTCTCTCTTGAAGGCAAATAATATGGTGGGTGAACAAATTACTGTCGAGCAATTGATAGAAAAGCGTAAAGTTATGATGATATCCAAGGCAATGACTATGAATATAGGCATGATACGTCTCCGTCATATCTACTTTTCCTAACGCTTTTCCTCTTGTTTTGGACTCTAATTTGCATG
Organism: Thinopyrum elongatum; assembly: GCA_011799875.1. Taxonomy (NCBI): domain Eukaryota; kingdom Viridiplantae; phylum Streptophyta; class Magnoliopsida; order Poales; family Poaceae; genus Thinopyrum; species Thinopyrum elongatum. The sequence continues at coordinate 281,932,035 of CM022301.1, forward strand.
ATTTGAATGAAACTAACCCGGACTGACGTTGTTTTCAGCAGAACTACCATGGTGTTGTTTTTGTGCAGAAATAAAAGTTCTCGGATTGGGATGAAACTTTTTGGAGAATTTTTATATAATAAAAGAAAAATACTGGCGCCAAGAACCACCGGAGGGGGGCCCCTGGGTGAGCACAACCCACCAGGGCACGCCCCCCCTCAGGCGCGCCCAGGTGGGTTGTGCCCACCTGGTGGCCTCGCAGACCCTAATTCCAATGCTATAAAATTCTATTTTTCCAGAAAAAAATCAGGGAGGAAGAATTATCTTGTTTCGTGATACAGAGCCGCCGCCACCTCCCGTTCTTCATCGGGAGGCCAGATCTGGAGTCCGTTTTGGGCTCCAGAGAGGGGGATCTCCGATCTTCGTCATCACCAACCCTCCTTCATCGCCAATTCCATGATGCTCCCCACCGGGAGTGAGTAATTCCTTCGTAGGCTCGCTGGTCGGTGAGGAGTTGGATGAGATTCATCATGTAATCGAGTTAGTTTTGTTAGGGCTTGATCCCTAGTATCCACTATGTTCTAAGATTGATGTTGCTATGACTTTGCCATGCTTAATGCTTGTCACTTTGGGCCCGGGTGCCATAATTTCAGATCTGAATCGTTTATGTTTTCACCATTATATCTATGTTCTAGATCCGACCTTGCAAGTCATATGCACCTATTATGTGTTATGATCCGTAAACCCCAGGGTGACAGTAGTTGGGATACTTTCCAGTGATTCGCAAACCCCGGAGTGACAATAGTCGGGATACTTTCTGGTTATGACCGTAGTTTGAGGAGTTCATGTATTCACTATGTGCTAATGCTTTGTTCTGGTTCTCTATTAAAAGGAGGCCTTAATATCCCTTAGTTTCCTTATGGACCCCGCTGCCACGGGAGGGTAGGACAAAAGGTGTCATGCAAGTTCTTTCCATAAGCATGTATGACTATTTATGGAATACATGCCTACATTATATTTATGAACTGGAGCTAGTGCCGTATCGCCCTAGGTTATGACAGTTATATGATGAATATCATCCAACCAATTCACCGATCCAATGCCTACGAATTTTCCATATATTGTTCTTGCTAAGTTACTACTGTTGCTGCTACTGTTACACTTGCTACAAAATCATTGCTATCACTGTTACCGTTACTGTTACTGTTGCTACTACTATCAAAACTATCATACTAGTTTGCTACTTATCACTTTGCTGCAGATAATTAATCTCCAAGTGTGGTTGAATTGACAACTCAGTTGCTAATACTTGCAAATATTCTTTGGCTCCCCTTGTGTCGAATCAATAAATTTGGGTTGAATACTCTACCCTCGAAAACTGTTGCGATCCCCTATACTAGTGGGTTATCAAGACCTTTTTCTGGCGCCGTTGCCGAGGAACATAGCTATATTTGTTGAGTCACTTGGGATTATTATCAATTTATCACTATGAAGAATCTGAAGGATACAAAGACTAAGATTTTTCCCTCTAAGACGAGGGGAGGTAAGGAACTGCCATCTAGCTCTGCACTTGATTCACCTTCTATTTTGAGTAGACTTGCAACACCACCACATGCTATTAATCATGATATGTCGCAAGTTATTGATGATGCCACTTCTATGAATAATACTCTTGATGATGCTAGTACCTTGCTTGATGATGGTGTGCCACTAGGTGATTTTCTTGATGAACAAATTGCTAGAGCTAAAGATATTGAGAATGCTGAAACTGATGAAATTATTGAAACTGAAAATCTTGAAACACCTATTAGGCCTAGCTCTCCTAGATATGAATTGCCTAAGGTACCTGAAGGTTATGTTATGGATGAGGAGACAGCAAGAGATTTTCTTGCTTGCAATGATAGAGATGATCTTAAGAAACTATTATGCAAACTGAAGGAGAAATCTTTGAATGCTAGAATGAAGTGTGATCCTAAGTTTGCTACTTCACCTATCTTTGTTGATGATAAGGATTATGAATTCTCTATCGACCCAGAGTTAATTACTTTGGTTGAATCTGATCCTTTCCATGGTTATGAAACTGAAACTGTTGTGGCACATCTTACTAAGCTGAATGATATAGCCACCCTATTTGCTCATGATGAGAAAATTCGCTACTATTATATTCTCAAATTATTTCCGTTCTCATTAAAGGGTGATGCTAAGATTTGGTATAATACTCTTGCTCCTGGTTGTGTGCGTAGTCCCCAGGATATGATTTACTACTTCTCTGAAAAATATTTTCCTGCTCATAAGAAACAAGCTGCCTTACAGGAAATATTTAACTTTGTGCAAATTGAAGAAGAGAGTCCCCCACAAGCTTGGGAGAGGCTTCTCCAATTGTTGAACACTTTGCCTAATCATCCTCTTAAGAAAAATGAAATACTTGATATCTTCTATAATGGACTAACTGATGCTTCTAGGGACTTCCTAGATAGTTGTGCTGGTTATGTTTTCAGGGAACAAACTGTCGAACAAGCTGAGGAATTATTGAATAATATATTGAAAAATTATGATGATTGGAATCTTCCTGAACCACCACATAAACCCACTCTGAAGATGAGGGGTATCTTATATCTCTGTCCGGAAGATATGCAAGAGGCAAAGAAATCTATGAAGGAAAAAGGTATTAAAGCAGAGGATGTAAAAAATTTACCTCCTATTGAAGAAATACATGGGCTTGATACACCACCACCCAAGGTGGTAGAGGTAAATTCTTTAATGAAATTTAATGATAATGTCAATCCTTATAATATGCATCCTAGTCAATGCCTTCATGAGTTTGATAACTATATTAGAAAACAAGATCACTTCAATGCAAATGTTATGAAACAATTGAAATACAATTCTGATATGATTGCTCGCTTGAGTGACTTGTTATTTAGAATCTCCAATGATGTTAGAGGTGTAGGAAAACATGCCTCTATGGTTCAAACTCAACTAGAACAAGTTGCTAAATCTCAAAGAGAATTGCTTGATGAAATGAATAATATTATCAACGATCATGTTGTCAGAGTAATGACTAGAGGAGGTAGAATGACTCAGGAACCACTTTATCCTGAGGGACATCCTAAAAGAATTGAACAAGACTCTCAAAGAATTAACACCGATGCACCTAGTCCTTCTAAGAAGAAGAAAAAGAAAAATGATAGGACTTTGCATGCCTCTAGTGGACCTGAAATAGAGAAACCTCCTGATAATGATAATGATGTTTCTATCTCTGATGCTGAAACTCAATCTGGTAATGAACATTCACCTAATGATAATGAAAAAGATAATGGTGATGTTCATGAAGATACTCAACCAGACAATGATAAACAACCAGATAATGATGTTGAGATAGAAACAACTGTTGATCTTGATAACCCACAACCTAAAAATAAAAGATATGATAAAAGAGACTTCGTTGCTAGAAAACATGGAAAGGAAAGAGAACCATGGGTTCAGAAACCCATGCCCTTTCCACCTAAATCAACTAAGAAGAAAGATGATGAAGAATTTGAACGCTTTGCTGAAATGATTAGGCGAGTCTTTTTGCGCACTTGCTTGACTGATATTTTAAAGATGGCCCCTTATGCAAAGTATATGAAAGACATCATCACTAATAAGAGAAAAATACTGGAAGCCGAAATCTCCACCATGCTTGCTAATTATTCTTTTAAGGATGGAGTACCTAAAAAACTTGGAGATCCGGGAATACCAACTATACCTTGCTCCATAAAAAGAAACTATGTGAAAACTGCTTTATGTGATTTAGGAGCTGGTGTTAGTGTTATGCCTTTCTCTTTATATAAAAGACTTGACTTGAATAAACTCACACCTACTAAAATATCTTTGCAAATGGCTAATAAATCAACTGCCATACCTATCGGTATTTGTGAGGATGTGCCCGTTGTTGTTGCTAATGTTACTATCTTGACTGACTTTGTTATACTTGAGATGCCCGAGGACGACAACATGTCGATTATCCTTGGTAGACCCTTCTTAAATACTGCAGGGGCTGTTATTGATTGCAATAAAAGCAAGGTCACTTTTCATATCAATGGTAATGAGCATACGGTGCACTTTCCGAAGAAACAATTCCAAGTGAATGGTATTAATGTTATTGAAAAATCTCCGACACTCACTATTGGAAGTTTTCAACTACCTCTACCTACTGCCAAAAAGAAATATGAAATGCTTATTGTTGGGGACATGCATATCCCCGTTGAGGTAACTTAGTGTTTTACGAAAGTTCTTCGGTTTCATGCTAATCGAAGGTGGTTGTTAATAAGACTTGATCAACCTTATTAATGGATCACTTTTTGAGAGGTATGAAGTTGATGAATTTAGTAGGCACCATCCTCTATCCTTACCTTTTATTTTCTGTTTTTCTTAGTTAAATAAAATAAAATGCCATGTTTATCCTATTTTCTGGATTTCCCGTGCAATAAAAAATGACCCAAAAATAAAAGTTCTCATAATGCCCTGAAAATTTAATATGATTTTTTCTGAATATTTAAGAATTTTTGGTGCAAATAACATCAGAGGGGGGTGCACCAGCTGGGCACAACCCACCTGGGCGCGCCAGCACCCCCAGGCGCGCCGTGGTGGGTTGTTGTCCCCACGTGGGCCCCTCACTTATTTCTTTAGCCCATGTCACCACCTACCTCCAGAAAAAATTTCACCATTGCTCTCTCTCTCGTGTTCTTGCTCTCAAACCCGCGGATTTCGATCTCTTTGCTCGAAGCTTCGTTTTCAAAACTGTTTTGGGGGATTGCTACTTGGTATGTGACTCTTCCATTTGTCCAATTAGTTTTTGCTTTAGTGTTTTATATTTTGAATAATTAGCTACTCTTGGTGCTGCTGTAGATGAGCTTGCATGTTGAATTCTTAGGGTTCTAAGTAGTTTGAATGCTCATTATAGGCTCTATGCATGTCTATGAGTAGTTGCTATCAATTTTGTGATGTTTTGTTGACAAAAATTTTGTGGACTAAAAATTTCAGAATTTTATTCATAGGAATAAGATGACTTTCTTTAGGAGTTCTTCGAGGAGGAGGTCTTCGGAGGCATCATCTAGTAGTGATTCGGTGCGTCGATCCTATGTTGAACCAAGCGCAAGTTCGATACGAGAAGCAACTACCAAATCCTGCCTATGGCCATGCAAAAAATTTATGGTGAGAGCAGGTATTAAAGAACAATTTGAGCAGTATGTTCACAACACCGAGCTCGGTCCCTGCCTGGAAGATAAGTGCAACCAACATCTCAGCCTCACAGAATCATTTACTAAAGAATTTAGATTTCATCCTCGTGAGTCTAGAGTGTCGTTTAAACTGTATGACAATCCATTTACCATACCTCTAGAGAGATTTGCTTACCACTACAAAATCCCATTTTGGGGCTCGCTAGACGAACCACCTAGATCTGAGTACGAAACATTCTTGACTAGCCTCTGCTATGGTGAAACTAGAGGAGTGACACAGGGTAGAATAAAGAGCATTCATTTCCCATCAATTCAATACTTTGCACTCTTCAATGGCAAATGCATTGCAGGCAAGCAGGATTGCAGCATACTTTGTGCCCCTAACTGGAGTCTCTTACACACTGCTCTCACCGGTAATAGGTGTTATAACCTTGGAGTGATTGTTGCACGCAGATTGCAACACAACGCTGGTAGTGGATATTTTTACGGTGGGATTTATGTCTCACGTCTAGCAAGTGGGCTAGGCGTATCACCTTGGCCTAATGACCCTATCCTGCCCACCTAGTACTTAGATTTTGAGGCCATGAAGCGCCATAAAATCCTCAAAGGCGATACCACTGATTATATTTATAATTTATTGTTTAATAAACATTCTGTGGTGCACACCTTTTTGCCTGCTCCCGCTCTCTTTGACTATCACAGCAAGGGAAGATATTATGTTCTTGAGAGCGAGGCCTGCGCGCATAACGCTGAGGTTGCAACTGCTCGGCGAGCTGAGGAGGCTGCACCTAGAGCTTGGGGGAGTACGTATTTCCGCCGACACTACATTCATGTTCACACATTTCATTCCCGTTGTCGGTGTCCACCAAGGTTGTCAGAATCGCGATTCTGTTATACGATTCTATGACTTTATGATCCAAACTAACCCCTATGATTCTATGATTTTAGTTCATAGAATCTACTTTTCTACGATCCTGATAGTGAAGATTCTACGATTTGCAATCCTACAATCGGAGGTCCGATCCGATTCAAAATCGCGATTTTGACAACCTTGGTGTCCACACTTTTTCATTGTATTATCCATGCTAGATTTATTTTCTCGCTTTCTTCTTGTGTGTTTGAAAAACTTTGAGAAAACCCAAAAATATTTCCTGCATCTTTTTGTTTTTTTCTTTCTAGTTTAACTAGTTGTAGTATTAAAAGAAAAACCCAAAAAGATTTCTCGATTCTTCTTCTTGCTTGTTGGGAGCTTTCCCGTGTAAATAGTTTTTCTCATTTTTGTTTTTCTTTCTTTAATTTGCTTTCTTTTAGAAAAACTAAAAACTCCAAAAATATTTCAGCGTGTTTGTCTGAATTTCTTTTCTATTTATTGAATCATACCAAGGAGAAGACCACGATGAAAACGTTGAGTGGCTCTCATGTGCATTATTGTTGATCTAACGAAGAGCCCAAATTACCTTATCTTCTCCTTTGAATAAAATGTTTGCAGATTCCAGCTTAGTCCACGGCACTCTTGCACTATTATTATTTTCAAATCGTTCGGTCGTGCAAGTGAAAGGCAATAATGACGATATTTGGTGAACTGGCTGTGGCAGAGAGAAACGGGTATGAACTCAACTTGTTCTGTTTTTGTAAATATGTTTAACCTAGTATCCATGATTCAGCATATTATGATCAAACATGTTTGCAATGACAATTAGAGATTATAGTTTCTCATGCCATGCTTAAGTAGCTAGGAGTGGATAATGATTTATCTTGGATGTCAACATTGCGTTAAAATGATTGTGATGTAGTATGATGATATGGTATCCTCCTCCAAATGTTCGAGTGGCTTGACTTGGCACATGTTCATGCATGTAGTTGAATCAAAACAATATAGCCTCTATGATATTTATGTTCATGGTGTTCATATCCTACTCATGCTAGTATCCAATGTTCATTATGCATAATGCATGTTCTTGACCGTTTTCGCTCTCTAGCTAGCCGCTTCCCAACCTATTTGCTAGCCTTCGCCTGTACTAAGCGGAAATACTGCTTGTGCATCAAAATCCTAAAACCCAAGTTATTCCAGATGAGTCCACCATACCTACCTATATAAGGTATTACCCTGCCGTTCTAAGTAAATTTGCATATGCCACCTCTAAAAACTTCAAATAAATACCCTTTTTTATGTGCCCGGATTGTTCATAGAGTGACAAGAGGTAGTCGGTATCTTCCATGCTAAGCGGGTTATTCTCATGATGAGTGTTTATTCACTCATCCTTGCATGAGAGGGGCGGTAATAGGGATTCCCAGTCCCGAAATCAAATTGCAAATAATTAAACAAAACTCCCCCAGGACTGATGATGGTATGGACGGTACCCGTGGATTCGGCTAGCCGTGGAGTGTGTTTGTTGGTGGAGGGGGAGTAAACCTTTACTTTTATCGCTTGGGAACCGCCACTAATGTGTTTAGCATGGAAGATATCGATAACTAATGGTCGCGAAGTAAACAAGAAGGGTGCATTTCCCAAAATTTCATTTACCTCTGTTTTAAAAAATTGAGCTCTGACACCGCTGCAAATCCCTGTTTCCCTCTGCGAAGGGACTATCTATTTAATTTTATGTTGAGTCATCACCTTCTCAAATAAGCGCCAGACCCTGAGAGCACTATTGTCATCCTCATGCATTTTGTATAGTTAATGTTGGATGCATCATGACTGGATCTTTTCTACCATGAATTACATTGTTTAGTCACTGCTTGAACTTTGGAGGTGCTCTGCATTTATGTTTTGAGGTCTCAGAAAGGGCTAGCAAGATACCACTGTTGTCATATTATATCATGATTGTTTTGACAAGGTGTTGTTATTTGAGATGTTTTATTATTGCTCAGGAGTTGATTATGTCATTGATATGAGTTAATACAATTTTTAAGAGTTATTGTTGACATCATTAGTTATAATCTTTGCTGAAAACCTGGGTGTTACTTAAGCTTATTTATGTAAACAAGAGCAAAAGAGTTCGTAAAAGTTTTTCTTTTTCACTTTCAGTTTATCAACTGAATTGCTTGAGGACAAGCAAAGGTTTAAGCTTGGGGGAGTTGATACGTCTCCATTGTATCTACTTTTCCTAATGCTTTTCCTCTTGTTTTGGACTCTAATATGCATGATTTGAATGAAACTAATCCGGACTGACGCTGTTTTCAGCAAAACAACCGTGGTGTTGTTTTTGTGCAGAAATAAAAGTTCTCGGATTGGGACAAAACTTTTTGGAGAATTTTTATATAATAAAAGAAAAATACTGGAACCAAGAACCACCGGAGGGGGGCCCCTGCATGAGCACAACTCACCAGGGCGCACCCCCCCCTCAGGCACGCCCAGGTGGGTTTTGGCCACCTGGTGGCCCCGCATGTAATGCCCCCAGTGGTTAGCCACAGTAATCCCATTTTGATAATGCCAAGTCAGCATGATTAACAGTGCCAAATTCTCATTTGCATCATGTTGCATTTCAACCCCCAACTCAAAATTCAAATTTAAAATACTAAGTGAAATTCAAAAGTCCACAAATATGAAAACTAAAATGTTGGTCGTGTGGCAAATATTCCATCACTAATTATGGCTGTGGACCAACAACCTTGTAAAGTGAATTAATGCCCTTAACTAATTAAAACAGGGGCTAAAAATAATTATTAAATACCTTTTCAAATTAATAAAATATTAAACTAATTTATTTGGCTGTCCAAATTAATGTGGCAGTGGTATAATACTAAATACTAATTTAGGTGTTGAAATTATATTTTACAAAACTAAAATGAATTAAGAGCTAAAATAGAAACAGAAAAAGAAAAAGGAAAAGAGAAAACAGAAAAGCTCGACAACGGGAATTGAAGACCAGGCCCCGACACCACACATCACCCCCCTTAGTTGTAACGGCACCGCAGCGTTAATATCGAGTGCCGAGGGTGATACCTCGTGTAACACTTCTGATGTTAACTCTGTAGAGTAGCTATTCGGTCGTGGTCATCGAGGGTGATTCCTCCTTCACCGCTTCCGATAACGACGCTGTCGTGCAACACATCAAGTGTGAACCCATCGAGGGTGATTCCTTCGAGTTCACCTTGACGGATACATCGAGTGGGAATTCAATGAGGGTGATACCTCGGATTCCCCTGATGTTATAGACACACGGATACTTGGACTTTACACTGTTACTTGGATAGGCGGGTCGACCCTGAGGGGTACCCGCGTGCACCTGAGAGGCGAGTGTTGTGAAGATGGGTGCCTGTATGGTGCCCGAGTGCTGAATACGAGGCGCGGCCGGGCATTCTTAACCCTTGCAGCAAATCCTCGAGACGGGGCGACGGGGTCACATCTTTCGTGAGTCTCTGCTCGTTACCGCAAGCCCAAGGTACTAACGATTTGGATATTTGATCCGAGCAGGCCTCTGGCCTGATAGCACTAACCATCACGTGGGCATAGTATGGGCGTTCTGCATCGTATGCATCAGCCGAAAGCTCTGTCAGATGTCCAGTTCAGCAGTGTGGCATGGAGTGATTGGCGCCATTCCCGACAGAGGTGGTGCTTGGATCTGAGCCATGTGCGCAACGACCCGGAGGGTGAGGGGCGATGGCCAAGACCCCCTTGCGCTTAGGATGTAGACCGGCGGGGACCTCTCTGCTGAGCTGTAGGTAGGGTTGCGGTGTGTCGTTTGGCCGAGGCCGGGCATGACCCGGAAAAGTGTGTCCGGCCGGAGTTAAGCGAGCGTGGTGGGTAAGTTGGTGCACCCCTGTAGGGAAGAAAACTTCTATCGATAGCCTGTCCTACGGTAACGGACACTCGGAGTTGTATCCCGATTGATACAGCTAGAAGTTGAGATGAGACCTGGATATGAGGCTCTGGGATTGCTTCTCGCAGGGGGTCGAGAAGGGATCTCAGGACGAGGTTGATGACTGTATGGCTCTGGGATTGCTTTCTCGCAGGGAGTCGAGAAAGGATCTCTGGGTGAGGATGAGACTTAATGATACTGCTACTTTATATTGATCTGTTCTGCTCTCTTCTATTGCTGCAAGGCCTATGAAGATGCTAGTCTTCGATAGGACTAGGCCTTCTCTCTATTCTGGCATTTCTGCAGCCCAGTCCACATATACAGCCTCCCTTTGAAAATGTTGCATATGTAGTGTAGATCCTTGCTTGCTGAGTACTTCTGAGTACTCACGGTTGCTTTGTTTTCCTTTTCCCCCCCATATCAGTTTGTCGTGACCAGAGGACGGAGCCCCCTGAGACAGATGCCCCGTCGTTCGACTGCTACTATCCACCCAGAGGGTGGATACTACTACGAGGTTGCCGTCGACCAGGAGTAGGATCGGAGGGTCCCAGGCAGGAGGCCTACGCCTTTCGATCGTAGTGTTTTACTTTGCCCCACCTTTCTATAGGCCTTTCTGTTTCTCTTTTAATATCTGTACTCAGATATCTGATGCTTCCGCTGACGCTTGTTCGCAAGCTTATGTATTCGAGCCCTCGAGGCCCCTGGCTTGTAATATAAGCTTGTATGACTTTATTTATGTTTTAGAGTTGTGTTGTGATATCTTCCCGTGAGTCCTTAGGCTTGATCGTGTGCATTTGCGTGTATGATTAGTGCACGATTGAGCCGGGGGTGTCACAAGTTGGTATCAGAGCCGACTGACTGTAGGAACCCCCTTTCCAACTCCTTGGCCGAAGTTGAGTCTAGTAACCGAAAACTGTTTTGCTAACTTGGCTGTGTGGCTTACGGGCCCACGTCGCCAATTGGGTGGTATTAGGATCTTTTACTCCTCGACCTTTACTCTAGGACTCTGATCTCTCTTCTATTTGGGTTAAAAAATTTACTAACTCCAACATTAGGTTCTCGTAATCACTTCCACCCGGAGTTCTGAAATATCCCCCCTTGCTTCGAGATTATGGGCCAGGTTCTGCTTACAGGATCCTCTTATCGAGGGCACCCTATTTTGTCACTTGCAGATTCCTCGCTCCAATAGTTTTCTCCGACGTTGATGTAGCCTTTGCTATGTCTCGTTGTGTACTTCCCTACCGCGTGCCTACGCGCCGCCTAGATGTCTAGCCTTCCCCTTTCAGCTGTCGTATTGCCGGATTGTAATCGAGGCTATGTGCGGATTCGAATGTCTGGCGCGAATATGATGAAGTATCTATTGCACCTCCTTCTGTTGTGCGTGTTACTTCATGAATTATTCCATACACCTGCAGTTTTTCTTGCTAAACTGCCCCTGTTGATTTGGTAGGATGGCTGACGATCCTCCACCTCCACCTTATATTGCCGCAATGATGCAGCAATTTGAACTGAACCGTCAGGTTATGACCGGGATTTTGGCTCAGTTCCCAAACCAGAATGCTCGTCAGCAGCCTACACCAATAACACTGCCGGAATTCATGCGCCTCAATCCGTCCACTTTTCGCAGCTCGACTGATCCAATGGATGCTGATGATTGGCTCCGTGACATTGCCTTCCAGATGAAGTCGGCCAATGTTATCCCTGACAGTTACGTCACCTATGTGACGTATCACCTGAGGGGATCAGCTGCTCAATGGTGGGAAAGCCACAAGGGTATGTTGCCTGCTGAAATTGTAACCACTTGGCAGGAATTTCAGTCAGCTTTTCATGCACGGTACATTCCTCAAGGTCTGATGGACCAGAAGAAGCAGGAGTTCCACAAACTCTCACAGGGCACAATGACTGTGGATGAATATCAGAGGAAATTCCTTGAATTATCCCGATATGCTGAAGATGACGTCGACACTGACACTCGCAAGCAGGAGAAATTCCGTGAAGGACTACGTACTGATATAAAACTTGCACTTACTGCCCATGATTTCAACGACTTCGCAACGTTTGTCAGCAAATCTTTCCAAGTTGAAACAGCTCTGGCTGAGTACCAGGAGTCGCTCAAGCGTACTCGAGATGTCGGCTCGTCTTCCGGTCGACCTACTCAGAAATGTCGAGTCTGGATCCCTCACAATATTCATCATCGACCTGCTCCAACACCAAGGCCGTCATATGCTGCACCTCGTCTACCTTCACCACCAAGACAACTGAACATTGCAAGTGGACATCCCAATGTTGGTGTTTCTCCCCATAATGATGGTCTGTGCCACTAGTGTGGACAGCCAGGGCACCGTACTATCAACTGCCGTCAGAGTCAGCCTCAACACGCATCACGTCCTTCTGCTGGTTGCAGGAAGAGCCGTCGAAAACATCCTTCTAGGAACGTTGAAACTAGACTGCCTGCTAGTCAACTTGTTCATGTCAACCAAGTCAACATTGAAGAAGCTTGACACGACCCCAAAATTGTGATGGGCACCCTTCTAGTGAATTCAATCCCAGCTTCAGTCCTCTTTGATTCTGGAGCATCGCACTCCTTCATGTCCGAAAGTTTTGCGCGAAGCCATGATATACTTTTCGAGGAGATGTCCATCCCATTAGTAATCCATTCACCTGGGGCTAATTGGCAAACTACCATGGTAAGCCACGGTAACCACATTGTGATCGGAGGATTGATGTTCCCCGTTTCACTCATTGCTCTCAAGACCTCCAACATAGACATTATTCTGGGTATGGACTGGTTGAAGCCTCATAAAGCTTTGATTGACTGTGCCACTGAAACAGTCCGCATCACTCACCCTTCTGGCCAGACAGTCAAATACTCAGCCCAAATAGCTTAGGATGCTGAAACTCAAATATATGTTCTGAATGCATTGAATGCCTCACCTCTTTAAGGCATCGAGAATGTTCCAGTTGTTCGTGATTTTCAAGATGTATTTCCAGAAGAACTTCCAGGAATACCCCCTGCTAGAGCTGTCGAGTTTGTCATCGACTTGAAACCAGGCACAACACCTATTGCGAAGCGTCCTTATAAGATGCCTCCACATCATCTTCTCGAGCTTAAGGAGGAAATCGACACGTCACTTAAGAAAGGTTTCATCCGCCCCAGTTCCTCTACTTGGGGAGCACCTTCACTCTTCATTAAGAAGAAGGATGGAACTAACCGGTTGGTTCAGGATTACCGACCTATCAACCAAGCAACAATTCAGAACAAGTATCCGCTTCCCAGAATCAATGATCTGTATGATCAACTTGCTGGTTCCTCAGTATTCTCTAAGCTTGATTTGAGATTGGGATACCATCAGATCCGTGTTCGCGAAGAGGATATTCCGAAGACTGCATTTGTTACTCGTTATGGCTCCTACGAGTACACTGTCATGTCATTTGGCCTAACAAATGCTCCAGCCACATTCTCCCGTCTGATGAATTATATCTTCATGGATTACCTCGACAAGTTCGTTGTGGTTTATCTAGATGATATTTTGGTCTATTCAAAGAATAAAGACGAACATGCCGAACACCTCCGTCTTGTACTGGAAAGGCTCCGAGAACACCAGTTGTATGCCAAATACTCCAAATGTGAATTTTGGCTTTGAGGATCTATATTGAGGATCAAAGAGAGAGAAGAAGCCATCTAGCTACTAGCTATGGACCCGTAGGTCTGTGGTAAACTACTCACGCTTCGTCAAAAGGGCAATAGAGTTGATGTAGAAGCCCTCCGTGATCGAATCCCCCTCCGGCAGGATGCCGAAAAAGGCCCCAAGATGGGATCTCACGGGAACAGAAGGTTATGGCGGCGGAAAAGTATTTTTGTGGACGCTTGTGGTGGTTTGGGAATATTTCTGAATTTATAGGCCAAAGATTAGGGTTGGAGGACTCCCGTGGGGCCCTGATACGTCTCCAACGTATCTATAATTTTTGATTGTTCCATGCTGTTATATTATCAATCTTGGATGTTTGACAATCATTTTATAGCAACATTATATATTTTTTGGGACTAACCTATTGACATAGTGCCCAGTGCCAGTTGCTGTTTTTTGCTTGTTTTTTACTTCGCAGAAAATCAATACCAAATGGAGTCCAAACGCAGCGAAACTTTTTGGTGATTTTTTCTGGACCAGAAGACACAAGTTGGGCCAAAGAAGTACCAGAGGGGTGCCCCGAGGGGGGCACAACCCACCTGGGCGCGCCTGGAGGCCCAGGCGCGCCCTGGTGGGTTGTGCCCACCTCGGTGGCCTCCCGCACCGCCTCTTTGCTCTATAAATACCCCAATATTCCAGAAACCCTAGGGAAGTCGACGAAATACAATTCCAGCCGCTGCAAGTTCCAGAAACCACAGATCCAATCTAGACACCATCACGGAGGGGGTTCATCATCCTCATTGGTGCCTCTTCGATGATGCGTGAGTAGTTCATTGTAGACCTACGGGTCCGTAGTTAGTAGCTAACTGGCTTCCTCTCTCTTTTGATTCTCAATATAATGGTCTCTTGGAGATCTATTTGATGTAACTCTTTTTGCGGTGTGTTTGTTGAGATCCGATGAACTTTGAGTTTATGATCAGATCTATGTTTTTATCCATGAAAGTTATTTGAGTCTTTTGATCTCTTATATGCATGATTACTTATAGCCTCGTATTTCTTCTTTGAATCTTTGGTTTAGTTAGGCCGACTAGATCAATTTTTCTTGCCATGGGAAGAGGTGCTTTGTGATGGGTTCAATCTTACGATGCTCAATCCCAGTGACAGAAGGGGAAATGACACGTATGTATTGTTGCTATTAAGGATAACAAGATGGGGTCTATTCCTACATGAATATATCTTGTCTACATCATGTCATCGTTCTTATTGCATTACTCCGTTTCTCCATGAACTTAATACACTAGATGCATGCTAGATAGCGGTCGGTGTGTGGAGTAATAGTAGTAGATGCAGGTAGGAGTCGGTCTACTAATCTTGGACGTGATGCCTATATAATGATCATTGCCTGGATATCGTCATAATTATTTGAAGTTCTATCAATTGCCCAACAGTAATTTGTTTACCCACCGTATGCTATTTTTCTCGAGAGAAGCCACTAGTGAAATCTATGGCCCCCGGGTCTATTTTTCCATCATATACTTTCAGATCTATATTGCTATTTGCTTTTTTATTTATTTGCATCTTTTATTTTCAGATATATTAATGGGTTCAATCTTGCGGTGTTCTTTCCTAGTGACAGAAGGGGCAGCAAGACACGCATGTATTGTTGCTATTAAGGATAACAAGATGGGGGCTATTCCTACATGAATAGATCTCGTCTACATCATGTCATCATTCTTATTGCATTACTCCGTTTCTCTATGAACTTAATACACTAGATGCATGCTGGATAGCGGTCGATGTGTGGAGTAATAGTAGTAGATGCAGGCAGGAGTCGGTCTACTAATCTTGGACGTGATGCCTATATAATGATCATTGCCTGGATATCGTCATAATTATTTGAAGTTCTATCAATTGCCCAACAGTAATTTGTTTACCCACTGTATGCTATATTTCTCGAGAGAAGCCACTAGTGAAATCTACGGCCCCCGGGTCTCTTCTTTATCATATTTGCCATCGAGATCTCTTTTTATTTGCTTTTATTTTCAGATCTATTAATCCAAAAACCCAAAAATATCTTGCTGCAATTTATTGTTATTTATTTTATCTCGCATTCCCGCGAGATCTATTTATCCGATCTACTACAAATTTATCTATCTCTTTACCCGGGAGGGATTGACAACTCCTCTTTTACGTCGGGTTGCAAGTATTTGTTCTTTGTGTGCAGGTGCCGTTCACGTAGTGTTGTGTGGTTCTCCTACTAGTTCGATAACCTTGGTCTCATCATTGAGGGAAATACCTACCGTAGCTGTGCTGCATCATCCCTTCCTCTTTGGGGAAATACCGACGTAGTTCAAGCGACATCAAAAGGAATTTCTGGCGCCATTGCCGGGGAAGATCAAGTCAAGATAGTCTCCCGACAACTCGCCATTTTTTGGCGCCGTTGCCGGGGAGACATCATCAACATGTACCAGGTTCCTAATCACAAATCTCATCTCCTTGCAATTTCCATTATTTGCCATTTGCCTCTCGTTTTCATCTCTCCCACTTCACAAACATTTGCCATTTTATTCACCCTCTTTTTCGTTCATCGTTTTCTCGTCAGATCTGTTTATGCGTGTGATCTTGCTTACCCACCTTGTCACTATGTCTTGCATTACTACTACTCCTTTATCTCCAGATTTTGAAGTTCTATACTTCAAGCAGAGACAAGGAGAAAATTTGAAAGATGCTTGGTATAGATTAATGGAATCTTATCGCATTTGCAATCTTAAAGGAGATGCAAGGATTTTGCTTCAAAATTTTTATATAGGATTAGCTTTGCATCATAGACAACTTTTGGATTTTGCCGCTAAAGGGAATTTTATTGAACTTGATGCTAATACTGCTTATGAGATCTTAGAGGGGATCTTGGGAATTCCACCAATCAAGAAGGGGATTTATTTTACTCAAGAAGGGGTTCAAATTTTAGACAAGTTGAGTGATTTGCATAAACATATGGTCGAGTTGCAAAAATATAATGAACCTATCAAGCATATTAGTGGAAACATTAATCGCATGAATACTTTGATTACTCTTTGCAATAAACGGTTGGATATTTTAGATCTCAAAATGGTTTCTTTCCCCGAGAATTTAGGGAAGTGTAAAGAGCCTCCTGGTTTTGAGAAAGCTCTTGCAAAAGTTGCCAAAACTACAATTGACACCACTTAGATCTTTGCATTATGCCTAGCTAGGGGCATAAAACGATAGCGCTTGTTGGGAGGCAACCCAATGAATAAAATTTATTTTTGTATTTTTCTTTCCGTTCTTGAGTGTTTGCACAATTATGCTACTGTTATGATTGTGTTTTTTATGTTTTAATTAGTGTTAATGCCAAGCAAAGCCTTTGGGATCATGTTGGGTGATAGTTGATTTGATCTTGTTGGAAAACAGAAACTTTTGCGTCCAGTAAAATAATTTTATAAATTCACACAAGCAATGAAAAATTCTGATTTTTTTACACAAGATTTATATACAAATTTTATACGTTGTCCTAATTTTTCAGTATTTTTGGAGTTACATAAGTATTCGAAGTTTTCAGATTTCTACAGACTGTTCTGTTTTTGACAGATTCTGTTTTCTTTGCGTTGTGTGCTTATTTTGACGAATCTTTGGTTTGTATTGGAGGGTATAAGCCATAGTAAAGTTGGAATACAGTAGATATAATGCAAAAATAAAATATGAATGGGTTTACAACAGTACTTATAGTAGTGATTTGCTTTGTTATACTAACGGATCTCACGAAGGTTTTGTTGAGTTTTGTGTGATTGAAGTTTTTAAGTTTTTGGTGAGATCACGATGGATGAAGGAATAAGGAGTAAGAAGAGCCTAAGATTGGGGATGCCCATGGCATCCCAAGCTATTATCTAAAAGATAAGCAAGCAACTAAGCTTGGGGATGCCCGAGTGGCATCCCCTCTTTCTTCTAACGACCATCGGTATTGTACTTGGAGCTATATTTTTATTCGTCACATATCATGAGTTTTGCTTGGAGCGTCTTGTATGATTTGAATCTTTGCTTGTTTTACTTTTTATTTTTAGTCAAGTATCCTTTCTAGACACACCTATTTGAGAGAGCCAAAATTATGCTATGATTTGTTAGAATTGCTCTCTATGCTTCACTTAAATCTTTATGAGCTATGGAATTGCTCTAGTGCTTCACTTATATATTTTTGAGCATGGTGTGCTTTAATATTTTTTAAGAAATGCTCTCATGCTTCACTTAGATTTATTTGAGAGTAGTAAGTTTGAAGAAATTCTCTCATGCTCCACTTAAATTATTTTCGGAGAAGGAAATTTTTATGCTCATGTTCTTCACTTAGATTTGTTTGAGCTATCAAAAGCAACACATTAAACTAGTCCCAAAGTGATAGATATTCAAGAGGGATATAATAAAAACTTTCATGAAGATCATTGGACAAAATAAACTTGATTCCTTGTAATAGTTTTGCGATATGATGATATAATATGTGAGTCATGTTGATGAGTAATTATGCTTTAGTAAGAATATTGATGTTAAGGTTTGTGATTCCCTATGCAAGCACGAAAGTCAATAGTTATGCAATGAAATTATATCCTACTTGTGGTGCATTATTCGGTGTTAGTTATACTTAATGCTCGCTTATGAGATATTTTGTTTCTTGGTTGGATGCTTCTCAATCTTTTGCTAGCCTTCATTTGCACTAAGTATGATCACTACTTGTGCATCCAAAATCCTTAAACCAGTTTTGCCATATGAGTCCACTATACCTACCTATATGCGGTATTTCCGTGCCGTTCTAAGCAAATTTGTATGTGCCATCTCTAATTTTCAAAAGAAATTTCTCTTTTGTGTGCTCGTACCGCTCATGAAACGGTAGGGGGTGGCTGATTTTTTTCCATGCTAGATGTGTTATTCTCAAGATGAGTGTTTATTCACTTGTCATTGCACGAGAGTATGATGAAGGTATTAGGGATGCCCAGTCCCGAAATGAAAAATAAATTTACTTTATGTTGTCAAATAATAAATTCCTTGAAAAGTGTTGATATGGACGGCACCCGTGGATTCGGTTAGCCGTGGAATGTGAAAGTATGGTGGAAAAAGGAATAAACTTTATTTTCTGTTTGGGAACCGCCGATGATATATCTAGCATGGAAAGTATTGGGAACTACTCAATTGTTTTTGTTGACAGGAAAAGCATGCCACCCAAAATGTTTTTATCTCTATCTTTTTCGCTTTGAGCTCTGGCACCTCTACAAATCCCTACTTCCCTCTGCGAAGGGCCTTTCTATTTACTTTATGCAATTTTTATTTTTGAGTCTCCATCTTCTCTTATAAAGCACCAACTAAGGGGCACTATGATCATACTTGAGCATTGGGTGTAGCTAATATGCGAGTGTGTTTCATGAATGGATCAATGATTGAGCATAATGGGCTGGGGATAATTTGCTTTAGTGTTGATATTTTGAAAGACATGGTTGCTTGTTGGTATGCTTGAGTATTGAAATCTTCATGTCAAAACTAGACTATTGCTTTGAATCATATAAAAGTCCAAATGTCCATGCTACAAAGAAAAGATTATGTGATGAACATGTTAGGCAGCATTCCACATCAAAAATTCTGTTTTTATCAGGCCCACAAGCCAGGAGGGCGCGCCCTGAGGGCTTGTGGAGCCCTCGAGACTCTTCTGCTTTCCTCTCCAAGTCCTACGTGTGTCTTCTGGTCCAAGAAAAATCATCGCGAAAGTTTTATTCCGTTTGGACTCCGTTTGGTATTCCTTTTCTGTAAAACTCAAAAACAAGGGAAAAACAGAAACTGGCACTGGGCTCTGGGTTAGTCCCAAAAATAATATAAAATAGCATATTAATGCATATAAAACATCCAAAACAGATAATATATTAGCATGGAACAATAAAAAATTATAGATACGTTGGAGATGTATCAAGCATCCCCAAGCTTAATTCATGCTCGTCCTCGAGTAGGTAAATGAGAAAAACCAAATTTTTGATGTGGAATGCTACCTAACATATTAATCCATGTAATTTTCTTTATTGTGTCATGAATATTCAGATCCATAAGATTCAAAACAAATGTTTAATATTGACATAAAAACAATAATACTTCAAGCATACTAATAAAGCAATCGTGTCTTCTCAAAATAACATGGCCAAAGAAAGTTATCCCTACAAAATCATATAGTCTGGCTATGCTCCATATTCATCACACAAAGTATTAAATCATGCACAACCCCGATGACAAGCCAAGCAATTGTTTCATACTTTTGATGTTCTCAAACTTTTTCAACTTTCACGCAATACATGAGCGTGAGCCATGGATATAGCACTATAGGTGGAATAGAATATGGTGGTTTTGGAGAAGACAAAAAGGAAGGAGAAAGTCTCAATTCAACTAGACAAATTAATGGGCTATGAAGATGCCCATCAATTGATATCAATGCAAGTGAGAAGGGATTGCCATGCAACATATGCACTAGAGCTATAAGTGTATGAACGCTAAAAAAAACTAAGTGGGTGTGCATCCAACATGCTTGCTCCTGAAGACCTAGTGCGATTTGAGGAAGCCCATCATTGGAATATACAAGCCAAGTTCTATAATGAAAAATTCCCACTAGTATATGAAAGTGACAACATAGGAGACTCTCTATCATGAAGATCATGGTGCTACTTTGAAGCACAAGTGTGGAAAAAGGATAGTAGCATTGCCCCTTCTCTCTTTTCTCTCATTTTTTTGGTGGGCTTCTTTTGGCCTCTTTTATTTTTTTGTAAAGTCCGGAGAATCATCCCAACTTGTGAGGGAATCATAGCTTCCATCATCCTTTCCTCACATGGGATAATGCTCTAATAATGATGATAATCACACTTTTATTTACTTACAACTCAAGAATTACAACTCGATACTAGAACAATGATATGTCTCTATATGAATGCCTCCGGCGGTGTACCGAGATGTGCAATGATCAAGAGTGACACGTATAAAAAATATGAACGGTGGCCTTGCCATGAATACTATGTCAACTACATGATCATGCAAAGCAATGTGACAATGATGGAGCGTGTCGTAATAAACGGAATGGTGGAAGTTGCATGGCAATATATCTCGAAATGGCTATGGAAATGCCATAATAGGTAGGTATGGTGGCTGTTTTGAGGAAGGGTATATGGTGGGTTTAATGCACCGGCGAAAGTTGCGCGGTACTAGAGAGGCTAGCAAAGGTGGAAGGGTGGGAGTGTGTATAATCGATAGACTCAACATTAGTCATAAAGAACTCACATACTTATTGCAAAAATTTATTAGCTATCGAAACAAAGTACTACATGCATGCTCATAGGGGGATAGATTGGTAGGAAAAGACCATCGCTCGTCCCCGACTGCCACTCATAAGGAAGACAATCAATAAATAAATCATGCTCCGACTTCATCACATAACGGTTCACCATACGTGCATGCTACGGGAATCACAAACATTAACACAAGTATTTCTACCAATCCACAATTACTCACTAGCATGACTCTAATATCACCATCTTTATATCTCAAAACAATAATAAGGAATCAAAATCTCATAGTATTCAATGCTCTTTATATGAAAGTTTTTATTATATCCCTTTTGGATGCCCATCATATTAGGACTAAATTCATAACCTAAGCAAATTACCATGTTGTTTAGAGAGACTCTCAAAATAATATAAGTGAAGCATGAGAGTTCAACAATTTCTATAAAATAAAGCCACCGCCGTGCTCTAAAAAGATATAAGTGAAGCACTAGAGGAAATTGCCTAGCTCAAAAGATATAAGTGAAGCACATAGAGTATTCTAATAAATTCACAATTCATGCGTGTCCCTCTCAAAAGGTGTGTATAGAAAGGATGATTGTGGAAAACTAAAAAGCAAATACTCATATCATACAACACGCTCCAAGCAAAACACATATCATGTGGTGAATAAAACTATAGCCTCAATTAAATTTACTGATAGACGAAGACGAAAGAGGGGATGCCATCCGGGGCATCCCCAAGCTTAGATGCTTGGTTGTCCTTGAATATTACCTTGGGGTGCCTTGGGCATCCCCAAGCTTAGGCTCTTGCCACTCCTTATTCCATAGTCCATCAAATCTTTACCCAAAACTTGAAAACTTCACAACACAAAACTCAACAGAAAACTCATGAGATCCGTTAGTATAAGAAAGTAAATCACCAATTTTTGGTACTGTTGTGAACTCATTATTTATTTATATTGGTGTAATATATACTGTATTACAACTTCTCCATGGTTCATACCCCCCGATACTACCCATAGATTCATTAAAATAAGCAAACAACACATAGAAAACAGAATCTGTCAAAAACAGAACAGTCTATAGCAATCTGAAAACTTCGTATACTTATGTAACTCCAAAAATTCTGAAAAATTAGTACAACCTGGGCAATTTGTATATCAATCTTGTGTAAAAAATTCAGATCAAAAGCATGCTTCTGTGATTTTTTTTAAAAATTGTTTTACTGAGCGCAAAAGTTTCTGTTTTTCAGCAAGATCAAATAAACTATCACCCTAAGCCATCCCAAAGGTCTTACTTGGCTCAAACACTAATTAAAACAGCAAAACACAATTACTACAGAGGTAATAAGTATTTATTGAAAAACAGAACCAAAAACAAAAAAACATAAAAATAAAATTGGGTTGCCTCCCAACAAGCGCTATTGTTTAACGCCCCTAGCTAGGCATAAAACATAAATCTAGGTATTGTCATCTTTGGTATGCAATCCATAAGTAGCTCTCATAATAGATTCATATGGCAACTTTATTTTCTTTCTTGGAAAGTGTTCCATGCCCTTCCTTAAGGGAAATTGAAATCTAATGTTTCCTTCTTTCATATCAATAATTGCACCAATCGTTCTAAGGAAAGGTCTACCAAGAATAATAGGACATGTAGGATTGCAATCTATATCAAGCACAATGAAATCTACGGGCACAAAGGTCATATTTGCAACAATAAGAACATCATTAATTCTTCCCATAGGTTTCTTAATAGTGGAATCCGCTGTGACGCCCCCGGCTCAATCGTGCACTAATCATACACGCAAATGCACACGATCAAGCCTAAGGACACACTTGAAGATATCACAACACAACTCTAAAACATAAATAAAATCATACAAGCTTTTTATTACAAGGCAAGGCCTCGAGGGCTCGAATACATAGCTCGATGGCATACAAGCATCAGCAGGAGCATCAGATATCTGAGTACAGATATAAAAGAAAACACAGATAGGCGCTTAGAAGGCGGGGCAAAAGAAAACACTACGATCGAAAGGCGCATACCTCCTGCCTGGGACCCTTCGATCCTACTCCTGGTCGTCGGCAAGCTCGAAGTAGTAGCCACCCTCGGGGTAGAAGTAGCGATCGTCGGCGGGGGCAGCTGTCTCAGGGGCTTCGTCATCTGGTTGCATCAAAAGGATATGGGGAAAAAGAAAGCAAAGCAAACGTGAGTACTCATCCGAAGTACTCAGCAAGCAAGGATCTACACTACATATGCAACTTTATCAAAGAGAGGCTGTATATGTGGACTGGGCTGCAGAAATTCCAGAATAAAGAGAAGGCCTAGTCCTTCGAAGACTAGCATCTTCAGCGGTCTTGCAGCATTAGAAGAGTGTAGATTAGTACAATAAAAAGTAGTAGTATCATTAAGTCTCAACCTCAGCCAGAGATCCTTTCTCGACTCCCTGTGAGAAAGCAATCCCAGAGCCGTACTATCCATATCTCATCACAAGTATCCAGTTCTAGTTGTATCGATCGGGATACAACTCCGAGCGTCCGTTACCGAGGATCCGGCTATGCATAGATTAGTTGTTCCCTGCAGGGGTGCACCGACTTACCCACCACGCTCGCTTAACTCCGACCGAACACACTTTTCTGGGTCATGCCCGGCCTCGGCCAAACGACACACCGCAACCCTACCTAGAGCTCAGCAGAGAGGTCCCCGCCGGTCTACATCCTAAGCGCTCAGGGGTCTTGGGCCGTCGCCCTGTGCACTCCGGATCATTGCGAGCAGGGTGGATACCAGTGCCAATGGCATAATTCGACCCGACCACAATCCTGAACTGGACGTCTGACAGAGCTGTCGGCTGATACCACGATGCAGAGTACCCATATTTATTCCTGCGTGATGGTTAGTGCTATCGGGCCAGAGGCCCACTCGAATCAAATATCCAAATCGTAGTGTGTTGGCAGTGCGGTAACGAGCAGAGACTCACGATTGATGTGACCCCGTCGCCCCATCTCGAGGACTTGCGGCAAGGGCTAAGAATGCCCGACCACGCCTCGTATTCATATCTCGGGCACCCTCCAGGTCAACCCGTCTCCACAACACTCGCCACTTAGGCTCACGCGGGTACCCCTCAGGGTCGACCCGCCTTTCCAAATAACAGTGTAAAGTCCAAGTATCTGTGTGTTCGTAACATCAAGGGAATCTGAGGTATCACCCTCATTGGATTCCTACTCGATGTAACTGTCAAGGTGAACTTGGAGGAATCACCCTCGACGGGTTCACGCTTGAGGTGTTGCACGTCGGCGTCGTTATCGGGAGTGGTGAAGGAGGAATCACCCTCGATGACCACGACCGAATAGCTACTCTACAGAGCTAACATCAGAAGTGCTAAACGAGGTATCACCCTCGGCACTCGATAGTAACGCTGTAGTGTCGTACAGTTAAAAGGGGTGTGATGTGCGGTGCTGGGGCCTGGTCGTCGAGTCTTCTGACGATCCAGCGGGGCAACTGAGACAAGTGGGGTCTCTGGGGTCTCTATCCAGCCTATACTAAGTAGTTTAGGATAGGCAGGTAATTATCAAAAGCAGGTTACAAAATTAGGTCATGCATCAGAATAGGTAAAGCAGTAACAACAACATTTCTAATGCAAGCACAAGAGAGAAGAGAATAGGTGATATAGGCATGCTCAAGGGGGGGGGTTCTTGCCTGGTTGCTCGGCGGCAAAGGTAAGGTCGTCAACGGTGTCGTCGGGCTCCTGAGCTGCGTCGATCTCGGGAACTGCGTCGGTACCGGGGTTTACCGAGAGAGAAGAGGGGAAGGAAACAAATAAATACATAGCAAACATAAGCAACACAGAGCATGCTATGCTAACGTGCAGTGCAGGATTGCCTAAAGACATATCTGATCCATTTAGTTATTTTAGGATTAAAGTTGGATTTATTAACCGGTAGGTATGCACTATTCACCTAACGGAAACAGGCAAAAATTTACGGGTTCACCTCCGTAAAGGGTCCCATCACGGAAACAGACGGCACTGTCAGCTTTGTCTCGTCGTTCTGATCAACTTTCATGTAGAAAGTTTTTCGATCCGAGCTACGGATTATTTTTTCTATGAATTTCTAAAGATTTTAGCAATTTCTGGAATTTCTAAATTATTATTAATTCGAATTATTTAAATACTAAATTGCTATGTGCACCCACTGTTATACCCAGCCAGAGAGGCTGAGAGGCTGACAGTGGGGCCAGGTTGACTAGGTCAACGCCCAGTCAGTAGTGGCTGACTCGTGGGCCCTCTGCTGAGTCAGCAGGCTGACTCAGCCAACCCTATCCAGAGGAATAGTGGGCTGGGCCCGCATGTCATTCACAGTAGACCTAATTAGGTTCATTTTATACTAAACAGAGTTAATTAAAAAGGTGGGCCCGGCCTGTCAGTGACTATTATCTTTTAGTTAGTGATTTAATTAGTCCCTAAACGAAGCGCTACAGTACCGGGCCCATCTGTCAGCGAGTATTAGGGTGGGGGTTAGTCCCAGGGGGCGACACGTGTCTCCCCACCAGCGTTTAAATCACCCGCGCGGTGGCGACGAGCATTTGAACGGCGGCGCGGCTCGGGTGTGGCCGAAAAAAGGCTACGGGTGGCCGTTTGGGCCACCACGAGCACCTACATGACCAGGGCGACGGCGCGCATCGACCTGGGGGTAGCAGCGGTCGTGGGGGTGGCCAGAACAGGGACTATGGCAACCATTGCCGGCGGACAGAACACGGCGAGCTCGGTTTCGAGTCCAGTGACTCGCCTGAGTCGAAGCAGAGCACACGCGCGCCGGCTGGGAACTACAGCAGCACGGTGGAGGCGTTGGCTTGGCCGGGGTGGACGAGAGCGTCCGCGGCAAGCGGCTTGGCGAAGACAGGAGCGCGGTAATGGCGATGGCTAGCTACGGCCACGATGCGAGCGTAACAGAGCGAGGGGAGGTGCGTAGCTCACCACGGGGACGCACGGCGGTCCGGTGAGGGCTTAGAAGAGCAAAGGCAGAGCAGATCGAGGCGATGCAGGGGCGTTGACCGGCGAAGGGGATCAGGTCGATGCCATGGCTGCGCTGCACCCCGGATGAAGTAGAGCGCCAGGAGTAAGTAGTCGAGGTCCCAGGAGCCCCTGGATAGCTCATGGTGACGAATGGGCACCGGCGTTCGCGTGTTCTACGATGGCGGCGCCATGGTTGCGCTCAGTGCGGTGGGGAAACGAGGGAGAGAGCGAGAGTGATGGCTTGGGGAAGCTCAGTGGGGCGCGGGCGAGGTCAAGTGGCTGACGCGGGCGCCTGTAGCGGCCGTTGTCACGCGAGGAGGAGGGGGGCCGGCTGCGGGGTGCGCGCGGGCGACGACAGCGCGACAAGGTGAGCAGGGCGAGGGGGAGGACAGGCGGGGTGGGCTAGGCCAGCTGGTTGACTAAGGCCCAGTCCCTGCGGGCCCTTTTCCTTTTCTTCTTTTCTTTTCTGTTTTTATTTCTTTCCTCTCTTTTGCAAAATGTGCGGCCTCAAATATAGTTTTGTAAAATAGGTAGTTTTGTCCAATAAATATAGTGCAATATTTAGCACTGTCATAAAATGGTTTGGAGCCAAGGTGATTTCATTTATATTTTATTTAATGTTAAATGGATTAAATATTTCTGTTTTCTTGTTGCTTGAGTTATTTAATTAATTTGATTAATGTTGCTGTTACTTTTATAATTGCTCTAGGAATATTTACAACATTATGAACATCTTAGTTTTCAAATTTGAACAACTTTTATTTTCACTTTTAGTTTGAATTTACATTAGAATTTGAATTGAAAAGGGATATGATCCAAATGATGTTTAAGCACTGTTGATCATGATGACATGGCATTATCAAAAGGGGATTACTGTAGCTAACCACTGGGGGTGTTACAAATCTCCTCCACTAACAAGAATTCTCATCCCGAGAATTAAGAGGAAGACTGAAAGAAAGCAGGGTATTCTTGGAAGTTGTTTCGAAGAAACGTCCAGAAAATCTCGAACGACTGGAATGTTTTTGATCCCCTCAAGCGGAGAAGCGTTCAACGCATTCAGAGCATAAAGGTGACCTTCAGCATTCTGAGTAATTCGGGCGGTGTAGTTCACTATCTCATCGGAGGGGTGAAGAAGTTGGGCAATTTTTGTGGCACAATTGATCGAAGCTATATGAGCTTTTAACCAATCCATTTCGAGGATGAGGTGTAGGGTGGATGACTTGAAGACGATGGGTGGGGCAAGGAATTCCAATTCTTTAACTTCGATGGTAACGTTAGGTGCCATCACGTCAGCATGACAATGATCTCCGGTAGTTTTAACGACTAACGGAGTATGCATCTTCTCATAATGAGTGCCATGCATGAATGTAAATTTTGCAGAGATGAAAGAATGTGATGCTCCTGAATCAAATAAAACAGAAGCAGATATTGAGTTAACGAGAAGGGTACCCATCACAGTGGCAGGTTGATTCTGGACTTCTTCAATACCAATGTTGTAAGCGTGTCCACGCCCATGAGCAGCAGACCCAGTATTATAGTTGCGGGCCTGATTGTTGCCACGACCATTGCCATGGCCAGTACGAGGGAAAGCCAACTGATTCTGAGTCTGGCGGCAGTCCTTAGCAAGGTGGCCTGGTTTGCGACACTTTGAAGCACAGTCCATCTTCAGGACGAAGAGGAGCATTGGGTGGGATACGTGGTGTAGTATAGTTGTTTCTTGGGGCAGGGGCAGCTTGACGGAACACGTTCTTGGGAATCCAGACTCTACGCTTCTGTGCTAAGCCCGAAGATGAGCCAACATCACGATGGCGCTTCTGCGACTCCTTATGCTTCATTTGAGCAGTCTCAAGCAGAATAGCCTTGTTCACAAGATTAGTAAAGTCGGTGAAGTCTTGAGAAGCAAGTGCAAGCTCGATGTCTGGGTGGAGTCCATTACGGAACTTCTCTTGTCTACGGGCATCCGTGGCGATGTCTTCTTCAGCATAGCGGGACAGATCAAGGAATTCCCGCTGATAAGCTTCGACAGTCTTGTTGCCCTGAGTGAGGTTGCGGAACTGGGTTTTCATCCAGTCCATGATTCCTTGAGGAATATATCGGGCACAAAAGGCAGCCTGGAACTCAGGCCAAGTAACGGCTGTTCCAGCAGGCAGTGTATGTTTGTGGGTGTCCCACCATTGAGCAGCGGGACCCTTTAAGAAAAAGGACGCGAAGGCGACAAAGTTGGCAGGGAGACATTTGCAGACTCCATCTCGTGAGTGATATCGCGAATCCAGTCATCAGCATCCAGTGGTTTCTCAGAGTTGCGGAACTGAGTGGGGTTAAGACGCATAAATTCTGGCAGAGTTATTGAGGGAGGGTTCTGGTTCTGGTTGTTCAGATGCGGGAACTGAGTCATAATCCCAGTCATGAACTGACGGTTTAGCTCGAACTGTTGCATCATAGCTGCCATATAATCTGGCTGTGGTGGGCGTTCAGGGGCACAACCACGACCACCTGGTCTAACCATCCTGCTAAGTTTCAACAGGGGTAGTTCAGTAAAAGCAGTTGCGAGTGTTTAGCGACAAGCATGATGTAAGACGACAATAATTAAGCAGTGTAATAGATACTTAACAGTAGTCAATTAAGACATACAGATCCATACACAAAGTCGGGTACATGCGGATAGCATAACGGCGCAAATTCAAAAGCTAGATATGCTAGGCGGCGCGCAGGCATGCGGTAAGGAAGTACACCACGAGACATAGCAGAGGCTACATCAACGTCGGGAAGATCCACTGAAATGGGGTAGCTGCAAGTGCGGATGACGAATGTTCGTCACGGAAGGATCCTGTGCTCCATGTGCACTCTGATGCAGAACCCGGTCTCGAGCTGAAAGAAGAGGTCCACGTGGAGGTGCGTGACCTCCAACAGCAGGCCAATCAATACCAGCATACATCTGAGTCCTGCGCGGATAAAGGATGTGCTCCGGATGTATCCCTGCATGAACAACTGGTAGCAACTGCATCATAGCATCGTAGAGGCGTGCTCGAGTGGCAACCAACTCGACGGCAAGAGCCCGAACAGTGCGATCCAGAGCCTGAGTGCACTGAATCAGAACATGCGGGTCGTATCGATGACGCTCGTATGGGGCACAAATAGCTGTGTAGTATCCAGTAGTATCTCTAGCAGGGGCATACAGAATGTATCGGAACTCAGAGGCATCCAAGCTATCGCTGAACTCTCCTCGGAGACGTGCGACAGCAGAGTAGGCGGCATCATGGACTGCCATCTCAATCGTCACGCCGATACCATGGAAAAGGTGCAGCTCAGTGTCTGAGTCATCGCGCTGATCATAGATACGAACATCAGCATGGTACTGCTCCTGGTTGAATTCACGGTAATCCTCGTAGACCATGTACTCAGGGTACCAGCAGTAGCCCAGTCTGGTCAGGAGGGTGATCAGGACAGCTGGAAAACCAGGGGCACCACGAGCCCAAGTGCGAAGCACAAGCTGCGTCGTAGGGTGTGGTGGAAACAAACGATCCATCTGAAACAGAGGAAATTCAGGATTTTCAAATGACAATGAGAAGTATAATATAACTCAGAGAGAAAGGTTAAACAAAACAATGGAAAGGAAAATGATTATCAGACTAATCAGATCAATGGTAAGGAATTAAGCACAGATATCCAGCTCTCCAGGTAGACGAGATTTACGAGATCCTAAGTGTCGTCGTTAGTAATATTTAGTTAACTCGAATAGAAGAGAGATCAGAGTCCCAGAGTATAGACGAGGAATAAAAGATCCTAATACCACCCAATTGGCGACGTGGGCCCGTAAGCCACACAGCCAAGTTAGTAAAACAATTTTCATTAACTAGACTCAACTTCAGCCAAGGAGATGGAAAGGGGGTTCCTACAGGCAGTCGGCTCTGATACCAACTTGTGATGCCCCCGGCTCAATCGTGCACTAATCATACATGCAAATGCACACGATCAAGCCTAAGGACACACTTGAAGATATCACAACACAACTCTAAAATGTAAATAAAATCATACAAGCTTTATATTACAAGCCAGGGCCTCGAGGGCTCGAATACATAGCTCGATGGCATACAAGCGTCAGCGGGAGCATCAGATATCTGAGTACAGATATAAAAGAAAGCACAGATAGGCCCTTAGAAGGTGGGGTAAAAGAAAACACTACGATCGAAAGGCGCAGGCCTCCTGCCTGGGACCCTCCGATCCTACTCCTGGTCGTCGGCAAGCTCGAAGTAGTAGCCACCCTCAGGGTAGAAGTAGCGATCGTTGGCGGGGGCAGCTATCTCAGGGGCTTCGTCATCTGGTTGCATCAAAAGGATATGGGGAAAAAAGAAAGCAAAGCAAACATGAGTACTCATCCGAAGTACTCAGCAAGCAAGGATCTAAACTACATATGCAACATTATCAAAGAGAGGCTGTATATGTGGACTGGGCTGCAGAAATGCCAGAATAAAGAGAAGGCCTAGTCCTATTGAAGACTAGCATCTTCAGCAATCTTGCAGCATTAGATGAGTGTAGATTAGTACAATATAAAGTATTAGTATCATTAAGTCTCAACCTCAGCCAGAGATCCTTTCTCGACTCCCTGCGAGAAAGCAATCCCAGGGCCGTACTATCCATATCTCATCACAAGTATCCAGTTCTAGTTGTATCAATCGGGATACAACTTCGAGCATCCGTTACCGAGGATCCGGTTATGCATAGATTAGTTCTACCCTGCAGGGGTGCACCAACTTACCCACCACGCTCGCTTAACTCCGACCGGACACACTTTTCTGGGTCATGCCCGGCCTCGGCCAAACGACACACCGCAGCCCTACCTAGAGCTCAGCAGAGAGGTCCCCGCCGGTCTACATCCTAAGCGCTCAGGGGTCTTGGGCCGTCGTCCTGTGCACTCCGGGTCGTTGCGAGCAGGGTGGATACCAGTGCCAACGGCACGATCCGACCCGGCCACAATGCTGAACTGGACGTCTGACAGAGCTATCGGCTGATACCACGATGCAGAGTACCCATATTTATTCCCGCGTGATGGTTAGTGCTATCGGGCCAGAGGCTCACTCGAATCAAATATCCAAATCATAGTGTGTTGGCAGTGCGGTAACGAGCAGAGACTCACGATCGATGTGACCCCGTCGCCCCGTCTCGAGGACTTGTGGCAAGGGCTAAGAATGCCCAATCACGCCTCGTATTCATATCTTGGGCA
Source organism: Thinopyrum elongatum (assembly GCA_011799875.1). NCBI lineage: Eukaryota > Viridiplantae > Streptophyta > Magnoliopsida > Poales > Poaceae > Thinopyrum > Thinopyrum elongatum. Next base: position 281,963,208 of record CM022301.1, read on the forward strand.
CCCTCCAGGTCAACCCGTCGCCACAACACTCGCCACTTAGGCTCACGCGGGTACCCTCAGGGTCAACCCACCTTTCCAAATAATAGTGTAAAGTCCAAGTATCCGTGTGTCCATAACATCAAGGGAATCCGAGGTATCACCCTCGTTGGATTCCTACTCGATGTAACCATCAAGGTGAACTTGGAGGAATCACCCTCGACGGGTTCACGCTTGAGGTGTTGTACGACGGCGCCGTTATCGGGAGTGGTGAAGGAGGAATCACCCTCGATGACCACGACCGAATAGCTACTCTACAGAGTTAACATCAGAAGTGCTAAACAAGGTATCACCCTCGGCACTCGATAGTAACACTGCAGTGTCGTACAGTTAAAAGGGGTGTGATGTGCGGTGTTGGGGCCTGGTCGTCGAGTCTTCTGATGATCCAGCGGGGCAACTGAGACAAGTGGGGTCACTGGGGTCTCTATCCAGCCTATACTAAGCAGTTTAGGATAGGCAGGTAATTATCTAAAGCAGGTTACAAAATAAGGTCATGCATCATAATAGGTAAAGCAGTAACAGCAGCATTTCTAATGCAAGCACAAGAGAGAAGAGAATTGGCGATATAGGCATGCTCAAGGCGGGGTGCTTGCCTGGTTGCTCGGCGGCAAAGGCAAGGTCATCAACGGTGTCGTCGGGCTCCTGAGCTGCGTCGGTCTCGGGAACTACATCGGTACCGGGGTCTACCGAGAGAGAAGAGGGGGAGGAAACAAATAAATACACAGCAAACATAAGCAACACAGAGCATGCTATGCTAATGTGCAGTGCAGGATTGCCTAAAGACATATCTGATCCATTTAGTTATTTTAGGATTAAAGTTGGATTTATTAACCGGTAGGTATGCACTATTCACCTAACGGAAACGGGTAAAAATTTACGGGTTCACCTCCGTAGAGGGTCCTGTCACGAAAACAGACGGCACTGTCAGCTTCGTCTCGTCGTTCTGATCAACTTTCATGTAGAAAGTTTTTCGATCCGAGCTACAGATTATTTTCTATGAATTTCTAAAGATTTTAGCAATTTCTAGAATTTCTAAATTATTATTAATTCAAATTATTTAAATACTAAATTGCTATGTGCACCCACTGTTATACCCAGCCAGAGAGGCTGACAGTGGGGCCAGGTTGACTAGGTCAACGCCCTGTCAGCAGTGGCTGACTGGTGGGCCCTCTGCTGAGTCAGCAGGCTGACTCAGCCAACCCTATCCAGAGGAATAGTGGGCTGGGCCCGCATGTCATTCACAGTAGACCTAATCAGGTTCATTTTATACTAAACATAGTTAATTAAAAAGGTGGGCCCGGCCTGTCAGTGATTATTATCTTTTAGTTAGTGATTTAATTAGTCCCTAAATGAAGCGCTACAGTACCGGGCCCATCTGTCAGCGAGTATTAGGGTGGGGGTTAGTCCCAGGGAGCGACACGTGTCACCCACCGGCGCTTAAATCGCCCACGCACCGGCGACGAGCATTTGAACGGCGGCGCGGCTCGGGTGTGGCCGGAAAAAGGCTACGGGTGGCCGTTTGGGCCACCACGAGCACCTACATGACCAGGGCGACGGCGCGCATCGACTTGGGGGTAGCAGCGGTCGTGGGGGTGGCCGGAACAGGGACTACGGCGACCGTTGGCGGTGGACAGAACACGACGAGCTCGGTTTCGAGTCAAGTGACTCGCCCGAGTCGAAGCAGAGCACGGGCGCGCCGGCTGGGAACTACAACAGCACGGTGGAGGCGTTGGCTTGGCCGGGGTGGACGAGAGCATCCGCGGTGAGCGGCTTGGCGGAGATAGGAGCGCGGCAATGGCGATGGCCAACTACGGCCACGATGCGAGCGTAACAGAGCGAGTGGAGGTGTGTAGGTCACCACGGGTACGCACGGCGGTCCGGTGAGGGCTTAGAAGAGCAGAGGCAGAGCAGATCGAGGCGATGTAGGGGCATTGACCGGCGAAGGGGATCGGGTCGATGCCGTGGCTGCACTGCACCCCAGGATGAAGTAGTGCGCCAAGAGGAAGTAGTCGAGGTCCCCGGAGCCCCTGGACAGCTCACGGTGATGAATGGGCGCCGGCGTTCGCGTGTTCTACGATGGCGGAGCCATGGTTGTGCTCGGTGCGGTGGGGAAACAAGGGAGAGAGGGAGAGTGATGGCTTGGGGAAGCTCAGTGGGGCGCGGGCGAGGTCAAGTGGCTGACGCGGGCGCCTGTAGCGGCCGTTGTCGCGCGAGGAGGAGAGGGGGCCGGCTGCGAGGTGCGCGCGGGCGACAACAGCGCGACGAGGTGAGCAGGGCGAGGGGAAGGACAGGCGGGGTGGGCTGGGCCGGCTGGTTGACTAAGGCCCAGCCGCTGCGGGCCCTTTACCTTTTCTTCTTTTCTTTTCTGTTTTTATTTCTTTCCTCTCTTTTGCAAAATGTGCGGCCTCAAATATAGTTTTGTCCAATAAATATAGTGCAATATTTAGCACTGTCAGAAAATGGTTTGGAGCCAAGGTGATTTCATTTACATTTTATTTAATGTTAAATGGATTAAATATTTCTGTTTTCTTGTGGCTTGAGTTATTTAATTAATTTGATTAATGTTGCTGTTACTTTTATAATTGCTCTAGGAATATTTACAACATTATGAACATTTTAGTTTTTAAATTTGAACAACTTTTATTTTCACTTTTAGTTTGAATTTCCATTAGAATTTGAATTGAAAAGGGATATGATCCAAATGATGTTTAAGCACTGTTGATCATGATGACATGGCATTATCAAAAGGGGATTATTGTAGCTAACCACTGGGGGTGTTACATCCGCGAGATACAAATTTAAAGAACAATCAGCAAATTCACGGAAACCTAGCACATCACATAAAGTTTTTGGAATTGTGGAAACGCTAGCACCCAAATCACACAAAGCATGGCACTCATAATCTTTAATTTTAATCTTAATTGTAGGTTCCCACTCATCATAAAGCTTTCTAGGGATAGAAACTTCCAACTCAAGTTTTTCTTCAAAAGATTTCATCATAGCATCAATGATATGTTTAGTAAAAGATTTATTTTGATTATAAGCATGAGGAGAATTCAACATGGATTGCAACAAGGAAATACAATCTATCAAAGAACAATTATCATAATTAAAATCCTTGAAATCCAAAAGAGTGGGTTCATCACTACTTAAAGTTTTGACCTCTCCAATCCCACTTTTATCAATTTTTGCATTAAGATCTATAAACTCCGAATCATTGGGACGCCTTCTAGCTAAAGTTGACTCATCTCCAGTCCCATCTTTATCAAGATTTATATTATAAAACAAAGATTCAATAGGAGTCACAGCAATCACTTTAAGATCTTCATCATTATTATCACAAGAAATCGAAGAACACGCTTTAACAAACCAATCTCGCTTAGCACTCATCCTAGCGGTTCTTTCTTTGCACTCATCAATAGAAAATTTAATTGATTTAAGAGATTCATTAATATCATGCTTGGGTGGCATAGATCTAATTTTCAAAGAATCAATCTCAAGAGAAATTCTATCAACGTTCCTAGCCAAATCATCAATCTTGAGCAATTTTTCTTCAACCATAGCATTGAAAACTTTTTGCAAATTAATAAATTCTTTAATATTGTTCTCAAGATCAGAGGGCATCTTATTATAATTTCCATAAGAATTGTTGTAGGAATAACCATAATTATTAGAGGAATTACTAGGAAACGCCCTAGGGTTGAAATTTCCTCTATACGCGTTATTACCAAAATTGTTCCTACCAACAAAATTCACATCCATAGATTCATTATTATTCTCAATCAAAGTAGACAAAGGCATATCATTAGGATCAATAGGAGCACTCTTACTAGCAAACAATTTCATAAGTTCATCCATCTTTCCACTCAAAGTATTACTTTCTTCAATCGCATGCACTTTTTTACTAGTGGAAGATCTTTCGGTATGCCATTGAGAGTAATTAGCCATAATATTATCTAGGAGTTTAGTAGATTCTCCTAATGTGATTTCCATAAAAGTACCTCCCGCGGCCGAATCTAAAAGATTTCTAGATGCAAAATTCAACCCAGCATAAAAAAATTGTATGATCATCCATAAACTTAAACCATGAGTAGGGCAATTTCTTATCATCAATTTCATCCTCTCCCAAGATTGTGCAACATGTTCATGATCAAGTTGCTTAAAATTCATTATATCGTTCCTAAGGGAGATGATCTTAGCGGGAGGAAAATACTTGGAAATAAAAGCATCTTTACACTTATTCCATGAATCAATACTATTTTTAGGCAAAGATGAAAACCAAGTTTTAGCACGATCTCGTAGTGAGAACGGAAATAGCTTCAATTTAACAATATCATTATCCACATCTTTCTTCTTTTGCATATCACACAACTCAATGAAAGTATTTAGATGGGATGCGGCATCTTCACTAGGAAGGCCGGAAAATTGATCTTTCATAACAAGATTCAGCAAAGCGGCATTAATTTCATAAGATTCCGCACTAGCGGCGGGAGCAATTGGAGTACTAATAAAATCATTATTATCAGTATTGGAAAAGTCACACAACTTGGTGTTTTCTTGAGACATCGTGACAAAGCAAGCAATCTAGCACACAAGCAACCAAAAAGCAAACGAAAAGACGAACGGAAGAAGGGCGAATAAAAAGGCAAATCTTTTTGTGTTTTTCTGAAATCGTTTTAGAAGTGGGGGAGAGGAAAATGAGAGGCAAATGGCAAATAATGTAATGCAAGAGATGAGAGTTTATGGTGGGTACTTGGTAGGCTTGATGTAGATCTCCCCGGCAACGGCGCCAAAATTCTTCCTGCTACTTCTTGAGCTTGCGTTGGTTTTTCCCTTGAAGAGGAAAGGGTGATGCAGCAAAGTAGAGATAAGTATTTCCCTTAGTTAAGAACCAAGGTATCAATCCAGTAGGAGATACACGCAAGTCTCCAATCTATGCACCTGCACAAACAATCAAACACTTGCACCCAACGCGATAAAGGGGTTGTCAATCCCTTCACGGTCACTTGCAAGGATGAGATCTGATAGAGATAGATATAAAAGCTTACTAAAACGTAAAATAAAGTAAAAGTAAATAAATTGCAGCGAGGTATTTTTGGGTTTTTTGGTTTATAGATCTGAAAATATATGATGGAAAATAGACCCGGGGCCATAGGTTTCACTAGAGGCTTCTATCTTGAAGGCAAATAATACGGTGGGTGAACAAATTACTATCGAGCAATTGATAGAAAAGCGCAAAGTTATGACGATATCCAAGGCAATGATTATGAATATAGGCATCACGTCCGTGTCAAGTAGACCGACTCCTACCCGCATCTACTACTATTACTCCACACATCGACCGCTATCCAGCATGCATCCAGAGTACTAAGTTCATAAGAACGGAGTAACGCCTTAAGTAAGATGACATGATGTAGAAGGATAAACTCAAGCAATATGATGGAAACCCCATCTTTTTACCCTTGATGGAAACAATACAATACGTGCCTCGCTACCCCTACTTTGTCACTGGGTGAGGACATCGAACCCAAAACTAAGCACCTCTCCCATTGCAAGAAGAACCAATCTAGTTGGCCAAACCAAACAGATAATTTGAAGAGAAATACAAAGATATCAAATCATGCATATAAGAATTTAGAGAAGATTCAAATAATATTCATAGACAAACTGATCATAAATCCACAATTCATCAGATCTAGACAAACACACCGCAAAAGAATATTACATCGGATATATCTCCAAGAACATCGACGAGAACATGGTATTGAGGATCAAAGAGAGAGAAGAAGCCATCTAGCTACTAGCTATGGACCCGTAGGTCTGTGGTAAACTACTCATGCTTCATCGGAAGGGCAATAGGGTTGTGATGACCCACAAGTATAGGGGATCAATCATAGTCCTTTCGATAAGTAAGAGTGTCAAACCCAACGAGGAGCAGAAGGAAATGATAAGTAGTTTTCAGCAAGGTATTCTCTGCAAGCACTGAAATTATAAGTAACGAGTAGTTTGATAGCAAGATAATTTGTAACGAGTAAGTAACGGTAATGGTAACAAAAGTGCAGCAAGGTAGCCCAATCCTTTTGCAGCAAAGGACATGCCAAAACGGTCTTTTATGATAAGCAAAGCATTCTTGAGGGTACACGGGAATTTCATCTAGTCACTTTCATCATGTTGGTTTGATTTGTGTTCGCTACTTTGATAATTTGATATGTGGGTGGACCGGTGCTTAGGTGCTGTTCTTACTAGAACAAACCTCCTACTTATGATTAACCCCCTCGCAAGCATCTGCAACTATGAGAAAAGTATTAAGAATAAATCTAACCATAGCATTAAACTTTTGGGTCCAAATCGGTCCCCTACGGAATAGCGCATAAACTAGGGTTTAAGCTTCTGTCACTCTCGCAACCCATCATCTAATAACTACTCCACAATGCATTCCCTTAGGCCCTAATAAGGTGAAGTGCCATGTAGTCGACGTTCACATGACACCACTAAGGGAATCACAACATACATATCATCAAAATATCGAACACATATCAAGTTCACATGATTACTTGCAACAAGATTTCTCTCGTGACCTCAAGAACAAAAGTAACTACTCACAAATGATAATCATGCTCAAGATCAGAGGGGTATTAAATAGCATAATGGATCTGAACATATAATCTTCCACCAAATAAACCATATAGTAATCAACTACAAGATGTAATCAACACTACTAGTCACCCACAAGCACCAATCTAAGGTTCCGGTACAAAGATTGAACACAAGAGATGAACTAGGGTTTGAGAGAGGATGGTGCTGTTGAAGATGTTGATGGAGATTGCCCTCCCCAAGATGGGAGAGTTGTTGGTGAAGGTGATGACGATGATTTCCCCCTCCGGGAGGGAAGTTCCCCCGGTGGAATCGCTCTGCCGGAGGGCAAAAGTGCTCCTGCCCAAGTTCCGCCTCGAGACGGCGGTGCTTCGTCCCGAAAGTCTTCCCCTGATTTTTTCTAGGTCAAAATGACTTATATACCAGAAGATGGGCACCGGAGGTGGGCTGAGGGGAGCACAACCCACCAGGGCACGCCTGGGCTCCCTGGCGTGCCCAGGTGGGTTGTGCCCACTTGGTGGGCCCCCTCTGGTACTTATTGGCTCCAATAATTCTTATATATTCCATAAAAATTCTTCGTGAAGTTTCAGCTCATTTGGAGTTGTGCAGAATAGGTGGCCTGACATAGCTTTTTCAGGTCCAGAATTCCAACTGCCAGTATTCTCCCTTTTTGTGTGAACCTTGCATATTATGAGAGAAAAGGCATTAGAATTACTCCAAAAAGCATTATTATACATAAAAACAATATAAATAATAGTAGGAAAACATGATGCAAAATGGACGTATCAACTCCCCCAAGCTTAGACCTCGCTTGTCCTCAAGCGAAAAACCAAAATCGAAAAACATGTCCACATGCTTAGAGAGAGAGGTGTCGATAAAAACAAAATACGGACATAGAAGCATCATGTACATTATTGTAACAGCAACAAACCTTAACATAAAACTGTATCATAGAACTTTTATCACATAACTTCTGTCATAAACTTCTGATGAACAAGTAACAATTCATCACAACATCAAAGTATAAAGCATAAACTCTATTGAAAACCAATAAACTATGTTCTCAGTCAACTTTGCAACTACAATTGATCATCTTTTCAGGAAGGGTCATGTATCGGAGCCTTTTTGGCAAGTCCACTTACTCAACCATCATATAGTCTTCTATGATTGCTAACACTCACCGCATACACATGAGCAGAAAGTTTCAACCGGACACATAGAAAGATAGGGGCTTATAGTTTCGCCTCCCAACATGCTCACCTCGAGGGTGATGTCAACAATAATAACTCATGCTACTCATATCCAACTGGATATATGTTCCTAGATCTTTCCTCACCACATGATGCTTGCCAAAAAAGAAAAAAGAAAAAGGAATAGAGAGAAATACTTTGACTCTTGCATAAAAGTAAAAGATTGGCCCTTCGCAGAGGGAAGCAGAGGTTGCCATGCGCTTATTTGTTTGTATGCTCAATCTCTTAGTGCAAAAGAACGTCACGTTTTATTGCCCCTTATGATAGCAACCTTTATTATGCAGTCTGTCGCTTTTATTCTTTGCCATCACAAGTTCATACAACGCTCAATTTTCTCTTACACTAAGTGATCCAACACTTTTAGAAGCAATTTTTATTACCTTTTTGCACTCATGACAACTTACTTGAAGGATCTTACTCAATCCATAGGTAGGTATGGTGGACTCTCAAAACAAGATTTGGGTTTAAGGGTTTTGGATGCACAAGTAGTATCTCTACTTAGTGCGGAATTTTTGGCTAGCAAAGATGGGCGGCAAGCACCACATGTTAAAGGATCTATGACAATATAACTTCTGTGTGAATATGAACAAACATAAATCATTACGTTGTCTTCCTTGTCCAACGTCAACAATTTTGGCATATAATATTTTGACGGGGGCTCACAATCATGAAAGATGTCCAAGATAGTGTATTTGCATGTGAATCTTCTCTTCCCTTATTAATTCTTTCATGAATTGCATTATTGACCAATGCTATGTTTGTAAATCTCCAATAAAATTTTCTACTTATACTCTTCCTTATGTGATGTCATTACTTACCATAAGATTAGCATATGATCTTTTTCATTTATTTTCTTTCTTTTTATTGAACATGAAAATAAAGAGAACAAAACTTCAAACTAAACTTTATTATATATATCTTGCACATGATTACAAGGATAGATCACTAAGCAAACACTCGGAAAGAAAGGATCGAACTAAATTTTTATTCATCTAAAGCAAAAGATAACTATGGATCGAACTAAGATAAGTAAAGGCAAAAGATAGTGGAGGTGATACAATACCGGGGCACCTCCCCCCAGCTTGGTGCAAGCCAAGGGGAGTGCCCATACCCGATACTCAAGTTTCCTTTGGTGATGAAGAAGGAGGTGGTGGTGATGAAGTAGAGGGTTTGTCTGCCTTTTTCTCCAACTTATTTTGAAGGTAAAAATTATCTATCCTTAACTCTTCATTCTCCATCTCAAGCTTTATTATCCTCTTGCATAACGCCTCCATGCTTTCATGCTTGAAACGAGGAGGGACTGGTTCATCTTCACCTTCTTCATTGGAGAACCATATATAGGGATAGGTATCCTTGAGGATATTTTTATCAAAAGGCTGATAAGAAACTGGGCACTCCTCCTCGGAATCTTGAGATGACATATTTTCAGATCTGTCAGGAAAACAACAAGAAAAAGAAGACAGAAGATTTCTCCGCGACACGGTGGTCAATAGGTTCGGGGGGTATATAATGATTTTTTATCTTGGGAAACAAGCAAACGGAAGAAAAATGGAGTCAAGAAGGTACCCGAGGTGGGCACAACCCACCTGGGCGCGCCTGGCTGCCAGGCGTGCCCTGGTATCTTGTGCCCACCAGGGGTGCCTTCCTGGTTGTTTCTTATTTTCCTATTTTTTGATATATTCTAAAACTGACAGAAAATATTTTTGCGGATTTTTCAGAGTCCGTTTACTTACCGTATCACGTACCTCCTCTTTTTCAGTTATTCTGGAGTGTTCCAGAAGGTTTCCTTTATGTGTTCTTCCGGTGTCATAGTTTGGATAATATTGCTTTCAACATTAATGGGCGTACTTGAGATATAATGTTTTATTCTTTGCCCATTGACGACCTTCGGGTTAGTACCCTCGGCATTATTTATTTTGATGGCTCCAGATCGATAAACCTCCTCGATAACATTGGGTCCTTCCCATTTGGAGAGGAGTTTTCCTGCAAAGAATCTGAAATGAGAGTTGTACAAAAGAACATATCCTCCAACTTTGAACTCACGCTTTTGGATTCTTTTGTCATGCCATCTTTTAACTTTTTCTTTAAATAACTTGGCATTTTCATAAGCTTGGGTTCTCCATTCATCTAGTGAGCTAATATCAAATAACCTCTTTTCACCGGCAAGTTTGAAATCATAGTTGAGTTCTTTAATTGCCCAATATGCTTTATGTTCTAACTCAAGAGGCAAATGAGAAGCTTTTCCATAAACCATTTTATAAGGAGACATACCCATAGGATTTTTATATGATGTTCTATAAGCCCAAAGTGCATCATCTAATTTCTTAGACCAATTCTTTCTAGACCTATTGACAGTTTTCTGTAATATCAACTTTATTTCTCTGTTGCTAAGTTCAACTTAACCACTAGATTGAGGGTGATAGGGTGAAGCAATTCTATGGTTAACATCATATTTAGCAAGCATTTTATGGAAAGCACCATGAATAAAGTGTAAACCACCATCAGTCATTAAATATCTAGGGACTCCAAACCTTGGGAAAATAACTTCCTTAAGCATTTTAATAGAGGTGTTTGTGATCAACACTACTAGTTGGAATAGCTTCTACCCACTTAGTAACATAATCAACAGCAACCAAAATATGAGTATACCCATTAGAGGAAGGAAAAGGTCCCATGAAATCAAATCCCCAAACATCAAATGGTTCAACAGCAAGTGAATAATTCATAGGCATTTCTTGATGCTTACCAATATTTCCAATCCTTTGACATTCATCACAAGATAAAACAAACTTACGGGCATCCTTGAAGAGAGTAGGCCAATAAAAACCAGATTGCAATACCTTGTGAGCAGTTCTATCTCCCGCATGATGCCCTCCATAAGCTTCGGAGTGACATTTTCGTAGGATTTGTCCCTGTTCATGCTTGGGTACACAACGTCTAATAATACCATCTACTCCTTCTTTATAAAGATGTGGGTCATCCCAAAAGTAATGTCTTAAATCATAGAAGAATTTTTTCTTTTGTTGAACAATAGGTGCAGAGATTAAGGCTTTCTTAAGTGTTTTAAAGGCTTCTACACAATCATCATCAAAAACAAATGGAACATCCTTTTGCAAAAGATTTGTAAGAGGCCTAGAAATTTTAGAGAAGTCTTTAATAAATCTCCTATAGAAACCAGCATGACCGAGGAAACTACGAATACCTTTGATATCTTTAGGACATGGCATTTTCTCGATTGCATCAAATTTAGCTTTATCCACCTCAATACACCGTTCAGAAATTTTATGTCCCAAGACAATGCCTTCATTAACCATAAAGTGGCACTTCTCCCAATTCAAGACAAGATTAGTTTGCTCGCATCTCTGGAAAACTCAATCAATGTTGCTTAAGCAATCATCAAAAGAAGTTCCGTAAATGGAAAAATCATCCATGAAAACCTTAACAATCTTTTCACAAAAATCAGAGAATATAGCAGTCATACATCTTTGAAAGGTAGCAGGTGCATTACATAAACCAAAAGGCATACGTCTATAAGCATAAGTTCTGAAAGGACAAGTGAAGGTGGTTTTCTCTTGATCAGGTTGTGAAACAAGTATTTGAGAAAATCCAGAGTATCCATCAAGGAAACAAAAGTGTCTGCGCTTAGATAGTCTTTCAAGCATTGGATCAATAAAAGGTAGAGGGTAATGATATTTTCTAGTAGCTTTATTTAATTTTCTAAAATCAATTACCATTTTGTAGCCAGTGACAATTCTTTGTGGAATAAGTTCATTTTTATCATTAGGAACAACAGTAATACCTCCCTTCTTAAGGACACAATGAACGGGACTTACCCATCTACTATCAGCTATAGGATAGATTAGTATACCTGCTTCGAGAAGCTTCAATATTTCAGTTCTTACCACTTCTTTCATTTTGGGATTCACCCGTCGTTGGTGATCAACAACGGGTTTAGCATCAGGTTCCATATTAATTTTATGCTGACAAAGAGCAGGACTAATGCCCTTTAAATCATCAAGGGTATATCCAATAGCAGCTCGGTGCTTCTTTAGAACCTTCAATAATCTTTCTTCTTCATGTTCCGAAAGGTTAGCACTAATAATAACAGGATATATCTTTTTCTCATCAAGATAAGCATATTTCAAAGTGTCTGGTAATTGTTTTAATTCAAACACAGGATCATCTTTAGGTGGAGGAGGACCTCCTAGAGTTTCAATAGGCAAATTGTGTTTAAGCAGAGGTCGTTGTTCAAAGAAAATTTTGTCTATCTCATTCCTTTCATGCATATGCATATCATTTTCATGGTCTAACAAATATTGTTCTAGTGGATCAATAGGAGGCACAACAATAGAAGCAAGGCCAATTATTTCATCCTTACTAGGCAATTCTTTCTTATGATGTTTTCTACTAAACTTAGAAAAATTAAACTCATGAGACTCATCACCAAAACTAACACCGACGAATTGTTTCTCACAATCTATTTTAGCATTGACGGTGTTCAAGAAAGGTCTACCAAAGATAATAGGACAAAAGTCATCTTGTGGGGAACCAAGAACAAGAAAATCAGTAGCATATTTTATTTTCCCACACAAGACTTCAACATCTCTAACAATCCCAAGTGGTGTGATGGTGTCTCTATTAGCAAGTTTAATAGTAACATCTGTGTCTTCTATTTCAGCTGGTGCTATATCATTCATAATTTCTTGATATAAGGTAGAAGGAATAGCACTCACGCTAGCACCTATGTCACATAAACCATGATAACAGTGATCTCCTATTTTAACTGAGACAACAGGCATGCCAACAACAGGTCTATGTTTATCTTTTTCATCGGGTTTGGCAATTCTAGCAGCTTCATCACAGAAGTAGATAACATGCCCATCTAAATTTTCTACCAGGAGATCTTTAACCATAGCAACACTAGGTTCTACTTTGATTTGTTCAGCATGCTTGGGTGCTCTAATATAACTCTTATTGACCACAGTTGAAACTTTAGCATGCTCCTTTATCCTAACAGGGAAAGGTGGGTTTTCAATATAAGCAGTAGGAACAACTGGATCAACATTGTAAATAATAGTTTCATCTATAGCTATTACCGGTTCTTTAATTTCTTCTTTAATTGGTGGGTGATATTTAAACCACTTCTCCTTAGGGAGATCAACATGAGTAGCAAATGATTCACAAAAGGAGGCTACTATCTCAGAGTCAAGTCCATATTTAGTGCTAAACTTTTGAAAAGCATCGGTATTCATAAAAGATTTAACACAATCATACTTAAGCTTAATACCTGACTCTTTACCTTCGTCAAGCTCCCAATCTTTAGAGTTGCATTTAATTCCTTCTAAAAGATCCCACCTGAATTCAATAGTCTTCTTCATAAAGGAACCAGTACAAGAAGTATCAAGCATGGATTGATCATCACGAGAAAGCCGAGCATAAAAATTCTGAATGATAATTTCTCTTGAAAGCTCATGATTGGGGCATGAATATAACATTGAATTAAGCCTCCCCCAAGCTAGAGCGATACTTTCTCCTTCACGAGGCCAAAAATTATATATATAATTCCAATCACGATGAACTAGATGCATAGGATATTTTTTTGGTGAAATTCCAATTTCAATCGATTCCAAGTCCAAGATCCAATATCCTTGCATAGCCTATACCATGCCAATGCTTTTCCCTTCAAAGATAAAGGGAAAACCTTCTTCTTAGCTTCATCTCTGGGTAAACCTGCAAGCTTAAATAATCCACAAATTTCATCCACATATGTTAAGTGCATATCAGGATGTTCAGTTCCATCCCCTACATAAGGATTAGCTAGCAGTTGTTCTATCATACCCGAAAAAATTTCATAACCGATATTTTCAGTAGGTGCAGTAGGTTGAGGGGTAACTAATTGTGATTCCGGTCGAGGTGAAGATACCCCGAACAAACCCCTCAAAGGATTGTTCTCCATAGTAACAAGTGACAAAAAATTTCAGCATGTAGTAATGATTTTTCCTTACCGATTTCTACTTACCAAGAGAGCTTCACTCCCCGATAACGGCACCAGAAAAGAGCCTTGATGACCCACAAGTATAGGGGATCAATCATAGTCCTTTCGATAAGTAAGAGTGTCGAACCCAACGAGGAGCATAAGGAAATGATAAGTAGTTTTCAGCAAGGTATTCTCTGCAAGCACTGAAATTATAAGTAACAAGTAGTTTGATAGCAAGATAATTTGTAACGAGTAAGTAACGGTAACGGTAACAAAAGTGCAGCAAGGTAGCCCAATCCTTTTGCGGCAAAGGACAGGCCAAAATGGTCTCTTATGATAAGCAAAGCGTTCTTGAGGGTACATGGGAATTTCATCTAGTCACTTTCATCATGTTGGTTTGATTTGTGTTCGCTACTTTGATAATTTGATATGTGGGTGGACCGGTGCTTAGGTGCTGTTCTTACTTGAACAAACCTCCTACTTATGATTAACCCCCTCGCAAGCATCCGCAACTACGAGAAAAGTATTAAGAATAAATCTAACCATAGCATTAAACTTTTGGGTCCAAATCGGTCCCTTACGGAATAGCGCATAAACTAGGGTTTAAGCTTCTGTCACTCTCGCAACCCATCATATAATAACTACTCCACAATGCATTACCTTAGGCCCTAATAAGGTGAAGTGCCATGTAGTCAACATTCACATGACACCACTAAGGGAATCACAACATACATATCATCAAAATATCGAACACATATCAAGTTCACATGATTACTTGCAACAAGATTTCTCCCGTGACCTCAAGAACAAAAGTAACTACTCACAAATGATAATCATGCTCAAGATTAGAGGGGTATTAAATAGCATAATGGATATGAACATATAATCTTCCACCAAATAAACCATATAGTAATCAACTACAAGATGTAATCAACACTACTAGTCACCCACAAGCACCAATCTAAGGTTCCGGTACAAAGATTGAACACAAGAGATGAACTAGGGTTTGAGAGAGGATGGTGCTGTTGAAGATGTTGATGGAGATTGCCCTCCCCAATATGGGAGAGTTGTTGGTGAAGGTGATGACGATGATTTCCCCCTCCGGGAGGGAAGTTCCCCCGGCGGAATCGCTCCGCCGGAGGGCAAAAGTGCTCCTGCCCAAGTTCCGCCTCAAGACGGCGGCGCTTCATCCCGAAAGTCCTCCCCTGATTTTTTCTAGGTCAAAATGACTTATATACCAGAAGATGGGCACCGGAGGTGGGCTGAGGGGAGCACAACCCACCAGGGCGCGCCTGGGCTCCCTGGCGCTCCCAGGTGGGTTGTGTCCACCTGGTGGGCTCCCTCTGGTACTTATTGGCTCCAATAGTTCTTATATATTCCATAAAAATTCTCCATGAAGTTTTAGCTCATTTGGAGTTGTGCAGAATAGGTGGCCTGATGTAGCTTTTTCAGGTCCAGAATTCCAGCTGCAGTATTCTCCCTTTTTGTGTGAACCTTGCATATTATGAGAGAAAAGGCATTAGAATTACTCCAAAAAGCATTATTATACATAAAAACAATATAAATAACAGTAGGAAAACATGATGCAAAATGGACGTATCAAGTTGATGTAGAAACCCTCCGTGATCGAATCCCCCTCCGGTAGGATGCCGGAAAAGGCCCCAAGATGGGATCTCACGGGAACAGAAGGTTACGGCGGCGAAAAAGTATTTTTGTGGACGCTTTTGGTGGTTTGGGAATATTTCCGAATTTATAGGCCAAAGATTAGGGTTGGAGGACTCCCGTGGGGCCCACAAGCCAGGAGGGCGCCCCCCTAGGGCGCGCCCTAAGGGCTTGTGGAGCCCTCGGGACTCTTCTGCCTTCCTCTCCAAGTCCTACGTGTGTCTTCTGGTCCAAGAAAAATCATCGCGAAAGTTTAATTCCGTTTGGTATTCCTTTTCTGTAAAACTCAAAAACAAGGAAAAACAGAAACTGGCACTGGGCTCTGGGTTAATAAGTTAGTCCCAAAATAATATAAAATAGCATATTAATACATATAAAACATCCAAAATAGATAATATAATAGCATGGAATAATCAAAAATTATAGATACGTTGGAGACGTATCACTATGGACCCTTAGGTCCATGGTAAACTACTCACGCTTCATCGGAAGGGCAGCAAGGTTGATGTAGAGGCCCTCCATGATCGAATCCCCCTCCGACGGAGTGCCAAAAAAGGCCCCAACATGGGATCTCATGGGAACAGAAGCTTGCAGCGGCGGAAAAGTATTTTTGGTGTGCCCTCTGGTATAGGGGGAATATTTGAGGATTTATAGTGCAGAGATTAGGTCAAGACGATCCACGAGGGGCCCACAAGCCAGGGGCGCCCCCCTGGGGCGCGCCCCCATGTCTTGTGGCCGTCTCGTAGGTCTTCTGGCCTCCTCTCCAAGTCTCGTGGGTTTCTTCTAGTCCAAGAAAAATCACCGTAAAGTTTTATTCTGTTTGGACTCCGTTTGATATTCCTTTTCTGTAGAAGTCAAAAACAAGGAAAAAACAGAAACTGACACTGGGCTCTAGGTTAATAAGTTAGTCCCAAAAATAATATAAAATAGCATATTAATGCATATAAAACATCCAAAATAGATAATATAATAGCATGGAACAATAAAAAATTATAGATACGTTGGAGACGTATCATGCACCAACAACTTATGCTAAGCAAGATAAACAACTAAGTGATAGCAAGATATATATCATGTCATACTATGGCTATCACAAAGTAAAGTGCATAAGTAAAGGGCCCGGGTAAGAGATAACTGAGGCACGCAGAGACGACGATGTATCCCGAAGTTCACACCCTTGCGGATGCTAATCTCTATTTGGAGCGGTGCAGAGGCACAATGCTCCCCAAGAAGCCAGTAGGGCCACCATAATCTCCTCAGCCCTCGCACAATGCAAGATGTCGTGATTCCACTAAGGGACCTTTGAGGGCGGTCACCGAACCCGTACACTTTGGCAACCCTTGGGGGTGGTCACCGGAACCCGTACAAATTGCTCGGGGCAATCTCCACAACCTAATTGGAGACCCCGACGCAAGCCCAGAGCTTTACACCACAATGATTGAGCTCCGAGACACCACCAATCGTCTAGGGCACCCAAGCACCCAAGAGGAACAAGCTCTAGGGTACCAAGCACCCAAGAGTAATAAGCTTGTCAACTTTTCACTTCCACATATCACCGTGTGATACGTCTCCATTGTATCTACTTTTCCAAACTCTTTTGCCCTTGTTTTGGACTCTAATTTGCATGATTTCAATGGAACTAACCCGGACTGGCGTTGTTTTTAGCAGAATTGCCATGGTGTTATTTTTGTGCAGAAATCAAAGTTCTCGGATTGACCTAAAAATTTACGGAGAACTTTTGTGGAATATATAAAAAATACTGGCGTAAGAAGTAACCAGAGGGGGTCCACCCAAAGGCCACAAGCCCTGGGGGCGCCCCCCGGGGTGCGCCTGGCAGGCTTGTGGGCCCCCTGGACCTCCTCTGACCCTAACTCCAACTCTATAAGTACCTATTCGGGGAGAAAAAAATCAGTGAGAAGGATTCATCGAGTTTTACGATACGGAGCCGTCGCCGCCTCCTGTTCTTCATTGGGAGGGCTGATCTGGAGTCTGTTCGGGGCTCCGGAGAGGGGGATTCATCGCCATCATCATCATCAACCTTCCATCACCAATTTCATGATGCTCACCACCGCGAGTGAGTAATTCCATTGTAGGCTTGCTGGATGGTGATGGGTTGGATGAGATTTATCATGTAATCGAGTTAGTTTTGTTAGGGTTTGATCCCTAGTATCCACTATGTTCTGAGATTGATGTTGCTATGACTTTGCTATGCTTAATGCTTGTCACTAGGGCCCGAGTGCCATGATTTCATATCTGAACCTTTTATGTTTTCATGAATATATGTGAGTTCTTGATCCTATCTTGCAAGTTGTAGACACCTATTATGAGTTATGATTCGCATACCCCAAGGAGACAATAATTGGGATTCTTTTCGGTGATTACCGTAGTTTGAGGAGTTCATGTATTCACTAAGTGCTATTGGTCCGGTTCTCTATTAAAAGGAGGCCTTAATATCCCATAGTTTCCATTAGGACCCCGCTGCCATGGGAGGGTAGGACAAAAGATGTCATGCAAGTTCTTTTCCATAAGCACGTATGACTATATACGGAATACATGCCTACATTATATTGATGAATTGGAGCTAGTTCTGTGTCACCCTAGGTTATGACTGCTACATGATGAATATTATCCAACACAATTATCATTGTCGATCCAATACCTACAAGCTTTTCACATATTGATCTTTGCTAAGTCACTTTCGTTGTTGCTGCTGTTACAATCACTACAAAACTGCTACTGTTACTTTTGCCACTGTTACTGTTACTTCCATATTACTTTGCTACTAAATACTTTGCTACAGATATTAAGTCTTTCAGGTGTGGTTGAATTGACAACTCAACTGCTAATACTCGTGAATATTCTTTGGCTCCCCTTGTGACGAATCAATAAATTTGGGTTGAATACTCTACCCTCGAAAACTGTTGCGATCCCCTATACTTGTGGGTTATCAAGACCTTTTTCTGGCGCCGTTGCCGGGGAGCATAGCTCTATTCTCTGAGTCACTTGGGATTTATATCTGTTGATCACTATGAAGAATCTGGAAGACACCAAAACTAAGATTTTCCCTCTACTACGAGGGGAGGTAAGGATTTGCCATCCATCAGACCTAGCTCTCCTAGAAATTATTGAAATTGAAAACTTTGAAACATCCATTAGACCTAGCTCTCCTAGATGTGAATTGCCTGTTATACCTGAGGGTTATGTTATGGATGGAGAGGTAGCTAGGGACTTTCTTGCTTGTAAGGATAGAGATGATCATAAGAAGTTACTAGGCAAGTGGAAAGAAAAATCTTTGAATGCTAGAATGCAATATGATCCTAAGTTTGCTACTTCACCTATCTTTGTTACTGATAAGGATTATGAATTCTCTATCGATCCTGAGTTAATTACTTTGGTTGAATCTGATCCTTTCCATGGTTATGAATCTGAAACTGTTGTGGCACATCTTACTAAATTAAATGATATAGCCACCCTATTTGCTCATGAGGAAATAATTCGCTACTACTGTATCCTTAAGTTGTTTCCTTTCTCATTAAAGGGTGATGCTAAGATCTGGTTTAATTCCCTTGCTCCTGGTTGTGTGTGTTGTCCCCAGGACATGATTTATTACTTCTCTAAAAAATATTTTCCTGCTCATAAGAAACAAGCTACTTTACAGGAAATATTTAACTTTGTGCAAAATGAAGAAGAGAGTCTCCCACAAGCTTGGGGGAGGCTTCTCCAATTACTTAATGCTTTGCCTGATCATCCTCTCAAGAAAAATGAAATACTTGATATCTTTTATAATGGACTAACCGATGCTTCTAGGGACCACCTAGATAGTTGTGCTGGTTGTGTTTTCAGGGAACGAACTATTGAACAAGCTGAAGTACTATTGAATAACATATTGAGTGATGATAATGATTGGGCTCTTCCCGAACCACCACCTAAACCAACTCCGAAGAAGAGAGGTATTCTATTTCTTAGTCCTGAAGATATGCAAGATGCAAAGAAATCTATGAAAGAAAAAGGTATTAAAGCTGAAGATGTCAAGAATTTACCACCTATTGAAGAAATACATGGTCTTGATAACCCGACACAGGTAGTAGAGGTAAATTCTCTCTATAAGTTTGATGAAGGTGATATACCTCATAATAAGTTTGCTAGTCAATGCTTGGATGAATTTGATAACTTTATTGTTAAACAAGAGAATTTCAATGCTTATGTTAGTACACAATTGAAACGAAATGCTTATATGCTTGAACACTTGAGTGACTATATGTGTAGAACTGTCAATGATCTCAAGTTTGTTAGTAAACATGCTTCCATGGTAAAAACTCAAGTAGAACAAGTTCTTAAGGCACAAAATTATTTGCTGAATGAGATGAATAATAAGAACAATGATAATGTTGTTAGAGTTATGACTAGAGGTGGTAAAATGACTCAGGAACCTTTGTATCCTGAGGGCCATCCTAAGAGAGTTGAACAAGACTCTCAGAGAATTAATACTGATGCACCAAGTGCTTCTAATAAAAATAAAAAGAATGATGATAGGACTTTGCATGCTTCTAGTGAACCTGTTATAGACACACCTGAGAACCCAAATGCTATTTCTGTTTCTGATGTTGAAATACAATCAGGTGATGAACATGAACCTAGTGATAATGATAATGATGATGTTCATGTTGATGCTCAACCAAGTAATGATAATGATGTGGAGATAGAACCTGCTGGTGGTCTTGATAACCCACAACCTAAGAATAAAAGATATGATAAGAGAGACTTCATTGCTAGGAAACATGGTAAAGAAAGAGAACCATGGGTTCAGAAACCCATGCCCTTTCCTCCTAAACCATCCAAGAAAAAGGATGATGAGGACTTTGAGCGCTTTGTTGAAATGCTTAGACATGTCTCTTTGCGTATGTGTTTGACTGATATTCTGAAAATGTCTCCTTATGCTAAGTATATGAAAGATATTGTTACAAATAAAAGAAAGATACCTGTAACACCCCCTGTATTAAGCTACAGAGATCACCCTTTTGATGAGGCCATGTCATCATGATTAATAGTGCATAATCATCATTAGCATCATATTGCATTTCAACTCCTAAGTCAAATTCAAATTTAAATGAAAGTGGGATATAAAAGTTGTCCAACATAGAAACTAAAATGTCAGATAAATAACAAATATTCCAGAGGCTATTCTAAAATTGAAACCAACATCATTGGAATTGGATAGGTTACTCGAACAACCTCAAACAGTGGATAAAGATAATATTTAATAACCATTTATTAAATCTGAAATAAATATGGAATTATGTTTTGTCCAAACTAATTTTAGGTGTTAAGGAATAATGCACTGGTATTTATGAAATAGGTCACACTTTTTACAAAAACCATTTGAGGCCTAAACATTTAACAGTAGAGAAAAGAGGATAAAGAAAAGGAAAAAAAAAGAAACAGAAAAGGATAAAGGAACACCCCCCTCCCGCGCCCCCCCCCCCCCCGACTGGCCGGCCCAGCAGCCACCGGGCCGCCAGGCCGCCCAGCCGGCGCCTACTTAGCGCGCCACCCCCCCCGGCCAAACCCTAAAGCTATAAAAAACCCTACCCGCCATCCCCCCCATCCCACCCCCTCGTTTCTCCTCCCCCCCCATGCTGATCGGCGCAGCCCGATCCCGTCCGCTCGTCGCAGAGCGCTCCATCCGCAGCGCCGCCCGTCGCCGCCTCCCCCATCGTCAGCCCCCACTCTCCCGATCCAGATCGGGATCGGTGATCGGCGGAACGACCCCGTCCTCGTCGCGGCGACGACCGCGCGCCTCGCCCTCGCCGTGACGCCGCCGCCCGGAATCACGCTCTACCTGCGGCGGCTGCTCCCTAGGACGCCCGGCTTCGCCCCGACGCGCCCGACGCGCGCCGCCTCGCCCTCGCCTGCCTGTAGACGACGCACCAGGCCTCGGAGCTCTTCCTCGCCGGTCTGCCTCGTCTACGTCGCCGCTTGTCCTGCCGGCCTGCCTCCATCGCCGTCGTCCCCAGTCGACCAACGCCCGACCCGCCGCTGCCCCGTCCCTACGGATCCTGAGGCCTCGGGCCTCTTCCCCCCTCTCTGCTCAGCGCACGCCCGCGCGCGCACCGCAGCCTCGCCGCGCTCTGCCGCACGCGGCGCGCGCGCCGCCCACTGCCCTCGCTCGCGCGCCACGCGTCGCTCCATCGCCGCCACCGCCCGCTCCGGCCCCCCCCGCTTCGCCTCCGCGCAGACCGCGCCCGCTCCTCCCAGCCACCGCGCTGCCGCCGCGCGCCGCTCCAGCCACCGTGCCGCCGCCCCGCCTCCGGCCCGCCGTGGCCTCGCCGGCGCCCGCGCCGCGCCTCGCCCGTGCGTCCCTTGGGCACGCGGACATGTCCGTCGGCCGAAGGGGCACGCCCGGGACATGCCGCCCCTGGGCCACTGCCAGTGGGGCCCGAACCCCTGTGACGCTGACGAATGGGCCCACGGCCCAGAAACAGTTTAAGAAATAGAAATAAAAATAATTAAAATAATTAATTAATTAATTAATTAATTGTTAATTAATCCTGATTAGGTTACTCTAATTGATTAGTGTTAATTAAACAGTAATTAGTAATTAACTTAATTAACTGCTGACGTCACATGATGTCATGCTGACGTCATCAATTACTTGTTTCGGATATGTTGAATTAAATAATTATAAAATTCAGAAATTAATAAAAACTTTAGAAAATCATATCTTTAAACCGTAACTCGATGAAAATATTTTATACATGAAATTGCTCAGAACGACGATACGAACCCGGATACGCCCTCGGTATCTCCGTCAGACGCCCGCAGCTATGAGAACGTTGAACAATTAGACCGATTCCGATAAATGAATAGTGTCACAATTTAATTAAAAAATCCGAATAAATTCCTAAAAACTAAATCGCTTAGTTAGGCTGTATATCACCCCGCATATCATTAGACATGTCATGCATCCCTGTTGCATTATTGCCGTGTGTTTATCGTTTCTCCCTCCTCTCTCTTCGGTAGACTACGAGACCGACGCAGCTGCTGTGCCCCGCGCGAAGCTGTTGTGACGACCCCTACTTGCCAGAGCAACCAGGCAAGCCCCCCCCTTGATCACCAGATACGCCTATTCTCCTCTATACTGCTTGCATTAGAGTAGTGTAGCATGATATCTGCTTTCGGTTAATCCTATTCTGCTGCATAGCCTGTCATTGTGCTACTGTTGTTGATACCTTACCTGCAATCCTAAATGCCTAGTGTAGGATGCTAGTTTATCATCATTGGCCCTGCATTCTTGTCAGTCTGCCTTGCTAGTACTATCGGGCCGTGATCACTCGGGAGGTGATCACGGGTGTATACTATACATATATACATACTTACAAATGGTGACTAAAGTCGGGTCGGCTCGAAGAGTACCCGCGAGTGATTCACGGATTGGGGGCTGAAAGGACCTTTGTCCCAACGGCCCTTTGAGTGATCTTTGTGGCGGAGCGACAGGGCAGGTTGAGACCACCTAGGGACAGGTGGGCCAAGCCCTGGTCGGCGTTCGCGTTTACTTCATAATAACACGCTTAACGAGATTGGATATTTGATCTGAGTCTGGCACTGCCTATACGCACTAACCAACTACGCGGGAGTAGTTATGGGTATCCCGGCGTCGTGGTATCAGCTGAAGCCTTCTTGACGTCGCGACTGAGCGGGCGCGCGCCGTGTTGGACCGCGCTAACGTAACCGCCGTGATCGTGTGGGTTGCTAGGTCTGCTCGCGGCCGCGCGTACGCAACGTGCAGGAGCGCACTGGCGATGGGCCCAGACCCCAGAGTGCCTAGGATTAGTCCGGCGTGCTGACCTCTCTGTTGAGCCTAGGTGGGCTGCGACGTGTGGATCTTCCGAGGCCGGGCATGACCCAGGAAAGTGTGTCGGCGCCAAAGGGGATCGAGCGTGTTGGGGAATATTGTGGTGCACCCCTGCAGGGAAGTTTATCTATTCGAATAGCCGTGTCCCTCGGTAAAAGGACGACCCGAGTTGTATTCGCGACCTCATGACAACTAGAAATGGATACTTAATAAAACACACCCTTACAAGTGACAGGTATAACCGGTGGTCGCTCTCTCGCATGGTGGCGACGAGAGGACGACGGGTAGGATTATTGCTTTACGTTGTTGTTTGGTTAACTTCCAACTACTCTCTTCTATTGCTTCAAGATGGAGGCTGCCAGAAGCGTAGTCTTCGACAGGACTAGCTATCCCCTCTTATTCTGGCATTCTGCAGTTCAGTCACCAGATATTGCCTCTTACACATATACCATGCATATGTAGTATAGATCCTTGCTTGCGAGTACTTTGGATGAGTTACTCACGGTTGCTTTCCCCCTCCTTTTCCCCCCCTTCTTTCCCTTGCTGCTGGTTGTGCGCAACCAGATGCTGGAGCCCAGGAGCACAGACGCCACCTACGACGACTACTACCACCAGGACGGAGCCTACTACTACGTCCAGGACGCCGACGACCGGAGTTGTTAGGAGGATCCAGGCAGGAGCCCTGCGCTCCGGTTCGATCTGTGTATCCCTGTTTGTGCTAGCCATCTTATGGCACCTTGTTATAACCTATGTCTGTACTCGATATTGTGCTTCCGCTGACTCGTCTATGATCGAGCATTTGTATTCGAGCCCTCGTGGCCCCTGGCTTGTATTATGATGCTGTATGACTTATTTATTTTTTAGAGTTGTGTTGTGATATCCTCCCGTGAGTCCTGATCTTGATCGTACACGTTTGCGTGCATGATAGTTGTACGATCGAGCCGGGGGCTCCACAAGTGGTATCAGAGCCGATGCCTGAAGGAATCCTCCGCTTTCGCATATTCGCTTGGCGCGTAAGTTGAGTCTAGACAAAGGAAACCGTTTTACTAACTTGGCTGTGTGGCTTACGGGCCCACATTGCCAACTGGGTGGTATTAGGATCTTTTATTCCTCGTCTATACTCTGGGACTCTGATCTCTCTTCTACTCGGGTTAAATGAAGTTTACTAACGCCAACACTTAGGATCTCGTAAATTCTGTCTACCCGGAGAGCTGGATATCTGTGCGATTTCCCTGTCGTTGATCTGATTAGTCTGATAATCATTTTCCTTTCCATTGTTTTGTTTAACCTTTCTCTCCGAGTTGTGTTAAACCTCTTATTGTCGTTTGACAAACCTGAATTTCCTCTATTTTCAGATGGACCGTTTGTTTCCACCGCGTCCTACGACACAGCTTGTGCTTCGCACTTGGGCTCGTAATACCCCTGGGTTTCCAGCTGTCCTGATCGCTCTCATGACCCGACTTGGCTACCGTTGGTACCCTGAGTACTTGGTTTATGAGGTTTACCGTGAGTTCAACCAGGAACAGTACTATGCTGAAGTTCGGATTTATGATCAGCAGAACAACTCAGACACCGAGCTACACCTTTTTCACGGATTAGGCGTGACGATTGAGATGGCAGTCCATGATGCCGCCTACTCCGCTGTCGTACGTCTACGAGGGGAGCACAATGCTATCTTGGATGACTCCGAGTTCCGATACATTCCGTATGCCCCTGCTGGAGATGCTACCGGATACTACACAGCTATCTGTGCCCCGTACGAGCCTCGTCGCTACGACCCGCGCGTTCTGATTCAGTGCACTCAGGCTCTGGATCGCACTGTTCGGGCTCTTGCCGTCGAGTTGGTTGCCACTCGAGCACGTCTCTACGATGCTATGACGCAGTTGCTGCCCGCTGTTCGTGCAGGGATACATCCGGAGCACATCCTTTATCCGCCCAGGACTCAGATGTATGCTGGTATTGACTGGCCTATTGTTGGGGGTCACACACCGACACGTGGACCTCTTCTTACAGCTCGAGACCGGGTTCTGCATCAGAGTGCACATGGAGCACAGGATCTTTCCGCGACGAACATTCGTCGTCCGCACTCGCAGCTACCCCGATACAGTGGTTCTCTCCGACGTTGATGTAGCCTTTGCTATCTCTCGTTGTGTACTTCCTTACCGCGTGCCTGCGCGCCGCCTAGTATGTCTAGCTTTTGATTTGCGCCGTTATGCTGTCCGCTTGTACCCGACGTTGTGTATGGATCTGTATGTCTTAATCGACTACTTTTATGTATTTGATGCACTGCTTAAACTATTGTCGAGTTACATCATGCTTGTCGCTAAGCACTCGTGCTTGCTTTTACTAAACTACCCCCCCTGTTGAAAATTAGCAGGATGGTTAGACCCGCTGGTCGTGGTCGTGGACGTGGTGCCAACGATCCACCACCGCCGAACTATATGGCTGGAATGATGCAGCAATTTGAACTGCAACGTCAGTTCGTGCAAGGGAT
This sequence comes from Thinopyrum elongatum, assembly GCA_011799875.1. Classification (NCBI taxonomy): domain Eukaryota; kingdom Viridiplantae; phylum Streptophyta; class Magnoliopsida; order Poales; family Poaceae; genus Thinopyrum; species Thinopyrum elongatum. The sequence continues at coordinate 281,989,073 of CM022301.1, forward strand.
CATGGATTAGTTTCCTCGTCCCAATATGAACCAGTATCCGGGCCCAGGGACCTTGCAGGACTTTATGCGCCTCAACCCAACCGTCTACCGCGGCTCAACTCAGCCCCTGGATGCGGATGACTGGCTTCGCGACATCACCTATGAGTTGGAATCTGGTGGCGTTGCCCCTGCAAACTATGTCACCTTCGCCTCCTTCTTTCTCAAGGGCCCCGCTGCTCAATGGTGGGACAGCCACAGGCGCACTCAACCAGCTGGCACAGTCATCACTTGGCCGGATTTCCAAGCTGCCTTCCGTGCCCGTTTCATTCCCCAGGGAATCATGGACCGGAAGAAGCAAGAGTTCCGCAACCTCACCCAGGGCAACAAGACAGTGGAAGCTTATCAGCGGGAGTTTCTGGAATTATCCCGCTATGCTGAAGAAGACATTCCCACTGATGCTCGCCGTCAGGAAAGGTTTCGCGAAGGACTTCAAGCTTCTGTTTTATTTGATTCGGGAGCATCGCATTCATTCATGTCCGAAGAATTTGCATACAAACACGACATTAAATGTGAGGTCATGAACACTGCAATAGTAATACACACCCCCGCGGGTCAATGTCAAACCTCCATGGGTAGCAACGACGTCACCGTTGAAATTGAAGGGCTGGAGTTTCACGCCTCCCCTTTCATACTAAAGTCTTGTAATATCGACCTCATTCTCGGAATGGATTGGTTGAAAGCGCATACTGCTTCTATAGTTTGCGCCACGAAGATCGTCCATCTTCTACACCCTTCTGATGAAATAATAAGCTACCAGGCTCAAATCATCCAAAATGCCGAGGCGAGACTTTATGCCTTGAATGCGTTAAACGCATCACCACTTGAAGGCATCGAGAACATTCCAGTTGTTCGCGAATTCCAAGGTGTTTTCCCAGAAGAACTCCCAGGGATACCCCCTGCTCGAGCTGTCGAATTTGTCATCGACTTGAAACCAGGCACCACTCCTATCGCCAAGCGACCCTACAAGATGCCGCCGCATGAACTCCTTGAACTTAAGGAGGAAATCAACGCTTCACTTCGTAAGGGTTTCATTCGCCCAAGTTCCTCTGCTTGGGGAGCACCTTCTCTCTTTGTCAGGAAGAAGGATGGATCAAACCGATTGGTCCAAGATTACCGTCCTATTAACCAAGCAACCATCCAGAACAAATATCCCCTTCCTCGGATAAACGATCTGTATGATCAACTGGCGGGTTCATCAGTGTTCTCTAAACTCGACTTAAGGTTGGGTTACCACCAGATCCGTGTTCGTGAAGAGGATATCCCAAAGACCGCCTTCGTTACTCGATATGGCTCATACGAGTACACTGTCATGTCATTCGGTTTAACCAATGCTCCCGCCACATTCTCCCGCCTGATGAATTATATATTCATGGAATACCTTGACAAGTTCGTCGTGGTTTACTTGGATGATATCCTAGTATACTCCAAGAACAAAGAGGAACATGCTGAACATCTTCGACTTGTTCTGGAGAAACTTCGAGAGCATCAACTATATGCTAAGTTTTCCAAGTGTGAGTTCTGGCTTCCCCAAGTAACATACCTTGGGCATGTCATCTCCAAGGATGGTATTGCCGTCAACCCCGAGCGAGTTCAGGCTATTCTTGATTGGGCTCCTCCAAAGAACGTCAGGCAAGTTCGAAGTTTTCTCGGACTCGCCAGCTATTGCCGTCGATTTGTCGAGAACTTCTCCAAGATCGCCAAGCCCCTGACTAACCTGCTTCATAAAGGCGTCAAGTTCGATTGGACGGAAAAGTGTCAGGAAAGTTTCCAGACGCTCAAAGACAAGCTGACTTCTGCCCCAGTGCTTGCCCCTCCTGATTCCCAGAAGGATTTTGTCATCTATTGTGATGCATCCCGTCAAGGATTAGGCGGTGTCCTAATGCAAGACCGCAGAGTAATTGCTTATGCTTCGCGTCAATTGCGTCCGCACGAAGAGAATTACCCAGTACATGACCTCGAGCTTGCTGCCGTCATCCATGCACTAAAACAGTGGTGACATTACCTTCTCGGTAATCGTTGCGAGATCTACACCGATCATCAAAGTCTGAAGTATCTGTTCACTCAGCCAGACCTGAACCTCCGTCAACAGAGATGGATGGAGACCGTAGCGGATTTTAACTTGGGTATTTCTTATACCCCTGGCAAGGCTAATGTAATGGCCGATGCCTTGAGCCGTAAGTCTTATTGCAGTCACCTCCAGTTTCACGAAGTTCAACCTTCGCTTATTGAAGAATTCAGAAAGCTGAATCTCCACATTGTTCCTCCTGGAGCACTCGCTCCCCCTCCTGAAGGTTCCTACAAAATGAACCTCCACGTTGTTTCCCAGGGTTCTCTTAATACCCTGGTTGCTAAACCAGATCTCGTGGACAGCATCAAGACGCTGCAGGGTTATGACTCTCAAGCCCACAAGATTAAGCGCTATCTCGCTGAAGGAAGGCCTTCGTTCTTCACTATTGATGATACTGGAACATTGTTCTTTAAAAGTCGTCTAGTGGTCCCCTCTAAAGGTAACCTGGGTATGACTCAGGAGGTCATGCAAGAAGCTCACGACACTCCGTTGTCTATTCATCCCGGCAGTACCAAGATGTACCAAGACATCCGTCAAAGATTCTGGTGGTCAAACATGAAGCAAGACATTGCTCGCTATGTTGCTGAATGTGATGTTTGCCGTCGCGTCAAAGCAGAACATCAAAGGCCCGCCGGAACTCTGCAACCAATTGCTGTTCCTGAATGGAAGTGGGACCATGTTGAAATGGACTTTATCACTGGATTTCCCAAATCACAGAAAGGTAATGATGCTATTCTTGTCGTCATTGACCGACTTTCCAAAGTTGCACATTTTCTAGCCGTCAAAGAGACGATCACTGCTAGTCAGCTCGCAACTCTCTACATGTCCAGAATTGTTTCACTTCACGGTATTCCACTGGTTATCAGTTCAGACCGTGGCAGCTTATTCACTTCAAGATTCTGGGCTAGTTTCCAAGAAGCTATGGGAACTCATCTGTCCTTCAGCACCGCTTTTCACCCTCAGTCTCAAGGGCAAGTTGAACGAGTCAACCAAGTTCTCGAAGACATGCTTCGAGCTTGTGTCATATCCTTCGGAAGGAGATGGGAAGAATCTCTCCCATATGCCGAATTCTCTTACAATAACAGCTATCAAGCCAGTCTGAAGATGGCCCCCTTTGAAGTATTGTACGGACGAAAGTGCCGAACCCCTCTAAATTGGTCAGAAACTGGGGAACGTCCACTCTTCGGTCCGGATATTATCCAACTTGCCGAAGATCAAGTTCGCGTTGTCCGCGAGCATTTGAAGACTGCTCAGTCACGTCAAAAGAGTCAGTATGACCGCAAACACAAAGATATGGTCTATCAACCTGGCGAAAAGGCTTATCTTCGAGTCACACCGATGAAAGGTACACACCGATTCGGGATCAAGGGCAAGCTAGCTCCTCGCTATATTGGTCCTTTCACTGTTCTTGAAAGGCGTGGTAGAGTGGCATATCAGTTGGAACTTCCACCGAACCTTTCTCAGGTTCACGATGTGTTCCACGTATCACAACTCCGCCGCTGCTTCAAAGACCCTATCCGCGGAGTAGATCACGAATTGCTTGAACTGCGACAAGACCTCTCTTATAGAGAGCATCCGGTCCGCATTCTCGATCAAGCCGAGCGTCGCACACGCCAGAAGGTTATCAAGTTCCTCAAGGTTCAGTGGTCAAACCATTCTGAGGATGAAGCCACTTGGGAACGCGAGGATCGTCTTCGCGATGAATACCCCGCTTTGTTTCTTTCTACCTCCTAAATCTCGGGACGAGATTTCTTGTAGTGGAGGAGATTTGTAACACCCCCTGTATTAAGCTACAGAGATCACCCTTTTGATGAGGCCATGTCATCATGATTAATAGTGCATAATCATCATTAGCATAATATTGCATTTCAACTCCTAAGTCAAATTCAAATTTAAATGAAAGTGGAGTATAAAAGTTGTCCAACATAGAAACTAAAATGTCAGATAAGTAACAAATATTCCAGAGGCTATTCTAAAATTGAAACCAACATCATTGGAATTGGATAAGTGACTCGAACAACCTCAAACAGTGGATAAAGATGGTATTTAATAACCATTTATTAAATCTGAAATAAATATGGAATTATGTTTTGTCCAAACTAATTTTAGGTGTTGAGGAATAATGCAATGGTATTTATGAAATAGGTCACACTTTTTACAAAAACCATTTGGGGCCTAAACATTTAACAGTAAAGAAAAGGGAAAAGAAACAGAAAAACAAAAGAAAAGAAAAGGCCCCCCTGGCCAACTGGGCCAGGCGGCCCAGCTGGCCGACCCACCTGGCCCAACTGGCCGGCCCAGCCCCATCCCCTGCCTTATCCCCATGGGGGGGGAAACCCTAACCAGCCACCCCCCCCACTTCCCCCCTCTCCCCCGATTGGATCGGGATCGAGAGGTGGAGGTCGCCGCGACGCCCCGACCCTGCCGCCCGACGCCGCCCCGTTGCCATTGCCGTTGGACGCCGTCGCCGGAGCGCTCCCCCGCCGGCCTGCTTCTCCTCTCCGCCGTCGTCCCCGTCTTCCTCCTCGCGCTCCACTGCCCCGTCCCTACGCTCCCTCGGTGAGGCCCCCGGTCCTCCTCTCTCGCTCGCCTGCCGCGCTCCCGCCGCGCCCACCGTTGCTCCGCTCCGGCCGTGACCACGCCTCGCGCGCTCCGGCCCCGCGCTCACCGCGGTCGGGCCGTGCCCTGGCCATGCGCCGCGCCGTCCGGCCGTGCCCGTCGCCCAGCGGTCACCGCGCCCAGCGCCTCGCCCCGCTGAGGCCTCTCTGCCTCGCCGGCCCCTACTCACTACCCCGCGCGCTGCCTGCGCCTCACCCTCGCCTACCTCTGCCGCCAGTCCCACCTCGCCCCTCTACGCCGCCTCCGGCCACCGGTCCTCCCCCCCCCGCGGCTCCAGCCGCGCCGTGGCCGCCGGCCGCGCACCCTCGCGGCCATCTCCCGCGACCGGCGATGGCGCCCTGGCGCGCCCCATCGCCCGTGCCCGTTCGAGCGGGTTCGCCCGCCCGTTACCCGTACCCAGCGCCCGTTAAGTCCCCCTGGCCCATTGACATGTGGGGCCCAGCCCCAGAACGTTTTAATAAAAAGGAAATAAAAATAAAAATAAAAATAATAAAAATAATTAATTAATTAGTTAATTAATCCTGATTAGGTTAATTTAACTAACTAATTAGTGTTAATTAAACAGTAATATAATTAGTTAACCCTAATTAATTTAACAGTCTATGACAGGTGGGACCCACCCTGTCAGGGCGCCTGCTGACATCAGCATGATGTCATGCTGACATCATCGCAGCACTGTTTCGGATAATGTTGAATTAAATAATTAATTAAAATTTCAGAAATTAATAAAAACTTTAGAAAATCATATCTTTTAAACCGTAACTCCGATGAAAATATTTTATACATGAAACTTGCTCAGAACGACGATACGAACCCGGATACGCCCTCGGTATCTCCGTCAGACGCCCGCAGCTATGAGAACGTTGAACAATTAGACCGATTTCGATAAATGAATAGTGTCCAACTTTAATTAAATAAATCCGAATAAATTCCTAAATTAACTAAATCGCTTAGTTAGGCTGTATATCACCCCGGCATATCATTTAGACATGTCATGCATCCCTGTTGCATTATTGCCGTGTGTTTACTGTTTCTTCCCCCTCTTCTCTTCGGTAGACTACGAGACCGACGCAGCTGCTGGTGCCTCGACCGACTACGTTGTTGACGACCCCTACTTGCCAGAGCAACCAGGCAAGCCCCCCCCACTTGATCACCAGATATCGCCTATTCTCCTCTATACTGCTTGCATTAGAGTAGTGTAGCATGTTACTGCTTTCCGTTAATCCTAGTCTGATGCATAGCCTGACACTGTTGCTACATCTGTTGATACCTTACCTGCAATCCTAAATGCCTAGTGTAGGATGCTAGTTTATCATCATTGGCCCTGCATTCTTGTCAGTCTGCCTTGCTATACTATCGGGCCGTGATCACTCGGGAGGTGATCACGGGTTAAACTATACATATATACATACTATACAAATGGTGACTAAAGTCGGGTCGGCTCGAAGAGTACCCGCGAGTGATTCACGGATTGGGAGCTGAAAGGACCTTTGTCCCAACGGCCCTTTGAGTGGATCTTTGTGGCGGAGCGACAGGGCAGGTTGAGACCACCTAGGAGACAGGTGGGCCAAGCCCTGGTCGGCGTTCGCGTTTACTTCATAATAACACGCTTAACGAGATTGGATATTTGATCTGAGTCTGGCCACTGGCCTATACGCACTAACCAACTACGCGGGAGTAGTTATGGGTATCCCGGCGTCGTGGTATCAGCTGAAGCCTTCTTGACGTCAGCGACTGAGCGGCGCGCGCCGTGTTGGACCGCGCTAACGTAACCGCCGTGATCGTGTGGGTTGCTAGGTCTGCTCGCGGCCGCGTACGCAACGTGCAGGAGCGCACTGGGCGATGGGCCCAGACCCCAGAGTGCCTAGGATTAGTCCGGCGTGCTGACCTCTCTGTTGAGCCTAGGTGGGGCTGCGACGTGTGGATCTTCCGAGGCCGGGCATGACCCAGGAAAGTGTGTCCGGCCAAAGGGGATCGACCGTGTTGGGGAATATGTGGTGCACCCCTGCAGGGAAGTTTATCTATTCGAATAGCCGTGTCCCTCGGTAAAAGGACGACCCGGAGTTGTATTCCGACCTCATGACAACTAGAAATGGATACTTAATAAAACACACCCTTACAAGTGACAGATATAACCCGGTGGTCGCTCTCTCGCATGGTGGCGACGAGAGGATCGACGGGTAGGATTATGCTTTACGTTGTTGTTTGGTTAACTTCCAACTACTCTCTTCTATTGCTTCAAGATGGAGGCTGCCAGAAGCGTAGTCTTCGACAGGACTAGCTATCCCCCTCTTATTCTGGCATTCTGCAGTTCAGTCCACCGATATTGCCTCTTTACACATATACCATGCATATGTAGTATAGATCCTTGCTTGCGAGTACTTTGGATGAGTACTCACGGTTGCTTTCCCCCTCCTTTTCCCCCCTTTCCCTTCTTGCTGGTTGTCGCAACCAGATGCTGGAGCCCAGGAGCCAGACGCCACCTACGACGACTACTACCACCAGGACGGAGCCTACTACTACGTCCAGGACGCCGACGACCAGGAGTAGTTAGGAGGATCCCAGGCAGGAGGCCCTGCGCCTGTTCGATCTGTTGTATCCCTGTTTGTGCTAGCCATCTTATGGCACCTTGTTTAACCTTTGTCTGTACTCAGATATTGTTGCTTCCGCTGACTCGTCTATGATCGAGCATTTGTATTCGAGCCCTCGTGGCCCCTGGCTTGTATTATGATGCTTGTATGACTTATTTATGTTTTAGAGTTGTGTTGTGATATCTTCCCGTGAGTCCCTGATCTTGATCGTACACGTTTGCGTGCATGATTAGTGTACGATCGAGCCGGGGGCGCCACAATACCGGAAGCTGAAATTTCCACCATGCTTGCTAATTACACATTTAAGGGTGGAATACCAAAGAAACTAGCAGATCCAGGGATACCAACTATACCATGCTCCATTAAAAGAAACTATGTTAAAACTGCTTTATGTGATTTGGGAGCCGGTGTTAGTGTTATGCCTTTCTCTTTATATCATAGACTCAAATTGAATAAGTTGACACCCACTAAAATCTCTCTACAAATGGCTGATAAATCAACTGCTATACCCATCGGTATTTGTGAGGATGTGCATGTCGTAGTTGCAAATGTTACTATTTTAACGGACTTTGTTATTCTTGATATACCCAAGGACGAAAGTATGTCGATTATCCTTGGTAGACCCTTTTTGAATACTGCAGGGGCTGTTATTGATTCAACAAAGGCAATGTCACTTTTCATGTTAATGGTAATGAGCATACGGTACACTTTCCGAAGAAACAACCTCGAGTGAATAGTATCAATTCTATTGGAAAAAATTCAACAATTACTATTGGAGGTTTTGAATTCCCTCTTCCTACTGTCAAAAAGAAATATGATATTCTTATTGTTGGGTACATGCATATCCCCGTTGAGGTAACCTAGTGTTCTATGAAGATTCGCCGGTTTCATGCCATTCGGAAGAAGTTTGTTAATAAGACTTGATCAACCTTGTTAATGGATTCCTTTTGACGGGCATGATATGGATGAATTTAGTAAACATAACTTTCTATACCCACTTTTTACTTTCTGTTAAATAAATAAAGCAAAAATGCTATTATTTTTCTGTTTTCTGAATTATCCATGCAATAAAAAATGACTAGAAAATAAAAGTTCTCCAAATGCCCTGAAAATTTAGTATGATTTTTTCCAGTAATATTTAAGATTTTTTGGCACTGAACACACCTCGGGGGGGGGGGGGTGCACCGGTGGGCCACAAGCCCACAGGGCGCGCCTAGCAGGCTTGTGGGTCCCACATGGGTCCCCCTCATTTATTCCAGCACCCATTCACTTCATCTTCCTCCAGAAAAAATCCCACCATTGCTCAAACCCGTGTTCTTGCTCATTTTGCTGCCATTTTCGATCTCCTTGCTCGGAACTCCGTTTCCGAAACTGCTTCAGGGGATTGTTCATCGGTATGTGACTCCTCCGTTGGTCCAATTAGTTTCTGCTATAGTGCTTTATATATTGCAAATTTTTGCTATTGTCGTGACCATGTTCTTGAGCTTGTATGTCAAATTTATATGGTCCAAAGTAGTTTTGTTGCATGATATAGCCTCTAGACACTTGTGGGAGTAGTTGCTATTAGTTTTGTTCACTTTTATTTTGAGTCACTAAAAAATTTAGAAATTTTTCAGAGGAAGAAAAATGTTTAGGAAGATATACCAAGGTGATTCCTCGAGGAAGCAAGCCCCAAGGCTCGTGATACATGAGCCAGACCTTGAACCACCGAGGAAAGCTTTAGTACGGCCTTGCGAATGGCCGACGGATCATTTCATGGTTCATGCAGGTTTTAAGGAGGAATTTGATGCGTACGCACAAAATGCTGGCCTTGAGGAATGCGTGTCAGATAAGTGCCAGCAATACTATCACCTCACTGATTCCTTTGTGCGGAGATTTGAGTTTACATCCAAGCGCAATACACATTCTGTTTTATTCGATCTTTATGATAAATCATTTCGAATGGACCTTGAAGATTTTAATGAAGTATGTAAAATCCCGCAATGGGGCATTTATAGTGAACCTCGTAAAACTGATTACATTGATTTTCTTGCTAGCATCACTATGGGAGAAACCAGAAATATCACACAAGCTACTATAGGGAGCATTCACTTTCCTGCTCTACATTATTTTGCTCTCTTTATAGGTAGATGCATTAATGGTAAACATGATCATAGCCACCTTTGTGCATCAGATCTTAGTGTCCTCAAGTGTGCGGTAATGGGTGATAAACGATATAACTTGGGGGCTATTATTGCAAGGAGATTACATAATAATGCTAAAGATGGATATTTCTTTGGTGGGATTTGTGCCACCCAGTTAGCTAATTATCTTGGGGTACCCATAAGAGAAAATGACATTGAGTTACCACCTGCTTACCTTGATAATTATGCTATGGTACGTTACCAGTTTTTGGAGAGGAGCGAACAGCCCCTCCAGTACCGACTAATCTTTGGCAGGGAGTGCGTCTTCTATATTACACTTCCCGCTCCTGCCTTCTTTAACTTTCAGGTAAAACAAAGATACTTCAAAACCAGAGAGGAGGCAGATGAGTATAAGAGAGCAGGGGAGGCCGCTTACCTCCACGCTGCAGCTCTCCAAGCGGTAGCGGCCGCAACTCAGTACAACCCCAACTACGATTTTGGATATCCGCCAGGCCAGCTGTGGCCCTAGACCAACTTAGGCCAAAAGCCTAAGCATGGGGGAGTACGTATTTCTCACCGACATTACATTCATGTTCACACACTCCTTCCAGTTGTCAGTGTTCATACTTTTTCATTGTATTATCCATGTTAGTCTATTTTTCTTGCTTTCTTCTTGTGAGTTTGAAAAACTTTTAGAAAATCCAAAAAAACTAGTTCTCGCTTATTTTCAGTTTTTCTTTCTAGTTTATTTAGTAGTAGTATTAAAAGAAAACGCAAAAAGATTTCTCGTTCTTCTTTTGCTTGTTGGGAGCTTTCCCGTGTAAATAGTTTTTCTCGTTTTCGTTTTACTTTCTTCAGAAAAACAAAAACTCCAAAAATATTTTGGTGTGTTTTTTTGAAATTCCTTTTCTTTTTCTTTGGCTCGTAAGGAGAGGACCACGATGAAAATGTTGAGTGGCTCTCATATGCATTATTGTTGATCTAATAAAGAGCCCATATTAACTTGTCTTCTCCTCTGAATAAATGTTTGCAGATTCTAGCTTAGTCCAATGCACGTGCACTCTTATTATTATTCACACCGTTCAGTCATGCAAGTGAAAGGCAATAGTGATGATATATGATGAAATGATTGAGGTGAGGAAAAGCTAGTACGAACTCGACCTATTTTGTTTTTGTAAATATGATTAGCTCATCGTTCCTGATTCAGCCTATTATGAATGAAACATGTTTGCAATGACAATTAGAGATTATAGTTACTCATGCCATGCTTAATTAGCTAGGAGTGGATAATGGTTTCTCTTGTGTGCCAACATGCAGTTTTAATATGGTTGTGATGTAGTATGATAGGATGGTATCCTCCTTTGAATGATTTAAGTGGCTTGACTTGGCACATGCTCACGCATGTAGTTGAATCAAAAACAACATAGCCTCCACGATATCTATGTTCATGGTGATTTATATCCTACTCAAGCTTGCATTCAATGTTGATTAATCTCAATGCATGTTTATGACCGTTGTCTCTCTCTAGTTGGTCGCTCCTCAATCTTTTGCTAGCCTTCACTTGTACTAAGTGGGAATACTGCTTGTGCATCCACTTCCTTAAACCCAAAGTTGTTCCATATGAGTCCACCATTCCTACCTATATGCGGTATTTACCTGCCGTTCCAAGTAAATTTGCATGTGCCAAACTCTAAACCTTCAAATGATAATCTGTTTTGTATGCCCGAATCGCTCATGTAGCGACTGGGGGCTGTCAGTATCTCCCATGCTAGGTGGGTGCTACTTCTTGAGCTTGCCTTGATTTTTCCCTTGAAGAGGAAAGGGTGATGCAACAAAGTAGAGATAAGTATTTCCCTCAGTTAAGAACCAAGGTATCAATCCAGTAGGAGGCACAAACAAGTCTCCAATCTATGCACCTGCACAAACTAACAAACACTTGCACTCAACACAAAAAAGGGGTTGTCAATCCCTTCACGGTCTCGAACAAGAGTGAGATCTAATAGAGATAGGTATAAGAGATTACTAAAACATAAAAAAAAAAATAAAAAAAATAAATTACAGCATTTTTTTTGGGTTTTTCGGTTTATAGATCTGAAAATATATGATGGAAAATAGACCCGGGGGCCATAGGTTTCACTAGAGTCTTCTCTCTTGAAGATAGCATATGGTGGGTGAACAAATTACTGTTGAGCAATTGATAGAAAAGCGCAAGTTTATGATGATATCTAAGGCAATGATCATGAATATAGGCATCACATCCATGACAAGTAGACCGAAACAATTCTGCATCTACTACTATTACTCCACACATCGACCGACTCCTGCCTGCATCTAGAGTATTATAAGTTCATAAGAACAGAGCAACGCTTTAAGTAAGATGACATGATGTAGAGGGATAAACTCAATCAATATGATGAAAAACCCATCTTTTTATCCTTGATGGCGACAATACAATACGTGCCTCGCTATACCCCTTCTGTCACTGGGTGAGGACACCGCAAGATTGAACCCAAAACTAAGCACCTCTCCCATTGCAAGAAAAACCAATCTAGTTGGCCAAACCAAACTGATAGTTCTAAGAGAAATACAAAAATAACTTAATCATGCCTAAAAGAGTTCAGAGAAGACTCAAATAATATTCATAGATAATCTGATCATAAATCCACAATTCATCGGATCTCAACAAACACACCGCAAAAAAGTATTACATCGAATAGATCTCCAAGAACATCGAGGAGAACATTGTATTGAAGATCAAAGAGAGAGAAGAAGCCATCTAGCTACTAGCTATGGACCCTTAGGTCTGTGGTAAACTACTCACTCATCACCGAAAGGGCAACAAGGTTGATGTAGAGGCCCTCCGTGATTGAATCCCCCTCCGGCAGGGTGCCGAAAAAGGCCCCAAGATGGGATCTCACGGGAACAGAGGCTTGCGGCGGTGAAAAAGTATTTTGGTGGACTCTTCTGGTGGTTTGGGAATATTTGGTAATTTATAGAGCAAGAATTAGGGTTAGGAGACCCGCGAGGGGCCCACAAGCCCTCAGGGCACCCCCCTGGGCCGCGCCTAGCAGGCTTGTGGCCTCCTCGGCCATCGTCTGACCCCCTCTCCAAGCTCCGTGGAAGTCTTCTGGTCCAAGAAAAATCATCATAAAGTTTTATTCCGTTTGGACTCTATCTGATATTCCTTTTCTGTAAAACTCAAAAACAAGGGAAAAACAGAAACTTGCACTGGGCTCTAGGTTAATAGGTTAGTCCCAAAAATAATAAAAAATAGCATATTAATGCATATAAAACATTCAAAACAGATAATATAATAGCATGGAACAATAAAAAATTATAGATACGTTAGAGACGTATCAAGCATCCCCAAGCTTAATTCGTGCTCGTCCTCGAGTAGGTAAATGATAAAAACAGAATTTTTGATGTGGAATGCTACCTAACATATTTATCAATGTAATCTTCTTTATTGTAGCATGAATATTCAGATCCATAAGATTCAAAACAAAAGTTTAATATTGACATGAAAACAATAATACTTCAAGCATACTAATAAAGCAATCATGTCTTCTCAAATAACATGGCCAAAGAAAGTTATCCCTACAAAATCATATAGTCTGGCTATGCTCGATCTTCATCACACAAAGTATTTCATCATGCACAACCCCGATGACAAGCCAAGCAATTGTTTCATACTTTTGATGTTCTCACACTTTTTCAACTTTCACGCAATACATGAGTGTGAGCCATGGATATAGCACTATAGGTGGAATAGAATATGGTGGTTGTGGAGAAGGCAAAAAGAAGGAGAAAGTATCACATCAACTAGGAAAATTAATGGGCTATGGAGATGCCCACCAATTGATATCGATGCAAGTGAGTAGGGATTGCCATGCAACGGATGCACTAGAGCTATAAGTGTATGAAAGCTCAAAAAGAAACTAAGTGGGTGTGCATCCAGCTTGCTTGCTCATGAAGACCTAGGGCAATTTGAGGAAGCCCATCATTGTAATATACAAGCCAAGTTCTATAATGAAAAATTCCCACTAGTATATGAAAGTGACAAAATAGGAGACTCTCTATCCAACTTGCTAGCCGTGGAATGTGAAAGTGTGGTGGAAAAAGGAATAAACTTTATTTTCTATTTGGGAACCGTCTATGATATATCTAGCATGGAAAGTATCGGGAACTACTCGATCATTTTCATTGACAGGAAAGGCATGCCCCCCAAAATGTTTTATCTCTATGTTTGTCGCTTTGAGCTCTGGCACCTCTACAAATCCCTACTTCCCTCTGCGAAGGGCCTATCTATTTACTTTACGCAATTTTTTTGATTTGAGTCTCCATCTTCTCTTATAAAGCACCAACTAAGTGGCACTATGATCATACTTGAGCATTGGGTGTAGCTAATATGCGAGTGTGTTTCATGAATGGATTAATGATGAGCATAATGGGCTAGGGATAACTTTCTTTAGTGTTGATATTTTGAAAGACATGGTTGCTTGTTGATATGCTTGAGTATTGAAATCTTCATGTCAAAACTAGACTATTGCTTTGAATCATATAAAAGTCCAAATGTACATGCTACAAGAGAAAAGAAAATGTGATGAACATGTTAGGCAGCATTCCACATCAAAAATTATGTTTTTATCATTTACCTACTCAAGGACGAGTAGGAATTAAGCTTGGGGATGCTGATATGTCTCCAACGTATCTATAATTTTTGCTTGTTCCATGCTGTTATATTATCATTCTTGGATGTTTTACAATCATTTTATAGCAACTTTATATCATTTTTTGGGACTAACCTATTGACATAGTGCCCAGTGCCAGTTGCTGTTTTTGCTTGTTTTTTTACTTCGCAGAAAATCAATACCAAACGGAGTCCAAACGCAGTGTAACTTTTTGGAGTTTTTTTCTGACCAGAAGACACCTATTGGGCCAAAGAAGTACCAGAGGGGGGCTCCATGGGGAGCACAACCCACCTGGGGCCTCTTTGCTCTATAAATACCCCAATATTCCAAAAACCCTAGGGGAGTCAAGGAAACTCAATTCCAGCCGCCGCAAGTTCTAGAACCACCAGATCCAATCTAGACACCATCACGGAGGGGTTCATCATCCTCATTGGTGCCTCTCCGATGATGCGTGAGTAGTTCATTGTAGACCTTCGGGTCCGTAGTTAGTAGCTAGATGGCTTCCTCTCTCTCTCTTTTGATTCTCAATACAATGGTCTCTTGGAGATCTATTTGATGTAACTCTTTTTTGCGGTGTGTTTGTTGGGATCCGATGAACTTTGAGTTTACGATGATCTCTATTTTATCCATGAAAGTTATTTGAGTTTTGATCTCTTATATGCATGATTACTTATAGCCTCGTATTTCTTCTTCGAATCTTTGGTTTAGTTAGGCCGACTAGATTGATTTTTCTTGCCATGGGAAGAGGTGCTTTGTGATGGGTTCGGTCGTGCCGTGTTCTTTCCCAGTGACAGAAGGGGCAGCAAGACATGTATTGATCATTGTCATTAAGGATAACAAGATGGGGTCTATTCCTACATGAATAGATCTTGTCTACATCATGTCATTGTTCTTATTGCATTACTCCGTTTCTCTATGAACTTAATACACTAGATGCATGCTGGATAGTGGTCGATGTGTGGAGTAATAGTAGTTGATGCAGGCAGGAGTCGGTCTACTAATCTTGGACGTGATGCCTATATATTGATCATTGCCTGGATATCGTCATGATTATTTGAAGTTCTATCAATTGCCCAACAGTAATTTGTTTACCCACCGTATGCTATTTTTCTCGAGAGAAGCCACTAGTGAAATCTACGGCCCCAGGTCTATTCTTCATCATATTTGCTTTCCGATCTATTATTTGCCACTTTTATTTTCAGATCTATTATTCCAAAAACCCAAAAATACCTTGCTGCACTTTTTGTTACTTCTTTTATTTCGCGTTTATTCGAGATCTATTTATCCAATCTATCATAATTTTTATCTCATCAACGTGACAATTTCTGGCACCGTTACCCGTTGAGGGATTGACAACCCCTCCTAATCGTCGGGTTGCAAGTATTTGTTCTTTGTGTGCAGGTACCGTTTACATAGTGTTGCTTGGTTCTCCTACTGGATTGATACCTTGGTTTCATAACTGAGGGAAATACCTACCATAGCTGTGCTGCATCATCCCTTCCTCTTTGGGGAAATACCGACGTAGTTCAAGCGACATCAAAAGGAATTTCTGGCGCCGTTGCCGGGGAGATATCATCAACATCTATCAGGTTCCTAATCACAAATCTCATCTCTTTGCAATTTACATTATTTGCCATTTGCCTCTCATTTTCATCTTCCCCACTTCACAAAAATTTGTCGTTTTATTTGCCCTCTTTTTCGTTCGTCGTTTTCTCGTCAGATCTGTTTTTTGTGCAATCTTCTGTGCGTAGTCACGATGACTCAAGAAAACACCAAGTTGTGTTATTTTTCCAATACCAATAATAATGATTTTATTAGCACTCCGATTGCTCCTCCCGCCACTAGTGCGGAATCTTGTGATATTAATGCCGCTTTGTTGAATCTTGTTATGAAAGATAATTTGGCTGGTACTCCTAATGAGGATATCGCGTCCCATCTTAACACATTCGTAGAATTATGCGATATGCAAAAGAAAAAAGATGTGGACAATGATATTGTGAAGTTGAAACTATTTCCGTTTTCTTTGGGAGGCCGTGCAAAAATTTGGTTTTCTTCTTTGCCTCGCAATAGTATCGATTCTTGGGATAAGTGCAAGGATGCTTTTATTACTAAGTATTTTCCGCCCGCGAAAATTATTACCCTTAGAACTCAGATCATGACTTTTAAGCAACTTGAGCATGAACATGTTGCACAATCTTGGGAAAGAATGAAATTGATGCTAAGAAATTGTCCTACTCATGGTTTAAATCTTTGGATGATCATACAAAATTTTTATGCGGGATTGAATTTTGTCTATAGAAATCTTTTAGATTCCGCCGTGGGTGGTACTTTTATGGAAATTACTTTGGGCGAAGCTACTAAATTGCTTGATAATATTATGGCAAATTATTCACAATGGCATACCGAAAGAGCTCCTAGCAGTAAAAAAGTTAATTTGGTTGAAGAAATAAATTCTTTGAGTGAAAAAGTTGATGCTCTTATGAAATTGGTTGCTAATAAAAGTGCTCCTATTGATCTTAATGATGTGCCTTTGTCTACTTTGATTGAGCAAAATAGTGATGCCGTAGATGTGAATTTTGTCTCACGAAACAATTTTAATAACAATGCTTATAGAGGTAATTTTAATCCTATGCCTTTTCCTGGAAATTCCTCTAATAATTATGATGGTTCCTATGGTAATCCTTCTTATAATAATAATAGGAACACCACTGATCTTGAGAATAATATTAAATAATTTATCAATGCTCAAAAAGTTTTTAATAATATGATAGAAGAAAAGTTGAATAAGATTGATGATATGTATAGAAGCATTGATAGAATTTCTCATGATGTAGAAAATCTCAAGTTGAAATCTTTTGTGCCTAAGGTTGAAGAATCAATTAAATCTTTATATGTTTCTATGGATGAAAGTAAGAAAAGAACCGCTATGCGTAGAGCTAAAAGAGAATTTTTAGAAAGAGCGTTTTCTAGTGATTGCTTTCATAAAAATGATGAAGATCTTAAAGTGATCATCATTTCTTCTATTGATTCCTTGTTTAGTAAAATTAAAATTGATGATAAAGGGACTGAAGAAGAGTCAAATTTAGCTAGAAGGCGTCCCGATAATTCGGAGGGTGAAAATCTTGATGAAAAAATTGATAAAAGTGGGGTTGGAGAGGTCAAAACTTTAACTAGTGATGTGCCCACTCTTTTGGATTACAAAGACTTTAATTATGATAGCTGCCCTTTGATTGATTGTATTTCTTTGTTGCAATCCATGATAAATTCACCCCATGCCTATGAACAAAATAAAGCTTTTACCAAACATATTGTTGATGCGATGATGAAAGCTTTTGAAGAAAAATTGCAATTAGAGATCTCAATTCCTAGAAAATTACATGGTGAATGGGAACCCACCATCAAAGTCAAGATAAAAAATTATGAGTGTTTTGCTTTATGTGATTTCGGTGCTAGTGTTTCCACAATTCCGAAATCATTATGTGATGTTCTTGGTCTTACCAATATTGAAGAGTGTTCTTTAAACTTGCACTTGGCGGATTCCACTATTAAAAAGCCTTTGGGAAGTATTAATGATGTTCTTATTCTTGCAAATAGGAATTATGTGCCCATAGATTTTATTGTTCTTGATATTGATTGCAATCCGTCTTGCCCAATTATACTTGGTAGACCGTTTTTACGTACTATTGGTGCCGTGATTGATATGAAAGAAGGCAATATTAAATTTCAATTTCCACTAAGGAAGGGTATGGAACACTTCCCTAGAACAAGAATCAAGCCACCATATGAATCAATCATGAGGGCATCCTATGGATCTAGAAATAAAGATGACAATACTTGAATCTATGCTTTATGCCTAGCTAGGGGCGTAAAACAATAGCGCTTGTTGGGAGGCAACCCAATGAATGAAATTTATTTTTGCATTTTTATTTCTATTCTTGAGTGTTTGCATAATTATTCCTCTGTTATGATTGTGTTTTTAATTTTTTAATTAGTGTTTGTGCCAAGTAAAGCCTTTGGGATAGCTTTGGTGATAGTTGATTTGATCTTGTTGGAAAACAAAAACTTTTATGTACAGTAAAATTATTTTCTAAAATCATAGAAGCGACAAAAAATTCTAAATTTTTTGAACAATATTGATATACAAATTGCCTATGTTTCCCTAATTTTTCAGAATTTTTGGAGTTACAAAAGTATGAGAACAATTCACATCTTTACAGACTGTTCTGTTTTTTATAGATTCTATTTTTCTTTGCATTGTGTGCTTATTTTGATGAATCTATGGTTTGTATCGGGGGGTATAATCCATGGTAAAGTTAGAATACAGTAGCTATAATGCAATAACAAAATTTGAATGGGTTTTCTATAGTACTTAAAGTAAAGATTGATTTTCTTATACTAACGGATCTCACGAAGGTTTTGTTAAGTTTTGTGTGATTGAAGTTTTCAAGTTTTGGGTGAGATCACGATGGATGAAGGAATCAGGAGTAAGAAGAGCCTAAGCTTGGGGATGCCCCATGGTACCCCAAGTTATTATCCAAAGAGAAACAAGCAACTAAGCTTGGGGATGCCCCGAGTGGCATCCCCTCTTTCTTCTAACGACCATCGGTATTTTACTTGGAGCTATATTTTTATTCGTCACATATAATGAGTTTTGCTTGGAGCGTCTTGTGTGATATGAGTCTTTGCTTGTTTTGGTTTTTAGTTTGTGTCATCTATCCTTGCTGGACAAACCTATTTGAGAGAGCCAAAATTATGCTATGATTTGTTAGAATTGCTCTATATGCTTCACTTAAATTTTTTGAGCTATGTAATTGCCCTAGTGCTTCACTTATATCTTTTTTGAGCACGGTGTGCTTTAATATTTTTGAAGAAATGCTCTCATGCTTCACTTAGATTTATTTGAGAGTTAGTAATTTTGAATAAATTCTCTCGTGCTTCACTTATATTATTTTGAGAGATGAAAATTTTTATGCTCATGTTCTTCACTTAGATTTGTTTGAGCTATCAAAAGCAACATATGAAATTAGTCCCAAAGTGATAGATATTCAAGAGGGATATAATAAAAACTTTCATGAAGATCATTGGACAAAATAAACTTGATTCTTTGTAATAGTTTTGCGATATGATGATATAATATGTGAGTCATGTTGATGAGTAATTGTGCTTTAGTAAGAATATTGGTGTTAAGGTTTGTGATTCCCTATGCAAGCACGAAAGTCAATAGTTATGCAATGAAATTACATCCTACTTGTGGTGCATTATTCGGTGTTAGTTATGCTTAATGCCCGCTTATGAGATTTTTCATTTCTTGGTTGGATGCTTCTCAATCTTTTTGCTAGCCTTCACTTGTACTAAGTAGGAATACTACTTGTGCATCCAAAATTCTTAAACCTAGTTTTGCCATATGAGTCCACTATACCTACCTATATGCGGCATTTCTGTGCCGTTCTAAGCAAATTTGTATGTGCCATCTCTAATTTTCAAAATAAATTTCCTTTTTGTGTGCTCGTACAGCTCATGAAACTGTAGGGGGTGGCTGATATTTTTCCATGCTAGATGTGTTATTCTTAAGATGAGTGTTTATTCACTTGTCATTGCACGAGAGTACGGCAAAGGTATTAGGGATGCCCAGTCCCGAAATGAAAAATGAATTTACTTTATGTTGTCAAATAATAAATTCCTTGGAAAGTGTTGGTATGGACAGTACCCGTGGATACGGCTAGCCGTGGAATGTGAAAGTATGGTGGAAAAAGGAATAAACATTATTTTCTATTTGGGAACCGCCTATGATATATCTAGCATGGAAAGTATTGGGAACTACTCGATCGTTTTCGTTGACAGGAAAGGCATGCCACCCAAAAATTTTTATCTCTATCTTTTTCGCTTTGAGCTCTGGCACCTCTACAAATCCCTACTTCCCTCTACGAAGGGCCTATCTATTTTACTTTATGCAATTTTTTTTATTTGAGTCTCCATCTTCTCTTATAAAGCACCAACTAAGGGGCACTATGAACGTATTTGAGCATTGGGTGTAGCTAATATGCGAGTGTGTTTCATGAATGGATCAATGATTGAGCATAATGGGCTAGGGATAACTTTCTTTAGTGTTGATATTTTGAAAGACATGGTTGCTTGTTGATATGCTTGAGTATTGAAATCTTCATGTAAAAACTAGACTATTGCTTTGAATCATATAAAAGTCCAAATGTCCATGCGACAAGAGAAAAGAAAATGTGATGAACATGTTAGGCAGCATTCCACATCAAAAATTCTGTTTTTATCATTTACCTACTCGAGGATGAGTTGGAATTAAGCTTGGGGATGCTGATACATCTCCAACATATCTACAATTTTGCTTGTTCCATGCTGTTATATTATCATTCTTGGATGTTTTACAATCATTTTATAGCAACTTTATATCATTTTTTGGGACTAACCTATTGACATAGTGCCCAGTGCCAGTTGCTGTTTTTTGCTTGTTTTTTACTTCGCAGAAAATCAATACCAAACGGAGTCCAAACACAGCGAAAATTTTTGGAGATTTTTTTTGGACCAGAAGACACCTATTGGGCCAAAGAAGTACTAGAGGGGGGCTCTGAGGGGAGCACAACCCACATGGGCGTGCCTGGGGGCCTAGGCGCGCCCTGGTGGGTTGTGCCCACCTCGGTGGCCTCCCGCACCACCTCTTTGCTCTATAAATACCCCAATATTCCAAAAACCCTAGGGGAGTCGACAAAACACAATTCCAGCCGCCGCCAGTTCCAGAACCACCGGATCCAATCTAGACACCATCACGCAGTGGTTCATCATCCTCATTGGTGCCTCTCCGATGATGCGTGAGTAGTTCATTGTAGACCTTCGGGTCCGTAGTTAGTAGCTAGATGGCTTCCTCTCTCTCTTTTGATTATCAATACAATGATCTCTTGGAGATCTATTTGATGTAACTCTTTTTTGCGGTGTGTTTGTTGGGATCCGATGAACTCTGAGTTTACGATGATCTCTATTTTATTCATGAAAGTTATTTGAGTTTTGATCTCTTATATGCATGATTACTTATAGCCTCGTATTTCTTCTTCGAATCTTTGGTTTAGCTAGGCCGACTAGATTGATTTTTCTTGCCATGGGAAGAGGTGCTTTGTGATGGGTTCGGTTGTGCGGTGTTCTTTCCCAGTGACAGAAGGGGCAGCAAGACACGTATTGATCATTTCCATTAAGGATAACAAGATGGGGTCTATTCCTACATGAATAGATCTTTTCTACATCATGTCACCGTTCTTATTGCATTACTCCGTTTCTCCATGAACTTAATACACTAGATGCATGCTAGATAGCGGTCGATGTGTGGAGTAATAGTAGTAGATGCAGGCAGGAGTCGGTCTACTAATCTTGGATGTGATGCCAATATATTGATCATTGCCTGGATATCGTCATGATTATTTGAAGTTCTATCAATTGCCCAACAGTAATTTGTTTACCCATCGTATGCTATTTTTCTCGAGAGAAGCCACTAGTGAAATCTACGGCCCCCGGGTCTATTCTTCATCATATTTGCTTTCCAATCTATTATTTGCCACTTTTATTTTCAGATCTATTATTCAAAAAACCCAAAAATACCTTGCTGCACTTTTTTATTACTTATTTTATTTCGCGTTTATTCGAGATCTATTTATCCAATCTATCATAATTTTTATCCCGTCAACGTGATAATTTCTGGCACCGTTACCCGTTGAGGGATTGGCAACCCCTCCTAATCGTCGGGTTGCAAGTATTTGTTCTTTGTGTGTAGGTACCATTTACATAGTGTTGCTTGGTTCTCCTACTGGATTGATACCTTGGTTTCATAACTGAGGGAAATACCTATCGTAGCTGTGCTGCATCATCCCTTCCTGTTTGGGGAAATACCGACGTAGTTCAAGCGACATCAGCTACGGGAATCACAAACTTTAACACAAGTATTTCTACCAATCCACAATTACTCACTAGCATGACTCTAATATCACCATCTTTATATCTCAAAACAAATGCAAGTAATCAAACTTCTCATCTTATTCAACGCTCTTTATATGAAAGTTTTTATTATATCCCTCTTGGATGCCCATCATATTATTACTAAATTCATAACCTAAGAAAATTACCATGCTGTTTAAAGACTCTAAAAATAATATAAGTGAAGCATGATAGTTCAACAATTTCTATAAAATAAAGCCACCGCCGTGCTCTAGAAAGATATAAGTGAAGCACTAGAGCAAACTGCCTAGCTCAAAAGATATAAGTGAAGCACATAGAGTATTCTAATAAATTCATGATTAATGTGTGTACCTATCAAAAAGTGTGTATAGAAAGGATGACTGTGGCAAACTAAAAAGCAAAGACTCTTATCATACAAGACGCTCCAAGCAAAACACATATCATGTCGTGAATAAATATATAGCCTCAAGTAAATTTACCGATGGATTGAAGACGAAAGAGGGGATGCCATCCAGGGCATCCCCAAGCTTAGATGCTTGGTTGTCCTTGAATATCACCTTGGGGTGCCTTGGGTATCCCCAAGCTTAGGCTCTTGCCACTCCTTATTCCGTTGTCCATCAAATCTTTACCCAAAACTTGAAAACTTCACAACACAAAACTCAACAGAAAAACTCATAAGATATGTTAGTATAATAAAATAAATCACCACTTTAGGTACTGTTGTGAACTCATTCTTTATTTACATTGGTGTAATATCTACTGTATTCCAACTTCTCCGTGGTTCATACCCCCCGATACTACCCATACATTCATCAAAATAAGCAAACAACAGATAGAAAACAGAATCTGTCAAAAACAGAAGAGTCTGTAGTAATCTGGAAATTTCATATACTTATGTAACTCCATAAATTCTGAAAAATTAGGAAAACCTGGAAAATTTGTATATCAATCTTGTGTACAAAATTCAGATCAAAATCACGTTTCTGTGATTTATTGAATTTTTGGCAATGAGCGCAAAAGTTTCTGTTTTTCAGCAAGAGCAAATTAACTATCACCGTAGACCATCCCAAAGGTCTTGCTTGGCTCAAACACTAATTAAAACACCAAAAAACAATTACTACAGAGTTAATAATGTTTATTTTCATAAAAACAAAAAATAACAATATTTGGTTGTCTCCCAACAAGCACTTTTCTTTAAAACCTTTTAGCTAGGCATTGATAATTTTAATGATGCTCGCATGAAAGATAGCAATTGAAACACGAAGAAAGCATCATGTAGCATATGAAAAACAAATTTAAGTCTAACATACTTCCTATGCATAGGCATTTTATAACAAACAAATTATGAAGACAAGCAAAAACTAGCATATGCAAGGAAGAAGAAAGAAACAATAGCAATCTCAACGTAACAAGAGGTAATTTAGTAACATGAAAATTTCTACAACCATATCCCCCTCTCTCATAATAATTACATAGAGGATCATAATCAAATTCAACAATATAGCTATCAGATAAAATTTTGTCTTCATGATCCACATGCATGCAAAGTTGACACTCTTCTAAAATAGTGGGATTAACATAAAATAAAGTCATGACTTCTCCAAGCCCACTTTTATCAAAAAATTCATAAGATTGATCATACTCCAAAGTAGTGGCATCCTTATTACCTACAGTTGACACTCTTCCAAACCCAGTTTCAATATTATTGCAAACATTATTATCATGAGGCTTAAATAAATTTTTAAGATCATAAGAAGCATTATCACCCCAATCATGATCATTGCAACAAGTAGTGGACATAGCAAAATTAGCATCCCCAAGCTTAGGGTTTTGCCTATTATTAGCACAGTTGACATTAATAGAATTTATAATAACATCATTGAAATCATGCTTTTCATTCAAGGAGCTATCGTGAATCACTTCATAAATTTCATTACAATTTTCAGATTCACGAATTTCAAGCAAAACTTCATAAAGATAATCTAGTGCACTCAACTCACTAGCAATTGGTTCATCATAATTGGATCTGTTAAAAAGATTAGCAAGTGGATGAGGATCCATAAAATTTTTGCTTTCTGATTTTCAATAAATACACAATTACTCCAAGTGAACGAGCAAACAAACCAAGTAAGACATAAAAGCAAACGAAAAGACGAACGGAAAGAAGGCGAATAAAAAGGCAAATATTTTTGTGTTTTTATAAAAATGTTTTAGAAGTGGGGGAGAGGAAAACGAGAGGCAAATGGCAAATAATGTTAGTGCAAGAGATGAGAGTTTATGATAGGTACTTGGTAGGCTTGATGTAGAACCTCCCCGGCAACGGCGCCAGAAATTCTTCCTGCTACTTCTTGAGCTTGTGTTGATTTTTTCCTTGAAGAGGAAAGGGTGATGCAACAAAGTAGAGATAATTATTTCCCTCAGTTAAGAACCAAGGTATCAATCCAGTAGGAGGCACAAACAAGTCTCCTATCTATGCACCTGCACAAACTAACAAACACTTGCACTCAACGCGAAAAAGGGGTTGTCAATCCCTTCACGGTCTCGAACAAGAGTGAGATCTAATAGAGATAGGTATAAAAGATTACTAAAACGTAAAACAAAATAAAAACAAATAAATTGCAGCAAAGTATTTTTGGGTTTTTCTGTTTATAGATCTGAAAATATATGATGGAAAATAGATCCGGGGGCCATAGGTTTCACTAGAGGCTTCTCTCTTGATGATAGCATACGGTGGGTGAACAAATTACTGTTGAGAAATTGATAGAAAAATGCAAGGTTATGACGATATCTAAGGCAATGATCATGAATATAGGCATCACGTCCATGACAAGTAGACCGAAATGATTCTGCATCTACTACTATTACTCCACACATCGACCGACTCCTGCCTACATCTAGAGCATTAAGTTCATAAAAATAGAGCAACACTTTAAGTAAGATGACATGATGTAGAGGGATAAACTCAAGCAATATGATGAAAACCCCATCTTTTTATCCTCAATGGCAACAATCAATACGTGCGTCGCTACCCCTTCTGTCACTGGGTGAGGACACCGCAAGATTGAACCCAAAACTAAGCACCTCTCCCATTGCAAGAAAACCCAATCTAGTTGGCCAAACCAAATCGATAGTTCAAAGAGAAATACAAAGATATCTTAATCATGCATAAAATAGTTCAGAGAAGACTCAAATAATATTCATAGATAATCTGATCATAAATCCACAATTCATCGGATCTCAACAAACACACCACAAAAAAGTATTACATCGAATAGATCTCCAAGAACATCGAGGAGAACATTGTATTGAAGATCAAAGAGAGAGAAGAAGCCATCTAGCTACTAGCTATGGACCCGTAGGTCTGTGGTAAACTACTCACGCATCATCGGAAGGGCAGCAAGGTTGATGTAGAGACCCTCCGTGATCAAATCCCCCTCTGGCAGGGTGCCGGAAAAGGCCCCAAGATGGGATCTCACGGGAACAGAGGCTTGCGGTGGCGGAAAAGTATTTTGGTGGACACTTCTGGTGGGTTGGGAATATTTAGGCATTTATAGAGCAAGAATTAGGGTTAGGAGACCCCCGAGGGGCCCACAAGCCCGCAGGGTGCCTCCCCCCTAGGGCGCGCCTAGCAGGCTTGTGGCCTCCTCGGCCATCGTCTGACCCCCTCTCCAAGCTCCGTGGATGTCTTCTGGTCCAAGAAAAATCATTGTTAATTTTTATACCGTTTGGCCTCCGTTTGATATTCCTTTTCTGTAAAACTCAAAAACAAGGAAAAACTAGAAACTGGCACTGGGTTCTAGGTTAATAGGTTAGTCCCAAAAATAATATAAAATAGCATATTAATGCATATAAAACATCCAAAACAGATAGTATAATAGCATGGAACAATCAAAAATTATAGATACGTTAGAGACGTATCAGTGGGTTATTCTCACGATGAGTGTTTATTCACTTGTCATTCACGAGAAAGTGGCTGGTATTCGGGATGCCCAGTTCCATGCTCGAAATCAAATCAAAATATATTAATGAAACAAAACTCCCCCAGGACTGTTGTTGGTATGGATGGTACCCGTGGGTTCGGCTAGCCATGGAGTGTGTTTGATTGGTGGAGGGGGAGTAAAAACTTTACCATTCTGTTTGGGAACCGCCTATAATGTATCTAGCATGGAAGATAGTGAGGTCTCCTGGTTGTAATGTTGACAATGAAAGCATACCGCTCAAAATTATATTCATCTTTGTTTTAAAAGCTCTGAGCTCTGGCACCTCTGCAAATCCCTGCTTCCCTCTGTGAAGGGCCTATCTATTTACTTTTATTGTTGAGTCATCATCTTCTTATAAAAAGCACCAGTTAGAGAGCACTACTGTCATTTGTATGCTTTGTTATTAATTGATGTTGAGTATGACTGTGACTGGATCTCTTTTGCCATGAATTATAATGTCTAGTCAGTCCTTGATCTTCAGGGGTGCTCTGCATTTATGTTTTGCGGTCTCAGAAAGGGCTAGCGAGATACCATTTTGTCATATTGTATCATGATTGTTTTGAAAAAGGTGTTGTCATCCGAGATTCATTATTATTGCTCGCTAGTTTATTATGCCATTGATATGAGTAAATGTGAGACCTAAATATTATTGTGAATAAGGTTAGTTCATAATCTTTGCTGAAAACCTGAATATTGGCTATACATATTTGCAACAACAAGATCAAATAGAGTTTGTAAAAGTTTTTCTTCGTCACTTTCAGTTTGTCAACTGAATTGCTTGAGGACAAGCAATGGGTTAAGCTTGGGGGAGTTGATACGTCCCCATCGTATCTACATTTCCAAACTCTTTTGCCCTTGTTTTGGACTCTAATTTGCATGATTTCAATGGAACTAACCCGGACTGACGCTGTTTTCTGCAGAATTTCCATGGTGTTATTTTTGTGTAGAAATCAAAGTTCTCGGATTGACCTAAAAATTTACAAAGGTTTTTTGTGGAATATATAAAAAATACTGGCGCAAGAAGTAACAAGAGGGGGTCCACCCAGAGGCCACAAGCCCTGGGGGCGCCCCCCCGGGGGGGCACGCCTAGCAGGCTTGTGGGCTCCCTAGACCTCCTCCGACCCTAACTCCAACTCTATAAGTACTTATTCGGGGAGAAAAAAAATCAGAGAGAAGGATTCATCATGTTTTACGATACGGAGCCGCCGCCTCCTCCTGTTCTTTATCAGGAGGGCTGATCTGGAGTCCGTTCGGGGCTCCGGAGAGGGGGATTCATCGCCATCATCATCATCAACCTTCCTCCATCACCAATTTCATGATGCTCACCACCGTGAGTGTAACACCCCCTGTCATTAGCTACAGTAATCACTTTTGATAATGACATGTCAGCAAGCTTAATAGTGCATAATCATCATTAGCATCATATTGCATTTCAACTCCTAACTCAAATTCAAATTTAAATGAAAGTGAAATATAAAAGTTGTGCAACATAGAAACTAAAATGTTCAGTAAATAACAAATATTGCAGAGGCTAGTCTAAAATTGAAACCAACAAATAATAAATAATTAGGTGGCACTAACATGATTAAAACAGTGAGGATTAATGCATATTAATTATTGTAAAATTTGTGGGAGCTCCAATTGTCTCCAAACTAATTTTTGGTAGTGTTAGGTAATGCCTAGTATTTATTGGAACATTTGTTATGTTTTACAAAAACCATTTTGAGGCCTAACTATTTACTAAACTGAGAAAAGAGAATAAAGAAAAAGAAAAGACGAAAGAGAAAACAAAACAGAAAAGAAAAAGAAAAGAGAACCCCCCCCCTTTCCCCACGGCCCAACTGGGCCATCGGCCCACCCCCTCCCCTATTTGGCCTCCCCCTGGAGCCCCAAACCGTAGCACCCACCGACCCCCCCCCACCCCCTCGCTCACTCCCCCCCCCACCCGATCTAGAACCGGATCGGGCCCGCCCGCGCTCGCGCTCGCCCTGCGCCGACCCACTCCAGCCCCCGCCTCGCCTCCGCGCGCCCCACACCGAGCGCCGCCGCCCGCTGCCGCTCCGGCCACCGCGCCGCCCACCTCCGGCCGCCGCCCCGCCTCCGGCCCCGCTTGCGCTCGCCTGCGCCCGCGCTCCGCCCGCGCTCCCGTCCGCCCGCGCCCGCCCGTGCGTGCCCTATGGGCACCGGACATGTCCGGTCCCAAATGGGCACGCCCTGGACGTGTCCGCCCCTGGTCCAATGACAGTGGGGGCCCACCCCCCAGAACGTTTTTATTAAAAAAAAGAAAAAAAATAAAAAATAATAATAATATTAATTAATTAATTAATTTAATTAATCCTGATTAGGTTAGTATAATTAACTAGTTAGTGTTAATTAAATAGTAATCTAATTAGTTAATCCTAATTAACCTAACAGTCTATGACAGGTGGGACCCACCCTGTCAGGACACCTGCTGACGTCAGCATGATGTCATGCTGATGTCATCGCAGCACTGTTTCGGATAATGTTGATTTAAATAATTAAATAAATTCAGAAAATGTTTTAAACTTTAGAAAATCATATTAAATAATCCGTAACTCCGATGAAAATACTTTATACATGAAACTTGCTCAGAATTCCGATACGAACCCGGATACGCCCTTCGTATTCCCATCAGACGCCCGCAGCTATAAGAACGTTGAACTTTTAGACCGATTTCAGTAAATGAATAGTGTCCAACTTTAATTAAATAAATCCAAATAAATTCCTAAATTAACTAAATCATTTAGTTAGGCAGTAGAACACCCCGGCATATCATTTAGGCATGTCATACATATTGTTTGCATTATTGCCGTGAATTTATTGTTTCTCTCCCCCTACTTCTCTTTCGATAGACGCTGAGACCGACGACGCTGCACCTGGATACGACTTCACTACCGACGAGCAGCCCGTTGGCGATCCCTCTCTCTTTCCAGAGCAACCAGGCAAGCCCCCCCCCTTGAGCATTCCAGATATCGCCCATTCTATTCTCCTGCTTGCATTAGATTTTGCTACTGTTAATGTATGCTCCTATTTTGATGCATAGCCTGCTGTTGTAACCTGTTCATTGCTACCTTACCTGCCTATGATAAACTGTTTAGTTTAGGTTGGAATGAACCATCAGTGACCCCACCACCCTATCCTTGATGCCCCTGCTTGATCATCGACGACTCGATCAACGTGATCGTCGACCAGAGACCGACACCTCACTTCACACCCCCTTAGTTGTACGACTCTGTGTAGTAACTATCGAGTGCCAAGGGTGATACCTCGTAACGCACTCCCGATGAATACTCTGCAGTGTAGCTGTTCGGTCCTGGTCATCGAGGGTGATTCCTCCTTCTCCACTTCCGATACGACTCTGTCGTGCGACCCCTCAGTGTGAACCTCGAGGGTGATAGCTCATACGTTCGCCCTGATGATTTCGTCGAGTGGAATCCACCGAGGGTGATTCCTCGGGTTTCCCCCTTGATGTTATGACCACACGGTTACTTTGACCCTTGTTACAGGCGGGTCCACCCTGGTGGGTACCCACTGGGGATCTATGATTTTCGGGTGTGCCGGAAGGGCACTCGAGTGTGACATTGTGGCGGAGCATTAGAGACTCTGATTGTCTCCGCGTGATACTAATTGAGCCTATTGGATTTGGGTGTGTGATCTGAGTGGGTCGACGTGCCCTATACGCACTACCACCACGCGGGATAATGGTTATGGGACCCTCTGCGAAGTACGTTTCTCCGAAAGCTCGTCTGACGTCACGATGCACCGTGCGGGCTGATTGTCGGGATTGGGCTGGATACTTCACTGACGAGCTCAGTGTCGCGCCTGCACCCCGGCCAGTCTCGCAACGCGCAGGGTGCCCAGGGCGATGGCCCGAGACCTCTGGGTGCATAGGTTAGTCCGGCGTGCTGACCTCTCTGCCGAGCCTAGGTAGAGCGCTGCTTCGTGTTGATCTTCCGAGGACGGGCATTACCCTGCAAGTGTGTCCGGCCAGAGTTGATCGAGCGTGTTGGGTAACAGTAGTGCACCCCTGCAGGGATGAATCTTCTATCGATAGCCGGTCCTACGGTAAAGGACGCTCAGTTTGTGTATCCCGATCTACTACTTAAACTGGATACTTGTTACTTAATTGAAGCTTCGGGATCGCTTTCTCGCTTGGGAGTCGAGGAAGGATCTTTAAGCTGTACTTCAACATATTTGCTAAATAAAATGCTATTCTACTCTCTTCTACTGCTGCAAGATGATGGCCTTGTGAAGATGTTTGAAGATGCTAGTCTTCGATAGGACTAGGCCTTCTCTCTATTCTGGCATTTCTGCAGCCCAGTCCACATATACAGCCTTTCTCCATTGATAATGTTGCATATGTAGTATAGATCCTTGCTTGCTGAGTACTTCGGATGAGTACTCACGGTTGCTTTACTTTCTCTTTTCCCCATATACCCCACCTTGATGATACAAACAGACGATGGAGTCCAGGAGCCAGATGCCACCACCGGAGCTTACTACCAGGAGGGTCCAGAGGGTACTTACTACTGGATCGAGCCAGATGACCAGGAGTAGGATCGGAGGCTCCCAGGCAGGAGGCCAACGCCTTTCGATCTAGTGTCGCTGTTTGTGCTAGCCTTCTTAAGGCAAAACTTGTCTAACTATGTCTGTACTCAGATAATATTTGTATGACTGACTTATGTATTCGGATCTTCGGATCCCTGGTCTGTAATATTGTGGACCTCCGTTTAAATTGTGTTAGAGTTGTGTTGTGATATCTTCCCGTGAGTCCCCGTGCTTGATCGTACACGTTTGCGTGTATGATTAGTGTACGATTGAGTCGGGGGCGCCACAGTGAGTGAGTAATTCCATTGTAGGCTTGCTGGACGGTGATGGGTTGGATGAGATTTATCATGTAATCGAGTTAGTTTTGTTAGGGTTTGATCCCTAGTATCCACTATGTTCTGAGATTGATGTTGCTATGACTTTGCTATGCTTAATGCTTGTCACTAGGGCCCGAGTGCCATGATTTCATATCTGAAACTATTATGTTTTCATGAATATATGTGAGTTCTTGATCCTATCTTGCAAGTTGTAGACACCTATTACGAGTTATGATCCGCATACCCCAAGGTGACAATAATTGGGATTCTTTCTGGTGATTACCGTAGTTTGAGGAGTTCATGTACTCACTAAGTGCTAATGCTTTGGTCTGGTTCTCTATTAAAAGGAAGCCTTAATATCCCTTAGTTTCCATTAGGACCCCGCTGCCACGGGAGGGTAGGACAAAAGATGTCATGCAAGTTCTTTTCCATAAGCACGTATGACTATATACGGAATACATGCCTACATTATATTGATGAATTGGAGCTAGTTCTGTGTCACCCTAGGTTATGACTGCTACATGATGAATATTATCCAACACAATTATCATTGCCGATCCAATGCCTGCGAGCTTTTCACATATTGATCTTTGCTAAGTCACTTTCGTTGCTGCTGCTGTTACAATCACTACAAAACTGCTACTATTACTTTTGCCACTGTTACTGTTACTTCCATATTACTTTGCTACTAAATACTTTGCTGCAGATATTAAGTCTTTCAGGTGTGGTTTAATTGAAAACTCAATTGCTAATACTCGTGAATATTCTTTGGCTCCCCTTGTGTCTAATCAATAAATTTGGGTTGAATACTCTACCCTCGAAAATTGTTGCGATCCCCTATACTTGTGGGTTATCAAGACCGTGGAGAACTCAAACCGATGCAACTAATGCAATGGCAAGGGTACACGGAGTTCCCAAGTCCCTCACTCTCAAATCCCACCAAAGCAACAAAAGCAACGTAGAAAAATGAGAGGAAGAGCAAGAAGGAGAATACCAAGAACTCCATGATCTAGATCCAAGGGGTTCCCCTCACATAGAGGAAAAAGTGATTGGTGGAAATGTGGATCTAGATCTCCTCTCTCTTTTCCCTCAAGAACTAGCAAGAATCATTGGAGGGATTGAGAGATAGCAAGCTCGAAGAAGGTCAACAATGGGGGAAGAACACAAGCTCAAAAAATTAGCTTCAATGGGGAAGAAGACCCCCTTTTATAGGCACCCCCAAATCCAACTGTTATGCCCTCAGGCCGCACACAAGCGGTACTATCGCTCAGGTGAGCGGTACTACCACTTGGGGCGGTAGTTCTAGGTGTAATACTGTGCGAATGCGAGTTCAGGCGCGGTAGTGCCATCGGAGCTGTACTACCATCCTCACAAGCGGTACTACCGTTTAGTGTCTCAGGACATAGAGAACTAGCAGCAGTAGAGGGAGGGTAGGATGGTAGTACTGCATACAGCGGTACTACCGCGCCCTACTACCGTGGAGGTTGCGAGGGACTACAGAAGCAAGAAGATAAGCGGTAGTGTGACGGTAGTCGGTCAGCGGAAGTACCGCAAAGAGGTACTACTGTCTAGGCAGGTGCGGTACTACCGTCTGGAACGGTACTACCGTGCCCAACTTCCGCCCCACTGCCGCTGAAGCGAAAACGAGTCTAGAAGCCCAAAAACAAGCGGTAGTGCCTGCGGCACTGGAACCGTTGAAGTACCGTGCAAGCGGTACTACCACTACCCAGGGCGGTACTACCGCTAGTGAGCTTCAAAATAGCCCAAGAAAAGAGATGGATACAATAAAACCTAAACTGCCATAACTTCTGCAAATGAGCTCCGAATTGAGCAAACTCAAGCTTGTTGAATAGATGAGGACAAATCTTTACCTAATAATAAAGGACAGAAGATTTCATAGTTCTCCATAAGTCATCTATTTCTATCCGTTGATTTTTTGTTAATCATAATGATCGACGGCTTAGGCTTAAAAGTATGTTTTTCCTTTCTACGAGAGAGAAGACCCACGCGTACTACCTGACCTCGCCTCCTTCGTCCAAATCCATCGCTGAAAGAAAACCTACCCTGACACCATGGCCGACAGATTCTGTTTTCGATGTGTTGTTTGCTTATTTTGATGGATCTATGGGTAGTATCGGGGGGGGGGGGGGGGGTATGAGTATTGAGAAGTTAGAATACAGTAGATATAATGCAAATATGAAATTGGAATGAGTTCACAACAGTACCTAAAAGTGGAGATTTGTTTTATCATACTAACAGATGTCACAAGTTTTTTGTTGAGTTTTGTGTTGTGAGGTTTTCAGGTTTTGGGTGAAGTTTCGATGGACTATGGGATAAGGAGTGGCAAGAGCCTAAGCTCGGGGATGCCCAAGGCACCCCAAGCAAATATTCAAGGACAACCAAGCATCTAAGCTTGGGGATACCCCAGATGGCATCCCCTCTTTTGTCTTCAATCCATCGGTAAATTACTTGAGGCTATATTTTTATTCACCACATGATATGTGTTTTTCTTGGAGCGTCTTGTCTTATATGAGTCTCTGCTTTTTAGTTTGCCACAATCATCCTTGCTGTACACACCTTTTGAGAGGGACACACATTAATCGTGAATTTATTAGAATACTCTATGTGCTTCACTTATATCTTTTAAGCTAGGTAGTTGCTCTAGTGCTTCACTTATATCTTTTAAGCTAGGTAGTTGCTCTAGTGCTTCACTTATATCTTTTTAGAGCACGACGGTGGTTTTATTTTGAAGAAATTGATGAACTCTCATGCTTCACTTATATTATTTTGAGAGTCTTAAAAATACTATGGCAATTTGCTTAGGTTGGGAATTTAGTCCTAATATGATGGGTATTCAAGAGGGATATAATAAAAACTTTCATGAAGATCATTGAATATACGAGAAGTTTGATTCCTTGCATTTGTTTTGAGATATAAAGATGGTGATATTAGAGTCATACTACTTAGTAATTGTGGTTTAGTAAGAATATTTGTGTTAAGGTTTGTGATTACCGAAGCATGAAAGCACAAGTGTTCCTTGTAAAAGCACAAGTGCTCCCTGGGTGATTTTGGTAATTAATGTCAACATATCTCTTGTTGGACTAATATTTTCATCTAGTATATTTCAGATAGTTCAGCAAAGGCGTGGCATGGACAAGAGGATGTGGAACCCCTTCAAGATGCTAAGGACAGAAGATTGGCAAAGGCTCAAGACTCTTCGTTTCTATTTCAGTGATCCAAGATCACATTGAGTCCATAGGAAAAGCCAATACTATTAAAAGGGGATGAGGTGTTGCTTAATGGACTACTTGCTCAAAGTGCTTAGTGATATGCTCCAAATCCCTCAGCCACTTTCTCAAATCCAAATATGTCCTAAACCTAAAGTCAAACTCGGCCCCACCAATTAGATTCATCCGGCGCCACCGAGTTTCCTTGACATAGCCACTGCCAGAAACCCTAATTAGTTCGGTCTCACTGATGGGATCTTGGTCTCACCGAGATGGGCTTGCAAACTCTCTGTTGCCTATTGCAACTATTTCGGTCTCACCGAAATATGCAGTCGGCCCCACCAAGTTTGCTTGACCAACTTTCTGTTTGCTTATTACTAAAATCGGTCACACCGAGTTTGTGTAATCGGTCAAACCAAGACGAGGTTTTACCCTAACCCTAGCACATCGGTCCCACCGAGTTGATTATATCGATCCCACCGAAAAGCCTAACGTTCACATTTTTTACTGGATCGG
This sequence comes from Thinopyrum elongatum, assembly GCA_011799875.1. Lineage (NCBI taxonomy): Eukaryota > Viridiplantae > Streptophyta > Magnoliopsida > Poales > Poaceae > Thinopyrum > Thinopyrum elongatum. The sequence goes on from CM022301.1 coordinate 282,023,781, forward strand.
TCTGACCGAGTTGGCTCATTTGTGTGTAACGGTTAGATTTTGTGTGGAGGCTATATATACCCCTCCACCCTCCTCTCCATTAGAGAGAGAGCCATCAGAACGTGCCTACACTTCCACTACTCATTTTCTGAGAGAGAACCACCTACTCATGTGTTGAGACCAAGACATTCCAATCCAACCACAAGAATCTTGATCTCTAGCCTTCCCCAAGTTGCTTTCCACTCAAATCATCTTTCGACCATAGCCAAATCTGTGTGAGAGAGTTGAGTGTTGGGGAGACTATCATTTGAAGCACAAGAGCAAGGAGTTCATCATCAACACACCATCTATTACCTTTTGGATTGTGGTGTCTCCTAGATTGGTTAGGTGTCACTTGGGAGCCTCCGTCAAGATTGTGGAGTTGAACCAAGGAGTTTGTAAGGGCAAGGAGATCGCCTACTTCGTGAAGATCTACCCGAGTGAGGCAAGTCCTTCGTGGGCGATGGCCATGGTGGGATAGACAAGGTTGCTTCTTCGTGGACCCTTCGTGGGTGGAGCCCTCCATGGACTCGCGCAACCGTTACCCTTTATGGGTTGAAGTCTCCATCAACGTGGATGTACGATAGCACCACCTATCGGAACCACGCCAAAAATCTCCGTGTCTCCAATTGCGTTTGCACACTCCAATCCCATCCCTTTACTTTCTTGCAAATTGCATGCTTTACTTTCCGCTGCTCATATACTCTTGCCATGCTTGCTTGAAATGTATTGTGAATGCTTAAACTTGTGCTAAAACTCCACCTCAACTTGAAGAACTTAAAAACTGCTACTTTTGCTTGTTGAGGGTCTAATCACCCCCCCTCTAGACCCCTCTTCTCGATCCTTTCAAAGCATGCACGTAAGGTCTCTCATTATGCGATGAAGTTGGAGCATGATTTATTTTTGATTATCTTCCTTATGAGTGGCGGTCAGGGATGACCGATGGTCTTTTCCTACCAATCTATCCCCCTAGGAGCATGCGTATTAGTACTTTGCTTCGATGGCTAATAAACTTTTGCAATAAGTATGTGAGTTCATTATGACTAATGTTGAGTCCTTGGATTATGCGCACTTTCACCCTTCCACCATTGCTAGCCTTTTCGGTACCGTGCATTTCCCTTTCTCACCTTGAGAGTTGGTGCAAACTTTGCCGGTGCATCCAAATCCCGTGATATGATACACTCTTTCACACATAAGCCACCTTATATCTTCCTCAAAACTATCACCATACCTACCTATTATGGCATTTCCATAGCCATTCCGAGATATATTGCCATGCAACTTCCACCGTTCCGTTTTATTATGACACATACCATCATTGTCATATTGCTTTGCGTCATCATATAGTTGGCACAGTGTTTGTGGCTTGGTGCTACTTCTTGAGCTTGCGTTGATTTTTCACTTGAAGAGGAAAGGGTGATGCAGGAAAGTAGAGATAAGTATTTCCCTCAGTTAAGAACCAAGGTATCAATCCAGTAGGAGGCACAAGCAAGTCTCCAATCTATGCACCTGCACAAACTAACAAACACTTGCACTCAACGCAAAAAATGGTTGTCTATCCCTTCACGATCTCGAACAAGAGTGAGATCTAATAGAGATTGGTACAAAAGATTACTAAAACGTAAAACAAATTAAAAACAAATAAATTGCAGCAAGGTATTTTTGGGTTTTTTGGTTTATAGATCTGAAAATATATGATGGAAAATAGACCCGGGGGCCATAGGTTTCACTAGAGGCTTCTCTCTTGAAGATATCATACAGTGGGTGAACAAATTACTGTTGAGCAATTGATAGAAAAGCGCAAAGTTATGACGATATCTAAGGCAATGATCATGAATATAGGCATCACGTCCATGACAAGTAGACCGAAACGATTCTGCATCTACTTGTAAGTGCATCTAGTGCCCCTTAGTGATTTTGGTGTATTGAAGACTTATAGGTTAAGGGACTAATGTGTTTATGAGTGTACACAGGTCTATAAGTCTACGAGGAGTTCGTTATTTACGAAGAATGTCGACCCCTAAAATGAATGTCTTCAGTTGAAGACTTTGGTTTTCTTGAAGACTTGAAAGTGAGGAAATTGGTGTGACCTTGAAGACTTGATATTCATGCGAGGATTATGAAGCGTGAAAACTTTTGTTTTCATAGTTTTGTTTTTCCTTTCTTGAGTCATAGGAAACACCGTACTGTTAAAGGGGGTCGAGGTAAAACTAAGGAAAAGTTTCCAAGTGATGCTCAACTCAAATCCTACACCTACCCAATCCTTTCGAGTGAACCATTGGAAATCTCATACAGTTCAGTCAAGTTCTTCAGTGACAGAGACGAAGTTCTTCTGTTCTCTGAGGAATTTGTTCTGACTAAGGAGTTAGGAATTCGCCAGTGCAGATTGCCTACAAGTGATGAACATGATAGCCCTGAGGAATTTGAGAGCTCAAACTTCCGACCGTTGTTGTGCTATGCGCCAGCTGTCCAAAATATCCTATCCACCTAACGTTCATATCATTGAAGGGCATTTATGTCTTATCATGTCGGGCTGCTCCCCGGCTATAAATAGCCGCCCCCTACAACCACTAGTTGGTTGGCTGCTCTAAGAGAAACTGACACTTGTCATTTAGAGCATCCCATCCTTCGAGGACTTTGAGAGAAAATCATCAAGTGAGGAAAAACCCAAACCCAACACCTAAAACCCAAAGTGATTGAGCATCACTGAAGAGATTGTTCCTGTGTGGAACTGACGCTTGTTACCTTTGAGGACTATGCATCCGCCAGACGGTTAGGCGTCATGGTCTAGAGCATCCAAGAGGAATTGTGGATCGTCGAGTGACCAAGTCTGTGAAGGTTTGGAAGTCACCTGTGAAGACTTACCATGAGTGATTGGGCAAGGTCTGTGTGACCTTAGCTCAAGGAGAATACGGTGAGGACTGTGTGTCCACAGGTTTAAATACCTAGCTGCTCCAACCAGATGTACAACTGTCACAGCAGTTGGAACTGGTCTACCAAATCACTGTCTTCACCAAGCTACTGGTTCTATTTCCTCAACCCTTTAATTTCCTCGCATACTTGTTGTGTACTTGATCGTTACTGTTTGAAGACATTGACTGAAGACTTTCTCAATTTCCTCATCCCTATTTCTTCAGTCACTTTGTCTTCAGCCTGCTTCTCCTGTTTACACGTTACCTGTGCTCTGTTTTGTTTCATTTCATCATGATGACTATGCTACTGATATGTTATCCATGTACCTGAGTACTTATTCCGCTGCTTGTAGTTCGTTGCTTAGGAAATTCCTCAAGTAGTATTTCCTCAGCGACGAATTCATAAAAATCGCCTATTCACCCCCCTCTAGTCGATATAACGCACTTTCAATTGGTATCCGAGCAAGGTACTCCCTTGTTCTGTGTGATTTTGGTTTAACCACCTGGAGTTTTAGTTATGTCGACTGCAGGCATGATCAAGGTCTCGGCTGGGTGTCCTACCTTTGATGGGACGGACTACCCCTACTGGAAGAATAAGATGCGCATGCATCTTGAGGCAATTGACAGCAATCTCTGGTACGTTGTGGAAAATGGCGTTCCCTCTGTCACTCCTTCCGTGAACGCTGCTGATGTGAAGAGATTCAAGCAACTCGACTCTCAAGCGAAGAATATCATATGTGGCCATCTGAGCAAAGGACAGTACGGCAGAGTGAGTGCTTTGGAGTCTGCAACGCTTATCTGGGACAGGCTGTCCAAGGTCAACGAAGGAATCTCAACTCTACGTGATTCTCGAGTTGACGTTCTTCGCAATCTCTTCAACCGCTTCAAAAGACTCGACAATGAGAATGTCCAGCAAACCTTTGATCGCCTCACTGACATTTCAAACGAGCTTCAAGCACTGGGTGCCACTGACATCACTGACCATGAGGTGGTGAAGAAATTGCTGAGGTCACTCGATTCTTCATTCGATACACTGGCACTGATGATTCAAGAACGTGGAGACTACAAGTCACTAGATCCTGCTGATATCCTTGAGAGGCTGAACACTCATGAATTCCAACAAGCTGAAAAAAGAGATCTCTACGGGCCAAGCTATGGAAGATCACGCACACTGAAGGCCAAGGCAGTTTCCTCATCTGCAGGAGAAGATTCTGATAGCAGCCTTGGTGACCCTGAAGAACTAAGCCAGGAGCTAGCAATGCTCATGAAAAAATTCCAGAAGTTCTCAAGGCGTGGTCGCTTTGTAAAATCTTCAAAAGGTGATGACCCAAGATCTGATTCCTCATCCCGTGACTACAAGAAGAGAACTTGCCACAAATGCAAGAAACTTGGTCACTACATAACTGATTGTCCTCAGTGGGCAAAGGAATCAAAGAAGAAGAAATACAAGGATGATAGTTCAGATGACTCAAAGAAGAAGAAGAAATCTTCAAAGTCCTCATCATCAAAATCTTCAAAGTCTTCATCTCACAAGAAGAGCAGTTCCAAGAAGGCTCGGGCATTCATTGGTAAGGAAATGGACTCTGAAGCTGAATCTGAGGAACATGAGGAAGAGGAGGCATCTGAGGAGTCAAACTCTGGTGTGGCGAGCCTAGCCCTCGCTACTGCTTATGTCAGCAAGTCCATCTTCAACACTGAGGAAAATGGCTTCCCCAACACTGCTGATGTCGGCAACGATGACTATGCTCCCACCTATTGCTTCATGGCAAAAAGTGCCAAGGTATTCAAATATCCCTCCTCTGAACCAAGTGAGGATGAATCTGATGATAACCTAAAACTCAGCTATTCCAAACTTGCTAATATTGCTATTAAACAACAAAAGGCTTTGGAAAAGGTTCAAAATATGCTAGACAAAAGCGATGACCTGTTAGGTGAGGAAATGGATCGAACTCAAACACTGACTGATAATCTTCAGCAACTACAGTCTAAGTTTGACAACCTTCAAAGTCGTCATGAAACTCTCTTAGCCGATCATGAGAAGCTTTCTTATGAATTTCTTCAAAGAAAGCAAGATCTTGAGAAGCTAAGGGTGAGTCATGAAGATCTTCAGAAGGAAAACGATTCATTACTTGCTCAATAGATCAGTTCCGCTCAGGAAGAATTTATTCCACCATGCTTGAAATGCATTGAACGTGAAACTGCTAATTCTTCACCTGAAAGTTCAAATGCTTCTGTTGCTGCAAATTCTTCAACTATCTCTGTGGTCACAAATTCCTCATTTGAGGATACCACTAGTATCACTGACAAAAATGCAGGGTTGAAGGAATTGTATGTGACAGGCATGTACAAAAGCCTCAAAGGGCATCAGACTCTTTGGGATGTGCTCAAAAAGCATATCTTGAACAGGAACCCTAGGAAAGAGGGTATTGACTTTGAGAGGAAACTCAATGCTGATGGAACCTACTGGAAACCTGAGCAGTATCCCAAAACCTCATGGGTTGCTGCGAAGGGACCTCCCGTAGATCCATCCACTTTATCTGGCTTTACTTGTGAATCCTCATATTCATCTGATGAGTCATTTGACTCCAACTATAACCTGTTCAAAAATCAGAATGGTGAAGTATTTGCTAGATATGTTGGAACTAACTGCAGGAATGGTCCCCCTATGAAGAAAATCTGGGTTCCCAAAAGGTGCCTTGAAAGTCTTCAGGTGAATGTCCTCATGACACCACCAGTGAAGAATAGGAACCCCAGATCAAATTCTTCATATGGATCCAAGTCCTCTTATGGATCAAATTCTTCATGTGGATCCAAGTCCTCATATGATCATCATCATGCTAACGCTTCTGTTTAGCAGGGAAAATCTAAGAGTTCTGATTATGTGCATTATTCTTCAAATCATTATGTTCATAAGTCCTCGAAGAATTTCTCTGCTTACTCATATGCCTATACTAACCCCTCTCCTGTGAAACGAAGCGCTTTGGCTTCAATGCCACCTTTCTCTTATGGAGCTCGCAGAATGATGAACTCTTTGCCACCCCTCAAGATGTGGGTGGTGAAGAAAAAGAACTAACCTCTTATGCAGGATCAGGTCTCCAGACGAACTGGATCATCTAAAGAATTTTCTGGAGACCTGAAATGCTTGAAAGGACGCAAGCTAATCATGAAGAAATGATTCATTCATTTCTCACGTCCTCATATTGCTGTATATACATATGTTGCATTAATTGATAAAATTATGTCTGATGAATTTGATGTCATATTCTTCACTCTGAAGTATATGTGTTTGTAAGATGCACTAATTCATCTGTAGGATGATTTACCCAAAGCTACTGAGTGGGTCCTCGGTAGTGGATGTACTAATCACATGACCGGTGACAAGAGCTTACTGATGAACACTCCTTTATCTCCATCACATTTGAAGCATATCAACTACGCTGACAAAGGCAAAAGCAAGGTATTGGGTCTAGGTAGGGTTGCAATCTCAAAGGATCGACACATGGACAAAGTCATGCTTGTCGAGTCCCTCGGATTCAACCTCATGTCTGTCTTGATGCTTTGTGATCTTGATATGGTTGTTGTCTTTGGCAAATATCACTGCTTAGTGCTCATGGAATCTGACAATTCCAAAGTCTTCGAAGGCTTTAGGAGAGGAGACTTGTATATTGTTGATTTCTCTGCAGGACCACAGCCTGCCACTTGTCTACTTGCAAAAGCTTCAGAAGGCTGGCTATGGCATCGATGACTGGGTCATGCTGGCATGAGGAACTTACACACGCTCGTGAAGAAAAAGCATGTCATTGGTATTGAGGGTGTCAAATTCCTCAAAGATCATCTTTGTGGGGCTTGTGAGGCTGGAAAGATGACCAGAGCCAAGCACCCCTCGAAGACTATCATGACTACCTCTCGTCCTTTTGAATTGCTGCATATGGACCTCTTTGGCCATACTCATTATGCCACACTAACAAATGCAGCATCTCTATATGGCTTTGTCATTGTTGATGATTATTCTTGTTACACATGGGTGCATGTCATTACTTACAAAACTGAAGTGCAGGAAGTCTTCAGACGATTTTCCTCAAGGGCTTCGACGAATTTCGGTGTGAAGATCAAGCATATACATAGTGACAATGGGGCCGAGTTCAAGAATACTGGTCTTGATGAACTTGGTATTACTCATGAGTTATCTGCCCCATACACTCCTCAGCAGAATGGCGTTGTGGAGCGCAAGAATAGGACTCTTGTTGAGATGGCTCGCACCATGCTTGATGAATACAAGACACCTCGTCGCTTCTGGCCTGAGGCAATTGATACTGCATGCCACATCATCAACAGGGTATATCTTCACAAATTCTTCAAGAAGACTTCATATGAACTCCTCACTGACAAGAAACCCAATGTGAGTTATTTCAAAGTCTTCGGTGCTAAATGTTGGATTAGAGATCCCCATCACAATTCTAAATTTGCACCGAAAGCACATGAAGGTTTTATGCTTGGTTACGGAAAGGACTCGCACACCTACAGAGTCTTCAACACCTATCACAACAAGGTTGTTGAAACTGTAGATGTGCGGTTCGATGAAACTAATGGCTCGCAAAGAGAGCACCTACCTCCTGTGCTAGATGAAATGACTCCTGAGGAATCCATCAAGCTAAAGGCTACTGAGGATGTCATACCTACTGAAGAATCTGCTGAAGAAGTCATTCTTGATCGTGAAGAAAATCAGGCTGGTGCATCTGAAGAAAATGGCTCTGAAGAAAATGCTGAGCCTAATCAAAGTCGCCAACCTGCTCATCCTCGCGTTGCTAATGAAGTGCAGATTGAGAGAATCATCAACGACATCAACGCACCAGGTCCTCTCACTCGCTCAAAAGCTTCACATTTGTCTAACTTTTGTGGGCATTTTGCTTTCGTCTCTATCACAGAGCCTACCAAAGTTGATGAGGCATTTCTGGAGCCTGAATGGATTCAAGCGATGCAAGAGGAATTACATCAATTCGAGCTGAACAATGTGTGGGAGCTTGTCAAGCGACCAGACCCACGCAAGCACAATATCATTGGCACCAAATGGATCTACCGCAACAAGCAAGATGAAAATGGCCTAGTGGTGAGGAACAAGGCTCATCTTGTAGCTCAAGGCTACACACAGGTTGAAGGAATTGATTTCGATGAAACTTTTGCACTTGTTGCTAGACTTGAGGCAATTCGCATATTGCTTGCTTATGCTAACCATCATAATATCATCTTATATCAAATGGATGTGAAAAGTGCATTCCTCAATGGTAAGCTTGAGGAAGAAGTATATGTTGCTCAACACCCAGGTTTTGAAGATCCTAAGCATCCTGATCAAGTCTTCAGACTCAATAAGGCCCTCTATGGCCTCAAGCAGGCCCCTCGGGCGTGGTATGATACACTAAAGGAATTCCTCATGAAGAAAGGCTTCAAACCCGGTTCACTCGACCCAACTCTTTTCACCAAAACATATGATAATGAATTATTCGTGTGCCAAATATATGTTGATGATATTATCTTTGGCTGTACTAACCAACATTATAGTGACGAATTTGCTTATATGATGAGTGAGGAATATCAAATGTCCATGATGGGAGAATTGAAATTCTTCTTAGGTCTTCAAATTCGTCAACAACGCAATGGCATCTTCATTTCTCAAGAGAAATACCTCAAGGACGTTCTGAGGAAATTCGGTATGCAAGATTGCAAAGGCGTCAAAATCCCTATGCCCACAAATGGCCATCTATGCACCGATGAAAATGGTATAGACTTTGATCAAAAGGTATACCGCTCCATGATTGGCTCTTTATGGTACCTATGTGCATCTAGGCCAGATATTATGCTTAGTGTTTGCATGTGTGCCCGTTTTCAAGCTACACCGAAGGAATCACACCATAAGGCTGTGAAACATATTCTTCGATATCTAGCTCACACTCCAACACTTGGATTATGGTATCCCAATGGCTCGGCTTTTGATCTCATTGGATATTCTGACTCTGACTATGTTGGTGATCGAGTGGATCGCAAGTCGACATTAGGCACATGTCGTTTCCTCGGACGATCTTTAGTATGTTGGTCCTCGAAGAAGCAGAACTGTGTATCACTCTCTACTGCTGAAGCTGAGTATATTGCTGCTGGTTCTTGTTGTGCTCAATTGCTGTGGATGAAGCAAACCCTCAAGGACTACGACATCAACATGAAGAATGTGCCACTCTACTGCGACAATGAGAGTGCCATCAAGATTGCTCATAACCCAGTTCAGCACTCGAAGACAAAGCACATCCAGATTCGTCATCATTTTCTTCGAGATCATGTGTTGAAGGGCGACATCTCTATTGATCACGTGAAGACTGAAGAGCAGCTAGCGGATATCTTCACCAAGCCCTTGGATGAGAAGAGATTTAGCAAGTTGCGGTGTGAGCTAAATATCTTAGAATCTTCAAATGTTCTTTGAAAGGACACACATCCTAACACTTATGCAAAATTGATGACTTAGATGTGCAACACATGAAGTAACGTTTTTCTTCAATCAATGAAGACAAACCCTCTAAGTGTGAAGAAATTAACGAAGAATTTGATTCTCAGAGCCCTACGACAATTGTACGCGGTGTCTGAAATCATCATTCTTATACGGTGGGTCACGCCACCAACAAAAAGTTGAAAATCTTCAAAATTGAGTTTTTCTTCATTTTGCTAATTCTTCAATTTTCAAATTCTTCAACTTGCAAAGTCTTCACCCTTTCGACTGGTGTTATATTTGAGTTTTTCATGTCCTCAACAACATTCACTTATTGCTAATTCTTCATGTTGACTTTTCCTCTAAGTGAATGTGATCGGACCCTTTCCCCCTCTATGCTAAACTCAACCCAGTCTGTTCACAAATTCTTCATGTGCGTTCTATTTAAAACCTGTTCAAAGTCTTCACTGTATCCTTGACAGCTGAAGAATTTGCGAACGAAACGTTAAAATTTTCATATCTAAATTTTCGGCTTTTGCCGCTCAAACCGTTCCGCATCCCACGATAAGATTAATCTATTCACCCACGATCTACCACGATCTCCACCTCTCTGTATGTGGGTGACACATGTCGATAGGATGGCAAGGGTCAGGGGCATGTTCGTCCAAAAATTTCAGACGGACAGTTTTTCACCTCGGCAATAAATACCCCTCGCCCTCCTTAGACCTCATTTACTCCGCTCGAACGCACCCCCCTCGCTCGAGCTCTCTGACCTAGCGCCGCCGCTACTCTTCATCATCACCGGTGAGGAAGAGCTTCACTGCCTCGACCTCTTCGCCGTTGTACTCGCGCCGGCCACGGAAATCTTCACTCCGCCGCCGCCGTAGCTGTCTCTCACCGCCAAGTTAGGGCGTGGGAGATCTGAACGGACGAACTTCTCCACTTCCACTTCCAGTTCGACGTGTTCTTCGTCCAGGGTAATTAAAATCTGATTTTACTGCCCTACTTTGATTCTGATGACTTCACAAAATCTTCAAAAAGGTGTTTATTCTTCAACTTCTCATTCCATAAACACTCGAATGCTCCTGTATCTTGATTTGTTTCTCTAAGCTATGGTTTTCTTCAAGATTCCTCAATTGTGTGGATTTTCTAATCTATACAACTCTGGAACCTAAGTCAAGAATGCTTGGTGAAATTCCTCAAGACTCCCCTGGTCAAATTCCTCAAACTTGATTTCTTTTGAAAAATTTCTGAGAACGCATATGACCTCTCCAAATTCTTCGCACCTATACTCTGTTCACAGGTACAAAATATCTGCTGCTGAATCACTAGGTTCTCATCAACTTAACTCATTTGCAGCATTCCTCGAAGATAAGTTGCACACTTTCTCAGAAACATCCATTGTTCAAAATCCTCAAGTGAAGAAAATGGCTGATGGGAAGAGACCTCAGAAGGGAGTAAAGAGGCCAGAAACTAATACAGCTTTTGAAATCCCTGAAGACATCTATGATGAATATTGTACTCCTGATGAAGCAACTCATGGCAAGGAAAACAAAAATCAGCGCAAAGTGCGCATACAGAGGATTGAGAGGAGATGGGCAAGGGAATGGAGGGAATATTGCTATGTCACTCCTAAGTACAAGAAGAAATTCGCCGTTAACCCTCCATGTCCAAGACCTCCATTGGCACCAGGCCAAGAAGCTGATCCCTCAAGCATCAGGATCGGTGAGGAATTTCCCAGAGAATGGGCTAAGCGTCAAGCCAAATTGGCTAAATTGGCAAAAGAAGCTGTGAAGAAATTCAATGAAGATTCTGCTGCTGCTGCTAAGGCCTCTGCCAGTAAGCCTAAAAAGGCCATGCCGAAGAAATCTGCTGTGAAGCCGAGTTCCTCAACAGCAATGCCCTCACGGCCAAGTTCCTCAAAGCCCTCTAAGCAAATTCCTCGGGCAACTTCTTCAAGGGTTGTGCCAATTCCCTCAGTTGCCACTAAATCCTCAGTTGCTGCTGCCAAGTCCTCAACACTAGTGCATCTTGCCACGTGCCAATGGACTATAGGAATCTCTATTGCCTCAGGAGCAACTGCAAGTTCCTCAACTCCGCCACAGTCTTCAACTGGTCCAATCTTGCTGAAGAAAAAGGCCACTGCTGGACGAGGCCCAAGGCCAAGTCCTCACAAGAAGCAAGTTGCCTTCCAAGTTCCGTCTGATGACAATGATGCTAATGATGAAGAACTTGCTGAGATCATCAAAGACAGGCAAGAAAAGGCCGCTAGAGCCAAAGGCAGTGCTGTGCCACTCATGCTGGATCCTAAAAGGATCCTTGATTTCATCGATCTATGGCACAAGGATCCAAATACTCCTTTGCTTGAATTGAACCTCACTCCTGGCCAGAGCCACATGTTGACGGCCTTCATAGCCGAAGAAAACTGGAAATATGAGAAGGCCAGGCAAGTCAAGAAAGCTCAATACAAGAAGGAGCGCTTTCTGAAGAAGCATGTTGTGAATATGACTCCTGAAGAACTTGTGAATCTGCAAAAGGAGATGAAAGCTCTCAGCGATGAATTTGACGCATATCGTGCAGATTGGCTAGGTGCCAAAGTCAGATTTGTCAAAATGGCCAAGGGGTTCAACCCGAATGTTGCAGCTCCATCACAACAACAAATTCCTCAGGCTGATGCATCTGCTCAGCCTACTGAAGAGAATGCTAGCACAGCTGATGAAAATCAGACTGTTGAAGAAACTGAAAGTTCCAGGGCTGCTGAAGAAATTCCAGCTCCTGAAGAAAATTCCAGGGCAACCTCCAATGTTGCGCCTGAAGAACAACTCAGGTCAGCTGAAGCAAATGAAGCTGCGTCTGAAGAATCTGAACACGCGAGGGCAACTGCATTAGTTGTGCCTGAAGAAACTGCACCACTTTCATCTGCTCCTCCTGCAAAGTCATCACAGATGAAAGATATCCACCTTCCTTCTGCATCAGAAGCGAAGAAGATCAAAGCTGCAGAAAAGGCAGCTGTGCAGAAAAGGAAAGCATCAGAAACTGCTGAGTCTTCAGCTCCCAAGAAAGGGAAGACTTTGACAAGCTCATACACCAACCCCATTGATGTTGTTCCTATCTCAAGCATGCCATCAAAGGAAATTGTTCCCTTTGATGAGGAATATGTCATTCCAGATGACAGTGATGAAGCGAATCCTTCTGCTGCTACTTCAGAGCAGTTGGATGAAGAAATTGAAGTGGATGATATCCCTTCAACCCCACTGGTATCATCGCCCGTGCCTCAGTTCATAGCTGAAGAGGCAGGCGTTGAAGAAATTGATGAAGAAGATGAGGATGTGGACATTGGGTCTACTACACCAGTTCTCAATGATGATTATTGGGAAAGACATCATCCAAATTCTCCATTGACCACTCCTCTGCAACAAATTCCTCAGTCCCCTGTGCAGACTGAAGAAATTCATACGGGCTCTGAAGGACATCAATCTTCACTTCATTCTATTCCATAAGAAGTTCCAGCTACTAATGCTGAAGAATTGGAGAGCAAGACTGCTGCTGATGAAATTGCTATGGAAATTCCTTAGTCTGTGGCTCCAGAGGTTGTGCGCCAAGAGGCTGTGAAGACTTCAACTGTTAATCTTCAGCCCAAGCCACAAAATCCTCATACCAAAAAGCAGCAATTCAACGCTGATGATTTCTTTGCTGAGCATCATTTCTTCACGGACTACAATCCTTATGATTCTGCAAGACTGCGACGCAAGCGCTTCTGGACAGCAAGTCAAATGAACTTTTACTCTTCCCTCTTGTTTCGTAAGAACAAGGTATTTGACCATGAGCAAATTCCTCATGTGGATATGGAGTCGCTTCCTTGCTTCCATCCAGTCCTTAGTGTTCTTCATGACGCTGGGCTGCTTAACTTCTGCACTGACATCTGCGATTGGAATGAAGAACTCATTCTTCAATTCTACGCCACACTGCATATCACTGGAAATGTTGAAGATGTGAATTCATGGGTGCTAGACTGGATGACCGAAAATACTCATTACAAAGCACCGGCCTCTGAATTGCTTCACGCCGTTCCAGTTAGTCCTCCGATTGAAGGCGCAAGACTCATGTATGCTGAACCTGAACTCTCAAATCACTTAATGCAAGTGCTGATGAAGCCTTTGAAGGCTAGCCAAGCTCCAAGGACCACCTTCCTTGTGAAGGAATTGCTCTATGTGCCCAGGACTATTTATCGCATATTGACCAAAACCCTCAGTCCAATCAAGGGCCACAACTCTGATGAAGAAGAGGTTATTGGCATCATGAAGAATCTGCTATTCAACATGATACATGGCATTCCCATTAACTACCATGATTTCTTCATGAGGACTTTGGCCAATGCTGCTCTGTCACCTTTTGAGTTGAAGCCTTACGCTCCCTGGATCATGAAATTCATTAGATCAAGATCTTCAATTCATTATCAGGCTGATTTTTAGAATCATCTCAGCTACTTGCCACCTATTGAAGTCCTCAAGCGGACTATTTCCTCAGCTGATGAGAAGGGCAAGGCCGCTGTTATTGATGAAGGCACTCGTCCATTGGATGGACAGTTTCGCAAAGCTGCATCCTATTCCACCAATGATGACTCTGCAACACAAGATTCTGTCGCCAAAGCTTCAAAACAAAATCCTCAAGCCACAGCTCCATGTGTGATGACTGATCGTGAACTTCTCCTCAGTCTTCATCAGAAGGTTGATCAAAATCACAAGTGGGTCAAACGTCAGTTTGGTGCAATTCTTCAGAACATGACAGTCACTCAAAATACTATGAAGAAGAATCACTACTACATGCATGAAGTCTTTGATCGCACTTGGGCTATTCTGTCGAATCTCTACAGTGCTGAAGATCTCAATGAGATGGGACTTCAACAGGACTTTGACTGGTCTCAGCCACCTTCGAAGAAATTCAAGAAGGTCAAAGTTCCTCAGCTTGTTGCCAGTTCATATTCTTCATCGCGCGAGACGGATGAAGCTGAAGACTTGAACGACACTGCGGCAGGCCCTACCTCAACGGACGACCCCAACAACGCTGGCGCTCCTCCATCGACATCATGATGATATTCTTCAGGGGCGTTAGTCCTCATTTTTCGTCCCTTTTGGTCATTCGATGACAAAGGGGGAGAAATTTGAGTTAGTCTTCAAGCGGGTCTTATATATGGGCTATTTTTCTATTAAGTTACAACTCTTGCTTTTCTGAGGTGTTTGCTCTGATGAGTTGTAAACTTAAGTCCTATGGTGGTCTGATACTTTTGAACTGCTTTCTGCATGCTTAATCCCTCAAGTACCTTAATGCAGGCATGCTGAATTTCATCAGACGCCATATTTCGTCATGCATTTCAAATTCTTCATATCATATGTTAAATGCATGTATGAATTACAAGATATAGGGGGAGATCTCCATGATATCACTCTACAATGTGCATTTGCAATCCAAAGCAAATTCCTCAAATATGCACATCTTCAGTGGGAGTTCCTCTATATCTTGCAATCAAATTCCTCAATATCAGTATTTACACTTCATATGTTTATCCCCGTTGAAAACTTAACCTATTTGTCCTCAATCACAAAAAAGGGGGAGATTGTAAGTGCATCTAGTGCCCCTTAGTGATTTTGGTGTATTGAAGACTTATAGGTTAAGGGGCTAATGTGTTTATGAGTGTACACAGGTCTATAAGTCTATGAAGAGTTCGTTATTTACGAAGAATGTCGACCCCTAAAAATGAATGTCTTCAGTTGAAGACTTTGGTTTTCTTGAAGACTTTGAAAGTGAGGAAATTGGTGTGACCTTGAAGACTTGATATTCATGCGAGGATTATGAAGCGTGAAGACTTTTGTTTTCATAGTTTTGTTTTTCCTTTATTGAGTCATAGGAAACACCGTACTGTTAAAGGGGGTCGAGGTAAAACTAAGGAAAAGTTTCCAAGTGATGCTCAACTCAAATCCTACACCTACCCAATCCTTTCGAGTGAAGCCATTGGAAATCTCATACAGTTCAGTCAAGTTCTTCAGTGACAGAGACGAAGTTCTTCTGTTCTCTGAGGAATTTGTTCTGACTGAGGAGTTAGGAATTCGCCAGTGCGGATTGCCTACAAGTGAGGAACATGATAGCCCTGAGGGAGAGTTCAAACTTGCGACCGTTGTTGTGCTATGCGCCAGCTGTCCAAAATATCCTATCCACCTAACGGTCATATCATTGAAGGGCATTTATGTCTTATCATGTCGGGCTGCTCCCCGGCTATAAATAGCCGCCCCCTACAACCACTAGTTGGTTGGCTGCTCCGAGAGAAACTGACACTTGTCATTTAGAGCATCCCATCCTCCGAGGACTTTGAGAGAAAATCATCAAGTGAGGAAAAATCCAAACCCAACACCTAAAGCCCAAAGTGATTGAGCATCACTGAAGAGATTGTTCCTGTGTGGAACCGACGCTTGTTAGCTTTGAGGACTATGCATCCTCCAGACGGTTAGGCGTCATGGTCTAGAGCATTCAAGAGGAATTGTGGATCACCGAGTGACCAAGTTTGTGAAGGTTTGGAAGTCACCTGTGAAGACTTACCATGAGTGATTGGGCGAGGTCTGTGTGACCTTAGCTCAAGGAGAATACGGTGAGGACTGTGTGTCCGGGACTGTGTGTCCTCAGGTTTAAATACCTAGCCGCTCCAACCAGACGTACAACTGTCACAGCAGTTGGAACTGGTCTACCAAATCACTGTCTTCACCAAGCTACTGGTTCTATTTCCTCAACCCTTTCATTTCCTCGCATACTTGCTGTGTACTTGATCGTTACTGTTTGAAGACATTGACTGAAGACTTTCTCAATTTCCTCATCCCTATTTCTTCAGTCACTTTGTCTTCAGCCTGCTTATCATGTTTACACGTTACCTGTGCTCTGTTTTGTTTCATTTCATCATGATGACTATGCTACTGATATGTTATCCATGTACATGAGTACTTATTCCGCTGCTTGTAGTTCGTTGCTTAGGAAATTCCTCAAGTAGTATTTCCTCAGCGACAAATTCATAAAAATTGCCTATTCACCCCCCTCTAGTCGATATAACGCACTTTCACTACTACTATTACTCCACACATCGGCTGACTCCTGCCAGCATCTAGAGTATTAAGTTCAGAAGAACAGAGCAACGCTTTAAGTAAGATGACATGATGTAGAGGGATAAACTCAAGCAATATGATGAAAAGCCCATCTTTTTATCCTCGATGGCAACAATACAATACGTGCCTCGCTACCCCTTCTGTCACTGGGTGAGGACACCGCAAGATTGAACCCAAAACTAAGCACCTCTCCCATTGCAAGAAAAACCAATCTGGTTGGCCAAATCAAATCGATAGTTCGAAGAGAAATACAAAGATATCTTAATCATGCATAAAAGAGTTCAGAGAAGACTCAAATAATATTCATAGATAATCTGATCATAAATCCACAATTCATCGGATCTCAACAAACACACCACAAAAAAAGTATTACGTCGAATAGATCTCCAAGAACTTCGAGGAGAACATTGTATTGAAGATCAAAGAGAGAGAAGAAGCCATCTAGCTACTAGCTATGGACCCGTAGGTCTGTGGTAAACTACTCACACATCATCGGTAGGGCAGCAAGGTTAATGTAGAGGCCCTCCATGATTGAATCCCCCTCCGACAAATCGCCGGAAAAGGCCCCAAGATGGGATCTCACGGGAACAAAGGCTTGCGGTGGCGTAAAAGTATTTTGGTGGACGCTTCTGGTGGTTTGGGAATATTTGGGAATTTATAGCACAAGAATTAGGGTTGGAGGACCCCCGAGGGGCCCACAAGCCCTCAGGGCGCCCCCCCAGGGGCGCGCCTGGCAGGCTTGTGGCCTCCTCGGCCATCTTCTGACCCCCTCTCCAAGCTCCGTGGATGTCTTTTGGTCCAAGAAAAATCATCGTAAAGTTTTATTCCATTTGGACTCCGTTTGATATTCCTTTTCTGTAAAACTTAAAAATAAGGAAAAAACAGAAACTGGCACTGGGCTCTAGGTTAATAAGTTAGTCCCAAAAATAATATAAAATAGCATATTAATGCATATAAAACATCCAAAACAGATAATATAATAGCATGAAACAATCAAAAATTATAGATACGTTGGAGACGTATCAAGCATCCCCAAGCTTAATTCCTGCTCGTCCTCGAGTAGGTAAATGATAAAAACAGAATTTTTGATGTGGAATGCTGATGGCTCGTGTCCGCGTCAATATTTTCCCCAAAGAGGTAGGGATGATGCAGCACAGCTACGGTAGGTATTTCCCTCAGTGATGAGACCAACGTTATCGAACCAGTAGGAGAACCACGCAACACTATGTAAACAGTACCTGCACACAAAGAACAAATACTTGCAACCCGACGCGTAAGAGGGGTTGTCAATCCCTCCCGGGTAAAAGATAGATAAATTTGTAGTAGATTGGATAAATAGATCTCGCGGAAACGCGAGAAAAAATAAATAACAAAAAATTGCAGCAAGGTATTTTTGGGTTTTTGGAATAATAGATTTGAAAACAAAAGCAAATAAAAATAGATCTCAAAGCAAATATGATAAAGAATAGACCCGGGGGCCGTAGATTTCACTAGTGGCTTCTCTCGAGAAAAATAGCATACGGCGGGTAAACAAATTACTATTGGGCAATTGATAGAACTTCAAATAATTATGATGATATCCAAGCAATGATCATTATATAGGCATCACGTCCAAGATTAGTAGACCGACTCCTGCCTGCATCTACTACTATTACTCCACACATCGACCGCTATCCAGCATGCATCTAGTGTATTAAGTTCATGGAGAAATGGAGTAATGCAATAAGAACGATGACATGATGTAGACAAGATCTATTCATGTAGGAATAGACCCCATCTTGTTATCCTTAATAGCAATGATATATACATGTCATGTTCCCTTCTGTCACTGGGATTGAGCACCGTAAGATCGAACCCATCACAAAGCACGTCTTCCCATGGCAAGAAAAATCGATCTAGTCGGCCTAACTAAACCAAAGATTCGAAGAAGAAATACGAGGCTATAAGTAATCATGCATATAAGAGATGAAAACTCAAATAACTTTCATGGATAAAATAGATCTGATCATAAACTCAAAGTTCATCGGATCCCAACAAACACACCACAAAAAGAGTTACATCAAATAGATCTCTAAGAGACCATTGTATTGAGAATCAAAAGAGAGAGAGGAAGCCATCTAGCTACTAACTACGGACCCGTAGGTCTACAATGAACTACTCACGCATCATCGGAGAGGCACCAATGAGGATGATGGACCCCTCCGTGATGGTGTCTAGATTGGATCTGGTGGTTCTGGAACTTGCGGCGGCTGGAATTGTGTTTCGTCGACTACCCTAGGGTTTTTCGATTTTCAGGGTATTTATAGAGCAAAGAGGCGATGTGGGAGGCCACCGAGGTGGGCACAACCCAGGTGCGCGCCCAGGTGGGTTGTGCCCCCCTCGGGGCACCCCTCTGGTACATCTTCGACCCAAGTTGTTCCTTCTGGTCCATAAAAAATCTCCAAAAAGTTTTGCTGCGTTTGGTATTGATTTTCTGTGAAGTAAAAAACAAGGAAAAACAAGAACTGGCACACGACACTATGTCAATAGGTTAGTCCCAAAAAATGATATAAAGTTGCTATAAAATGATTGTAAAACATCCAAGAATGATAATATAACAACATGGAACAAGCAAAAATTATAGATACGTTGGAGACGTATCAAATGCTACCTAACAAATTTATCAATGTAATCTTCTTTATTGTGGCATGAATATTCAGATCCATAAGATTCAAAACAAAAGTTTAATATTGACATAAAAACAATAATACTTCAAGCATACTAATAAAGCAATCATGTCTTCTTAAAATAACATGGCCAAAGAAAGTTATCCCTACAAAATCATATAGTCTAGCTATGCTCCATCTTCATCACACAAAATATTTCATCATGCACAACCCCGATGACAAGCCAAGCAATTGTTTCATACTTTTGGTGTTCTCAAACTTTTTCAACTTTCACGCAATACATGAGTGTGAGCCATTGATATAGCACTATAGGTGGAATAGAATATGGTGGTTGTGGAGAAGACAAAAAGAAGGAGAAAGTCTCACATCAACTAGGCAAACTAATGGGCTATGGAGATGCCCATCAGTTGATATCGATGCAAGTGAGTAGGGATTGCCATGCAACGGATGCACTAGAGCTATAAGTGTATGAAAGCTCAAAAAGAAACTAAGTGGGTGTGCATCCAACTTGCTTGCTCATGAAGACCTAGGGCAATTTTGAGGAAGCCCATCATTGGAATATACAAGCCAAGTTCTATAATGAATAATTCCCACTAGTATATGAAAGTGACAAAATAGGAGACTCTCTATCATGAAGATCATGGTGCTACTTTGAAGCACAAGTGTGGAAATAGGATAGTAACATTGTCCCTTCTCTCTTTTCTCTCATTTTTTTGTTTGGGCTTCTTTGGCCTCTTTTATTTTTTTATAAAGTCCGGAGACTCATCCCAACTTGTGAGGGAATCATAACTTCCGTCATCCTTTCCTCACATGGGACAATGCTCTAATAATGATGATCATCACACTTTTATTTACTTACAACTCAAAAATTACAACTCGATACTGACAGTGCTTAGGCCAGTCTTTTTGCGTACCCGCTTGACTGATATCCTAAAAATGCCTCCTTATGCAAAATACATGAAAGACATCATCACCAATAAGAGAAAAATACCAAAAGCTGAAATCTCCACCATGCTTGCTAATTATACTTTTATGGATGGAGTACCTAAAAAACTTGGAGATCCGGGAATACCAACTATACCCTGCTCCATCAAAAGAAATTATGTGAAAACTGCTTTGTGTGATTTAGGAGTTGCTGTTAGTGTTATGCCTTTCTCTCTATATAAAAGACTTGACTTGAATAAACTCACACCTACTAAAATATCTTTGCAAATGGCCGATAAATCAACTGCCATACCTATCGGTATTTGTGAGGATGTGCCTGTTGTTGTTGCTAATGTTACTATCTTAACTGACTTTGTTATTCTTGAGATGCCTGAGGACGACAACATGTCGATTATCCTTGGTAGACCCTTCTTGAATACTGCAGGGGATGTTATTGATTGCAATAAAAGCAAGTTCACTTTTCATATCAATGGTAATGACCATACGGTGCACTTTCCGAAGAAACAATTCCAAGTGAATGGTATTAATGTTATTGAAAAATCTCCGACAATCACTATTGGAAGTTTTCAACTACCTCTACCTACTGTCAAAAAGAAATATGAAATGCTTATTGTTGGGGACATTCATATCGCCATTGAGGTAACTTAGTGTTTTACGAAAGTTCTTCTGTTTCATGCTAATCGAAGGTGGTTGTTAATAAGACTTGATCAACCTTATTAATGAATCATTTTTGGGAAGTATGAAGTTGATGAATTTAGTGAGCACTACTTTCTGTCCTTTACTTTTATTTTTTGTTTTTCTTAGTTAAATAAAATAAAATGCCATGTTTAGTCTGTTTTTTGAATTTTCCGTGCAATAAAAAATGACCCACAAATAAAAGTTCTCAGAATGCTTTGAAAATTTAATACGATTTGTTTCTGAATATTTAAGAATTTTTGGTGCAAATAACATCAGAGGGGGGCGCACTAGGTGGGCGCGCGAGCACCCCTAGGCGTGCCCTGGTGGGTTGTGGTCCCCACGTGGGCCCCCTCATTTATCTTTTTAGCCCATGTCATCACCTACCTTCAGAAAAAAATCACCGTTGCTCTCTCTTTCGTGTGCTTGCTCTCAAACCCGCGGATTTCGATCTCTTTGCTCGAAGCTCCGTTTCCGAAACTGTTTTGGGGGATTGCTACTTGGTATGTGACTCCTCCATTTGTCCAATTAGTTTTTGCTTTAGTGGTTTATATTTTGAATAAATAGCTACTCTTGGTGTTGCTATAGATGAGCTTGCATGTTGAATTCTTAGAGTTCTAAGTAGTTTGAATGCTTGTTATGGCCTCTATGCATCCCTATGAGTAATTGCTATCAATCTTGTGAAGTTTTGTTGACAAAATTTTGTGACCCAATTTTTTTCAGAAATTGTACGCAAATATGATGAACCTCTTTGGAAGGAGTTCTTCGAGGAGGAAGTCCTCGGAGGCATCTTCTAGTAGCAGCTCCGTTCGCAGATATTATGTTGAACCAAGTGAAAATACCATTCGAGATGCCGCCACCAAATCAAGTTTATGGCCATGTAATGATTATATGGTGCGTGTAGGTATTAAAGAAGAATTTGAGCAATATGTTCACAATGCCAAGCTCGGTCCCTACATTGCAGATAAGTGCAACCAACACCTCAGTCTCACTGAATCATTTACTAAAGAATTTAAATTCCATCCTCGTGAGTCTAGAGTGTCATTTAAATTGTACGACTATCCTTTCACTCTACCCTTAGAGACTTTTTCTAACTACTACAAAATTCCATTTTGGGGTTCGTTGGATGAACCACCAATATCTGAGTTTGAGATATTCTTGAGTAGCCTTTGCTTTGGTGAGACTAGAGGAGTAACACAGGGTAGAATAAAGAGCATTCATTTTCCCTCAATTCAATACTTTGCACTATTTAATGGAAAATGCATTGTAGGCAAATAGGATTGTAGCACAATTTGTGCTCCTGACTTGAGCCTCATATGCACCGCTCTCACCGGTGACAAAAGTTTTAACCTCGGAGCGATTGTTGCGCGTAGGTTGCAACACAATGCTGGTAGTGGATATTTTTATGGTGGAATATATGCCACATGTTTAGCAAGGGAGCTAGGTGTTTCACCTGGGCCTTATGATCCCATCCTACCCACGCAGTATTTAGACTTTGATGCCATGAAACGTCATAAGATCCTTAGTGGTGAAGCCCATAATTTTACTTATAATCTGTTATTTAATAAAAGGTCCATGGTGGACACATATTTGCCTGCGCCTGCTCTCTTTGATGTTCGCAGTAAGGGAAGATATTATGTTCTCGAAAGCGAGGCCCGAGCGCACAACGCGGAGGTTGTGGCTGCACGGCGGGCTGAGGAGGCTGCACCTAGAGCCTCCGTGAGCTATCACTCCGACCACTATGCAGGCCACTGACAGTGATTACCAAGTTAGGCCAAAAGCCTAAGCTTGGGGGAGTACGTATGCCCACCGACATTACATTCATGTTTACACATTACATTCCAGTTTTCGGTGTCCACACTTTTTCATTGCATTATCCATGCTAAATTTATTTTCTCGCCTTCTTCTTGTGTGTTTGAAAAACTTCAAGAAAACAAAAAAATGTTTCTTGTTTCTTTTTGGTTTTTCTTTCTAGTGTAGTTAGTTGTAGTATTAAAAGAAAACCCAAAAAGATTTCCTTGTTCTTCTTTTGCTTGTTGGGAGCTTTTCCCGTGTAAATAGTTTTTCTTGTTTTTGTTTTTCCTTGTCTTTAATTTGCTTTCTTTAAGAAAAACTAAAAACTCCAAAAATATTTCAATGTGTGTTTCTCTGAATTTCTTTTCCTTTTATTGAGTCATACCGAGGAGAAGGCCACGATGAAAATGTTGAGTGGCTCTCATATGCATTACTGATAATTTAACAAAGAGCTCAAATTGTCTTGTCTTCTCCTCTTGAATAAAATGTTTGCAGATCCCAGCTTAGTCCATGGCATTCTTGCACTATTATCATTTTCATATCGTTCGGTCATGCAAGTGAAAGGCAATAATGACGATATTTGGTGAACCGGCTGTGGCAGAGAGAAACAGGTATGAACTCGACTTGTTCTGTTTTTGTAAATATGTTTAACCTAGTATCCATGATTCAGCCTATTATGATCAAACATGTTTGCAATGACAATTAGAGATTATAGTTTCTCATGCCATGCTTAAGTAGCTAGGAGTGGATAATGATTTATCTTGGATGCCAACATTGTGTTAAAATGATTGTGATGTATGATGATATGGTATCCTCCTCTGAATGTTCGGGTGGCTTGACTTGGCACATGTTCATGCATGTAGTTGAATCAAAACAAACATAGCCTCTATGATATTTATGTTCATGGTGTTCATATCCTACTCATGCTAGTATCCAATGTTACTTATGCATAATGCATGTTCATGACCATTTTCGCTCTCTAGCTGGCCGCTTCTCAACCTATTTGCTAGCCTTTGCCTGTACTAAGCAGGAATACTGCTTGTGCATCAAAACCCTAAAACCCAAGTTATTCTAGATGAGTCCACCATACCTACCTATATGCGGTATTACCCTGCCGTCCTAAGTAAATTTGCATGTGCCACCTCTAAAAACTTCAAATAAATATCCTTTTTTGTGTGCCTGGATTGTTCATAGAGTGACAGGAGGTAGTCAGTATCTTCCATGCTAAGCAGTTTATTCTCATGATGAGTGTTTATTCACTCGTCCTTGCATGAGAGGGGCGGTAATAGGGATTCCCAGTCCCGAAATAAAATCGCAAATAATTAAACAAAACTCCTCGAGGACTGTTGTTGGTATGGACGGTACCCGTTGTTTCGGATCAGCCGTGGAGTGTGATTGTTGGTGGAGGAGGAGTAAACTTTTACTTTTATCGCTTGGGAACCGCCACTAATGTGTTTAGCACGGAAGATACTGATAACTAATGGTCGCGAAGTAAACAAGAAGGGTGCATTTCTCAAAATTTCATTTACCTCTGTTTTAAAAACTTGAGCTCTGGCACCGCTGCAAATCACTGCTTCCCTCCGCGAAGGGACTATCTATTTACTTTTATGTTGTGTCATCACCTTCTCAAATAAGCGCCAGATCCTGAGAGCACTATTGTCATCCTCATGCATTGCGTGTAGCTAATGTTGGGTGCATCATGACTGGATCTTTTCTACCATGAATTACAATGTTTAGTCGCTGCTTGAACTTTGGGGGTGCTCTGCATTTATGTTTTGTGGTCTCAGAAAGGGCTAGCGAGATACCACTATTGTCATATTATATCATGGTTGCTTTGACAAAGTGTTGTCATTCGAGATATCTTATTATTGCTCGCTGGTTGATTATGCCATTGATATGAGTTAATATAATTTTTAAGAGTTATTGTCGACATGGTTAGTCATGATCTTGGCTGAAAACCTGGGTGCTACTTAACTTATTTGTGTAAACAAGAGCAAAAGAGTTCGTAAAAGTTTTTCTTTTCCACTTTCAGTTTATCAACTGAATTGCTTGAGGACAAGCAAAGGTTTAAGCTTGGGGGAGTTGATACGTCTCCGTCGTATCCACTTTTCCTAATGCTTTTCCTCTTGTTTTGGACTCTAATTTGCATGATTTGAATGAAGCTAACCCAAACTGACGTTGTTTTCAGCAGAACTACCACGGTGTTGTTTTTGTGCAGAAATACAAGTTCTCGGATTGGAACGAAACTTTGTGAGGATTTTTTGTTGTATAAAAGAGAATTTTTGGAGCCAAGAACCACCGGAGGGGGCACCTGGGTGGGCACAACCACCAGGGCGCGCCCCCCCCTCCTGGCGCGCCCAGGTGGGTGTTGTTGGCTTGAACTTCGTCGGTATTTCCCCAAAGAGGGAGGGATGATGCAGCACAGCAACGGTAGGTATTTCCCTCATGATGAGACCAAGGTTATCGAACTAGTAGGAGAACCAAGCAACACTACGTAAACAGCACCTACACACAAAGAACAAATACTTGCAACCCGACGTGTTAAAGGGGTTGTCAATCCCTTTCGGGTAACGGCGCCAGAAATTGGCAAACGGACGTGAGATAAATTGTAGTAGGTTGGATAAATAGATCGCGAATAAAATAAAGTGAAGCAAAATACTTTTGGGTTTTTAGAAATATAGATCTGAAAATAAAAGTGGCAAATAAATAAAAAGGCAAATAGCAAAATAGATCTGAAAATATATGATGAGAAAATAGACCCGGGGGCCGTAGATTTCACTAGTGGCTTCTCTCGAGAAAAATAGCATACGGTGGGTAAACAAATTACTGTTGGGCAATTGATAGAACTTCAAATAATTATGACGATATCCAGGCAATGATCATTATATAGGCATCATGTCCAAGATTAGTAGACCGACTCCTGCCTGCATCTACTACTATTACTCCACACATCGACCGCTATCCAGCATGCATCTAGTGTATTAAGTTCATGGAGAAACGGAGTAATGCAATAAGAACGATGATATGATGTAGACAAGATCTATTTATGTAGAAATAGACCCCATCTTGTTATCCTTAATAGCAACGATACATACGTGTCGGTTCCCCTTCTGTCACTGGGATCAAGCACCGTAAGATCGAACCCATCACAAAGCACCTCTTCCCATGGCAAGAAAAATCGATCTAGTTGGCCTAACTAAACCAAAGATTCGAAGAAGAAATACAAGACTATAAGCAATCATGCATATAAGAGATCAAAAGACTCAAATAACTTTCATGGATAAAAACATAGATCTGATCATAAACTCAAAGTTCATCGGATCCCAACAAACACACCACAAAAAAGAGTTACATCAAATAAATCTCCAAGAGACCATTGTATTGAGAATCAAAAGAGAGAGAGGAAGCCATCTAGCTACTGACTACGGACCCGCAGGTCTACAATGAACTACTCACGCATCATCGGAGAGGCACCAATGAGGATGATGAACCCCTCCGTGATGGTGTCTAGATTGGATCTGTGGTTTCTGGAACTTGCGGCGGCTGGAATTGAGTTTCGTCGACTCCCCTAGGGTTTCTGGAATATTGGGGTATTTATAGAGCAAAGAGGCGGTGCGGGAGGTGGCCGAGGTGGGCACAACCCACCTGGGCCCCCAGGCGCGCCCTGGTGGGTTGTGCTCCCCTCGGAGCCCCCCTCAGGTACTTTCTTGGCCCAACTTGTGTCTTTTGGTCCAGAAAAAATCACCAAAAAGTTTCGCTGCGTTTGGACTCCGTTTGGTATTGATTTCCTGCGAAGTAAAAAACAAGCAAAAAAAACAGCAACTGGCACTGGGCACTATGTCAATAGGTTAGTCCCCAAAAATGAAATAAATTTGCTATAAAATGATTGTAAAACATCCAAGAATGATAATATAACAGCATGAAACAATCAAAAATTATAGATACGTTGGAGACATATCAGCATCCCCAAGCTTAATTCCTGCTCGTCCTCGAGTAGGTAAATGATAAAAACAGAATTTTTGATGTGGAATGCTGCCAACATGTTAGTCACATATTCTTTTCGTTGTATCATGGACATTTGGACTTTTATATGATTCAAAGCAGTAGTCTAGTTTTGACATGAAGATTTCAATACCCAAGCATATCAACAAGCAACCATGTCTTTCAAAATATCAACACTAAAGCAAGTTATCCCTAGCCCATTAAGCTCAATCATTGATCCATTCATGAAACACACTCGCATATTAGCTACACCCAATGCTCAAGTACGATCATAGTGCCCCTTAGTTGGTGCTTTTATAAGAGAAGATGAAGACTCAAAATAAAAATTGCATAAAGTAAAAGAAAGGCCCTTCGCAGAGGGAGGTAGGGATTTGTAGAGGTGCCAGAGCTCAAAGCGAAAAAAGTAGAGATAAAACATTTTGGGTGGCATGCTTTTCCTGTCAATGAAAATGATCGAGTAGTTCCCAATACTTTCCATGCTAGATATATCATAGGCGGTTCCCAAACAGAAAATAAAGTTTATTCCTTTTTTCCACCATACTTTCACTTTCCATGGCTAGCCGTATCCACGGGTGCCCTCCATACCAACACTTTCCAAGGAATTTATTATTTGACAACATAAAGTAAATTCATTTTTCATTTCGGGACTGGGCATCCCTAATACCTTTTTCTTACTCTCGTGCAATGACAAGTGAATAAACACTCATCTTGAGAATAACACATCTAGCATGGAAATATATCAGCCACCCCCTACCGTTTCATGAGCGGTACGAGCACACAAAAGAGAAATTTATTTTGAAATTAGAGATGGCACATACAAATTTGCTTAGAACGGCACGGAAATACCGCATATAGGTAGGTATAGTGGACTCATATGGCAAAATTGGTTTAAGGATTTTGGAAGTACAAGTAGTGATCATACTTAGTGCAAATGAAGGCTAGCAAAAGATTGAGAAGCATCCAACCAAGAAACGAAAAATCTCATAAGGGAGCATTAAGCATAACTAACACCGAATAATGCACCACAAGTAGGATGTAATTTCATTGCATAACTATTGACTTTCGTGCTTGCATAGGGAATCACAAACCTTAACACCAATATTCTTACTAAAGCATAATTACTCATCAACATGACTCACATATTATATAAACATATCGCAAAACTATTACAAGGAATCAAGTTTATTTTGTCCAATGATCTTCATGAAAGTTTTTATTATACCCCTCTGGAATATCTATCACTTTGGGACTAGTTTAATGTGTTGCTTTTGATAGCTCAAGCAAATCTAAGTGAAGAACATGAGCATAAAAAATTTCTTCTCTCAAAATAATTTAAGTGAAGCAAGAGAGAATTTCTTAAAAAATTTACTAACTCTCAAATAAATCTAAGTGAAGCATGAGAGCATTTCTTCAAAAATACTAAAGCACACCATGCTCAAAAAGATATAAGTGAAGCACTAGAGCAATTCCATAGCTCATAAAGATTTAAGTGAAGCATCAAGAGCAATTCTTACAAGTCATATCATAATTTTGGCTCTCCCAAATTGGTGTGTCCAGCAAGGATTCATGACTAAAAATAAAAAGCAAAACAAGCAAAGAATCATATCATACAAGACGCTCCATGCAAAACTCATGATATGTGACGAATAAAAATATAGCTCCAAGTAAAATACCGATGGTCGTTAGAAGAAAGAGGGGATGCCACTCGGGCATCCCCAAGCTTAGTTGCTTGCTTCTCTTTGGTTAATGGCTTGGGGTGCCATGGGGCATCCCCAAGCTTAGGCTCTTCTTACTCCTTATTCCTTCATCCATCATGATCTCACCCAAAACTTGAAAACTTCAATCACACAAAACTCAACAAAACCTTCGTGAGATCCGTTAGTATAAGAAAACCAATCTTTACTTTAAGTACTATAGAAAACCCATTCAAATTTTTTTCTTGCATTATATATACTGTATTCTAACTTTACCATGGCTCATACCCCCCCCCCCCCCGCGCGATAAAAACCATAGATTCATCAAAATAAGCACACAATGCAAAGAAAACAGAATCTGTCAAAAAATAGAACAGTCTGTAAAGATGCGAATTGTTCTCATACTTCTGTAATTCCAAAACTTCTGAAAAATTAGGAGAACAGAGGCAATGTCTATATCAATCTTGTGTAAAAACTTTAGAATTTTCGTCCCTTCTGTGAATTTTCAAAATTGTTTTACTGGACACAAAAGTTTCTGTTTTCCAACAAGATCAAATCAACTATCACCAAAGCTATCCTAAAGGCTTTACTTGGCACAAACACTAATTAGAACACAAAAAACACAATCATAACAGTAGCATAATTATGCAAACACTCAAGAACAGAAAGAAAAAGACAAAAATAAATTTTATTCATTGGGTTGCCTCCCAACAAGCGCTATCGTTTTACGCCCTTAGCTAGGCATAGTGCAAAGATCTAAGTGTTGTCATCTTTGTTTCTAGATCCATAAGATGCCCTCATGATTGATTCAAATAGTGGCTTAATTCTTGTTCTAGGGAAGTTCTCCATACCCTTTCTCAAAGGAAATTAGAATTTGATGTTCCCTTCTTTCATATCAATCACGGCACCTATATTGCACAAAAACGGTCTACCAAGAATAATTGGACAAGACGGATTGCAATCAATATCAAGAACAATAAAATCTATGGGCACATAATTCCTATTTGCAAGAATAAGAACATCATTAATTCTTCCCATAGGATTTTTAATAGTAGAATCCGCCAAGTGCAAATTTAAAGAACATTCTTCAATATCGGTAAGACCAAGCACATCACATAAAGATTTTGGAATTGTAGAAACACTAGCACCCAAATCACATAAAGCAAAGCATTCATAATTTTTAATCTTGACTTTGATAGTAGGTTCCCATTCATCATGTAATTTTCTAGGAATTGAAATCTCTAATTCCAACTTTTCTTCCAAAGCTTTCACATAGCATCAACAATATGTTTAGTAAAAGCTTTATTTTGTTCATAGGCATGGGGTGAATTTATCATGGATTGCAACAAAGAAATACAATCAATCAAAGAGCAATTATCATAATTAAAGTCTTTGTAATCCAAAAGAGTGGGCACATCACTAGTTAAAGTTTTGACCTCTCCAAACCCACTTTTATCAATTTTCTCAACAAGATTTTCACCCTCCAAATTATCGGGACGCCTTCTAGCTAAAGTTGACTCTTATTCAGTACCTTTTTCATCAATTTTAATTTTACTAAACAAGGAATCAATAGAAGAAACACCAATCACTTTAAGATCTTCATCATTTTTATGAAAGCAATCACTGGAAAATGCTTTTTCTAAAAATTCTCTTCTAGCTCTAAGCATAGCGGTTCTTTTCTTACTTTCATCCATAGAAACATATAAAGCTTTAATTGATTCTTCAACCTTAGGCACAAAAAATTTCATCTTGAGAATTTCTACATCATGAGAAATTCTATCAACGCTTCTAGACAAATCATCAATTTTACTCAATTTTTCTTCCATCGTAGTATTAAAATTCTTTTGAGCATTGATAAATTCTTTAATATTATTCTCAAAATCAGAGGTGTTCCTATTATTATTATAAGAAGGATTACCATAGGAATTACCATAATTATTAGAGGAATTACTAGGAAAAGGCCTAGGATTAAAATTACCTCTATAAGCATTGTTATTGAATATGTTTTGAGAGATAAAATTCACATCTACGGCATCACTATTTTGCTCAATCAAAGTAGACAAAGGCACATCATTAAAATCAGTAGGAGCACTTTTATTAGCAACCAAT
Organism: Thinopyrum elongatum; assembly: GCA_011799875.1. NCBI lineage: Eukaryota > Viridiplantae > Streptophyta > Magnoliopsida > Poales > Poaceae > Thinopyrum > Thinopyrum elongatum. Next base: position 282,054,210 of record CM022301.1, read on the forward strand.
TTCATAAGAGCATCAACTTTTTCACTCAAAGAAGAAATTTCTTCAACCGAATTAACCTTTTTACTAGTAGGAGCTCTTCGGTATGCCATTGTGAATAATTTGCCATAATATTGTCTAGCAATTTAGTTGCTTCACCCAAAGTAATTTCCATAAAAGTACTACCCGCGGCGGAATCTAAAAGATTTCTAGAAACAAAATTCAATCCCACATAAAAAAATTGTATGATCATCCAAAGATTTAAACAATGAGTAGGACAATTTCTTAGCATCAATTTCATTCTTTCCCAAGATTGCGCAACATGTTCATGCTCAAGTTGCTTAAAATTCATGATTTGCGTCCGAAGAGAAATAATTTTTGCGGTCGGAAAATACTTAGTAATAAAAGCATCTTTGCACTTATCCCAAGAATTGATACTATTACGAGGCAAAGAAGAAAACCAAATTTTTGCACGATCTCGCAAAGAAAACAGGAATAATTTCAACTTCACAATATCATTGTCCACATCTTTTTTCTTTTGCATATCGCATAATTCCATGAATGTGTTAAGATGGGACGCGACATCCTCACTAGGAGTACCGAAAAATTGATCTTTCATAACAAGATTCAACAAAGCAGCATTAATATCACAAGACTCCGCACTAGTGGCGGGAGGAGCAATAGGAGTGCTAATAAAATCATTGTTGTTGGTATTGGAGAAATCACACAACCTGGTGTTCTTTTGAGTCATCGTGACTACGCAACAAGATTGCACTCAAAAACAGATCTGACGAGAAAACGGCGAACGAAAAAGAGGGCAAATAAAACGGCAAATTTTTGTGAAGTGGGGGAGAGGGAAACGAGAGGCAAATGGCAAATAATGTAAATTGCAAGGAGATGAGATTTGTGATTAGGAACCTGGTAGATTTTGATGATGTCCCCGGCAACGGTGCCAGAAATTCCTTTTGATGTTGGCTTGAACTACGTCGGTATTTCCCCAAAGAGGAAGGGATGATGCAGCACAGCAACGGTAGGTATTTCCCTCAGTGATGAGACCAAGGTTATCGAACCAGTAGGAGAACCAAGAAACACTACATAAACAACACCTGCACACAAAGAACAAATACTTGCAACCCGACGTGTTAAAGGGGTTGTCAATCCCTTCCGGGTAACGGCGCCAGAAATTGGCAAACGGACGTGAGATAATAGTAGGTTGGATAAATAGATCGCGAATAAAATAAAGTGAAGCAAAATATTTTTGGGTTTTTAGAAATATAGATCTGAAAATAACAGTGGCAAATAAATAAAAAGGCAAATAGCAAAATAGATTTGAAAATATATGATGAGAAAATAGACCCGGGGGCCGTAGATTTCACTAGTGGCTTCTCTCGAGAAAAATAGCATACGGTGGGTAAACAAATTACTGTTGGGCAATTGATAGAACTTCAAATAATTATGACGATATCCAGGCAATGATCATTATATAGGCATCACGTCCAAGATTAGTAGACCGACTCCTGCCTGCATCTACTACTATTACTCCACACATCGACCGCTATCCAGCATGCATCTAGTGTATTAAGTTCATGGAGAAATGGAGTAATGCAATAAGAACGATGACATGATGTAGACAAGATCTATTTATGTAGAAATAGACCCCATCTTGTTATCCTTAATAGCAACGATACATACGTGTCGGTTCCCCTTCTGTCACTGGGATCAAGCACCGTAAGATCGAACCCATCACAAAGCACCTCTTCCCATGGCAAGAAAAATCGATCTAGTTGGCCTAACTAACCCAAAGATTCGAAGAAGAAATACGAGGCTATAAGCAATCATACATATAAGAGATCAAAAGACTCAAATAACTTTCATGGATAAAAACATAGATCTGATCATAAACTCAAAGTTCATCGGATCCCAACAAACACACCGCAAAAAAGAGTTACATCAAATAAATCTCCAAGAGACCATTGCATTGAGAATCAAAAGAGAGAGAGGAAGCCATCTAGATACTGCCTACGGACCCGTAGGTCTACAATGAACTACTCACTCATCATCGGAGAGGCACCAATGAGGATGATGAACCCCTTCGTGATGGTGTCTAGATTGGATCTGCGGTTTCTGGAACTTGCGGCGGCTGGAATTGATTTTCGTTGACTCCCCTAGGGTTTATGGAATATTGGGGTATTTATAGAGCAAAGAAGCGGTGCGGGAGGTGGCCGAGGTGGGCACAACCCACCTGGGCGCGCCTGGGCCCCCAGGCGCGCCATGGTGGGTTGTGCTTGTAACACCCCTGTGTAATAGCCACGTTGATGAACTGCTAATAATGCCAAGTCACTTACATTTGCAGTGCCTAAACACTTTGGTTCAATATCCAATTCAAATTCTATTCTAAAAATCAATTCAAATTCAAAAGTGAAATATGAAGTTGCTCAAAACTTGTCGGAAAAATGTTCACATTATAGCAAATAATCTAAAACTAATTGTTGTTAAGGAACACAACATCACCATCAACCACAGGAGGGTCTAAGCATTTAAATCAGAGCCGAAACATCATTTAAATGCCCTATTCATTTTTGAATAAATTCAAATGGTTTTAAAAAATGCCCAAACTTCTTGAGGCAGTGTTGGAAATTGCAATGCACATGTGTGACCAAGTTTCACATTTTTGCTAATACATTTAAATGCTCAAAATATTTCAAAACCTACTATGTAAAAAGAAAAAGGCAGAAGCAGAAAATAAAAAAAGAAACGAGGCACTGTGCACTGGGCCTAAGTGCACAGTGCCGCGAATTCCGGCCCACCTGGCCCAACTCCCTCTCTCTCCTTCGTCGTGTCGCCACCGTTGTGGCTGCGCCGGCGCGCACTGGCCGCGGCTCGACATGGCGGTAGCCACCCACGCCGCGAGGAGAGAAGGACAAGCCTCATCCATCTCCCCTGGTCGCCCGTCACTTTCCCCCTCTGTCCCTCGCCCGTTCCTCGCCGTTTCTCCCTCCCAGATCCATCGGCCGAGCACAGTCGCCGCCGCGCTTTGTTGCTAGCCGTGGCCACCGGCGCTGGCTTCCTCCTCCGTGGTGTCCAGGCCGTCCGCCAGTGACCGCCTCGTCGCCTGGTGCCTTCAGTTGGAGCGGGGAGGCCCGGAAGCTGCTGTTCGCCGTCGCCCCTATTCTTCTTCGACTCCGGAGCTCGCCGGCGGCCACGACCTCCTCTGCTGCTACTAAGTTGCCATGGGTCTTTCTTGACCACGCGGTGAGCTCCCCTCTCCTCTCCGTCTCTCTCTCTAGCCGCTCTGCTCCGCTCTATTTAGCTCGCCACTACACCGAGTTTGGGCCGCCGTCGTCGCTACCATTAACGAGCTCCCGAGCCCCTACGGCTCGAGCCAGTGGCTCTGATGAGCTCCTGGAGTGCTGCTGCTGCTGCCTAACTAGCTAGCTAATTCGCTGGCACCGCGTTTAGCCGATTCTGCGAGCACCCGAACTCCGGCGTCCGCCATGGTCGCCGCCGCCGCCGATTTAGGTCACCTCCGGCGAAACCGTTGGCACCACGCGACGCGCGCGAGCGCCTGCTTTGAACGCAAGTGGTCGCGCACGAAAAGACCTACCGTAGCGCATTTCCGAGCGGCTCCGGCGATTGGCCGCCGTGATTTTGGTCGCCGGAGCAACTCCGGTGGCCGCCGCCAACGTGGACGCGTGGGTTCCACTCCAGAGCCACTGCCAGTGGGCACTGGGGGCCCAGTTGACTGGGTTAACCCAGTCAACGTGCTGACTGGGCAGCCCCCAGGCACTGACATGTGGGCCCCACTGATATTTTAGTTTAATAAACATTTTTTAATTAAAATTAATTAGATTAGCCTAATGTCTCACTGACACCCGGGGCCCACCCCCTAATTAGTTTAGTTAGATTAGTTAATCCTCTGTTAAAGCCACTGTCACTGACATGTGGGTCCCACTGGACCCGCAGGTCAGGTTTGACCTGGTCAGTGAGTCTGTTGACTGCTGATGTCATCCTCCTGTCATGCTGATGTCATAATTCCATTTTTGTTAATATAAATAATTCCAGAATTTCAGAAAATGTTTTAATCTTTAAAAATTCGTAGAAAATAAACCGTAGCTCGGATCGAAAAACTTTCTACATGAAAGTTGCTCAGAACGACAAGACGAATCTGATCGTGTCGTCTATTTCCATGTCGGAACCCTCTACGTAGGTGAACCCGCAACTTTCCTTCCATTTTCGGTAGATGAATAGTGCATATACACTGGTTAATGAATCCTACTTAAATCCTAAAATAACTAATATGACTTAGACATGTTTTTAGGCAACCCTGCACTGCGCGTTAGCATAGCAAGCTCTGTGTTACTTTGTCTGCCTTGTATTTATCTGTTTCCTCCCCCTCTTCCCTCTTGATAGACCCCGACACTGACGTAGTCCTTGAGACCGACGCTGCTCAGGAGCCAGACGACACTACTGATGACCCTGCTTTTGCCGCAAAGCTTCCAGGCAAGCACCCCCCTTTTGAACATGCCTATATCACCTATTCTCTTCTTTCTTATGCTTGCATTAGAATTGCTGCCGTTACTATTATCCTATTTCTGCTGCATAGCCTGTCTATTGTAACCTGCTATTGTTACCTACCTGTTTATCCCAAACTGCTTAGAATAGGCTGGGTAGAGACCCACCAGAGACCTCCACTATATCCCGACTGCCCCGCTGGATTATCAGAAGACCCGATCAATGGGATTGAAGACCAGGCTCCGGCACCGCACATCACTTCCCCCATAGTTGCTCGACACTACTGGGTTACTATCGAGTGCCGAGGGTGATACCTCGTCAGCACTTCTGATGATAACCTTGTAGGTTAGTTAATCGGACGTGGTCAGTGAGGGTGATTCCTCATACACCACCCCCGATAACGCCGCTGTCGTGCTACTCCTCAAGTGTGGACCTCGAGGGTGATTCCTCCTTCGTTCACCTTGACGATAGCATTAGGTGGAATTCCAACGAGGGTGATTCCTGAGGGTTCCCCTTGGTGTTAGACACACGGTTACTATGGTTACTATGACTTTACACTGAATCATGTTACTAAAGGCGGGTCGGCCCTGAGGGGTACCCGCCCGAGCATATTTTGCGAAGTGATCTGGAGACGGGTTGACCTGGAAGGTGCCCGCGAGATAACTACGAGGCGCGGCCGGGCATTCTTAGCCCTTGCAGCAAGTCCTCGAGATGGGGCGACGGGGTCACATCGATCATGAGTCTCTGCTCGTTACCGCACGCTCCTAATCCACTAACGGTTTGGATATTTGATCCGAGGGGCCTCTGGCCTGATAGCACTAACCATCACGTGGGCATAGTATGGGCGTTCTGCGTCGTATACATCAGCCGAAACTTAATAGACGTCAGCAAGGAGCGGCACATGTTGGGTTGGACTGGGAACGCAACCGCACTTGTATTAAGGGGTTGCTAGGTCTGCTCGCCGGCGATGCATGTAACGCACAGGAGTTCCCAGGGCGAAGGCCCAAGACCCCTGGGCGCATAGGTTAGTCCGGCGTGCTGACCTCTTTGTTAAGTATTCGGTCGGGTTGCGGCGTATCGTTTGGCCGAGGCCGGGCATGACCCAGTAAAGTGTGTCCGGCCGGAGTTAAGAGCATGTTGGGTAAGTTGGTGCACCCCTGCAGGGAAGAACTAATCTATCGATAGCCTTTCCTACGGTAATGGACACTCAGAGTTGTATCCCGATCGGTACAACTAGTACTGGTGACTTGAGATGATAACTGGATAGTATGGCTCTGGGATTGCTTTCTCGCAGGGAGTCGAGGAAGAATCTCTGGGCGAGGTTTATGACACTACTATTACTTTACATTATGTTGTTCTGTACTCTTCTAATGTTTCAAGACCACTGAAGATGCTAGTCTTCGATAGGACTAGGCTTTCCCCTCTATTCTGGCATTTCTGCAGCCCAGTCCACATATACAGCCTTCCTTTGACAATGTTGCATATGTAATGTAGATCCTTGCTTGCTGAGTACTTCGGATGAGTACTCACATTTGCTTTGCTTTCTTTTTCTTCCCATATCCATTTGACGCAACCAGATGGTGGAGCCCCTGAGCCAGCTGCCCCCATCAACGGCTACTACTACTACCCTCCTGGCGAGTACTACTACGAGGAGCCGACAGATGACCAGGAGTAGGATTCGGAGGGTCCTAGGCAGGAGGCCTACGCCTTTTGATCGTAGCTTTTATTTTGCCCCACCTTTCTAAAGGCTTATCTGTTTCTCTGTAATATCTGTACCCAGATATCTGATGCTTCTGCTGACGCTTGTATGCCATCGAGCTATGTATTCAAGCCCTCGAGGCCCTGGCTTGTAATATAAAGCTTGTATGACTTTATTTATGTTTTAGAGTTGTGTTGTGATATCTTCAAGTGAGTCCTTAGGCTTGATCGTGTGCATTTGTGTGTATGGTTAGTGCACGATTAAGCTGGGGTTGTCACAGGTTGGTAACAGAGCCGACTGCCTCTAGGAATCCCCCTTCCCAATTCCTTGGCCGAAGTTGAGTCTAGTGGTCCAAAATTGTTTTACTGACTTGACTGTGTAGCTTACGGGCCCACTACGCCAACTGGGTGGTGTTAGCATCTTTTACTCCTCAACCTTTACTCTGGGATTCTGATCTCTCTTCTATTCGGGTTAAATTAATTTACTAACACCGACACTTAGGTTCTCGTAAATTCCGTCTACCCGGAGAGCTGGATATCAGTGCGATTTCCCTATCATTGATCTGATTAGTCTGATAATCATTTTCCTTTCCATTGTTTTGTTTAACCTTTCTCTCCGAGATCTGTTATATTTCTCATAGTCGTATAACAAACGTGAATTTCTTTGTTTCAGATGGATCGCCCGTATGCTGAATTCTCTTATAACAACAGCTATCAAGCCAGCTTGAAAATGGCCCCCTTCGAAGTGCTTTATGGATGCAAGTGTCGAACCCCTCTGAATTGGTCAGAAACTGGGGAACGACCTCTCGTGGGACCGGACATTATTCAACATGCCGAAGAACAAGTCCGTATTGTCCGATAAAATCTCAAGGCGGCTCAGGACCGCCAGAAGAGCAACTATGATCGCAAGCGATGGGGCTTGACCTATCAACCAGGTGATCAAGCTTATCTTCATGTCACTCCTATGAAGGGCACCCGTCATTTCGGAATCAAGGGCAAGCTAGCTCCTCACTATATTGGTCCCTTTCGCATTGTTGCCAGGCGTGGACAGGTGGCATATAAATTGGAGTTGTCACCGCAATTTTCTCATATACACTATGTCTTCCACGTGTCGCAACTGCGTAAATGCTTCAAGGAATCTCCACACCGTGCAGTGGATCACGAGATGCTCGACTTGCAAGATGATCTTTCTTATAAGGAGCATCCGATCCGCATTCTCGATGAAGCTGAACGTCGAACTCGTCAGAAGACAACCAAGTTCCTTAAAGTACAGTGGTCGAATCACACTGAAGATGAAGCCACTTGGAAACACGAGGATCATCTTCGGGAAGAATATCCCGACCTCTTTCCTTCTACCTCCTAAATTCTCGAGACGAGAATTTCTTTTAGAGGAGGAGATCTTGTAACACCCCTGTGTAATAGCCACGTTGATCAACTGCTAATAATGCCAAGTCACTTACATTTGCAGTGCCTAAACACTTTGGTTCAATATCCAATTCAAATTATATTCTGAAAATCAATTCAAATTCAAAAGTGAAATATGAAGTTGCTCAAAACTTGTGGGAAATTTTTTCACATTATAGCAAATAATCTAAAACTAATTGCTGTTAAGGAACACAACATCACCATCAACCACATGAGGGTCTAAGCATTTAAATCAGAGCCAAAATAGCATTTAAATGCCCTATTCATTTTTGAATAAATTCAAATGGTTTTCAAAAATGCCCAAACTTCTTGAGGCAGTGTTGGAAATTGCAATGCACATGTGTGACCAAGTTTCACATTTTTGCTAATACATTTGAATGCTCAAAATATTTCAAAACCTACTATGTAAAAAGAAAAAGGCAGAAGAAGAAAATAAAAAAAGAAACAAGGCACTGTGCACTGGGCCTAAGTGCACAGTGCCCCGAATTTTGGCCCACCTGGCCCAACTCCCTCTCTCTCCTTCGTCGTGTCGCCACCGCTGTGGCTGCGCCGGGGCGCACCGGCCGCGGCTCGACACGGCGGCAGCCACCGATGCCGCGGGGAGATAAGGACGAGCCTCATCCATCTCCCCTGGTCACCCGTCACTTTCCCCCTCTCTCCCTCACCCGTTCCTCACCGTTTCTCCCTCCCAGATCCATCGGCCGAGCGCAGTCACCGCCGCGATTCGTTGCTAGCCGTGGCCACCGGCGCCGGCTTCCTCCTCCGTGGTGTCCAGGCGGTCCGCCAGTGACCGCCTCGTCGCCTGGTGCCTTCAGTTGGAGCGGGGAGGCCTGGAAGCTGCTGTTCGCCGTCGCCCCTTTTCTTCTTCGACTCCGGAGCTCGCCGGCGGCCACGACCTCCTCTGCTGCTACTAAGTTGCCACGGGTCTTTCTTGACCGCGCGGTGAGCTCCCCTCTCCTCTCTGTCTCTCTCTCGAGCCGCTCTGCTCCACTCTATTTAGCTCGCTGCTGCACCGAGTTCGGGCCGCCGCCGTCGCTACCATTAACGAGCTCCCGAGCCCCTACAGCTCGAGCCAGTGGTTCTGATGAGCTCTTGGAGTGCTGCTGCTGCTGCCTAACTAGCCAGCTAGTTCGCTGGTGCCGCGTTTAGCCGATTCTGCGAGCACCCGAACTCCGGCGTCCGCCGCGGTCGACGCCGCCGCCGATTTAGGTCACCTCCGGCGAAACCGTTGGCACCACATGACGCACGCGAGCGCCAGCTTTCGAACACAAGTGGTTGCGCGCGAAAAGACCTACCGTAGCGCATTTCCGAACGGCTCCGGTGATCGGCCGCCGTGATTTTGGTCGCCGGAGAAACTCCGGTGGCCGCCGCCGCCGTGGACGCGTGGGATCCACTCCAGAGCCACTGCCAGTGGGCCCTGGGGGCCCCAGTTGACTGGGTTGACCCAGTCAACGTGCTGACTGGGCAGCCCCCAGCCACTGACATGTGGGCCCTGCTGATATTTTAGTTTAATAATTTTTTTATAATTAAAATTAATTAGATTAGCCTAATGTCTCACTGACACCCGGGCCCACCCCCTAATTAGTTTAGTTAGATTAGTTAATCCTCTGTTAAAGCCACTGTCACTGACATGTGGGTCCCACTGGACCCGCAGGTCAGTTTGACCTGGTCAGCGAGTCTGTTGACTGCTGACATCATCCTCCTGTCATGCTGATGTCATAATTCCATTTCTGTTAATATAAATAATTCCAAAATTTCAGAAAATGTTTTAATCTTTAAAAATTCGTAGAAAATAAACCGTAGCTCGGATCGAAAAACTTTCTACATGAAAGTTGCTCAGAACGACGAGGCGAATCTGATTGTGTCGTCTATTTCCATGTCGAAACCCTCTACGTAGGTGAACCCGCAACTTTCCTTCCGTTTCTGGTAGATGAATAGTGCATATACACCGGTTAATGCATCCTACTTAAATCCTAAAATAACTAATATGACTTAGACATGTTTTTAGGCAACCCTGCACTACGCGTTAGCATAGCAAGCTCTGTGTTACTTTATCTGCCTTGTATTTATCTGTTTCCTCCCCCTCTTCCCTCTCGATAGACCTCGACACCGACGTAGTCCCTGAGACCGACCCTGCTCATGAGCCAGACGACACTACTGACGACCCTGCTTTTGCCGCAAAGCTTCCAGGCAAGCACCCCCCTTTTGAACATGCCTATATCGCCTATTCTCTTCTATCTTATGCTTGCATTAGAATTGCTGCTGTTACTGTTATCCTATTTCTGCTGCATAGCCTGTTTATTATAACCTGCTATTGTTACCTACCTGTTTATCCCAATCTGCTTAGAATAGGCTGGGTAGAGACCCACCAGAGACCTCCACTATATCCCGACTGCCCCACTGGATTATCAGAAGACCCGATCAACGGGATCGAAGACCAGGCTCCGGCACCGCACATCACTTCCCCCTTAGTTGCTCGACACTACTGGGTTACTATCGAGTGTCGAGGGTGATACCTTGTCAGCACTTCTGATGATAACCTTGTAGGTTAGTTAATCGGACATGGTCAGTGAGGGTGATTCCTCATACACCACCCCCGATAACGACGCTGTCGTGCAACTCCTCAAGTGTGGACCTCGAGGGTGATTCCTCCTTCGTTCACCTTGATGATAGCATCAGGTGGAATTCCAACGAGGGTGATTCCTGAGGGTTCCCCCTAGTGTTAGACACACGGTTACTATGGTTACTATGACTTTACACTGAATCATGTTACTAAAGACGGGTCGGCCCTGAGGGGTACCCGCGCGAGCATATTTGCGAAGTGATGTGGAGACGGGTTGACCTGGAAGGTGCCCACGAGATAACTACGAGGCACGGCCGGGCATTCTTAGCCCTTGCAGCAAGTCCTCGAGATGGGGCGACGGGGTCACATCGATCGTGAGTCTCTGCTTGTTACCGCATGCTTCTAATCCACTAACTGTTGGGATATTTGATCCGAGGGGCCTCTGGCCTGATAGCACTAACCATCACATGGGCATAGTATGGGCGTTCTGCGTCGTATACATCACCGAAGCTTAATAGACGTCAGCAAGGAGCGGCACACGCTGGGTTGGACTGGGAATGCAACCGCACTTGTATTAAGGGGTTGCTAGGTCTGCTCACCGGCGGTGCAAGTAACGCACAGGAGTTCCCAGGGCGAAGGCCCAAGACCCCTGGGCGCATAGATTAGTCCGGCATGCTGACCTCTCTGTTAAGTATTCGGTCGGGTTGCGGCGTATCGTTTGGCCGAGGTCGAGCATGACCTAGTAAAGTGTGTCCGGCCGGAGTTAAGAGCATGGTGGGTAAGTTGGTGCACCCCTGCAGGGAAGAACTAATCTATCGATAGCCTGTCCTACGGTAACGGACACTCGGAGTTGTATCCCAATCGATACAACTAGAACTGGTGACTTGAGATGATAACTGGATAGTATGGCTCTGGGATTGCTTTCTCGCAGGGAGTCGAGGAAGAATCTCTAGGCGAGGTTGATGACACTACTATTACTTTACATTATGTTGTTCTGTACTCTTCTAATGCTGCAAGACCGCTGAAGATGCTAGTCTTCGATAGGACTAGGCTTTCCCCTCTATTCTGGCATTTCTGCAGCCCAGTCCACATATACAGCCTTCCTTTGACAATGCTGCATATGTAGTGTAGATCCTTACTTGCTGAGTACTTCGGATGAGTACTCACATTTGCTTTGCTTTCTTTTTCTTCCCATATCCGTTTGACGCAACCAGATGGTGGAGCCCCTGAGCCAGCTACCCCCACCGACAGCTACTACTACTACCCTCCTGGCGAGTACTACTACGAGGAGCCGACAGACGACCAGCAGTAGGATTCGGAGGGTCCTAGGCAGGAGGCCTACGCCTTTCGATCGTAGCTTTTATTTTGCCCCGCCTTTCTAAAGGCCTATCTGTTTCTCTGTAATATCTATACCCAGATATCTGATGCTTCCGCTGACGCTTGTATGCCATCGAGCTATGTATTCGAGCCCTCGAGGCCCTGACTTGTAATATAAAGCTTGTATGACTTTACTTATGTTTTAGAGTTGTGTTATGATATCTTCAAGTGAGTCCTTAGTCTTGATCGTGTGCATTTGCGTGTATGGTTAGTGCATGATTAAGCCGGGGTTGTCACAGTGCTCCCCTCGTAGCCCCCCTTAGGTACTTTCTTGGCCCAACTTGTGTCTTCTGGTCCAGAAAAAATCACCAAAAAGTTTCGCTGTGTTTGGACTCCGTTTGGTATTGATTTCCTGCAAAGTAAAAAACAAGCAAAAAAACAGCAACTGGCACTGGGCACTATGTCAATAGGTTAGTCCCAAAAAATGATATAAAGTTGCTATAAAATGATTGTAAAACATCGAAGAATGATAATATAACAGCATGGAACAATAAAAAATTATAGATACGTTGGAGATGTATCAGTGGGTTGTCCTCACCTGGTGGCCCCGCAGACCTTAACCCTGACACTATAAATTCACATTTTTGGAGAGAAAAATTAGGGAGAAAGAATTATCGCGTTTCGCGAGATGGAGCCGCCGCCACCTCCTGTTCTTCATCGGGAAGCCAGATCTAGAGTCCGTTTGGGGCTTCGGAGAGGGGGATCTTTGATCTTCGTCATCACCAACCCTTCTCCATCACCAATTCCATGATGCTCCCCACCGGGAGTGAGTAATTCCTTCATAGGCTCGCTGGTCGGTGAGGAGTTGGATGAGATTCATCATGTAATCGAGTTAGTTTTGTTAGGGCTTGATCCCTAGTATCCATTATGTTTTGAGATTGATGTTGCTATGACTTTGCCATGCTTAATGCTTGTCACTTTGGGCCCGGGTGCCATGATTTCAGATCTGAACCGTTTATGTTATCACCATTATATTTATGTTCTAGATCCGATCTTGCAAGTTATAGTCACCTACTACGTGTTATGATCCGGCAACCCCAGAGTGACAGAAGTCGGGACACTTCCCGGTGATGATCGTAGTTTGAGGAGCTCATGTATTCATTATGTGTTAATGCTTTGTTCCGGTTCTCTATTAAAAGGAGGCCTTAATATCCGTTAGTTTCCATATGGACCCCGCTGCCACGGGAGGGTAGGACAAAAGATGTCATGCAAGTTCTTTCATAAGCACGTATGACTATTTACGGAATACATGCCTACATTATATTTATGAATTGGAGCTAGTGCCGTATCACCCTAGGTTATGATTGTTATATGATGAATATCATCCAACGAATTCACCGATCCAATGCCTACGAATTTCTCTCATATTGTTCTTGCTTAGTTACTACTGCTATCATTACTGTTACACTTGCTACAAAATCATTGCTATCACTGTTACTATTACTATTACTATTGCTCTTGCTACTACTATCAAAACTATCATACTACTTTGCTACTAATCACTCTGCCACAGATAATTAATCTCCAGGTGTGGTTGAATTGACAACTCAACTGCTAATACTTGCAAATATTCTTTGGCTCCCCTTGTGTCGAATCAATAAATTTGGGTTGAATACTCTACCCTCGAAAATTGTTGCGATCCCCTATACTTGTGGGTTATCAGCTATCGAAGCAAAGTACTACAGGCATGCTCCTAGGGGGATAGATTGGTAGGCAAAGACCATCGCTCGTCCCCGACCGCCACTCATAAGGAAGACAATCAAAAAATAAATCATGCTCCGACTTCATCACATAACGGTTCACCATACGTGCATGCTACGGGAATCACAAACTTTAACACAAGTATTTCTACCAATCCACAATTACTCACTAGCATGAATCTAATATCACCATCTTTATATCTCAAAACAAATGCAAGGAATCAAACTTCTCATCTTATTCAATGCTCTTTATATGAAAGTTTTTATTATATCCCTCTTGGATGCCCATCATATTGGGACCAGATTCATAACCTAAGCAAATTACCATACTATTTAAAGAATCTCAAAATAATATAATTGAAGCATGAGAGTTCAACAATTTCTATAAAATAAAGACACCGCTGTGCTCTAAAAACATATAAGTGAAGCACTAGAGCAAACTGCCTAGCTCAAAAGATATAAGTGAAGCACATAGAGTATTCTAATAAATTCACGATTAATGTGTGTCCCTCTCAAAAGTTGTGTAAAGCAAGGATGATTTTGGCAAACTAAAAATCAAGGACTCATATCATACAAGACACTCCAAGCAAAACACATATCATGTGGTGAATAAAATTATAGCCTCAAGTAAATTTACTGATGGATTGAAGACAAAAGAGGGGATGCCATCCGGGGCATCCCCAAGCTTAGATGATTGGTTGTCCTTGAATATTACCTTGGGGTGCCTTGGGAATCCCCAAGCTTAGGCTCTTGCCACTCCTTATTCCATTGTCCATAAAATCTTTACCCAAAACTTGAAAACTTCACAACACAAAACTCAACAGAAAACTCATAAGATCCGTTAGTATAATAAAATAAATCAACACTTTAGGTACTGTTGTGAACTCATTATTTATTTATATTGGTGTAATATCTAATGTATTCCAACTTCTCCATGGTTCATACCCGCCGATACTACCCATAGATTCATCAAAATAAGCAAACGACACATAGAAAACAGAATCTGTCAAAAACAAAATAGTCTGTAGTAATCTGAAAATTTCGTATACTTCTGTAACTCCAAAAATTCTGAAAAAATAATTAAACCTGGGAAATTTGTATATAAATCTTGTGTAAAAAAATCAGATCAAAATCACGTTTGTGGGATTTTTTGCATTTCTGGCAATGAGCGTAAAAGTTTCTGTTTTTTAGCAAGATCAAATCAACTATCACCGTAGACCATCCCAAAGGTCTTGCTTGGCTCAAACACTAATTAAAACACCAAAATACAATTACTACAGAGGTAATAATGTGTATTTATTGAAAAACAGAACCAAAATCAAAAAACATAAAAATAAAATTGGGTTGCCTCCCAACAAGCGCTATTGTTTAACGCCCCTAGCTAGGCATAAAACATAGATCTAGCTATTGTCATCTTTGGTATGCAATTCTTCAATTGCCCACCTATAACCCTAGGAGATTCTTGGGTTTTATTAATAATCACACTCCTAGGAAAGAAATCAAGAAATTCACTCATAGCAATTGGTTCCTTAATAATATTGATAAAGTTAGGGTGAACCCTTATCATCTTAAGATCTTCGTTTCCTTTACTAGAAGATTCACCCTTATTTTTAGGAACACAGATAAACTTAGTAGGAGGAAAATTTGGCGTAATTTTAACGGAGGCAAAAGCGGAACCCAAGTTGGTAATAATATCTTCTAGCTTATCAATTCTAGTAGAACCTTGATCTATCTTCTCATTAGCTATGGGCTCTTTTAGCTTTAGATTCTTTAAAGTGATTACTACCTTTGATCCAAATTGAGTAATATGATTATGAATCTTCTTATACAAGTTTTCAATAAGCTCTACGGTAGCAATTTTATTCTCAATAATATCAAGCCTTTGCATCACATGTTCCAAAGTTAAAACCATGTCATTAATCATGAGT
Organism: Thinopyrum elongatum; assembly: GCA_011799875.1. Lineage (NCBI taxonomy): Eukaryota > Viridiplantae > Streptophyta > Magnoliopsida > Poales > Poaceae > Thinopyrum > Thinopyrum elongatum. The sequence goes on from CM022301.1 coordinate 282,069,389, forward strand.
GGTGGTGAGCCTACCAAATCTATCATAGCATTATAAGCATCCAAGGTATGGCTCCCCAAGAAATTACCTCCAGTAATGGTATCTAGAACATATCTATACCAAGTAGTAACACCCACATAAAAATTATGGAGGAGAACAGTAGTAGATTGCTTATGAGTAGATCTATTTTGAGCATTGCAAATTCTATGCCAAGCATCTTTCAAATTTTCTCCCTCCCTTTGTTTAACTTTGAGAACCTCACTTTCAGGGGTACTAGCAATGGTAGGAAGACTAGCCATGATAGCAAATCAAGCGATCTAGCAGACGAGCGAACAAAAAGCAAACGAAAAAGATGAATGAAAGAACGGTGAATAAAAAGGGAAATATTTTTGTGTTTTTCTGAAAACGTTTTAGAAGTGGGGTAGAGGAAAACGAGAGGCAAATGGCAAATAATGTAATGCAAGAGATGAGAGTTTATGATGGGTACTTGGTAGGCTTGATATAGAACCTCCCAGCAACGGTGCTAGAAATTCTTCCTGCTACTTCTTGAGCTTGCGTTGATTTTTCCCTTGAAGAGGAAAGGGTGATGCAGCAAAGTAGACACAAGTATTTCCCTCAGTTAAGAACCAAGGTATCAATCAAGTAGGAGACACAAGCAAGTCTCCAATATATGCACCTGCACAAACTAACAAACACTTGCCCTCAACGCGAAAAAGGGGTTATCAATCCCTTCACGGTCTCGAACAAGAGTGAGATCTAATAGAGATAGGTATAAAAGATTACTAAAACATAAAACAAAGTAAAAACAAAGAAATTGCAGCAAGGTATTTTTGGGTTTTTTGGTTTATAGATCTGAAAATATATGATGGAAAATAGACCCGGGGGCCATAGGTTTCACTAGAGGCTTCTCTCTTGAAGATAGCATACGGTGGGTGAACAAATTACTGTTGAGCAATTGATAGAAAAGCACAAAGTTATGACGATATCTAAGGCAATGATCATGAATATAGACATCACGTCTATGACAAGTAGACCGAAACGATTCTGCATCACTACTATTACTCCACACATCGACCGACTCTTGTCTGCATCTAGAGTATTAAGTTCATAAGAACAGAGCAACGCTTTAAGTAAGATGACATGATGTAGAGGGATAAACTCAAGCAATATGATGAAAACCCCATCTTTTTATCCTCGATGGCAACAATACAATACGTGCCTCGCTACCCCTTCTATCACTGGATGAGGACACCGCAAGATTTAACCCAAAACTAAGCACCTCTCCCATTGCAAGAAAAACCAATCTAGTTGGCCAAACCAAATCGATAGTTCGAAGAGAAATACAAAGATATCTTAATCATGCATAAAAGAGTTCAGAGAAGACTCAAATAATATTCATAGATAATCTAATCATAAATCCACAATTCATCGGATCTCAACAAACACACCGCAAAATAAGTATTACATTGAATAGATCTCCAAGAACATCGAGGAGAACATTGTATTGAAGATCAAAGAGAGAGAAGAAGCCATCTAGCTACTAGCTATGGACCCGTAGGTCTGTGGTAAACTACTCACACATCATCGGTAGGGCAGCAAGGTTAATGTAGAGGCCCTCCGTGATCGAATCCCCCTTCGACAGATCACCGAAAAAGTCCCCAAGATGGGATATCACGGGAACAGAGGCTTGCGGCGGCGGAAAAGTATTTTGGTGGACGTTTTTGGTGGTTTGGGAATATTTGGGAATTTATAGCGCAAGAATTAGGGTTGGAGGACCCCCGAGGGGCCCACAAGTCCTCAGGGCGCCCCCCAGGGGCGCGCCTGGCAGGCTTGCGGCCTCCTCGGCCATGTTCTGAACCCCTCTCCAAGCTCCGTGGATGTCTTCTCGTCCAAGAAAAATCATCATAAAGTTTTATTCCGTTTGGACTCCGTTTGATATTCCTTTTCTGTAAAAATCAAAAACAAGGAAAAAACCAAAACTGGCACTGGGCTCTAGGTTAATAGGTTAGTCCCAAAAATAATATAAAATAGCATATTAATGCATGTAAAACATCCAAAACGGATAATATAATAGCATGGAACAATAAAAAATTATAGATACGTTGGAGACGTATCACTTGGCCACCGTTCATATTTTTTATACATGTCACTCTAGATCATTACACATCCCGGTACACCGCCGGACGCATTCATATAGAGTCATATTTTTGTTCTAGTATCGAGTTGTAATTCTTGAGTTGTAAGTAAATAAAGTGGGATGATCATCATTATTAGAGCATTGTCCCATGTGAGGAAAGGATGATGGAGACTATGATTCCCCCACAAGTCGGGTTGAGACTCCAGGCTTAAAAAAAAGTGGCCAAAGAGCCAAAAAAGAGAGCGCAAAGAGCCCCCCAAAAAAGAGAAAAAAAAGAAAAAAAAAAGGAGAGAAGGGACAATGTCACTATCCTTTTCCACACTTGTGCTTCAAAGTAGCACCATGTTTTTCATGATAGAGAGTCTCCTATTTTGTCACTTTCATATATTACTATTGGGAATTTTTCATTATATAACTTGGCTTGTATATTCCAATGATGGGCTTCCTCAAATCGCCCTAGGTCCTCATGAGCAAGCGAGTTGGATGGACACCCACTTAGTTTTCTTTTGAGCTTTCATAAACTTATAGCTCTAGTGCATCTGTTGCATGGCAATTCCTACTCCTTGCATTGACATCAATTGATGGGCATCTCCATAGCCTATTGATTAGCCTCGTCAATGTGAGAATTTTTCCTTTTCAGTCTTCACCACACAATCTCCACCATCATATTCTATTCCACTCATAGTGCAATATCCATGGCTCACGCTCATGTATTGCGTGAGAGTTGAAAAAGCTTGAGAACATTAAAAGTATGAACCACTTGCTTGGCTTGTCATCGGGGTTGTGCATGATAAATACTTTGTGTTATGAAGATAGATCAGGACAAGATTATATGATTCTGTAGGGATAACTTTCTTTAGCCATAATATTTTGATAAGACATGATTGCTTTTTTACTATGCTTGAAGTATTATTGTTTTTATGTCAATATTAAAATTTTGTTTTGAATCTTATGGATCTGAATATTCATGCCACATTAAGAAAGATTACATGATAAACATGTTAGGTAGCATTCCACATAAAAAATTCTGTATTTATCATTTACCTACTCGAGGACGAGCAGGAATTAAGCTTGGGGATGCTTGATACGTCTCCAACGTATCTATAATTTTTTATTGTTCCATGCTATTATATTATCTGTTCTGGCATGCCCTGGTGCCTAGTGGGCCCCACGGGATTCCACTGGTGCAACTCTTGGGCCTCCTGGGTGTCCTCTGGGCAGAAAAAATTCTCCAAAAAGTTTTTCTGCATTTGGACTTTGTTTGATATGGATATTCTGCGAAGTAAAAAACAAGCAAAAAACAGCAACTGGCACTTGATATGTCTCCAACATATCTATAATTTTTTATTGTTCCATGCTATTATATTATCTGTTTTGGATGTTTTATATGCATTAATATGGTATTTTATATTATTTTTGGGACAAACCTATTAACCTAGTGCCCAGTGCCAGTTGCTGTTTTTTCCTTGATTTTGTCTTTTACAGAAAATCAATACCAAACAGAATAAAACTTTATGATGATTTTTCTTGGACCAGAAGAAACCCACAAGACTTGGAGAGGAGGTCAGAAGACCTACGAGGCGGCCACAAGCCGAAGGGGCGCGTGTCCCTAGGGCTTGTGGGCCCCTCAGAGACCTTCTAGCCCTAATTCCACCACTATATATTCTCAAATATTCCCCCTATACCAGAGGGCACACCAAAAATACTTTTCTGCCGCCGCAAGTTTCTGTTCCCGAGAGATCCCATCTTGGGGCCTTTTTCGGCACTCCGCCGGAGGTGGATTCAATCATGGAGCGCCTCTACACCAACCTTGCTGCCCTTTCGATGATGTGTGAGTAGTTTACCACAGACCTACGGGTCCATAGCCAGTAGCTAGATGGCTTCTTCTCTCTCTTTGATCTTCAATACAATGTTGTCCTCGATGTTCTTGGAGATCTATTCAATGTAAACTTCTTTTGTGGTGCGTTTGTTGAGATCTAATGAATTGTGGATTTATGATCAGATTATCTATGAATATTACTTGAGTCTTCTCTGAACTCTTTTATGCATGATTGAGATAGCTTTGTATTTCTCTCCGATCTATCGATTTGGTTTGGCCAACTAGATTTGTTTCTCTTGCAATGGGAGAGGTGCTTTGTGATGGGTTCAATCTTGTGGTGTCCTCACCCAATGACAGTAGGGGTAGCGAGGCACGTATTTGTATTGTTGCCATTAAGGATAAAAAGATGGGGTTTATATCATATTGCTTGAGTTTATCCCTCTACATCATGTCATCTTGCTTAAGGCATTACTCTGTTCTTATGAACTTAATACTCTAAATGTAGGCAGGAGTCGATCGATGTGTGGAGTAATAGTAGTAGATGCAAAATCGTTTTGGTCTACTTGTCACAGATGTGATGCTTATATTCATAATCATTTCCTTAGATGTCTTCATAATTATGCACTTTTCTATCAATTGCTCAACAGTAATTTGTTTACCCACCGCATGTTTTCTTCAAGAGAGAAGCCTCTAGTGAAACCTATGGCCCCCGGGTCTATTTTCCATCATATATTTTTAGATCTATATACCAAAAAACCCAAAAATACCTTGCTGCAATTTATTTATATTTACTTTAGTTTGCTCTTTTATTTATCTTTTATACCTATCTCTATTAGATCTCACTCTTGTTCGTGACCGTGAAGGGATTGACAACCCCTTTTTCGCGTTGTGTGCAAGTGTTTGTTAGTTTGTGCAGGTGCATATAATGGAGACTTGCTTGGGCCTCCTACTGGATTGATACCTTAGTTCTTAACCGAGGGAAATACTTATCTCTACTCTGCTGCATCACCCTTTCCTCTTCAAGGGAAAAATCAACGCAAGCTCAAGAAGTAGCAGGAAGAATTTCTGGCGCCGTTGCCGGGGAGGTTCTACATCAAGCCTACCAAGTACTTATCATAAACTCTCGTCTCTTGCACTTACACTATTTGCCATTTGCCTCTTGTTTTCCTCTCCCCCACTTCTAAAATGTTTTCAGAAAAACACAAAAATATTTGCCTTTTTATTCGCCTTCTTTCGTTCATCTTTTCGTTTGCTTTTTGTTTGCTTGTGTGCTAGATTGCTTGCTTTGTCATGATGTCTCAAGAAAATACCAAGTTGTGTGACTTTTCCAACACTAATAATAATGATTTTATTAGTACTCCGATTGCTCCCGCCACTAGTGCGGAATCTTATGAAATTAATGCCGCTTTGTTGAATCTTGTTATGAAAGATCAATTTTCTGGTAGTACTAAGGAAGATGTTGCATCCCATCTAAATACCTTTGTTTAGTTGTGTGATGTGCAAAAGAAAAAAGATGTGGATAATGATATTGTTAATTTGAAGCTATTTCCATTCTCACTACGAGATCGTGCTAAAACTTGGTTTTCATCTTTGCCTAAAAATAGTATTGATTCATGGAACAAGGGTAAAGATGCTTTTATTTCCAAGTATTTTCCCCCCACTAAGATCATCTCCCTTAGGAATGATATAATGAATTTTAAGCAACTTTATCTTGAACATGTTGCACAATCTTGGGAAAGGATGAAATTGATGATAAGAAATTGCCCTACTCATGGTTTAAGTTTATGGATGATCATACAAATTTTTTATGCCGGATTGCATTTTGCATCTAGAAATCTTTTAGATTCCGCCGTGGGAGGTACTTTTATTGAAATCACATTAGGAGAAGCTACTAAACTCCTAGGTAATATTATGGCAAATTACTCTCAATGGCATATCGAAAGATCTTCTACTAGTAAAAAAGTGCATGCGATTGAAGAAGTTAATACTTTGAGTGGAAAGATGGACGAACTTATGAAATTGATTGCTAGTAAGAGTGTTCCTATTGATCCTAATGATATGACTTTCTCCACTTGTATTGAGAATGATAATGAATCTATGGATGTGAATTTTGTTGGTAGGAACAATTTTGGTAATAACGCGTATAGAGGTAATTTCAACCCTAGGCCGTTTCCTAGTAATTTCTCTAATAATTATGGTAACTCCTACAACAATTCTTATAGAAATTATAATAAAATACCCTCTGATCTTGAGAATAATATTAAATAGTTCATTAATTCTCAAAAGATTTTTAATGCTATGGTAGAAGAAAACTTGCTTAAGATTGATGATTTGGCTAGGAACCTTGATAGAATTTCTCATGAGATTGATTCTTTTAAGATTAGATAGATGCCACCCAAGATTGATATTAATGAGTCTCTAAAATCTATTAAAATTTCCATGAATGAAAGTAGAGAGAGAATCACTAGGATGCGCGCTAAGAGAGATTGACTAGAAAAAGCATGTTCTTCTGGTTTTTGTGATACTAATGATGAAGATCTTAAAGTGATTGGTGTGACTCCTATTGAATCTTTGTTTTCTAATATAAAACTTGATAAATATGGCACTGGAGATGAGTCAACTTTATCTAGAATGCATCCCAATAATTTGGAGGGTGAAGATTTTAATGAAAAAATTGATAAAAGTGGGATTGGCAAGCTCAAAACTTTAAGTAGTGATGTGTGACGCCCCTGGCCCAATCGTGCACTAATCATACACGCAAATGCACACGATCAAGCCTAAGGACTCACGGGAAGATATCACAACACAACTCTAAAACATAAATAAAGTCATACAAGCTTTATATTACAAGCCAGGGGCCTCAAGGGCTCGAATACATAAGCTTGCGTACAAGCGTCAGCGGAAGCATCAGATATCTAAGTATAGATATTAAAAGAGAAACAGAAAGGCCTTTAGAAAGGTGGGGCAAAACAAAACACTACGATCGAAAGGCGTGGGCCTCCTGCCTGGGACCCTCCGATCCTACTCCTGGTCGTCAGTCAACTCATAGAAGCATCCATCCTCTGGGTAGTAGTAGTAGTCGATCGACGGGGCATATGTCTCAGGGGGCTCCGTCCTCTGGTCACGACAAACTGATATGGGGAGAAAAGGAAAACAAAGCAACCGTGAGTACTCAAAAGTACTCAGCAAGCAAGGATCTACACTACATATGCAACATTTTCAAAGAGAGGCTGTATATGTGGACTGGGCTGCAGAAATGCCAGAATAGAGAGGAAAGCCTAGTCCTATCGAAGACTAGCATCTTCATCGGTCTTGCAGCAATAGAAGAGAGCAGAACAGATCATTATAAAGTATCAGTATCATTAAGTCTCATCCTCACCCAGAGATCCTTTCTCGACTCCCTGCGAGAAAGTAATCCCAGAGCCATACAGTCATCAACCTCGTCCGGAGATCCCTTCTCGACTCCCTGCGAGAAGCAATCCCAGAGCCTTATATCCAAGTCTCATCTCATGTTCTAGCTGTATCGATCGGGATACAACTCCGAGTGTCCGTTACCATAGGGCAGGCTATCGATAGAAGTTTTCTTCCCTGCAGGGGTGCACCAACTTACCCAACACGCTCGATTAACTCCGGCCGGACACACTTTCCTGGGTCATGCCCGACCTCGGCCAAACGATACATCGCAACCCTACCTACAGCTCAGCAGAGAGGTCCCCGCCGGTCTACATCCTAAGCGCAAGGGGGTCTTGGCCATCGCCCCTCGCCCTCCGGGTCGTTGCGCACAGGGTGGATACCAGCATCGCCTCGGGTGGCCGACACGATCCGACCATGCCGCCATGCTGAACTGGACGTCTGACAGAGCTTTCGGCTGATGCATACGATGCAGAACGCCCATACTATGCCCACGTGATGGTTAGTGCTATCAGGCCAGAGGCCTGCTCGGATCAAATATCCAAATCGTTAGGACTAGGGGCTTGCGGTAACGAGCAGAGACTCACGAAAGATGTGACCCTGTCGCCCCGTCTTGAGGACTTGCTGCAAGGGTTAAGAATGCCCGGCCGCGCCTCGTATTCATCACTCGGGCACCATACAGGCAACCCGTCTTCACATCACACGCGGGTACCCCTCAGGGTCGACCCGCCTATCCAAGTAACAGTGTAAAGTCCAAGTATACGTGTGTCCATAACATCAGGGGAATCCGAGGTACCACCCTCGTTGGATTCCTACTTGATGTATCCGTCAAGGTGAACTCGGAGGAATCACCCTCACTGGGTTCACACTTGAGGTGTTGTACGACAGCGTCGTTATCGGAAGCAGTGAAGGAGGAATCACCCTCGATGACCACGACCGAATAGCTACTCTACAGAGTTAACATCAGGAGTGCTACAAGAGGTTTCACCCTTGGCACTCGATAGTAACGCTGCAGTGTCGTTACAACTAGGGGGGGTGATGTGCGGTGTCGGGGCCTGGTCTTCAATCCCGTTGATCGGGTCTTCTGACAATCCAGCGCGGCAGTCGGGATAAGTGGGGTCACTGATAGGTCTCTACCCAGCCTAGACTAAACAGTTTAGGATATGCAGGTAATTATCAACAGCAGGTTACAATAAACAGGCTATGCATCAGAATAGGTAAAGCAGTAGCAGCAGCAATTCTAATGCAAGCATGAGAAAATAGAATGGGCGATATCGGGATGATCAAAAGGGGGGGGGGGGCTTGCCTGGTTGCTCGGCGGCAAGGGCAAGGTCGTCTATGGTGTCTTCGGTCTCCGGAGCTGCGTCGGCCTCAGGGACGACGTCGGGGTCAGGGGCTATCGAGAGAGAAGAGGGGGAGGAAACAGTATAAATATAGAGCAAACATGAGCAACACAAAGCATGACATGACAATGTGCAGTGTCGGGTGCGTCCTAACGTATGGTTGCACGTCACCGAGGAAGGGGGAATCCATCCGGGAATGTTTTCCCGGTTTCGGACATTTGTCAGACAGATGACCGGAGAGGGACGGTTGCATGTTCGGATAGTTAGGGACGTGTGACGGACGAACGGACCACGTATTCGGATTCGTCTCGTCGTTCTGAGCAATTTTCATGTATAAAGTTTTTCCATCGGAGTTACGGATTATTTAATATGATTTTCTAAAGTTTTTATTAATTTCTGGAACTTAATTATTTATTTAAATCAACATTATCCAGAACAGTGTTTGCTGACGTCAGCATGACGTCAGCATTACATCAGCAGTCTGTTTAGTTAGTTAACAGTAGTTAATTAGGTTAATTAAATCATTAAGTTAATTAAACTTAATTAGTTAATTTAAATAGTATTAACTAACTAATTAATTAAATTAATCAATTATTTAATTAACATTTATTATTTATTATTATTATTTTATTTTATTTTAATTTTAATTACGTTTTCAGGGGCTGGGCCCACTGGGCAGTGTCCACACGGACACGTCCGGGCCGCGCCCCTTTCGGGGGCCGGACATGTCCGGGCGAGCGCGTGCGGGGCAGCAGAGCCGCGCAGCCGGCGAGCGAGCCGGGCGTGGCACGGGCGAGGCCAGCGCGCGGCTGCGGTGAGCCGGAGGCAGCGGCGGCGGCGAGTGGCGAGCGCGGGGTGAAGCAGCTGCCGCAGCAGGGGATGGCGTGGCGCGCGGGGGCAGCCGTGCACGCAGGCAGGCGAGGGCCGGGCACGGCCAGGGCGCGAGCAGGCGCGCGTGGGGGCCAGCGGGCGTGGCCGGAGTCTAGGTGCTCACCGCGAGCGCGGGCGCGGGGCGCGTGTGGCCGTGGCGAGGCGAGCCGGGCACGGGGCGCGAGCGGGGGGGGGCGGCGGCGTTCGGGACGGGGAGAGGGGAGGCGGAGGTCGGGGCCTCACCAGCGGCTGCAGGGGAGAGGGGGCGGCGAGGCTCGGTGGAGCTCGTCGGGGATGAGGTCGAGGAGGACGGCGAGCGGCGACGGGGCGCGTCGGGGACGAGCGCCGGCGACGGCGTCGGGCGCCCAGCCGCGGGCATCGGCCGTTGGGGAAGGAGGCGACGAGGGGGACGACTGCGGCGGTGGTCGGCTTGGACGGAGAGGGGCAGGGCAGTGGCGACGGCGAGCGGCGCCGGAGTCGAGCGGCGAGCGCGAGGCGGCGGCGACGGGCGCCCAGGCGCGGGCGGCGCCGAGGGTGTGACGCCCCCGGCCTAATCGTGCACTAATCATACACGCAAATGCACACGATCAAGCCTAAGGACTCACGGGAAGATATCACAACACAACTCTAAAACATAAATAAAGTCATACAAGCTTTATATTACAAACCAGGGGCCTCGAGGGCTCGCATACATAAGCTTGCGAACAAGCGTCAGCGGAAGCATCAGATATCTGAGTACAGATATTAAAAGAGAAACAGAAAGGCCTTTAGAAAGGCGGGGCAAAATAAAACACTACGATCGAAAGGCGAAGGCCTCCTGCCTGGGACCCTCCGATCCTACTCCTGGTCGTCAGTCAACTCGTAGAAGTAATCATCCTCGGGGTAGTAGTAGCGATCGTCGGCGGGGACAGCTGTCTCAGAGGCGCCGTCATCTTGGTCACGACAAACTGATATGGGGAGAAAAGGAAAACAAAGCAACCGTGAGTACTCAGAAGTACTCAGCAAGCAAGGATCTACACTACATATGCAATATTTTCAATGGGAGGCTGTATATGTGGACTGGGCTGCAGAAATGCAAGAATAAAGAGAAGGCCTAGTCCTATCGAAGACTAGCATCTTCCGCGGTCTTGCAGAAATAGAAGAGGGTAGAACAGTATAATATAATGTAGCAGTAACATTAAGTCTCATCCTCACCCAGAGATCCTTTCTCGACTCCCTGCGAGAAAGCAATCCCAGAGCCATATAGTCATCAACCTCGTCCGGAGATCCCCTCTCGACTCCCTGCGAGAAGCAATCCCAGAGCCATAGTATCCAAGTATTCAGTTCTAAAAATTGTATCAATCAGGATACAACTCCGAGTGTCCTTTACCGTAGGACAGGCTATCGATAGAAGTTTTCTTCCCTGCAGGGGTGCACCAACTTACCCAACACGCTCGATTGACTCCGGCCGGACACACTTTCCTGGGTCATGCCCGGCCTCGGCCAAACGACACATCGCAACCCTACCTACAGCTCAGCAGAGAGGTCCCCGCCGGTCTACATCCTAAGCGCAAGGGGGTCTTGGCCATCGCCCCTCGCCCTCCGGGTCGTTGCGCACAGGGTGGATACCAGCATCGCCTCGGGTGGCCGACACGATCCGACCATGCCGCCGTGCTGAACTGGACGTCTGACAGAGCTCTCGGCTGATGCATACGATGCAGAACGCCCATACTATGCCCACGTGATGGTTAGTGCTATCAGACCAGAGGCCTGCTCGGATCAAATATCCAAATCATTAGGACTAGGGGCTTGCGGTAACGAGCAGAGACTCACGAAAGATGTGACCCCGTCGCCCCGTCTCGAGGACTTGCTGCAAGGGTTAAGAATGCCCGGCCGCGCCTCGTATTCACTACTCGGGCACCACACTGGCACCCGTCTTCACAACACTCGCCTCTCAGGCGCACGCGGGTACCCCTCAGGGTCGACCCGCCTATCCAAGTAACAGTGTAAATTCCAAGTATCCGTGTGTCCATAACATCAGGGGAATCCGAGGTATCACCCTCGTTGGATTCCTACACGATGTATCCGTCAAGGTGAACTCGGAGGAATCACCCTCTCTGGGTCCACACTTGAGGTGTTGTACGACAGCGTCGTTATCGGAAGCGGTGAAGGAGGAATCACCCTCGATGACCACGACCGAATAGCTACTCTACAGAGTTAACATCAGAAGTGCTACACGAGGTATCACCCTCGGCACTCGATAGTAACGCTGCAGTGTCGTTACAACTAAAGGGGGTGATGTGCGGTGTCGGGGCCTGGTCTTCAATCCCGTTGATCGGGTCTTCTGACGATCCAGCGCGGCAGTCGGGATAAGTGGGGTCACTGATAGGTCTCTACTCAGCCTATACTAAACAGTTTAGGGTATGCAGGTAATTATCAACAGCAGGTTACAATAAACAGGCTATGCATCAGAATAGGTAAAGCAGTAGCAGCAGCAATTCTAATGCAAGCATGAGAAATAGAATGGGCGATATCGGTATGATCAAAGGGGAGGGGCTTGCCTGGTTGCTCGGCGGCAAGGGCAAGGTTGTCAATGTTGTCTTCGGGCTCCGGAGCTGCGTCGGTCTCGGGGAACTGCGTCGAGGTCTAACGAGAGAGAAGAGGGGGAGGAAACAGTATAAATATAGAGCAAACATAAGCAACACAAAGTACGACATGACATTGTGCAGTGCCGGGTGGTGTCCTAACGTATGGTTGCACGTCACCGAGGAAGGGGGGATCCATCCGGGAATGTTTTCCCGGTTCCGGACATTTGTCAGACAGATGATCGGAGAGGAACGGTTGCATGTTCGGATAGTTAGGGACGTGTGGCGGACGAACAGACTGCGTATTCGGATTCGTCTCGTCGTTCTGAGCAACTTTCATGTACAAAGTATTTCCATCGGAGTTACGGATTATTTAATATGATTTTCTAAAGTTTTTATTAATTTCTAGAATTTATTTAATTATTTAAAATAAACATTATCCAGAATAGTAAATGATGACGTCAGCATGACATCATGCTGACGTCAGCAGTCATTAGGGTTAGTTAAGTTAACTAATTAATTAGTCTAATTAGTTAATTAACTAATTAATTATTTACTCTAATTAAACAGATTTAATTATCTATTTATTTATTTTTAGAATTGATTTAAGCGAGCGGGACCCACACGTCAGTGGGCCACTGTGCCCAGTCAGCAGCGCTGACCAGTCAACTGGCCCCGTGGGGCCCAGCATCAGCCACACAGGGGCGGGGCCCACGGCGCCACGTCGGCGACGGCTGGCGACTCGCCGGAATCACACCGGCGAGCGTGTTCGCGGCGGAGCAGCGTCGGGATGGGTTCGGGATTCACCCACAGGGGGTCTAAGAGGCTGGGGTTGGGCGCGTTCGACGCGGCTCGACGTCGCGCGTCGAATGGTGGCGGAGCTAGGGGCTGTGGTGACCGGAGTTGAGTGCCACGAGCTCGCCGGCGGCGAGGTGATTCGGGCGTGCGACGGAATCGGGGCTATGGTGGGGTAAATGAGCAGCGCAAAGTGGCTACGGCGTCTACGCGACGCGGTGAGTGCGGTGGTGGCACGCACGGGGCCCTATGGTCGCCGAGGCCACGCCGGCGACGAGGCCAGGCGGCGGCGCGTTCGGGCACAAGGGGAACGGCGTGTACGGTGCAGAGGAGAGCGCATGGAGAGGGGAAGAAGGACGGGGTGCTCACGTAGGGCCTATAGGTGTGCGTAAGAGAGCTCGGGGAGGGCTTTCCGGAGCGAATCGACGACGGCGTGCGGCGGCGATCCAAGGAGGAAGGAGGGCTCGAGGAGGCACTGCGGTGGCTCCGCGCTCCCTCCAGTCGGGGCCGAGGCGTAGTCGAGGCCGGGGAGGACGATGGACAGCACGGCGGGGCGAACGGGGCACGGGGTCTGCGTGTTTTATGGCGGCGGAGCCATGGCCGTGTTCTGCCGCTGTGGGGAGACGAGGGAGAGAGGGAGAGAATGGCGAAGTGGGAACCAAGGGGTCAACGGGGGTGCACTTAACCTCCCCGGCGAGGTGAGGCCGCTGTCGACCGCACGGAGAGGGGCCAGGGGGGCCGGGCGCGCGCGCGCGCTAGCTGCTCGACAGCGCACCTGCGGCGTCAGGGGGTAGGGGAAGGGGGGGCTAGTTGGGCTGGGCCGCCACTGTGCACTTGCGGTCCGGCACAGTGGGCTTCTTTTCCTTTTTTTCCTTTTCTGTTTCTTTTCTTTTCTATTCTGTTAATTGTTTAGGCCCCAAATGATTTTTGTAAAAAGGGAGACCTAGTCCACAAATACCAGTGCTTTATTCCCTAACACCTAAAATTAGTTTGGGCAAAACATCATTTCGTATTTGTTTTAAATAAATTAAAAGGTTACTAAATGTTATTTTCAGCCACTGTTTTAAGTTGTTTGAGTCACTTATCCAATTTTAATAATGTTGTTTACAATTTTAACATAGCCTCTGATTTATTTGCTATTTAATGAACAATTTAGTTTCTATGTTGGACAACTTTTATTTTCCACTTTCATTTAAATTTGAATTTTGACTTAGGAGTTGAAAAGCATTATGATGCAAATGATGATCATGCACTATTAATCATGCTGACTTGGCATTATCAAAATGGAATTACTATGGCTAACCACTGGGGGTGTTACAGAGGGAGAGAGAGGGAGACGAGGGGAGTGGAAGTGGGGCTAGGGTTTTGGGGTCTCAGGGGATAAGGGGGTGGGGTGGGCCGGTCGGGCCAGCTGGGCTGGCCGGCTGGGCTGAGGCCTAGCTAGGCCGGGGGTTTTCTTTTTATTCTTTTGTTTTGTTTTGTTTTGCCTTTTTCTTTTTCTTTTTATTTATTCTCATTTCTCTGTTTTTGCAAATAGTCAGGCCACCAAATGACTTTTACAAAATTAGGGACTTAGCCCAAAATTAGCAGTGCTTTATTCTCAAACACATAAAATTAGTTTGGGCCAATTAAGATTTCATAAGAATTTTTAATAATTGAAATGAATTAAAAGAGGGCTGTTCAGGTACTGTTCCTTGATGTTAGAGTCACTTAACTTGCTCAATTAATGTTTATTATGTTTTTATAATTGCCTCTGGATTATTTGCAACATTTTATACATTTTAGTTTTCAAACTTGAACACCTTTTATTTTCACTTTGAATTTGAATTTATTTCAGAGAGGAATTTGAAATGAAGTGTTCAAACTTTATAATCAAGCACTGCAAATGGAGATGACTTGGCATAATTAACAGATGATCATAGTGCTTATTACACAGGGGTGTTACAATTCTCCTCATCTAACAAGAATTCTCGTCCTGAGAATTAAGAAGTAGAGGGGAAAAGATCGGGGTATTCAGCACGGAGGTTATCCTCGCGTTCCCAAGTGGCTTCATCTTCGGTATGATTTGACCACTGAACTTTGAGGAATTTGGTAACCTTCTGACGGGTCCGACGTTCAGCTTCATCGAGAATGCGGATCGGATGTTCCTTATAAGATAGGTCATCTTGCAATTCGAGCACCTCGTGATCCACAGCTCGGTGCGGAGATTCCTTGAAGCATTGACGAAGTTGCGACACATGGAAGACGTCATGGATATGGGAGAATTGCGGCGGCAACTCCAATTTATATGCCACCTGACCACGTCTAGCAATTATGCGGAAAGGACCAATGTAGCGTGGAGCTAGCTTGCCCTTGATTCCAAAATGGTGAGTGCCTTTCATAGGAGTGACACGAAGATAAGCTTGATCACCAGGTTGATAAGTCAAACCCCATCGTTTGCGATCATAGTTACTCTTCTGGCGGTCCTGAGCCGACTTGAGATTTTCCCAGACAATACGAACTTGCTCTTCAGCGTGTTGAATAATATCCGGACCCACGAGCAGTCGTTCCCCAGTTTCTGACCAATTCAGAGGGGTTCGACACTTACGTCCATAGAGTACTTCGAAGGGGGCCATTTTCAAGCTGGCTTGATAGCTGTTGTTATAAGAGAACTCGGCATATGGAAGAGATTCTTCCCACTTCTTGCCGAATGAAATAACACAAGCCCGAAGCATGTCTTCAAGCACTTGATTGACTCGTTCGACTTGGCCTTGGGATTGGGGGTGATAAGCTGAACTCCAGGTAATATGAGTTCCCATAGCTGTTTGGAAACTTTCCCAGAATTTGGAAGTGAAAAGGCCGCCACGGTCCGAACTGATCTCCTTCGGAATATCATGGAGTGAAACAATTCTGGAGATATACAACTATGCTAACTGACTAGCAGTGATAGTTTCTTTGACAGGCAGAAAGTGTGCAACCTTAGAGAGTTGGTCGACGACGACAAGAATAGCATCGTGACCCTTCTGTGACCTAGGAAGTCCTGTAATGAAATCCATCTGAACCTTATCCCATTTCCATAGAGGAATAGGAAGTGGTTGCAGAATTCCAGCTGGTTTCTGATGTTCTGCTTTAACGCGACAACACACATCACATTCGGCAACATAACGAGCAATGTCCTGCTTCATTTTAGACCACCAATATCTTTGACGGAGATCATGATACATCTTGGTGCTACCTGGATGAATAGACAGCGGGGTATCATGTGCCTCCTTCATGACCTTGTCGGTCATAAGCTCGAAGCGAGGTACGACAATGCGGTTTCTGAAATACAAGGTTCCATCTTCAGACAGCGAGAAATCCCTGTACTTTACAAGGTGAAGGTCTTTCTTCATGAGGTCAATTTCAGCATCTTTAGCTTGCGCATCCTTAACAGCTTTCTCAAGATCTGGTTGTATCACAAGGTTATTAAGAGAACCCTGTGGAACAATACACAGATTCAGCTTGCACAGTTGTTCAAAAAGACGAGGTTGAGCTCGCCTAACCATAAGGTTGTCGCAATAGGACTTGCGGCTTAAGGCATCAGCCATCACGTTAGCCTTGCCAGGGGTATATGAAATACCCAAATCATAGTCCGCAATGGCCTCCATCCATCTTTGCTGACGGAGGTTTAGAGATGGTTGAGTGAACAAGTACTTCAGACTTTTATGATCCGTGTAGATCTCGCAACGATTACCGAGAAGGTAATGTCACCACAACTGCAATGCATAGATCACATCAGCTAGTTCTAGATCATGTACCGGATAATTCTCTTCATGTGGGCGCAACTGACGAGAACCATAAGCGATCACTTTACGCTCTTGCATTAGGACACAGCCTAATCCTTCACGGGATGCGTCACAATAGATCACAAAGTCTTTGCGGCTATCTGGAGGAGATAGTACTGGGGCAGATGTTAGCTTGTCTTTGAGTGTCTGGAAACTTTCCTGACATTTTTCTGTCCATTCAAATTTAACGCCCTTGTGAAGCAGATCAGTCAAAGGTTTAGCAATCTTAGAAAAGTTCTCGACAAATCGACGGCAATAACTTGCAAGGCCGAGAAAACTTCTCACTTGCTTGATGTTCTTCGGAGGAGTCCAGTCCAGAATAGCCTGAACTCGTTCTGGGTTAACGGCAATGCCATCTTTCAAAATCACATGACCAAGGTACATTACTTCAGAAAGCCAGAATTCACATTTGGAGTATTTGGCATACAACTGGTGTTCTCGGAGCCTTTCCAGTACTAGACGGAGGTGTTCGGCATGTTCTTCCTTATTCTTCGAATAAACCAGAATATCATCTAGATATACCACGACGAACTTGTCGAGGTAATCCATGAATATATAATTCATCAGACGGGAGAATGTTGCAGGAGCATTGGTTAAGCCAAATGACATGACAGTGTACTCGTAGGAGCCATAACGAGTAACAAATGCAGTCTTCAGAATATCCTCTTCACGAACACGGATCTGATGGTAACCCAATCTCAAATCAAGCTTAGAGAATACTGAGGAAACGGCAAGTTGATCATACAAATCATTGATCCGGGGAAGCGGATATTTATTCTGGATTGTAGCTTGGTTAATGGGCCGATAATCCTGAACCAATCGGTTAGTTCCATCCTTCTTCTTGACGAAGAGTGAAGGTGCTCCCCAAGCAGAGGAACTGGGACGGATGAAACCTTTCTTAAGTGACGTGTCGATTTCTTCCTTAAGCTCAAGAAGGTGGCGCGGAGGCATCTTATAAGGACGCTTCGCAATAGGTGTTGTGCCAGGCTTCAAGTCGATGACAAACTCAACAGCTCTAGCAGGGGGTATTCCTGGAAGTTCTTCTAGAAAGACATCTTGAAATTCACGAACAACTGGAACATTCTCGATGCCTTCAAGAGGTGAAGCATTCAATGCATTCAGAACATATATCTGGGTTTCGGCGTCCTGCACTGTACGAGCTGAGTATCTGACAGTCTGACCGGAAGGGTGTGTGAGGCGGACTGTTTCAGTGGCACAGTCAATCAAAGCTTTATGAGGCTTCAACCAGTCCATACCCAGAATAATGTCTATGTTGGAGGTCTTGAGAGCAATGAGTGAAACAGGGAACATCAATCCTCCGATCACAATGTGGTTACCGTGGCTTACCATGGTAGTTTGCCAATTAGCCCCAGGTGAATGGATTACTAATGGGATGGACATCTCCTCGAAAAGTATATCATGGCTTCGCGCAAAACTTTCGGACATGAAGGAGTGTGATGCTCCAGAATCAAAGAGGACTGAAGCTGGGATTGAATTCACTAGAAGGGTGCCCATCACAATTTTGGGGTCCTGTCGAGCTTCTTCCATGTTAACTTGGTTGACATGGACCCGAACTATAGCAGACGGCTTGGCATTAGAGCTTCTGAGACGACGGTTCTGACAGCTCTTCTTGCAACCAACGGGAGGACGTGGTGCATCCTGATGAAAAGCCATAGCATCAGGCGGTCCATCATGAACTCATAGATGTCTCGGCGGTGAAGGTAAACGAGGGGCAACATATGACGGCCTTGGTGTTGGAGCAGGTCGGTGGTAAACATTGTGTGGAATCCAGACTCAACGCTTCTGAACAGGCTGACCTGAGGATGAGCCAGCTTCATGAGTGCGCTTGAGCGACTCCTCGTACTCAGTCAGAGCTGTTTCAACTTGGAAAGATTTGCTGACAAGCGTTGCGAAGTCTGTGAAATCATGGACAGCAAGTGCAAGTTTTATATTTGTACGCAGTCCTTCACGGAATTTCTCCTGCTTGCGAGTGTCGGTGTCGACGTCATCCGCAGCATAGCGGGATAATTCAAGGAATTTCCTCTGATATTCATCCACAGTCATTGTGCCCTGTGAGAGTTTGCGGAACTCCTGCTTCTTCTGGTCCATCAGACCTTGAGGAATGTAACGTGCATGAAAAGCTGACTGAAATTCCTGCCAAGTGGTTACAGTCTCTGCAGGCAACATAGCCTTGTGGCTTTCCCACCATTGAGCAGCGAGACCCTTCAAGTGGAATGTCGCAAAGGTGACGTAACTGTCAGGGGCAACATTAGCTGACTCCATCTCAAACAGGATGTCACGAAGCCAATCATCAGCATCCATAGGATTGGTGGAGTTGCGGAAAACGGACGGATTGAGGCGCACAAATTCTGCCAGAGTTATTGGAACATTCTGTTGCTGAGCATTCTGATTTGGGAACTGAGCCAATAGTCCGGTCATAAATTGCTGCATCATTGCGGCCATATAGGGTGGAGGTGGAGGATCGTCAGCCATCCTGCCAAAACAACAGGGGCAGTTTAGCAAGAAAAACTGCATGTGAATGGAGTTATTCATGATGTAACACGGGAAGAACAGGATAGGCATTAGATATATAATAGTAGTCATCAAAGACATACCAATCCATGCACAAAGTTGGATTCAAACAGATAGTACGCGCACGGGAACGCTCGCATCTAGACAAACTAGGCGGCGCGTAGGCACGCGGTAGGGAAGTACACAACGAGACATAGCAAAGGCTACATCAATGTCAGAGAAAACTATTGGAGCGAGGAATCTGCAAGTGACAACAAAGGGTGCCCTCGAAAAGAGGATCCTGTAAGCAGAACCTGGCCCATAATCTCGAAGCAAGGGGGGATATTTCAGAACTCCGGGTGGATGTGATCACGAGAACCTAATGTTGGAGTTAGTAAAAT
Source organism: Thinopyrum elongatum (assembly GCA_011799875.1). Lineage (NCBI taxonomy): Eukaryota > Viridiplantae > Streptophyta > Magnoliopsida > Poales > Poaceae > Thinopyrum > Thinopyrum elongatum. The sequence goes on from CM022301.1 coordinate 282,089,022, forward strand.
TTTAACCTGAATAGAAGAGAGATCAGAGTCCCAGAGTAAAGGTCGAGAAGTAAAAGATCCTAATACCACCCAATTGGCGACGTGGGCCCGTAAGCCACACAGCCAAGTTAGTAAAACAGTTTTTGGACCACTAGACTCAACTTCGGCCACGGAGTTGGAAAGGGGGGTTCCTACAGTCAGTCGGCTCTGATACCAACTTGTGACGCCCCCGGCCCAATTGTGCACTAATCATACACGCAAATGCACACGATCAAGCCTAAGGACTCATGGGAAGATATCACAACACAACTCTAAAACATAAATAAAGTCATGCAAGCTTTATATTACAAGCCAGGGGCCTCAAGGGCTCGAATACATAAGCTTGCGTACAAGCGTCAGCGGAAGCATCAGATATCTGAGTACAGATATTAAAAGAGAAACAGAAAGGCCATTAGAAAGGCGGGGCAAAACAAAACACTACGATCGAAAGGCGTGGGCCTCCTGCCTGGGACCCTCCGATCCTACTCCTGGTCGTCAGTCAACTCATAGAAGCATCCATCCTCTGGGTAGTAGTAGTAGTCGATCGACGGGGCATCTGTCTCAGGGGGCTCCGTCCTCTGATCACGACAAACTGATATGGGGAGAAAAGGAAAACAAAGCAACCGTGAGTACTCAGAAGTACTCAGCAAGCAAGGATCTACACTACATATGCAACATTTTCAAAGAGAGGCTGTATATGTGGACTGGGCTGCAGAAATGCCAGAATAGAGACGAAAGCCCAGTCCTATCGAAGACTAGCATCTTCATCGGTCTTGCAGCAATAGAAGAGAGCAGAACAGATCATTATAAAGTATCAGTATCATTAAGTCTCATCCTCACCCAGAGATCCTTTCTCGACTCCCTGCGAGAAAGTAATCCCAGAGCCATACAGTCATCAACCTCGTCCAGAGATCCCTTCTCGACTCCCTGCGAGAAGCAATCCCAGAGCCTTATATCCAGGTCTCATCTCATGTTCTAGCTGTATCGATTGGGATACAACTCCGAGTGTCCGTTACCGTAGGACAGGCTATCGATAGAAGTTTTCTTCCCTGCAGGGGTGCACCAACTTACCCAACACGCTCGATTAACTCCGGCCAGACACACTTTCCTGGGTCATGCCCGACCTCGGCCAAACGATACATCGCAACCCTACCTATAGCTCAGCAGAGAGGTCCCCGCCGGTCTACATCCTAAGCGCAAGGGGGTCTTGGCCATCGCCCCTCGCCCTCCGGGTCGTTACGCACAGGGTGGATACCAGCATCGCCTCGGGTGGCCGACACGATCCGACCGTGCCGCCATGCTGAACTGGACGTCTGACAGAGCTTTCGGCTGATGCATACGATGCAGAACGCCCATACTATGCCCACGTGATGGTTAGTGCTATCAGGCCAGAGGCCTGCTCGGATCAAATATCCAAATCGTTAGGACTAGGGGCTTGCGGTAACGAGCAGAGACTCACGAAAGATGTGACCCCGTCGCCCCGTCTCGAGGACTTGCTGCAAGGGTTAAGAATGCCCGGCCGCGCCTCGTATTCATCACTCGGGCACCATACAGGCAACCCGTCTTCACATCACACGCGGGTACCCCTCAGGGTCGACCCGCCTATCCAAGTAACAGTGTAAAGTCCAAGTATACGTGTGTCCATAACATCAGGGGAATCCGAGGTACCACCCTCGTTGGATTCCTACTTGATGTATCCGTCAAGGTGAGCTCGGAGGAATCACCCTCACTGGGTTCACACTTGAGGTGTTGTACGACAGCGTCGTTATCGGAAGCGGTGAAGGAGGAATCACCCTCGATGACCACGACCGAATAGCTACTCTACAGAGTTAACATCAGGAGTGCTACAAGAGGTTTCACCCTCGGCACTCGATAGTAACGCTGCAGTGTCGTTACAACTAGGGGGGTGATGTGCGGTGTCGGGGCCTGGTCTTCAATCCCGTTGATCGGGTCTTCTGACAATCCAGCGCGGCAGTCGGGATAAGTGGGGTCACTGATAGGTCTCTACCCAGCCTAGACTAAACAGTTTAGGATATGCAGGTAATTATCAACAGCAGGTTACAATAAACAGGCTATGCATCAGAATAGGTAAAGCAGTAGCAGCAGCAATTCTAATGCAAGCATGAGAAAATAGAATGGGCGATATCGGGATGATCAAAAGGGGGGGGGCTTGCCTGGTTGCTCGGCGGCAAGGGCAAGGTCGTCTATGGTGTCTTCGGTCTTCGGAGCTGCGTCAGCCTCAGGGACGACGTCAGGGTCGGGGGCTATCGAGAGAGAAGAGGGGGAGGAAACAGTATAAATATAGAGCAAACATGAGCAACACAAAGCATGACATGACAATGTGCAGTGTCGGGTGCGTCCTAACGTATGGTTGCACGTCACCGAGGAAGGGGGAATCCATCCGGGAATGTTTTCCCGATTTCGGACATTTGTCAGACAGATGACCGGAGAGGGACGGTTGCATGTTCGGATAGTTAGGGACGTGTGACGGACGAACGGACCGCTTATTCGGATTGGTCTCGTCGTTCTGAGCAATTTTCATGTATAAAGTTTTTCCATCGGAGTTACGGATTATTTAATATGATTTTCTAAAGTTTTTATTAATTTCTGGAACTTAATTATTTATTTAAATCAACATTATCCAGAACAGTGTTTGCTGACGTCAGCATGACGTCAGCATTACATCAGCAGTCTGTTTAGTTAGTTAACAGTAGTTAATTAGGTTAATTAAATCATTAAGTTAATTAAACTTAATTAGTTAATTTAAACAGTATTAACTAACTAATTAATTAAATTAATCAATTACTTTAATTTACATTTATTATTTATTATTATTATTTTATTTTATTTTAATTTTAATTACGTTTTTAGGGGCTGGGCCCACTGGGCAGTGTCCACACGGACACGTCCGGGCCGCGCCCCTTTCGGGGGCCGGACATGTCCGGGCGAGCGCGTGCGGGGCAGCAGAGCCGCGCAGCCGGCGAGCGAGCCGGGCATGGCACGGGCGAGGCCAGCGCGCGGCTGCGGTGAGCCGGAGGCAGCGGCGGCGGCGAGTGGCGAGCGCGGGGCGAAGCAGCTGCCGCAGCAGGGGATGGCGTGGCGCGCGGGGCAGCCGTGCACGCAGGCAGGCGAGGGCCGGGCGCGGCCAGGGCGCGAGCAGGCGCGCGTGGGGGCCAGCGGGCGTGGCCGGAGTCCAGGTGCTCACCGCGAGCGCGGGCGCGGGGCGCATGTGGCCGTGGCGAGGCGAAGCCCCCATGCACGGGCGCTAGCGGGGGGGGGGGGGCGGCGGCGTTCGGGACAGGGAGAGGGAGGCGGAGCCGGGGCCTCACCAGCGGCTGCAGGGGAGAGGGGGCGGCGAGGCTCGGTGGAGCTCGTCGGGGAAGAGGTCGAGGAGGACGGCGAGCGGCGACGGGGCGCGTCGGGGACGAGCGCCATCGACGGCGTCGGGCGCCCAGGCGCGGGCGTCGACCGTTGGGGAAGGAGGCGACGAGGGGGACGACTGTGGCGGTGGTCGGCGTGGAAGGAGAGGGGCAGGGCAGTGGCGACGGCGAGCGGCGCCGGGGTCGAGCGGCGAGCGCGAGGCGGCGGCGACGGGCGCCCAGGCGCGGGCGTCGCCGAGGGAGAGAGAGGGAGACGAGGGGAGTGGAAGTGGGGCTAGGGTTTCGGGGTCTCAGGGGATAAGGGGGTGGGGTGGGCCGGTCGGGCCAGCTGGGCTGGCCGGCTGGGCTGAGGCCCAGCTAGGCCTGGGGTTTTCTTTTTATTCTTCTGTTTTGTTTTCTTTTGCCTTTTCCTTTTTATTTATTCTCATTTCTCTGTTTTTGCAAATAGTCAGGCCACCAAATGACTTTTACAAAATTAGGGACTTAGCCCAAAATTAGCAGTGCTTTATTCTCAAACACATAAAATTAGTTTGGGCCAATTAAGATTTCATAAGAATTTTTAATAATTGAAATGAATTAAAAGAGGGCTGTTCAGGTACTGTTCCTTGATGTTAGAGTCACTTAACTTGCTCAATTAATGTTTATTATGTTTTTATAATTGCCTCTGGATTATTTGCAACATTTTGTACATTTTAGTTTTCAAACTTGAACACCTTTTATTTTCACTTTGAATTTGAATTTATTTCAGAGAGGAATTTGAAATGAAGTGTTCAAACTTTATAATCAAGCACTGCAAATGGAGATGACTTGGCATAATTAACAGATGATCATAGTGCTTATTACACAGGGGTGTTACATGATGAACCCACTCTTTTGGATTTCAAGGACTTTAATTATGATAATGTTCTTTGATTGATTGTATTTCCTTGTTGCAATCCATGCTTAATTCACCTCATGCTTATAATCAAAATAAGGCTTTTACTAAACATATCGTTGATGCTATGATGAAATCTTTTGAAGAAAAACTTGAGTTCAAAGTTTCAATCTCTAGAAAGCTTTATGATGAGTGGGAACCTACTGTTAAAATTAAAATTAAAGATTATGAGTGCAATGCCTTGTGTGATTTGGGTGCTAGCGTTTCCACTATTCCAAAAACTCTATGTGATGTGCTAGGTTTCCATAAATTTGATGATTGTTCTTTGAATTTGCATCTAGAGGATTCCACTATTAAGAAACCTATGGGAAGGATTAATGATGTTCTTATTATTGCAAATAGGAATTATGTGCCCATAGATTTTATTATGCTTGATATAGATTGCAATCCTACATGCCCTATTATTCTTGGTAGACCTTTCCTTAGAACGATTGGTGCAATTATTGATATGAAAGAAGGAAACATTAGATTTCAATTTCCGTTAAGGAAGGGCATGGAACACTTTCCAAGAAAGAAAATTAAGTTGCCATAAGAATCTATTATGAGGGCCACTTATGGATTGCATACCAAAGATGACAATACCTAGATCTACGCATTATGCCAAGCTAGGGGCGTTAAACAATAGCGCTTGTTGGGAGGCAACCCAATTTTTATTTTGTGTTTTTTTGGTTTTTGTTCCTATTTTCCAATAAATGCACATTATTAACTCTGTAGTAATTGTGTTTTAGTGTTTTAATTAGTGTTTGAGCCAAGCAAGACCTTTGGGATGCTTTGGTATATCGTTGATTTGGTTTTGCTGAAAAACAAAAACTTTTACGTCCAGTAACATAATTGTGAAAATTCAGTGGAGCATGGAAAAATGCTGAACTTTTTACACAATATTCATATATTAATTTCCTATGTTTTCCTAATTTTTCAGAATTTGCGGAGTTACAGAAGTATGACTAATATTCTTGTTACTACAGGTTGTTCTGTTTTTTGACGGGATTCTGCTTCTATGTGTTGTTTGATTATTTTGATGAATCTATAGGTAGTATCGGGGGGTATGAACCATGGAGAAGTTGGAATACAGTAGATATAACACCAATATAAATTTGGAATGAGTTCACAACAGTACCTAAAGTGGTGATTTATTTTATTATACTAACGGATCTTATGAGTTTTCTGTTGAGTTTTGTGTTGTGAAGTTTTCAAGTTTTGGGTAAAGTTTTGATGGACCATGGAATAAGGAGTGGCAAGAGCCTAAGCTTGGGGATGCCTAAGGCACCCCAACGTAATATTCAAGGACAACCAAGCATCTAAGCTTAGGGATGCCCCGGATGGCATCCCCTCTTTTGTTTTCAATCCATCGGTAAATTTACTTGAGGCTATATTTTTATTCACCACATGATATGTGTTTTGCTTGGAGCGTCTTGTATGATATGAGTCTTTGCTTTTTAGTTTGACACAATCATCCTTGCTATACACACCTTTTGAGAGGGACACACATTAATCGTGAATTTATTAGAATACTCTATGTGCTTCACTTATATCTTTTGAGCTAGGCAGTTGCTATAGTGCTTCACTTATATCTTTTTAGAGCATGGCGGTGGTTTTATTTTATAGAAATTATTGAACTCGCATGCTTCACTTATATTATTTTGAGAGTCTTAAAAATAGTATGGTAATTTTCTTAGGTTATGAATTTGGTCCTAATATGATGGGCATCCAAGAGGGATATAATAAAAACTTTCATAAAGAGCATTGAATATATGAGAAGTTTGATTCCTTGCATTTGTTTTGAGATATATAGATGGTGATATTACAGTCATGCTAGTGAGTAATTGTGGATTGGTAGAAATACTTGTGTTAAGGTTTGTGATTCCCGAAGCATGCATGTATGGTGAACCGTTATGTGATGAAGTTGGAGCATGATTTATTTTTTGATTGTCTTCCTTATGAGTGGCGGTCGGGGACGAGCGATGGTCTTTTCATACCAATCTATCCCCCTAGGAGCATGCGTATTAGTACTTTGCTTCGATGGCTAATAAATTTTTGCAATAAGTATGTGAGTTCTTTATGACTAGTGTTGAGTCCATGGATTATACGCACTCTCACCCTTCCACCATTGCTAGCCTCTCTAGTACCGCGCAACTTTCGCCGGTGCATTGAACCCACCATATACCCTTCCTCAAAACAGCACCATACCTACCTATTATGGCATTTCCATAGTCATTCCGAGATATATTGTCATGCAACTTCCACAATTCCGTTTATTATGACACATACCATCATTATCATATTGCTTTGCATGATCATGTAGTTGCATAGTATTTGTGGCTTGGTCATCGTTCATATTTTTTATACATGCCACTCTAGATCATTGCACATCCCGGTATACCGCCGGAGGCATTCATATAGAGTCATACTTTGTTCTAGTATCGAGTTGTAATTCTTGAGTTGTAAGTAAATAAAAGTGTGATGATCATCATTATTAGAGCATTGTCCCATGTGAGGAAAGGATGATGGAGGCTATGATTCCCTCACAAGTTGGGATGAGACTTCAGACTTAAAAAAAGAGGCCAAAGAGCCCAAACAAAAAAATGAGAGAAAATGAGAGAAGGGACAATGTTACTATCCTTTTTCCACACTTGTGCTTCAAAGTAGCACCATGTTCTTCATGATAGAGAGTCTCCTATTTTATCACTTTCATATACTAGTGGGAAATTTTCATTATAGAACTTGGCTTGTATATTCCAATGATGGGCTTCCTCAAATTGCCCTAGGTCTTCGTGAGCAAGCAAGTTGGATGCACACCCACTTAGTTTCTTTTTGAGCTTTCGTACACTTATAGCTCTAGTGCATCCGTTGCATGGCAATCCCTACTTGCTTGCATTGATATCAATTGATGGGCATCTCCATAGCCCATTAATTTTCCTAGTTGATGTGAGACTTTCTCCTTTTTGTCTTCTCCTCACAACCTCCACCATACTCTATTCCACCTATAGTGCTATATCCATGGCTCACGCTCATGTATTGTGTGAAAGTTGAAAAAGCTTGAGAACATTAAAAGTATGAAACAATTGCTTGGCTTGTCATTAGGGTTGTGCATGATGAAATACTTTGTGTGGTGAAGATAGAGCAGAGCCAGACTATATGATTTTGTACGGATAACTTTCTTTAGCCATGATATTTTGAGAAGACATGATTGCTTTATTAGTATGCTTGAAGTATTATTATTTTTATGTCAATATTAAACTTTTGTTTTGAATCTTATGGATCTGAACATTCATGCCACAATAAAGAAAATTGCATTGATAAATATGTTAGGTAGCATTTCACATCGAAAATTGTATTTTTATCATTTACCTACTCGAGGACGAGCAGGAATTAAGCTTGGGGATGCTTGATACGTCTCCAACGTATCTATAATTTTTTATTGTTCCATGCTATTATTTTATCTGTTTTGGATGTCTTATATGCATTAATATGGTATTTTATAATATTTTTGGGACTAAACTATTAACCTAGTGCCCGGTGCCAGTTGCTGTTTTTTCCTTGTTTTTGTCTTTTACAGAAAAACAATACCAAACGGAGTCCAAACAAAATTAAACTTTACGATGATTTTTCTTGGACTAGAAGAAACCCACGAGACTTGGAGAGGAGGCCAGAAGACCTACGAGGCGGCCACAAGCCGTAGGACCACGCCCCCAGGGCATGTGGGCCCCTTGGAGACCTTCCAACCCTAATTCCACCACTATATATTCTGAAAATCCCCAATATACTAGAGGGCACACCAAAAATACTTTTCCGCCACCGCAAGCTTCTGTTCTCGTGAGATCCCATATTGGGGCCTTTTCCGGCACTCCGCCGGAGGGGGATTCAATCATGGAGTACCTCTACACCAAACTTGCTGCCCTTCCGATGATGTGTGAGTAGTTTACCACAGACCTACGGGTCCATAGCTAGTAGCTAGATGGCTTCTTCTCTCTCTTTGATCTTCAATACAATGTTCTTGGAGATCTATTTGATGGAATCTTCTTTTGCGGTAAGTTTGTTGAGATCCGATGAATTGTGGATTTATGATTAGATTATCTATGAATATTATTTGAGTCTTCTCTGAACTCATTTATGCATGATTGAGATACCTTTGTATTTCTCTCCGATCTATCGATTTGGTTTGGCCAACTAGATTGCATTTTCTTGCAATGGGAGAGGTGCTTTGTGATGGGTTCAATCTTGCGGTGTCCTCACCCAGTGACAGGAGGGGTAGCAAGGCACGTATTGTATTGTTACCATTAAGGATAAAAAGATGGGGTTTATATCATATTGTTTGAGTTTATCCCTCTACATCATGTCATCTTGCTTAAGGTGTTACTCTGTTCTTATGAACTTAATACTCTAGATGCAAGCAGGAGTCGGTCGATGTGTGGAGTAATAGTAGTAGATGCAGAATCGTTTCGGTCTACTTGTCACGGACGTGATGCCTATATTCATGATCATTGCCTTAGATGTCTTCACAATTATGCACTTTTCTATCAATTGCTCAACAATAATTTGTTTACCCACCGTATGTTTTCTTCAAGAGAGAAGCATCTAATGAAACCTATGGCCCCCGGGTCTATTTTCCATCATATATTTTCAGATCTATAAAACCAAAAACCCAAAAAATACCTTGCTGCAATTTATTTATATTTACTTTATTTTACTCTTTTATTTATCTTTTATACCTATCTGTATTAGATCTCACTCTTGTTCGTGACCGTGAAGGGGTTGACAACCCCTTTTTCACGTTGTGTGCAAGTGTTAGTTAGTTTGTGCAGGTGCATATATTGGAGACTTGCTTGTGCCTCCTACTGGATTGATACCTTGGTTCTTAAATGAGGGCAATACTTATCTCTACTTTGCTGCATCACCCTTTCCTCTTCAAGGAAAAAATCAACACAAGCTCAAGAAGTAGCAGCAGTCGGCACTGATACCAACTTGTGACGCCCCCGATTCAATCGTACACTAATCATACACGCAACATGTACGATCAAGATCAGGGACTCATGGGAAGATATCACAACACAACTCTAGACAGAAATTAAAGTCATACAAGCTTTATATTACAAGCCAGGGGCCTCGAGGGCTCGAATACAAACGAGTCAACGGAAGCAACAATATCTGAGTACAGACATAAGTTAAACAAGTTTGTCTTAAGAAGGCTAGCACAAAAGCAACAATGATCGAAAAGGTAAGGCCTCCTGCCTGGGAGCCTCCTAACTACTCCTGGTCGTCGACGGCCTCCACGTAGTAGTAGGCACCCTCAGGGTAGTAGTAGTAATAGTCATCGGTAGTGGCGTCTGGCTCCTGGGATCCATCATCTGATCGCAGTAATAGGGTATAGGGGAAAAGAAGGTAGCATAGCAATCATGAGTACTCATCCAAAGTACTCACAAGACTTACATCAGATCTAAACTAAATATGCATCTATATCAAAGGAATGGGCTATAAGTATGGACTGAACTGCAGAATGCAAGAAGAGAAAAGGAAAAGCCTAGACTATCGAAGACTAGCATCTTGCAGCATCAGAAGAGATAAGAGTAACATATTATAATAGTAGTAAGTATGTTGTAACATTGCCCAGAGATCACTTCCTCGACTCTCTGCGAGAAAGTAATCCCGGAGCCATCATATTGATACGTCTCCAATGTATCTATAATTTTTGCTTGTTCCATGTTGTTATACTATCATTCTTGGATGTTTTACAATCATTTTATAGCAACTTTATATCATTTTTTGGGACTAACCTATTGACATAGTGCCCAGTGCCAGTTGCTATTTTTTGCTTGTTTTTTACTTCGCAGAAAATCAGTACCAAACGGAGTCCAAACGCAGCGAAACTTTTTGGAGATTTTTTCTGGACCAGAAGACACCTGTTGGGCCAAAGAAGTACCAGAGGGGGCTCCGAGGGGACCACAACCCACCTGGGCGCGCCTGGGGGCCCAGGCGCGCCCTGGTGGGTTGTGCCCACCTCAGTGGCCTCCCGCACCGCCTCTTTGCTCTATAAATACCCCCAATATTCCAAAAACCCTAGGGGAGTCGACGAAACACAACTCCAGCCGCCACAAGTTCCAGAACCACCAGATCCAATCTAGACACCATCACGGAGGGGTTCATCATCCTCATTGGTGCCTCTCCGATGATGCGTGAGTAGTTCATTGTAGACCTTCGGGTCCGTAGTTAGTAGCTAGATGGCTTCCTCTCTCTCTCTCTTTTGATTCTCAATACAATTGTCTCTTGGAGATCTATTTGATGTAACTCTTTTTTGCGGTGTGTTTGTTGGGATCCGATGAACTTTGAGTTTATGATCAGATCTATTTTATCCATGAAAGTTATTTGAGTTTTGATCTCTTATATGCATGATTACTTATAGCCTCGTATTTCTTCTTTGAATCTTTGGTTTAGTTAGGCCGACTAGATCGATTTTTCTTGCCATGGGAAGAGGTGCTTTCTGATGGGTTCGGTCGTGTGGTGTTCTTTCCCAGTGACAGAAGGGGCAGCAAGACACGTATTGATCATTGCCATTAACGATAACAAGATGGGGTCTATTCCTACATGAATAGATCTTGTCTACATCATGTCATCGTTCTTATTGCATTACTCCATTTCTCCATGAACTTAATACACTAGATGCATGCTGGATAGCGGTCGATGTGTGGAGTAATAGTAGTAGATGCAGACAGGAGTCGGTCTACTAATCTTGGACGTGATGCCTATATATTGATCATTGTCTGGATATCGTCATGATTATTTGAAGTTCTATCAATTGCCCAACAGTAATTTGTTTACCCACCGTATGCTATTTTTCTCGAGAGAAGTCACTAGTGAAATCTACGGCCCCCGGGTCTATTCTTCATCATATTTGCTTTCCGATCTATTATTTGCCACTTTTATTTTCAGATCTATTATTCCAAAAACCCAAAAATACCTTGCTGCACTTTTTTGTTACTTCTTTTATTTCACGTTTATTCGAGATCTATTTATCCAATCTATCATAATTTTTATCCCGTCAACGTGACAATTTCTGGCACCGTTACCCGTTGAGGGATTGACAACCCCTCCTAATCGTCGGGTTGCAAGTATTTGTTCTTTGTGTGCAGGTACCGTTTACATAGTGTTGCTTGGTTCTCCTACTGGATTGATACCTTGGTTTCATAACTGAGGGAAATACCTACCGTAGTTGTGCTGCATCATCCCTTCCTCTTTGGGGAAATACTGATGTAGGTCAAGCGACATCACATGTCCATTTCATGCGTCAGCATCCGGTTCTAGTTGTATCGATCGGGATACAACTCCGAGCGTCCATTATCGTGGACACGGCTATTCGAATAGATATACTTCCCTGCAGGGGTGCACAAACTTACCCAACACGCTCGATCAACTCCGGCCGGACACACCATCAGGTCATGACTGGCCTCGGCCAATCAACACGCCGTAGTCCTACCTAGGCTCAACAGAGAGGCCAACACGCCGGTCTACATCCTAAATGCAAAGGGGTCATGGTCCATTCATCCTTTGCAATCCTGCGCGTTGCAAGGACGGCCGGGATCAGTCCTGGCTATCTCCTTATACAAGGCAGGTGCTTACGCGGACCACCCGGGCGTGTGCCCCTAAACTGCTGACGTTAGTGAGCTTTCGAAAGAAACGTACGACGCAGAGTGCCCATACTTATTCTTGTGTGGTGGTCAGTGCGAAAAGGCCAGAGGCCTACTTGGATCACATATCCAAATTGTTAGTATCTTGGGAGGGCGCGGTAACGATCAAAGATCCACGATATGTGGTCCCGTCGCCCCGTCTCACGGACTTACGGCAAGGGCTAAGAATGCCCGGCCGTGCCACATAGAAATCTCGCGGATACCCTCCAGGTCAACCCGAATTCACATCCCTCGCGGGTACGCCTCGGGGCCGACCCGATGTCATCATGGTTCTATGTAAGTCAAAGTAATCGTGTGTCCAAAGCACCAAGGGGGAATCCGAGGAATCACCCTCGATGGATTCCACTTGATGTAATCGTCAAGGTGAACTAGGAGGAATCACCCTCGAGGTCCACGCTTGAGGTGTTGCATGACAGAGTCGTATCAGGAGTGGTGAAGGAGGAATCACCCTCGATGACCACAACCAAATAGCTACACTTCAGAGTTATCATCAGGAGTGCGTTCGAGGTATCATCCTCGGCACTCGATAGTAGCTCAGCAGAGTCGAGCAACTAAGGGGTGTGATGTGCTGTGTCGGGCCCTGGACATCGATCACGTTGATCGAGTCATCGATCATCAAGCGGGGGCAACTAGGACAAGGTGAGGGGCCTCTGGTGGATCACTAACCAACCTATACTAAGCAGTTTAGGATAAGCAGGTAAGGTAACAACTGCGGGTTACAAAATTAGGCTATGCATCAGAATAGGATCAGACAAAAGCAGTAGCAGTTCTAATGCAAGCATAAGAGAGAAGGGAATTGGCGATATCAGGTCAAGGGGGTTTGCTTGCCTGGATGCTCTACTGCAAGGGAAGAAGGGTCGTCGGTGACGTAGTCGATCATAAGGGAAGCATCGGTCTCGGGGTCTACCGGAGAGAAGAGGGGGAAGAAACAGTAAATACAATGCAAACAGATGCATCACTAAGCATGACATGACAACAAGCAGTGCTAGGGTGACCTAACGTAGTACTACACATTGCAGACACAGAGGGAAAACATCCGGAGGAGATTTCCCGGCGTTTGGCATTTTTCGGACATACGAAAGAGCGGAGACGGTTCCATGTTCAGCATGCTAGGGGCATGTGACAGATGAATGGATTGCATATTCGGATTCGTTGGATTTTTCTGAGCCATTTTCATATATAAATTATTTCCATCCGAGTTATAGATTATTTTATATGATTTATTGAAGTTTAAATGATTTTCTAAAACAATATTATTTATATTAGTTTCAAAAATTAAATAACTAAATGCTATGGGTACACAAAAGTGTACCGAGAAGTGTGCACATGAGGCTGACAGGTGGGGACAGTTGACTAAGTCAACTGCCCAGTCAGCACCCAGTTAGCAGAGGCTGACATGTGGGGCTAGTGAGCTGAGTCAGCAGTCAACCGTACAGTTGACTGGGTTAACCTGACAGGTGGGGTCCATTTGTCATTGACACACAGTTAATAGAATATTTAGATTAGCTCAATTAATGGTGGGGCCCTTCTGTCATAGTCACAGTTCACTATTAGGATTATTTTAGCCAATTAGTTAACTGAAGGGGCCCACATGTCAGTGTAGTTAGCTGGTGTAATTAGTGCCTAAACTAATCATCAGCCAGGCGGGGGGCCCCAGGGGTCAGTGACCCGGGCGGATGTTAAAACACCGGCGCGTGCCGGCGACAACAGAAGACGGCGGCGACACACGGGATCGATGCTCCGGTGATCGTCGGGCTCATGGGGAGTGGCTTTCGGGCGAGGGCGACACCGCGCGTCGGACTATGGTGGCCGTCGACGCGGGGAAGCACTTGGTCGGCGGGAACGTCGAAGGTCAGCGGCGGCGGGGCACTGGCCCGATGGGATTGAGCCCATGGGGCAGGACGACATCGGGGCTATGTAGGGGCGCGGGCGTGGCCAGGGACGGCCGAGCGCATGCGTGAGCACTGGCAAAGGAGCCCAGGGCGCGGGCTAGCGCAAGGGAGCGCGCTCGGGGCGCGACGAGCGGGGTCCGATGACGGGGCTGCTATGGGGTACGGGGAGGAGCCAGGGGAGGACGAGGAGGAACAAAGCTCGCAGTGGGGCCGGAAAGGGTGCTAAGGGATGACGCGGGTGGCCGAAGCAGCGCGGATCGAAGAGAGGCCGTGGTGGCCGGCGATGAGGGAGACGGAGTCGCTCGCGAGCTCGGTGGCTGCCTGGCGACGACCTCGAGGATGGAGACGAAGGAGAGGACGACGGCGGGGCGCCTGGACTCGATGGCACGACGAGAGGTAGCTAGTGGCCACGGCGACAACAGTGTTCTAGCGGTATGGAAAAAAGAGAGGGAGAGGTGGAGAGGGGGGATAGGGGCGAGGTGAGTGGAGGGAGGCGAGGGGGAGCCCAAGGCGTCACGGTGGCGGCCTTATCCCCGTCGCGTTGACGTCTGTGAGCTGGTCGGGTGGTGACCGCTTGGCCGCCTCGGTCAGACGGATAGTGGGGGGAGAGAAGGAGGAAGACGACAACGGGAGTGGGGCTGGGCCGGCTGGTGGGTCTGGTGGGCTTTCTCGGGTGGGCCGAGGCCTAGGGGGCAAGGGGCTTCCCCTTTTTCTCTTTTTTCTGTTTTCTTTTTCAGTTTTCCTTTTTAGTTTCTTTTTATTTTATTTTTATAAAATACAAAACTTGTACCTAAAATAGCACAATAAATTAGGCCACTGCCACAGTTAGTTTAGGACTTAAATAAATTAATTTAGAATTTTTATAAATTAAAAGGCATTTAAATAATTGTTTTAACCATTGTTTTAATTAGTTTAGGTCATTTAAACACTTTGCAAAAATGTTGGTTCACCACCAATATTAACAAATGATTATTTTCCATAATTTGAACATTTTAGTTTTCATGTTTGAAAACTTCTTTAATTCACTTATGATTTGAGTTTGAATTCATATGGAATTTGAAAAGAGATAGGATCAAGGATGATCAAACATTGCTTAGCAAAATGATTAGCTTAAACATAGAGGTTACTGTTACTCAGTAATACAGGGGTGTTACAACTCTCCTCCTCTAAAAGAAATTCTCGTCCCGAGAATTAAGAGGTAGAAGGGGAAAGATCGGGGTATTCAGCACGGAGGTTATCCTCGCGTTCCCAAGTGGCTTCATCTTCAGTATGATTCGACCATTGCACCTTGAGGAACTTGGTAACCTTCTGACGGGTTCGTCGTTCAGCTTCTTCAAGAATATGGATTGGATACTCTTTGTAGGTGAGATCGTCCTGCACTTCAATCAGTTCCGGATCCACTTCACGTTCCGGGTCCTTGAAGCAACGACGGAGTTGCGACACATGGAAGACTTCATGGGCGTGAGAGAACAAGTGAAGCACTAGAGCAACTACCTAGCTCAAAAAATATAAGTGAATCACATAGAGTATCTCTACTCCTAATGTCTGAGTTGGTGAATAGCATCAACGATTTATTTCTGTCCCACCACTTTTGTCCGTTTTATTTCGCTGATTTTTTTCGTCCCCTCCCCCACCCCACCGGTTTAGTTTCGCGTCACCCTCTCACACAACGAAAAAATCTGAACGGATCAGAACTTTCCATGCTGATGCAAGTTATTTAGCAATGTCTTTATTTGAAAGAATCAATCATGATCAATCTGTAAAGTTCAAATCTAAATTAATTAACCTTACCTTAAATCGCTCAATCACATTAATTAGGAAACAAATACCCGATTAAAAAAATTAAAACCGACGATGCCCGAGGCCGTCACGCGTAGGGTTCCTCGAGAGAGAGAGAGAGAGAGAGGTGCGACGCCGCCGCTGGATTCCTCCTCCCCCGCTCAACTCCTTCCCCTACCCTTTCTTCATCCATGGTGAGCGACCCCTGCGACGACGGGTGCCCGCTCTGCAGCAGCGGAAGGGCCAGGCGGCGGTGATGGTCGGCCCCGTGGTCGTCGCGCGTGCCCATTCACCTCTTGCTCTCTTCGGTGAGTAGGTGCACCTCAGCCACAGAGGTTCCCCGGTGTAGGCGCGGGCCGGCCGCAGGGTGTGGCAAGACATGGGCGGCGGCCCTCCCTGACTCCCTGTGATTGCCTACACGTTCGAACCGCCCGTCCGCTCGGAAGTTGGTGCTGGTATGTGTGCTTTTTGTTCATGCAGTGGAGAAGACCATGGAGGGTAGGTATGGGATGTTGTACGCGTTGAAAATTACCTGCCTGGTGGCCGCCGTTAACATGATGGTTTGGGATGGATTTGGTTCTTCTTGGATTGATGGATAGGTTGAGCAGTATTTCATGATTTTTTCCTTGATGCTATGCATGCTGTAGGACGTGGTGCATACCTGCACGATGAGAAGTGCGTATGCCAAAGGCTCCTCCGGAGACCAAGACGTCAACTGTTCAAGAACCACCACGTATTCACATAGTCAAGGTCAGGCGCTAACAAAATTTATCCCTTCTGATTTGTTTTTCTTTGGCCTGTCCGTCAATTGTTTTTACTATTTCCTGAAATTACCTCAGTTCGGGCCTAAAATACTGTTGTACTAACTTTGTAATAACTTTCAATGAATTTAAGAGCTGCTCGTAGCTTTTCCTTCGACGAAACAATTTCCAAGTTGAACAACTACAGGCCGGCCGCCTATTATATTTGTCTATCGGTTTTGATGTTTGTAGTTTGTTAGTATACAATGGTTTATTTTCGTCCCACCACTTTCGTCCGTTTTATTTCGCGATTTTTTTGTCCCCTCCCCCACCCCACCGATTTAGTTTCACGTCACCCTCTCACACAACGAAAAAAATCTGAACGGATCAGAACTTTCCATGCTGACGCAAGTTATTTAGTAATGTCTTTATGTGAAAGAATCAATCACTATCAATCTATAAAGATCAAATCTAAATTAATTAACCTTACCTTAAATCGCTCAATCACATTAATTAGGAAACAAATACCCGATTAAAAAAAATTAAAACCGACGACGCCCGAGGCCGTCACGCGTAGGGTCCTCGAGAGAGAGAGGTGCGCCGCCGCCGCTGGATTCCTCCTCCCCCGATCAACTCCTTCCCCTACCCTTTCTTCCTCCATGGTGAGCGACCCCTGCGACGACGGGTGCCCGCTCTGCAGCAGTGGAAGGGCCAGGCGGCGGTGATGGTCGGCCCCGTGGTCGTCGCGCATGCCCATTCACCTCCTGCTCTCTTTGGTGAGTAGGTGCACCTCAGCCGCAGAGGTTCCCCGGTGTAGGCGCGGGCCGGCCGCAGGGTGTGGCAAGACATGGGCGGTGGCCCTCTCTGACTCCCTGTGATTGCCTACATGTTCGAACCGCCCGTCCACTCGGAAGTTGGTGCTGGTATGTGTGCTTTTTGTTCATGCAGTGGAGAAGACCATGGAGGGTAGGTATGGGATGTTGTACGCGTTGAAAATTACCTGCCTGGTGGCCACCATTAACATGATGGTTTGGGATGGATTTGGTTCTTCTTGGATTGATGGATAGGTTGAACGGTATTTCATGATTTTTTCCTTGATGCTATGCATGCTGTAGGACATGGTGCATACCTGCACGATGAGAAGTGCATATGCCAAAGGCTCCTCCGGAGACCAAGACGTCAACTGTTCAAGAACCACCACGTATTCACATAGTCAAGGTCAGGCGCTAACAAAATTTATCCCTTCTGATTTGTTTTTCTTTGGCCTGTCCGTCAATTGTTTTTACTATTTCCTGAAATTACTTCAGTTCGGGCCTGAAATACTGTTGTACTAACTTTGTAATAACTATCGATGAATTTAAGAGCTGCTCATAGCTTTTCCTTCGACGAAACAATTTCCAGGTTGAACAACTACAGGCCGGCCGCCTACTATATTTGTCTATCGGTTTTGATGTTTGTAGTTTGTTAGTATACAACGGTTTATTTTCGTCCCACCACTTTCATCCGTTTTATTTCGCTGATTTTTTTGTCCCCTCCCCCACCCCACCGATTTAGTTTCGCGTCACCCTCTCACACAACGAAAAAAATCTGAACGGATCAGAACTTTCCATGCTGACGCAAGTTATTTAGTAATGTCTTTATGTGAAAGAATCAATCACGATCAATCTGTAAAGATCAAATCTAAATTAATTAACCTTACCTTAAATCGCTCAATCACAATAATTAGGAAAAAAATACCCGATTAAAAAAAATTAAAACCGACGACGCCCGAGGCCGTCACGCGTAGGGTTCCTCGAGAGAGAGAGGTGCGCCGCCGCCGCTAGATTCCTCCTCCCCCGATCAACTCCTTCCCCTACCCTTTCTTCCTCCATGGTGAGCGACCCCTGCGATGACGGGTGCCCGCTCTGCAGCAGTGGAAGGGCCAGGCGGCGGTGATGGTCGGCCCCGTGGTAGTCGCGCATGCCCATTCACCTCCTGCTCTCTTTGGTGAGTAGGTGCACCTCAGCCGTAGAGGTTCCCCGGTGTAGGGGCGGGCCGGCCGCAGGGTGTGGCAAGACATGGGCGGTGGCCCTCCCTGACTCCCTGTGATTGCCTACACGTTTGAACCGCCCGTCCGCTCGGAAGTTGGTGCTGGTATGTGTGCTTTTTGTTCATGCAGTGGAGAAGACCATGGAGGGTAGGTATGGGATGTTGTACACGTTGAAAATTACCTGCCTGGTGGCCGCCGTTAACATGATGGTTTGGGATGGATTTGGTTCTTCTTGGATTGATGGATAGGTTGAGCGGTATTTCATGATTTTTTTTCCTTGATGCTATGCATGCTATAGGACGTGGTGCATACCTGCACGATGAGAAGCGCGTATGCCAAAGGCTCCTCCGGAGACCAAGACGTCAACTATTCAAGAACCACCACGTATTCACATAGTCAAGGTCAGGCGCTAACAAAATTTATCCCTTCTGATTTGTTTTTCTTTGGCCTGTACATCAATTGTTTTTACTATTTCCTGAAATTACCTCAGTTCGGGCCTGAAATACTGTTGTACTAACTTTGTAATAACTTTCGATGAATTTAAGAGCTTCTCGTAGCTTTTCCTTCGACGAAACAATTTCCAGGTTGAACAACTACAGGCCGGTCGCCTACTATATTTGTCTATCGGTTTTGATGTTTGTAGTTTGTTAGTATACAAGGCAAGTCCCGCCTCAGCAGTGATTCGAGTTGTTCCTTGAGAGCAGGCTTTTCGTCCCACCACTTTTGTCCATTTTATTTCGCGATTTTTTTGTCCCCTCCCCCACCCCACCGATTTAGTTTTGTGTCACCCTCTCACACAACGAAAAAAATCTGAACGGATCAGAACTTTCCATGCTGACGCAAGTTATTTAGTAATGTCTTTATGTGAAAGAGTCAATCACGATCAATCTGTAAAGATCAAATCTAAATTAATTAACCTTACCTTAAATCGCTCAATCACATTAATTAGGAAACAAATACCTGATTAAAAAAATTAAAACCGACGACGCCCGAGGCCGTCACGCGTAGGGTTCCTCAAGAGAGAGAGGTGCGACGCCGCCACTGGATTCCTCCTCCCCCGCTCAACTCCTTCCCGTACCCTTTCTTCCTCCATGGTGAGCGACCCCTGCGATGACGGGTGCCTGCTCTGCAGCAGCGGAAGGGCCAGGCGGCGGTGATGGTCGGCCCCGTGGTCGTCGCGCATGCCCATTCACCTCCTGCTCTCTTTGGTGAGTAGGTGCACCTCAGCCGCAGAGGTTCCCCGGTGTAGGCGCGGGCCAGCCGCAGGGTGTGGCAAGACATGGGCGGCGGCCCTCCCTGACTCCCTGTGATTGCCTACATGTTCGAACCGCCCGTCCGCTCGGAAGTTGGTGCTGGTATGTGTGCTTTTTGTTCATGCAGTGGAGAAGACCATGGAGGGTAGGTATGGGATGTTGTACGCGTTGAAAATTACCTGCCTGGTGGCCGCCGTTAACATGATGGTTTGGGATGGATTTGGTTCTTCTTGGATTGATGGATAGGTTGAGCGGTATTTCATGATTTTTTTTCCTTGATGCTATGCATGCTATAGGACGTGGTGCACACCTGCACGATGAGAAGTGCGTATGCTAAAGGCTCCTATGGAGACCAAGACGTCAACTGTTCAAGAACCACCACATATTCACATAGTCAAGGTCAGGCGCTAACAAAATTTATCCCTTCTGATTTGTTTTTCTTTGGCCTGTCCGTCAATTGTTTTTACTATTTCCTGAAATTACCTCAGTTCGGGCCTGAAATACTATCGTACTAACTTTGTAATAACTTTTGATGAATTTAAGATCTGCTCGTAGCTTTTCCTTTGATGAAACAATTTCCAGGTTGAACAACTACAGGCAGGCCGCCTACTATATTTGTCTATCGGTTTTGATGTTTATAGTTTGTTAGTATACAACTGAAAAAGGTTTATGTTTGCATAATCTTACCATTAGTCAGCACGGTTATCCACTTGCTACCTGTGTGTCCTATGATAGAGATGTTCTGCTTGCAACAAAAATGTAATTTTATTATTCCATACACTGGAGTTCACATCAAAAATTTATCCTAGCCAGACTAGACATTCAGTTTGCTGATGTGCAAATTGCTGCTGCCGTGCTCACTCGGCACTCTAATTAGTCTTATTCAAGCTCTAGGTCTAGATTAATTTTATCTTAATTATATGTTAAATGATTAATCAAACGAAGCTTTGTTGTTCATCCAGACTACATAGTTCTGATTGTATTAGTGCCAGTTCGTTAAAGTCAAGTACTACTATGGTCGAAGGAAAATACTTTTAAAGTGATCGCCAAAGTGATACAAGACAAAATACAAATTAGTAAATCTTAATGTCTACATGTTTTATTTGTTCCCATGTTCACTTTTGTCGAGTTACAACCGAATATTATGCGGGCACGCAACATGGTTATGAGACAGGATTTTCAACACCCGGGTGCCTCTACACCCTCTATGAACAGTAAATTCAAAACAAATTGAAAAAAAATAAAAAATCTGAAACTTTGGGACATCAAACATGAGCAAACTTTAGATGATCTTGCAAAGTTTCAGCTAAAAATAACATTCAAGGAGCCCTCACCTCAAAAAACAAAATCATTGCTCAAAGTTTATGTACACTTTTGAGCAGCGATTTTTTTGTGAGGGCCCCATGAAGGTTATTTGTGCCTGAAACTTTGCAAGAACATCAAATCTTTGATCATATTAGATACCTGAAAGTTTCAGATTTTTTTGATTTTTTTATGAATTTACTGTTCATGAGGGTGTAGGGGCACCCGGGAGCTGTTACACCTTTCTCCATGGTTATCCATTGGCTATCCTATGTCCTGTAAAAAAGCTTTAAGAGATTCACTTTGGTTTGTGAATGTCCTTAAGGATTGTATTAATATAAACTAGCAACTCTTCATATGTATGCCAGGTTATCTTCAGTACAAGTTAATGGTATCGTCTACATCTATTCATTGGATTGTATGCCAAATTATATTTTTTTTCTGCCCGACTTGATATATCAATAGTAGCAATTCTAACTTTTGAGCTATAGTATTATGCTAATGGGCATGCTTATTTCATCTATCTTCAAGATTATATTCATCCCTCTGCATTCAGTTTATACTACCTCATAATTATGGTATATTATGAATTAAGTTCCCCTGGTTGGAAGTAGCTATCGGTTCTTTCTACTTTGTGAAGGACAAGCATTTGCTCTCTTGATTTTTTTTCGCCCAACTTAAATGGTTTGGCACAAACATACATCTAAAATAAATGCAAGTCTATACTAAGCCTACAAATATACAGGTTTTCATTATATGCCTCACTATATAAACTTCATAGTGCATACACTTATTTTTTTCGAGATCATTAAGTGTAGAAATTATTGTGCTATAACAGTGAAAGTGTTCTATATATTCCTATCCAGATTTGACATTTTGTTTCCATATCCTTTATTTTTCTTTTATTCTTAAGGACAACAAGCTAATTTCACAAATCCATTCTTACTGTAATGTTATGATCTTGTTTCTAGGTTGGAAAATTTTTCTATTTAGCTCAAAGTGGTTCCGCGGTACTGCCTAGTATATAAAGGCAAGTCAATTTGGTGAGGATAAACTGGATTGCCTTCTATTATGGTGGGTCAAACTATTATTTGAAACACCACCACCACCAACTTGCTTTTTTCTTCTTTCTCTTTCTAATAGAGTGATGATTGTATCTATAAGATATGTTAATAGATGCATCCAATTCTGATTTAACACTTATTTCTTAAGCTGAATGGAGAGGTCAAATTGAGCTATAAGCTATTTGCTACTGTATTTATTTAGTTAAAATTTATTGGATTTGATCTTTAAAGTTCTACAGTCAAATGATTGTTTATATTGAGTAGATGATGTTACTCCACTTATTTAAAAGCTACTTTTTTGTTATTTAAATTGTTTACTAATGACTAAATCATGCAGATGCTTTCCCCATAGAATAACTTGCCAACTTGATGCAGATGCTTTCCCCAAAGGGTAACTTGCCAATTGTCGAGAGAAGTGATAAAAACCTTCTTAAAGAACAAAATTTGAGCACTAAAACGGTGATTTCACATGCCATGTAGTCCATAGTCTATGTGCAACAGCTCTTTAATTTGACTAAAGCAAATGTGATTTCTGGTTCTACTATTTTATTTTATTTTATTGTGCAATACAGGTATAATGGTGCACAAGTATCTTTATTTGACATTATTTCCTTAGCATTATCTTCAAAGCCACATGATTCACAATATGGTTCAGATGGTAAGTAGTCATGTGGAGCTCCTTTCTCCAACTATCTATACTCACAATTGATCTTTTCGCAGAGTTCATTAAACTCATCTCGGATTATTTCAATTTTCTATTGGAAGAAGAGAAGTGCAGTGTTGTGAAGAAAATATAAGAGGACTGGGATCAGTCGTAGACATGTGCATACTACATCTGTGTTTCTACAACAACGGAGGTGTGTTTCATATATATTTTCTTCAAATCGATAGATTTTTTTTAAAGAAGATTGCTTGTGTTGTTTATTTTGTTACCTAATATCATTGTATTTGATAATCTTCCATCGACAGAGATGATTTTTTTAAGAAGTCTGCTTGCTAATCATTTTTAGGAGACTGATTTGTGATATTTTTCACAAGAATTGAAAGCTGATTATTGGTTGCTTATCATACAAATTGCTATGATGACCGATCTGAGTGATCCTTTATAGTACAACATGGCAAAAAAATGTAAGATTGGCAAAAGTATAGCTCTAGAATATTGTATGATAGTATTTAGTATGACTATGTCAAACATCTATACTTTTGAGTGATCCAGTATAGAACCAGGAGGTACTAACACTAAGATATGAAGGTGGTTGCCGCCCTTCTCCCTTGTTGCTGGCCTGCCACGCCGACGTCGATCACTAGCTCACTCATAACACCAGTTAGTGGATTTTGTGATAAGAGTGAGGGTTGGGAGTGAGTGGGTTGGGGGTTGGGGTTGGTTACGTCTGTCTTAGCGGAATAATTTCCCTACTTCATAAGATGTGGTAACTTGCATTTCATTAAAGATGGATTTGAATTGCATGAGGTGCTGGTTTATATTTTTTTCATTAAGGCGTACAATTGTTTTGGTAGAATCGAAGGGTAAATGCATTGGCTGGTTGCTTCAGGAGTTAATAATGGACATGATGGCGTATCAGTTGCATGTCCAACAACGGACATCATATTTTTGCCTCGCGCTAAGACATTCAACCGTAAGTTATAATGTGGCAATGGATAAGGAGACATTGGATATGCCTTCTTGGCCCGGGGGCATCACAGGCAGTGCGCGCCCCCCATACCCCCCACGCCCCGCGCGCGCGATGTCTTTGGCGGATTGACACGAACAAGAGTGGAGAGGCTCAGGCGGTTGGCGGGGAACTCCTCCTTGGCGGCTCGTGGGGAAGTACGATGTGAAGGAGAGATGATGTCATGATGAAGGTGAGGTGGGCGTCATCTAGTTTTAAAGGAGAGGGCTCCAGCGAGAAATGTCTCGCTACAGCGGGAAATCGATTGGGAAGGGAAGAGTCCGATCGAAAATAGGAAGGGTGCATCGTTGAAGACAACATGATGGATAGTCCGGACAACCAGGTTTCTCCTTCACACATGGGCGAGATTTGGGAGCCCGTTCGGCGCCCGTCTAATGTCCGAACACACTTGAATGTATGAGGGAGAAATGACCTTTGATGTTGGAGACGACATTAATCATTTATTGATTCATTCATATGCATTGTAGCCCGTAGCAACGCACGGGCGTTCTACAAGTTCTAATAAATTCACGATTAATGTGTGCCCCTTTCAAAAGGTGTGTACACCAAGGATGATTGTAGCAAACTAAAAAGCAAATAAATCAAAGACTCGTATAATACAAGACGCTCCAAGCAAAACACATATCATGTGGTGAATAAAAATATAGCCTCAAGTAATTTACCGATGGATCGTAGACAAAAGAGGGGATGCCATCCGGGGCATCACCAGGCTTAGATGCTTTGTTGTACTTGAATATTACCTTGGCGTACCATGGGCATCCCCATGCTTAGGCTCTTGCCACTCCTTATTCCGTCGTCCATCGAAACTTCACCCAAAACTTGAAAAGTTCACAACGCAAAACTCAACAGAAAACTCGTGAGATCCGTTAGTATAATAAAGCAAATCACCACCTTTAGTTATAGTTGTAAACTCATTCCAATTTTATATTTGCATTATATCTACTGTATTCTAACTTCACCATGGTTCATACCCCCCCCCCCCGATACTACCCATAGATTCATCAAAAAAAGCGAACAACACAATGAAAATATAATTTGTCAAAAATAGAACAGTCTGTAGTAATCTGGACTTTAGCCAAACTTCTGTAACTCCAAAACTTCTAAAAAATTAGGACAACGTAGGCAATTTTATATCAATCTTGACTAAAAAATTCAGATCAAAAGCATGTTTCTGTGAATTTACAAAATTCCAGAACTGAGCGCAAAAGTTTCTGTTTTTCAGCAGAATCGAATCAACTATCACCCAAATAATCCCAAAGATCTTACTTGGCTCAAACACTAAATAAAACACTAAAACACAATCATAATAGAAGTATAATGGTATATACTCATAAAAACAGAGAATAAAAATATTGGGTTGTCTCCAACAAGCGCTTTTCTTTAAAGCCTTTTAGCTAGGCGTTGATAATCTTAAGGATGCTCATATGAAAGACAAAAAAATTGAAGCACAAAGAGAGCATCATATAGCATGTGAAAATAAAGTTTAAGTCTAACATACTTCCTATGCATAGGCATTTTATAGGGAAAAGATTTATCAAGACAAGCAAAAACTAGCATATGCAAGGAAGAAGAAAGAAACAATAGCAATCTCAACTTAACGAGAGGTAATTTAGTGACATGTAAATTTATATAACCATATTTTCCTCTCTCATAATAATTACATTAATTACATGTAGAATCATAATTAAATTCAACAATATAGCTATCATATAAATTTTTCTCTTCATGATCCACATGCATAAAAGTTTTATAATCTTTCAAGATAGTGGGATTAACATCAACTAAAGTCATGACCTCTTCAAACCCATTTTTATCAAAAAAATCATAAGATTGAACACTCTCCAAATATGTGGGTTTATTTGTAGGTAAAGTTGACACTCTTCCAAACCCACTTTCAATATTATTGCAAACATATTCATCATGAGGCTTAAATAAATTTTCAAGATCATAAGAGGCATTATCACCCCAATCAGGATCATTGCAATAAGTAGTGGATATAGAAAAATTAGCATTAACATTCATAGAATTTATAATAACATCATTGCAATCATGTTTTTCATTCAAGGAGCTATCGAGTGTAGGTGCAATAGCAATAGTTTCATTTTTAACATAAGGAACTATAGCAAGTTCATCACCATAAGCATTATTAATACTGGCATCATGGCCATAAGAATAGCAAACACAATCATAATTATCTATAGATTCATGCACATCATTATTTTCCTCCAAAGCAGCGGACATTCTCTCAATAAATTCTTTAACATAGGCATTATGAGCATAGTTTTCATAGCAATATTTAAGTTCAGAGAAGACTCAAATAATATTCGTAGACAATCTGATCATAAATCCATAATTCATCGGATCTCAACAAACGCACCGCAAAAGAAGATTACATCGAATAGATCTCCAAGAACATCGAGAACATTGTATTGAAGATCAAAGAGAGAGAAGAAGCCATCTAGTTACTAGCTATGGACCCGTAGGTATGTGGTAAGCTACTCACACATCATCGGAAGGGCAGCAAGGTTCATGTAGAAGCCCTCTGTGATCGAATCCCCCTCCGGCAGAGTACCAGAACAGGTCTCCAGATGGGATCTCATGAGGACAGAAACTTGCGGCCGCGAAAAAGTATTTTTGGTGTGCCCTCTAGTCTACGGGGAATATCTGAGTATTTATAGAAGAAAAATTAGGGTTAGAAGAGATACGAGGGGCCCACAAGCTTGCAGGGAGCCCCCCTAGGGCGCGCCCTGTGAGCTTGTGGTTGACTCTGGCTCTTCTGGCCTCCTCCCGAAGCTTCGAGGGTGTCTTGTGGTCCAAGAAAAATCGTCAAAAAGTTTCATTCCGTTTGGTATAGATTTTCTGTAAAGATAAAAACAAGAAAAAAACAACAACTAGCACTTGGCACTAGGTTAATAGGTTAGTCCCAAAAATGATATAAAATAGCATAATAATGCATATAAAACATCCAAGATGGATAATATAATAGCATGGAATAATAAAAAATTATAGATATGTTGGAGACGTATCAATGATGACTCGACAATAAAAGTAAATAGATAGACCCTTCACAGAGGGAAGCAGGGATTTGCCGAGGTGCCAGCTCAATGCTTTTAAAACAGAGATGAATATAATTTTGGGGTATGCTTTCATTGTCAACGTAGGAACCGAGAGTTCTCAACATCTTCCACGCTAGACACATTATAGGCGGTTCCCAAACAGAAAGGTAAAGTTTTACTCCCCCTCCACCAACAAACACAAGCCATGGCTAGCCGAATCCTCGGGTGCCCTTCATACCAACAACAATCCGGGGGTGTTTTCTTTCATTGTTATATTTTGATTTTGATCATAGGGCTGGGCATCCCAATTACCAGCCACTTTCTCGTGAATGACAAGCGAATAAACTCTCATCGTGAGAATAACCCACCTAGCATGGAAGATACTGACCGCCCCCTGTCGCTTCATGAGCGATTCGGGCATACAAAATAGATTATTATTTGAAGATTTAGAGTTTGGCACATGCAAATTTACTCGGAACGGCAGGTAATTACCGCATATAGGTAGGTATGGTGGACTCATATGGAATAACTTTGGTTTTTTAGGAAGTGAATGCATAAGCAGTATTCCCGCTTAGTACAAGTGAAGGCTAACAAATAGACTGAGGAGCGACCAACCAGAGAGCGACAATGGTCATAAACATGCATTGAGGTTAATCAACATTGAATATGAGCATGAGTAGGATATAAACCACCATGAAAATAAATATCGTGGAGGCTTTGTTGGTTTTGATTTAACTACATGTGTGAACATGTGCCAAGTCAAGCCGCTTGAATCATTTAGAGGAGGATACCATCCTATCATACTACATCATAACCATTTTAAAAGCATGTTGACACACAAGATAAACCATTATCCACATATGATCTCTAATTATCATTGCAAACATGTTTATTCATAATAGACTGAATCAAGAACAATGAGCTAATCATATTTACAAAAACAAAACAGGTTGAGTTCATACCAGCTTTTCTTTGCCTCAATCAACTCATCAAATTTCGTCATTACTGCGTTTCACTTTCACGACCGAACAATGTGAATAATAATAAGAGTGCACGTGCCATGGACTAAGCTGGAATATGCAAACATTTATTCAAAGGAGAAGACGAGGTAATATAGGCTCTTCGTTAGATCAACAATAATGCATATGAGAGCCACTCAACATTTTCATCGTGGTCTTCTCCTTTCGACGACCCAAAGAAAAGAAAAGAATTTCAAAGAAACACACTGAAATATTTTTGGAGTTTTTGTTTTTCTGAAGAAAGCAAAATGAAAGAAAAACAAAAATGAGAAAAGCTATATACACGGGAAAGCTCCCAACAAGCAAAAGAAGAAACGGGAAATCTTTTTGGATTTTATTTTAATACTACAAATAATTAAACTAGAAAGAAAAACTGAAAAGAAGCGAGAAATATTTTTGGATTTTATCAAAGTTTTTCAAACACACAAGAAGAAAGCGAGAAAATAAAACTAACACCGATTATACAATGAAAAAGGATGAACACCGACAACTGGAATGAATGTGTGATGCATGAATGTAATGTCAGTGAGAAATACGTACTCCCCAAGCTTAGTCTTTTGGCCTAAGTTGGTCTATGGTGACGGCTGGCATGGATGATACCCATAGTCGTAGTTTGGGTTGAACTGGACTGCAGGGCTGCCTCGTTGAGGCGAGCGGTCCCCCTCGCCCTCTCATACTCCTCTGCATCCTCCACAACTATGAAATGTCTCTGTTTTCCTGAAAGTTAAAGAAGGCAGGAGCGGAAAGCGTAATATAGAAAACGCGGCGCCTGTTAAAGATTAGTCTGTACTGGAATGGCAGATCTCCCCTTTCAAGAAACTGGAAATGTTCCATAGCGGCATAACCAAGGAAAGCAGGCGGCAACTGAGTATCATTTTCTTTTATCGACACCCCAAGATAATTAGCTGTGGAGTGGCATAAATTCCACCATAAAAATCTCCATCCAAGGCATTATTATGTAACCGATGTGCAACAATAGCCCCCAAGTTAAATTGCCTGTCATTCATTACCGCACTCTTAAGGATGCTTAAATCAGAAGTGCAAAGGTGGCTATGGTCATGTTTACCGTTAATGCATCTACCTATGAAGAGAGCAAAATAATGTAAAGCAGGAAAGTGAATGCTCCCTATAGTAGCTTGTGTTATGCCTCTAGTTTCACCCCTAGTGATGCTAGCGAGGAACTCAATACAATCAGATTTACGAGGTTCAGTGTAAGTGCCCCATTGTGGAATTTTGCACACTTCATTAAATTCTTCAAGGTCCATACGAAATGAGTTTTCATAAATATTAAATATAACAGCATGCGTATTGCGATGGACTGAATACTTAAATTTTTGCACAAAAAAATCATTGAGGTTGTAATACTATAAGCACTTATCTTACACGAAGCCCGTCAAGCCAGCATTGTGCATGTACATATCAAATTCTTCCTTGAAACCGGCTTGAGTCATGTAATCTAATGGCCATTCGCAAGGTTGCACTAGAGCTTCTCGTGGTGGTTCGAGGTCAGGCTCACATAGAGCGAGCCTTGGGGATTTCTTGCTTGAGGAACCACCTTGGAACATCTTCCTAAACATTTTTTTCTTCTCTGAAATTTTTAGTAACTCAAAATAAAAGTGAACCAAACTCAACAAAATCAATAGCAACTACTCCTAGAAGTGTCTAGAGGCCATATCATGCACCAAAACTAGTTTGAACCATATAAATTTGACATGCAAGCTCAAGAACATGGTCACCAACAGTAGCTAAATGTGTAAATAATAAACCACTAGAACAAAAACTAATTGGACCAACGGAGGAGCCAGATACCGATGAGAAATCCCCCCCCCAAACAGTTTTGGAAACAGAGCTATGAGCAAGGAGATCGAAAATTGCAGCAAGAAGAGCAAGAACACAGGCTATGGAGCAAGTTTGATTTTTTCTGGAGGAAGAGGATGAGCATGGGTGGCAGCAATAAGTGAGGGGGCCTATGTGGGCCCCATAAGCTTGCATGGCGCACCCAGGGGGTGGGTGTGCCCTGTGAGCTTGTGGCTCACAGGTGCATCCCCCTGGGGTGTGTTCAGTGCCACTATTTTGTATATATTTCGGAAAAAAACATATTAAATTTTCAGAGCATTCTGAGAACTTTTATTTTCTGGTCATTTTTTAATGCACGGGTAATTCAGAAAACTGTATAATCATGGCATTTCTAGTTTATTAATTCTAAATAACATAAATTGAAAGGTGGGTACAGAAAGTTGTGTTTACTAAATTCATTGACCACATGCCCGTTAAAAGGAATCCATTAATAAGGATGCTCAAGTCTTATTAACAAACTTCTTTCGAATGACATGAAACCGGAGAATCTTCGTATAACACTAGGTTACCTCAACGGGGATATGCATGTCCCCAACAATAAAAATTTGATATTTCTTTTCGACGGTAGGAATAGGGAATTCAAAATCTCCAATAGTAATTGTTGAATTTTTTCTAATAGAATCTATACTGTTCGCTTGAGGTTGTTTCTTCGGAAAGTGTACCGTATGCTCATTACCATTGACATGAAAAGTGACATTGCCTTTGTTGCAAACAATAACAGCCCATGCAGTATTAAAAAAGGGTCTACCAAGGATGATCGACATACTGTCGTCCTCAGGTATATCAAGAATAACAAAGTCCGTTAAGATAGTAACATTTGCAACTACGACAGGCACATCCTCACAAATACCTATGGGTATAGCAGTTGATTTATCAGCCATTTGTAAAGAGATTTCGGTTGGGTCAACTTATTTAAATCAAGTATTTAATTCAAAGAGAAAGGCATAACACTAACACCAGCTCCCAGATCACATAAAGCAGTTTTAACATAGTTTCTTTAATGGAGCAAGGTATAGTTGGTATTCCTGGGTCTCCTAGTTTCGTTGGTATTCCACCCTTAAATGAATAATTTGCAAGCATGGTGGAAATTTCAGCTTCCGGTATCTTCCTTTTATTTGTAACAATATCTTTCATGTACTTAGCATAAGGAGACATTTTCAAAATACCAGTCAAACGAAGGCGCAAAAAGACAGGTCTAAGCATTTCAACAAATCACTCAAATTCTTCTTCATCCTTATTCTTTGAAGCTTTAGGAGGAAAAGGTGTTGGTTTTTGAACCCATGATTCTCTTTCTTTACCATGTTTCCTAGTAATGAAGTCTCTCTTATCATATCTTTTATTCTTAGGTTGTGGGTTATCAAGATCAACAGTAGGTTCTACTTCCACATCATTATCATTATTAGGTTGAGTATCAACATGAACATCATCATCATCATTATTACTAGGTTCATGTTCATCACCAGATTGTGTTTCAGCATCAGAAATAGAAATATCATTTGGATTCTCAGGTGTGTCTACAGTAGGTTCACTAGAGGCACGCAAAATCCTATCATCTTTCTTTTTCTTTTTAGATGGACTAGGTGCATCAGTATTAATTCTTTGAGAGTCTTGTTCAATTCTTTTAGGATGGCCTTCATGATACAAGGGTTCTTGAGTCATTTTACCATCCCTAGTCATAACTCTAACAACATGATCATTCATATTAATGTTCATCTCATTAAGCAATTCATTTTGTCACTTGATGACTTGTTCTACTTGGTTTTTTTAATCATGAATGCATGTTTACTCACACCCTTAACATCATTAATAGTTCTAAACATAAAGTCACTCAAGCATTCAATCATATAAGCATTTTGTTTCAATTGTCTACTAACATATGCATTACAGTTTTCTTATTTAACAATAAAGATATCCAATTCATCCAAGCATGAGCTAGCAGATTTAGTATAAGGAACATCACCTTCATCAAATCTATAGAGAGAATTTACCTCTACTACCTGTGTCGGGGTATCGAGACCATGTATTTCTTCAATAGGTGGTAAATTCTTGACATCTTCAGCTTTAATACCTTTTTCTTTCATAGATTTTGTTGTCTCTTGCATATCTCCAGGACTGAGAAATAGAATGCCTCTCTTCTTTGGAGTTGGCCTGGGTGGTGGTTCAGGAAGAGTCCAATCATTATCATTCCTCAATATATTATTCAATAGTTCTTCAGCTTGTTCAACAATTCGTTCCATGAAAACACAACCAACACAACTATCTAGGTGGTCCCTAGAAGCATCAGTTAGTCCATTATAAAAGATATAAAGCATTTCATTTTTCTTAAGAGGATGATCAGGCAAAGCATTAAGTAACTGGAGAAGGCTCCCCCAAGCTTGAGGGAGATTCTCTTCTTTAATTTGCATAAAATTAAATATTTCCTATAAAGCAGCTTGTTTCTTATGAGCAGGAAAATATTTTTCAGAGAAGTAATAAATCATATCCTGGGGACTACGCACACAACCAGGAGCAAGATAATTAAACCATATCTTAGCATCACCCTTTAATGAGAAAGGAAACAACTTAAGAATATAGTAGTAGCAAATTTTTTCCTCATGAGCAAATAGGGTGGCTATATCATTCAATTTAGTAAGATGTGCCACAACAGTTTCAGATTCATAACCATGGAAAAGGATCAGATTCAACCAAAGTAATTAACTCAGGATCGACAAAGAATTCATAATCCTTATCAGTAATAAAGATAGGTGAAGTAGCAAACTTAGGATCATATTTCATTCTATCATTCAGAGATTTTTCCTTCAACTTGCATAATAACTTTTTAAGATAATCTCTATCCTTACAAGCAAGAAAGTCCCTAGGTAACATGGACTCGAAGTCTGAAGATGGCTTGACAGACGGTTTGCGCAAGTGCTCGATGGAGACGCCGGATGGCATGGCCTGCCGGGATGAGCCAATCTTGGCTAGCGTGTCGGCGGCTTCGTTTTCAGCACGCGGGACGTGGAGGAACTCGCAGTTGTCGAAGGTGCCGGAGGGTTGCTGGACCAGGAAGCGGCAGCTGGCCATCTTGGCATCCCAGGCATCCCATTCGCCGGAACACTGCTGCACCACCAGATCTGAGTCGCCATAGGATAGGATGCGCCGAACATCGTGTTCCTTGGCAAGCCGGAGGCCGTGCACAAGGGCTTCATACTCAGCGACATTGTTGGAGGCGGCGAAGTGGATCTAGAGCGCGTACCGCAGCCGGCCGCCCTTTGGGGAAGTCAACACGATGCCGGCTCCCAAGCCGGAACGCATCTTGGAGCCGTCAAAGTGCATGCACCAATGTGTTGAATTCGGCGGCGGCGGCAGGTATTGGGTCTCTATCCAGTCGACGAGGAAGTCGGCCAGGGCCTGGGACTTGATCGTGGTGCGGGGCTCGTAGAGGATGGTGTGGCTGGCCAGCTCGATGGCCCACTTGGCAACCCGGCCAGAGGCATCTCGGCAACCCATGATCTCGCCAATGGGGGTCGTGCTGACCACGGTGATGACATGCTCTTGAAAATACTGCTTCAGCTTCTTGGCAGTAAAGTACACGCCGTAGCACATCTTCTTGTAGTGCGGGTAGTTCTGCTTGGAGGCGGAGAGCACCTCGCTCAAGTAGTAGACCAGGCACTGGACAGACTGAATCTTGCCCTTCTCTGGTCGCTCAACCACCAGCACTGTGCTGACCGACCGCGAGGTGGCGGTGATGTATAGCAACAATGGCTCCTTGTCAGCCGGCGTGGCCAGGACAGGTGCGGTGGAGAGCATGCGCTTGAGATCCCGGAACACTTCATTCGCCTGGTCGTTCCACTCAAACGGCGACGTCTTCTTCATCAGCTGATATAGGGGCAAGGCCCTCTCA
The DNA here is from genome assembly GCA_011799875.1 of Thinopyrum elongatum. NCBI lineage: Eukaryota > Viridiplantae > Streptophyta > Magnoliopsida > Poales > Poaceae > Thinopyrum > Thinopyrum elongatum. Next base: position 282,122,598 of record CM022301.1, read on the forward strand.
CCCAGTCGGCTAAGAAACCGGCTGACCGAGGCCAAGCAGCCGGTGAACTTCTGGACATCTCGCAACCGGGTTGGCTTGCGCATGCGCTCAATGGCCTTGATCTTTTCTGGGTTCGCCTCAATGCCGAACTCCGAGACGAGGAAACCGAACAGTTTCCCGGTCGGCACACCGAAGACGCACTTCTCTGGGTTGAGCTTGATCTGGTACTCGCGCAGATTGGCAAAGGTCTCCTTCAGGTCGTCAAGGAGCGTGAGGTGCTGCTTGGCCTTCACCACGATGTTGTCCACGTAGACGTGGATGTTGCGGCCGAGTTGCGTCAGCAGGCATTTCTGCATGCAGCGCTGGAAGGTGGCGCCGGCATTCTTCAAGCCGAACGACATGGTGATGTAGCAATACGCCCTGAAGGGCATGATGAAGGACATCTTCAGGGCGTCGGCCGGGTCCAGCTTGATCTGATGATAGCCGGAGTAATCTCCAGGAAGGACAGGAGCTTGCAGCCGGCGATGGAGTCGATGACTTGATCTATCCGCGGTAGGGCAAAAGGATCCTTAGGGCAGGCCTTGTTCAGGTTGGTGTAGTCTATGCACATGCGCCAGGTGTTGTTCTTCTTCAGGACAAGGACCGGGTTGGCCAGCCACTCGGGGTGAAATACTTCCATGATGAAGCCGGCCGCGAGTAGCTTGGTGACCTCTTCACCTATGGTTCTTCTCTTCTCTTCTGAAAAATGACGTAATGGTTGACGGACAGGCTTGGCGTCCTTGCGGACATGTAGTTTGTGCTCGGCGTACTCCCTCGGAATTCCTGGCATGTCCTTTGGGGACCATGCGAAGATATCTCGATTCTCACAGAGGAAGTAGACGAGCTCGCCTTCCTATTTGCTGTTGAGGCGGGTGCCCACGATGACGTACTTGCTGCAGCTGGGGTCTTCTAGGTTTAGCTTGACCTTCTTGGTCTCCTTGGACGATTGGAACGAGGCCTCGCCAGCCGACTCCTTGGCTGAAGCCGGCACAGTCGGCATCTCGTTGGCTAGCACGATGATCCGGTCGAGCTGGCACCGCTCCTCGGCTATGACCAGCGACTCGGCCAACCGGGCACCGGCTTGAGCGCACTCCAGAGACTTCCTGTAGTCGCCGATGATAGTGATGAGGCCCTTGGGACCCGGCATCTTCATCTTCAGGTAGGCGTAGTGGGGAACCACCATGAACTTGGCGAGCGCAAGCCAGCCCAGCAGCGCATGGTACGCGCTGGACAGGTCCACCACCTCAAACCAGATAGGCTCACGCCAGAAATGATCGCTCGTGCCGAAGAGGACGTCAAACTGGATCCGGCCGATGGGGGAGCAGGAGAGACCCGGCACGATGCCGTGGAAAATCGTTCGGGACAGCTCCAGGTGCTTGGCCTCGATGCCGAGCTTGGTCATGGTGTCGCGGTAGAGGATGTTGATGCTGCTGCCACCGTCGATGGGAACCCGCGAGAACTTGCAAGTGCGCCTGACGGCAACGATGGTGGTGTCCAGGACAAGAGCGTAGCCACCCGGGTTTGGCATGACGGCCGGGTGGTCTTCCGGAGTCCAGCTGATCGGGCGCTCCGACCAGTGCATGTATTCCGGTGCGGCCAGGACGACGGTGTTTACTTCCTGCCGGAGCAGGCGCTCGCTATGCTTGTCGTCACCAAAGCTGGTGAAGACGACGTAGCTCTCGTTCTGGTTGGGGAAAACATCATCACGCATCGTGCCGTTTGCCGGGGGCGGGGGCGGAGGAGGCGGAGCCGGCTGCCCCATGCTCGGAGCCGGAGCCGGAGGTGGCAGGATGTCGCCCCTCATGATGCGCTTGGTGATGGCGCACTGCCGGAGCGTGTGCATGGACGGCCTCGCGCCGCTATGGTGCTTGTAGGGGGTATCGAGCATCTCTTCAAAACTCATGGCAGGTTGCCATGCCGTCTTGCCGGTCCGTGGGCGCTTGCTGGCAGGCTCGGCCGCGGGCGCCTGCTCGGTGGCCGCGATGAGGTGGTTGTCATAGCGGGGGGCCTGCTGGTCAGCCTTGCGCTTGTTGTTCTGCTGGCGGCTGCTCTCGCCGGCCGGCTTGGCGGGTGGTGCCGGCATCGCCTTGCCGGCCTCATCCAACACTACCTGCATTTTAATGGCGGAGTCGACGTTGGTGTACTTGTCCGTGATGACCATGAGCGCGGCCATGGTGGTCGGCTCGGAGCGCAAGAGCTTGTGCTTGAGGAGGGTGCCATCCCCGCAACCACTGATGTCTACTATACAACTTGTTCTTGTAGACTCGTGTTGGGCCTCCAAGCGCAGAGTTTTGTAGGACAGTAGCAAATTTCCCTCAAGTGGATGACCTAAGGTTTATCAATCCGTGGGAGGCATAGGATGAAGATGGTCTCTCTCAAACAACCCTGCAACTGAATAATAAAAAGTCTCTTGTCTCCCCAACACACCAAATACAATGGTAATTTGTATAGGTGCACTAGTTCGGCGAAGAGATGGTGATACAAGCGTAGTAATGATAGTAGATATTGATTTTTGCAATAGGAACAATAAAAAATAGCAAGGTAGCAATTGATAAAACGGAGCACAAACGGTATTGCAATGCTTGAAAATGAGGCCTAGGGTCCGTACTTTCACTAGTGCAATCTCTCAACAATGCTAATCTAGTTGGATCATATAACCATCCCTCAACGTGCGATGAAGAATCACTCCAAAGTTCTTATCTAGTGGAGAACATAATAAGAAACTGTTTGTAGCTATTCTTTTCGATCGATCTATCCAAGAGTTCGCACTAAAATAACACCAAGTTATTCTTTCCGATCGATCTATCAAGAGTTCGTACTAAAATAACACTAAGTTATTCTTTTTGATCGATCTATGTCGGGGAAACGATACCTATGGGATCGAGTCGATCCCTTCTACGGTTTGGCAGGGAGGAGGGGGTGCACGAAGAGCAGATCTAACGATCAACACGAGGGATTTTTACCCAGGTTAGGGCCGCTGAGAAGCGTAAAACCCTAGTCCTGCTTTGAGTGTATATTCAGTGTTCTTGAGCTTCGGCTAGCTGCTACGCATGCAAACTGGGCCGGAAAGTCCAAAAGTCCCTCCCTGTATCGCCTTGGGCCTCCTTTTATACCAAGGGGCTACCACAGTGGCGTACAGGCATACAGGAGGTGTAAAGTGCTATAGTGCACATGCTTATCTCTGGCGTCTTAGGACAAGTGCATTAAATGCGCTGCTTACGTGCCCTCTAACTTTATCGGGGACGGAAATAGAGCCCGTCCCATCCGTCGCCACCTCACCCCGTCTTGACACGCACCCAAGATGACGAGGCATGCAAATGCCAAGCTGACTGGCTAGCCGCTGCGCTGGAGCGGTGGTAGGATCTTCACGAAGATCTGCATGCCACCACGCAGGTGCTTGCCTGGTTGGCTGGCTAATTGCCGTGCTGGGATGGTGGCAGGGCGACGGAGCCTTGTCGTGCATGAGCCTTGCCGTGGCCTCGCAACCGTCCCCGGCAAGAGTCTTGCCGGGGCCTCGCAGCCGTCCCCGGCAAGAACCTTGCTGGGAACTTCGCCTTCTGGTCTTCACGAAGATCTGCATGACACCAGTCTTCACAAAGATCTGTATGCTACTACGCATGTGCCCCTGAGTCTTGGTCTTGACGTTGTCGATGTGTCAGAGCTCTCAACCTCAAGGGTGGTGGTCTTGCTGAGGCTTCGCAAACCATCCCGGCAAGGAGCTTGCTGGGGCTCGCAAATCACCCCGGCAAGAATCTTTGCCGGGGGCTCAGCTTGTCTTCTGCTCTCTGATTACTGGCTCGGATGCCGCCTTGGTCGTCTTGTATTTTGCCTCCAACTGCCCTCGCCAAGCCTCCCCGGCAAGGACTCCCACCGACGATCCCATTCGCGTGTGGGAAGAGCCGGTGAGCACAGGCGTCGGCAGCTCCATCCCGGCAACAAGCGTTGTCGGGGAGGGGACCGCCCCTCCACCGCTCATCACAGGTAAACCGCCTGCTTCCTGGCCTTTGTCACTTTTCTAGTGCGATCTTTTGCTCTTTTTCTTGTTGGCTTTGAGCTTCAATCTGGGTTTCATCTTGTTTCTTTTCCTTGGCTTTCAGATCCCTCCACGGTGGATCGAATGGATATCGACACCACCATCGAGGAGACCACCAAGGATGCCGCCGCCGAGGCCGCCAAGGTTGCTGCCGACGAGGCCTCCAAGGACGCGCATGAAGAAGCCGCCAAGGGGTCTGCTGGTGGGGGGTGGCAAGGAGACCGGCGACCGTACTGACGGCATCCCTGCCGCAGGAGCGCCTGGCGCTACATCGGTCCCGGAGTCCTCTGGTGCCGGGGAGACGGTGGTCGAAGACCAACCATCAACTTTCGAAGCCCCCACCTCAAGCAGGTACCTGAAGATAGGCGACGACCTGTCCGTCAGCATCCCGGGGATGGCAAGCACCGGAGCGCCATCCGAGGGGGTGGTTTTTGACGAAGAAGTCATTGCCGCCGTCGGGCTCCAGGTTGTCGACGAGCCGAGCACCAGCAGCAGCAGTTCCAAGGAGGACCAGCTCCTCCAAGCTATGAGCAGCAACTTTCAGAAGCTCCAGGCGCTTCACCGTGCCCCCAAGGAGAAACTGGACTCCAGGACAGCGGTTGTTGACGTGGCAGAGGCGGACTTCCAGAAGCGCGTTGAGCAGATGCAGATCTGGTTTGTCGAGGCCCGACAGGAGCTGAAGAATAGCCAGGAGCAGCTGAGCGAGCGTTGGAACGAGCTTCTCCTGAAGCAGTCCGATGTTGAGAAGGCCCAGGAGGAGGCCGCCACACAGGCCGCCAAGGACGACGCCAATCTAAGGGAGCACCGCGTCCTGCTCGACGCCCAAGAAGAGGACCTTGCCGCTCGTGAGGAGGCGCTTACCGCCAAGCTCCACGGCAAGGATAAAGAAATTGAGAAGCTTGTCGCGCAGCGGACCCAGGAGCTGGAGCAGAGGCACAAGGACACACTCGACGCCCAGGTCCTGGATCACGTCGGCAAGTTGAAGGAGGCCATCGACGCCGCCGAAGCTGGAGAAGTTGGAGGCGACTGGGAAGGTGGAGAAGTTGGAGGCGGAGCTGGAGAAGCACCGCAAGGAGGTCTCGACACTGAAGAGCGACAGAGACAAAACTGTCCACACCTTGGCTGACAAGACCAAACTGCTCTCCGAAGCCAAAGACTCTATTGCCGATCTGAATCTGAAGCTGACCATGCTGAAGGAGTCCCTTGAGAGCAGCAGGACTCGTGAGAAGACCCTGGCTAAGGACCTCGAAGAGGAGAAGCAACTGCTTGAGAGCGCCGCTGCCACCTATAATGACTATGAGAAAGGCGTGAAGATCTGGACTGAGCGCCTTGTCGATGTCGCAGAGAGGCTCACAGCACAACTATCCACCATGGGCCTGCCGACTTTCAGGTATTCCCATGAGGAGAGGGTGACTATGAGCGCCAGACTGACCATGTTCTTCGAGGTTGTCCTTGATGCCCTGAAGCTGCTCCACTCTAGCCGAGCAACCCAGCTGGCCAATGAATCCCACAAGCTTTGCCGGGGCGTCCTTCTCAAGGTGCTCACCAAGGTGTTGGGGAACGCAGTAGAAAACAAAAATTTTCCGACCTACGCACCAGCCCAGGACCACTATGGAGACTGCATACAAGGTTTGATCATTTTTGTTACCGACTCGTAGCGCAGCGGAAGTAGAGTCGATGACGATCGTCGGTGCAGATCCCCGCAGCTAGGATTTACAACCTCCCAACCGCGAGGATGTACTCCCTCATCCGCCACTCGGACAGCCCTCCGGGAGGCGGTCGGACAGTCCCCCGGACGGTGTCGTGGACAGCCCTTCGGGAGGACTCACAGAACTCGGACCGTCACTCGGACAGCCCTTCGGGAGGACACTCGAACAGCCCCTCGGGCAAAAGGACGAAACTACGACCTCTCTACGGGGTTGCACACATACGGTGCCATTCTATCCGGCTGGCTTCGCCGTCCAGAACTAGTTCCCACCGGAACCCAGACAGCCTTTCGGCACTACGAAACTATTTCGTGGGAGGGAGAGAGAATGCCAGATCATGCATGGCTTGTGTGAGAGAGTTGGAGTGGAGTTGGAGAGCACCTCTCCTCCTCCTTATATAGTGGTGGAAGGGGTGGAGGGGGCTGAAAATTCAGCCCACTAAACATGGGGAAAACATGTTCCCACAAAACAAGGAGAACATGTTCCCACCAAACAAGGGAAAAACATGTTCCCTTGTCCATGGTGTTCCCCCATGGGGCCCCACCTTCCTCCCAACACTCTCCACCATTTGTGGGGGCTGCCCCCCACCATGGGGGCCCCCCCCCAACATTTTGTCCAGCCACAAGGGGGCTGCTCCCAAAGGGGGCCCCCCAAAAACAGCCCCCACGATCCGTGGGATCTTGTCCCCTCACGCTGGGACAAGATGTTTTCCGCGACTATTATTTCCGAAAAATTCCAGAAGGTCCCAGAACATTTCCGTCACCCTCTAAAATTATCTGGACGCGCTCTGGAACATTTCCAGTATGGTGGTTTAATTTAAAACCATCTTTGTTTACCCGGTAAACAACTCCGGCAGCTCCGAAACTTTTTTTTTTCGGTTTTTTCTCCAGAAAAATTCCAGAAATTACCAGACCAATCTGGCAACCTCCAAAACATTCCCGGTGCTTGCCGAAACCTTTTTGGATCAATGGTTTTATCCGAAACAACTTTTCGGTTTTACCGAAACTTTTTCAGTGTTCTCTCTCCGGAACTCTTCCGTTGTCTCCGAAACTTTTCGGTGATTTTCTCTCAGACTCCCTGTCTAGTATTCAGCAGATAGATGACCCTTAAGCGTGTGACCCTATAGGTTCGGTGAAGTATAGACATGACACGGAACACCTTCCGATCAATGATCAACATCGGAGCCGTGGACACCCATATTGACCCCTATACCCACACGAATGAATATTCGAGAGAACCTCCAGTTGCCGTGTGCTATTCCTGTTGCTTCACGATATGTTACAAATACCCGAGGTTAGACATGTAGGCATTTCCGTGGATCAACAACTTGTCCACTATGCTAGTTACCTCGTCACCGGTATTGTTCTCTTTTCTCGTTACCGTGTTCCGGCATCCCTGTGATCAAATCACAAAGTGTCTGGCCAGACGATGATGGATACCGTAACACCGAGAGGGCCCAGAGATATCTCTCCATCGTCGGAGGAGCAAATCCCAATCTCGAGCTATCAAGTTACTTGACACACTTTTCCATGAACCCGTAAGCCGCCGTAATAGCCACCCATTTACGGATGACGTTTAACAAACCCCAAAGTTCATGAAGCAAGTATGAAGAAACTCGACACTCTCATGGTCTAAGGAATTTTGCAAACATTAACCATCTCTGTGTTATTAACCATTAATATGTGACGAATGTAACTCATAGCATAACATCAATTTGGGTCGATTCAACACAAATGTTCTTCTAACACTGTGCCCTCAAAATTGCTGGCATAGACATGCCCATGATCAGGAAAACAGAACCATCATGCAATACTTGAGCTAGTCTTAGAGGCCAGACTAGGAATACATATTACCGTTTATTATTCCACACGTGCATATGAGTCTTCCTCCGAGCCTCGTTTTATTTGCAGACTCGAGAACCATAGCAGTTATAGCATGGAACATAAACCTAATTATGAACAGGGAGATAATCAATAACATTTATTATTGCCTCTAGGGCATATCTCCTACAGACTCCCACTTGCACTAGAGTCAATAATCTAGTTAATGCTAATGCACTTTACACGTGTGGCACACCGGTGTAAATATGCTTCGCTTGTGGTATAGCCTGAATGTTCAACGGATCTGACGACTTCAGCTCCGTGTGTATCTTTGCATATCCTCGCGTTTTCACGCTTTCACAAAAGTCATATTTTGTGTGGACTTGGCTTGATATGTATGCGAATCACAGGTCGAACCTGGATTCCTCAGACTGAGTTATGGAGCAACTACTTGCAGTAGTGTCCCATTGACAAAAGCCATCTTGGAACCATACTAAGTTCATGAATGAACTATATGATTCAACATCTTCTTTGTCGCTTTAAAAGCGGCAACATACTTTGCCTCTGTTATAGAATTCGCCACAGTAACTTGTTTGAACAAATTCCAACTAACTGTGCCACCATATTGTGTGTTACACAAAACCGTCAATTTAAATCGAAAATCGCATGGAGAAATGATGAAGACTGTATCGATGTAACCTTTTACAACGAACTCTTCATGATCTTTACTTGCGAGAAAACTTGTCATCAGTGCTACTATAGTACTCAATGACCCTTTTTCACTGTTGTCCCTTGATCAATACTTTTGATCACTTTGGTATCTATACTCGCAACAACTTTGGGAGTATTGGACATATCTGGTTGTTATACATACCATGGAATACATGATTAATCCAAACACAAGAGTGTGTGGAATCCCCATCATGTATTTTGCTCATCAGTGTTTTTGGGACACCGAGTCTTGCAAAAACTCTTTCCATGTGACTTCGGCAAGAATCACTCCTTGGCGTTTTAAATGCTAAAAAGTTTTAGCATCTTGTCAATATGTATTTATTGCTTAGCCCCATTAGGTAAATCTATCTTCATAGATCATCATGCCTAATATTAAGGCTATTTAGCCCAAGCACTTCATCGAAAAACTATTTTCAAATGAAGTCCTAATTCGTGTCAAGAATTTTATTTCCAATTAACAATGTGTCAAGCACACAAGGTTTTTAGAAATGTTATTAAGCTCCCACTTACTTTCTTGAATTACAAGCATCTTCGTTATCCATTGATGAAGTCAAAACTCCTTTGACCATTTCATCAAAACACAAAGATTCCAACTCCACTTTGCTCTCTTCTGTCCATCGCTGGAACTCTGAAGTTTGCACCCTTTCTAGCATCCTCTGGATTGACAAAATACCTTGGACTGTAACACATGCAGGTCCTTGGTTTCATTTCCATCAGATGGAAATCCTTTTGTCGTCCATTGTTTTATATCTCATGATATGAAATATGTATTAATTGCTAGTTCAACCCTAACGGAATTTAAGCATCGCTACGATGAAGCAACCTCATCGTAGTCAACTCCTTGAACTTGTATATTGCAACAAGTCGAGCTTTATGGATAAAACATTTTTATTCATATCAGTTATAGTTCCATAAATATTCGTCAGACTCTAAGTCTTCCGAAAGGTGTATCAAGGTTTTAATCTTGAATCACTTATATGGAAACTATCTCGGATTGTATTGGCATTTAGCCAATTCCGGAGTTAGGGCCCATCAACGCTTCCTTGTGTATCGTAGGTATACTGTTGTCTAACAACAATATCTCGTTTGCGCACCTGAGAGGTTTGCACGAGCCTTGCCTACGTGGTTCAGCTGCAAGTTCGACCGAAGTCCATACATTTTATTGTAGAGACTTCCGTATCAGTCGCAGTAGGAAACTCCGGAATTACTTCCAAGGTCTCTTTCCTTTGATCTGATGGCGAAGATACTGTTTATCTCGTCGAGTTGCATTATTCTCCCACTCACCTTTTTCAAAGAACCATTTTCTTCAAAAAGCATACCGTTTTGTGGCAAAAACTTTTGCCTCGGTATAGTGGTGGGGGAATACCCAATGACTTGGGATAACCTACAAAGTAGTACTTGTCTGATTTGGAATAGGTTTGTAACCTTTTACACAAGCCCCATATTCCAAATGTTAAGAAAAGATATAACATGGTTGGGCGTACCATACCATGGTGTCATTTCAACAGACCTGATGGAGCTCTTTTCAGTGTAAAAGCCGCAGTCTCTAAAGCATCACCTTTTAAAAGGGATAATGGCAAATTTATTTATGTCATCTTTGATCTTACCATGTCATAAATGGTTCGATTACATCTTCACGGACTTTCCACTTGCAGTGGTGTTCCGGGAGGTGCAAGTTATGAAACCCCTTTCACAACGCATCAGACATTCGCTAAACTTGTAACTCAAATATTTCTTTCTGCAATCGAATTGTAGAAACATAATTTTCTTGTTACAATAACTTCTACTTCATTTTGAAAACCTTTCAAATGATTTCAAAAGATCCAGACTTACGTCTCATCAAGTAAATATCCATATATCTACTTGAGTCATTTCTGAAGATAGATAAATCCACTACTTGCAGCCCAGACCACTTGATTCGTTGCCGCTAGATACAGCAACAACGGCTCTTGTGGCCTAGGCGCGACTAGTGTTGGCGTAGAGGAGAGGTACCTCTTCAAATCTTGCAGTGCTGCCTTCGCTTTCGGAGTCCATTTCATTGGACCTGCCTTTTTCAAGATCTTGAAAAAGGGCAGGGCGCGCTCAGCATATTTGGAGATGAACCTGCTCAAAGCAGCAACACAGCCAGCGAGTCGATGTACATCTTTGACTCGTCTTGGTGCTTCAATCTGCTCAATCGCCTTGATCTTGTCGGGGTTCGCTTCGATCCCACGTTGAGACACAAAGAACCCGAGAAGCTTGCCGGATGGGACACCAAACACACACTTCTCAGGGTTGAGCTTGAGATTGATCTTGCGCAAATTTGCAAATGTTTCTTCTAGATCTTGTATGAGCGTTGCCCTGTCCTTGATTTTGACCACTATGTCATCCATATAAGCTTCCATATTTCTATGTAGCTGAGGCTCAAAACCAATTTGGACTGCTCTCGCAAACGTTGAACCAGCGCTTTTCAACCCGAAAGGCATTCGTATAAAACAATACATACCACATGGGGTGATAAATGCGGTTTTCTCTTCATCTTCCTTCGTCATGAAGATTTGATGGTATCTTGAGTAGGCGTCAAGGAACGACAGCAAGTCGCACCCGGCAGTGGAGTCCACGATCTGGTCGATGCGCGGCAAGGGGAAAGGATCCTTTGGACAGGCTTTATTGATGTCTGTATAATCAATGCATAGCCTCCACTTCCCATTCGCCTTGCGCACCACAACCGGATTGGCCAACCACATTGGGTGGAGCACCCCTCTAACCAAGCCTGCTGCTTCCAACTTCCTAATCTCTTCAATGATGAACTCTTGCCGCTCCAAAGCTTGCTTCCTGACCTTCTGCTTGACAGGCCGCACATGAGGACAGACAGCAAGATGGTGCTCAATCACCTCCCTAGGAACGCTGGGGATGGCAGCGGGGTCCATAAGGAGACTAAGGGATATTAAGGCCTCATTTTAATAGAGAACCGGAACAAAGCATTAGCACTTAGTGAATACATGAACCCCTCAAACTACGGTAATCACCGGAAAGAATCCCAATTATTGTCACCTTGGGGATGCGGATCATAACACATAATAGGTGCATATAACTTGCAAGATGGGATCAAGAACACACATATATTCATGAAAACATAATAGGTTCAGATCTGAAATCATGGCACCCGGGTCCTAGTGACAAGCATTAAGCATAGCAACGTCATAGCAACATCAATCTCAGAACATAGTGGATACCAGGGATCAAGCCCTAACAAAACTAACTCGATTACATGATAAATCTCATCCAACCCATCACCGCCTAGCAAGCCTACGAAGGAATTACTCACTCCCGGCGGTGAGCATCATGAAATTGGTGATGAAGGAAGGTTGATGATGACGACGACGTCGAATTCCACCCTCCGGAGCCCCGAACGGACTCCAAATCAACCCTCCCGATGAAGAACATGAGGTGGCGGCGGCTCCGTATCGTAAAATGTGATGAATCCTTCTCTCTGATTTTTTTCTTACCGAATAGGTATATATGGAGTTGGAGTTAGGGTTGCCGGAGGTCCACGGGGCCCACAAGCTCGTAGGGCGCGCCCTAGGGGGGGCGGGGCGTGCCCCCTGAGCTTGTGGCTCCTGGGTGCCCCCCTCTGGTATTTCTTTCTGCCAGTATTTTTTATATATTCCATAAAAATTCTCTGTAAATTTTCAGGTCGAGAACTTTGATTTCTGCAAAAAAAACAACACCATGGTTATTCTGCTGAAAACAGCGTCAGTCCGGATTAGTTTTATTCAAATCATGCAAATTAGAGTCCAAAACAAGAGAAAAAAATGTTTGGAAAAGTAGATACAATGGAGACGTATCATTGCCTAACTGACGTAGGACTTGCTTTGTCGGAGGTCACTCCTTGTTTTGTCGCGGGTGCGAGGTCGATCTTGGTCGCGGTTGTATCCTTGACTCTTGATACGGGGCAAGTCGATGGGTTGCCCAATTTTCACGAATTGGAGGTGGATTTGAGGAAAAACATGAACACATGGGAAAACATGAGAAATCTGAAGGCAGGCCGGCTGCAATCTGAGCGGTGCGCCGAGCCCGAATTTGCTCCAGGAGCTGCAACCAGGGCTCCGAAGTGGGCATTGTGTACGCAGTGATCCGCTACCGGGCCAGAGCTACATGCGAACGATGATTTGCGAGCAGATGTGGTGGGTGGCGGCACAGAGGGGAGAGAAATGAGACTATGGCTAGGGTTCTGGGGGTCGTCGTCCAATTTAAATAGCCAGATTTGGCCCATCAAGCGGCACGTTAGAGTGGCGTTTTCGCCGGACCGCTGGGTAATTACAGGTGTTTGTATGGATCCCACACGTCAATCCGGAGTGTCGGACGCGCCCATGCGCGGGCCCTAAATTTGGAATGGATATGAGAGGTGTCGGTCAGCCAGGATGTATAGAGCCGGTTTCAGAAGCCGGTCTGGATTACGTTTTTGTGACCGGTCACTGACCGGGTCGTTCCCTGGACATGGCATTTGAGGAGCCCGGTCGTCGTTGCTCTTAGAGCATCTCCACTCGCCCCCCAACAGGCCTCCCAAGGTCCTTTTTTAGCGCCGGCGCTAAAAAAACGGCCCAGTCGCGCCCTCAGAAGACCAATTTTCGTCGGTTAGGCCCGAAATTGGCGCCGGCGGACCCAGGCTGAACCCGGCACGCTGGGTGGTCGCCCGGGGGCGCCGAGGAAATCGTTTTTGGCGCGAAAGCGTGGTAGACCCGCCGAGTCAGCGACCAATCGCGTCTCGTCTTCCTCATCGCCTCGTTTTCCCGCGGGGAACCAATGCCAAGGCTGCCGCCGGTCAGCCTTCCATTGATTCCTCACGGGCGGCGCAGTGATGGCGCGGCAACGCGCCCCTCCCCTCCCGCCACGCGTACACACGTCTGCCGCCCCCTGGCCGCTATAAAAGCCGCCCCTCCTTCGTCGATGGACGCACTCGCACTCAGCCCCTCTCTCGCCGCCGACGCCCCCATCTCCTCTCCGTCTCTCCCCGTCTACAGCCACCGCGCCTACGCCCGCCGATGGAAGAGCGGTTCCCCGGTGATGGAGCGGCGGCCAACGGCTTCGGGCGCCGCCACCTGCACGAGTGGGAGGCCCACCTCCTCCACGAGGCGAACTACCCGGCGCCGCCCGACATGCGCGTGCCGGGGCGGTGGAGGCTCAGCGCCGGAGGCGTCCCCGTCCCCCCGCAGCCCAACGCCGACCGCTTCCACGGCGAGATCGACTGTGTTCGGGCCTCCCTGCTGGAGGAGGTGCGGGGCCGCCCGGAGTACGCCGCCAGCAACCACGCGAGCTGGGCGGCGTACTTCCAACGTCACCACGATTAGCAGCTCGCCTCCACCAACAACGCGCCGGTGAGGGGGCGCCACAACACCGACGACCGCCGTCTATGGTGGGGCGCCCGCGGGCGCACGCTCCATTTCGTCCTCGAGCACCTCGAGGGCAGCAACGAGCCGCTGCTCCAGTACCCTGCGACCCCGGCCCCGGTCCCCCACCGGAGTGGCAACCCTTGGTTGCCGAGGTGCATGGCGGGCGGGTCCTCTTCCTCCTCCTCCTTCCGCTCCTCCGGTTTGCCGGCGCTCGCCAACGTCAAGGCCGAGCCTGTGGAGACGCCGCACGGGCGGCGCACCCGCGGCGGCGCCCTCGTCATCAACGAGGGCAACCGTGTCTCCTCTGCTCCTTCCTCACGCCTCGTCAAGCCGAAGACGGAACCGGGCCTCGTCGCTGTGAAGAGCGAGCACGAGGACATGGCCGCCGCCGACGAGGCCGCCATCAAGTGGGCGCGCGAGGACTACGTTCGACTGGAGATGGAGCGCCAGCGCCACGCCCTCGAGGAGATCGCCGCTTGGCGCCGCGGCCCCGACGAGGGCGGCGTCATCGTCCTCGAGGATAGCGACGACGAGGCACCGCCGCCAGCCAAACCCGTCCGCCAAGGCGACCCAGGGCAGGGGTGCAGCAGGGATAGCGGCGACGTGAAGAAGGAGGAGGAGGAGGACGACGACGACGGCGACTACAGCGCCTTCGGCCTGTAGGCGGCGGCGGCGGGCGGCGGCGGCGCGACAGTACTAGTAGTTGTTTTTTTATTTTGTTTTAGATTATGTTTTCCATATGTAAAAAAATACGATGGAACGCCTAAATTTCGCCGAATCTGTGTCGTGTTTGACCGAATTTTGGCCGAGTATGCTTTTAAAAAACTTTAAAAATCGGCGTCTGGGGGCGATCTAGGGGCGGCGGCTGGGAGCCGGATCGCCCCACGACGATTTTATCACCGGTTCGCCCCCAGGCGGCGCTATTTCAAGCCCCCGGGGGCCGAACGGGTGGAGATGCTCTTAGGTATAGCAAGATAATGTGGTTTTACCTCCTTTATATATATATATATATATATATATATATATATATATATATATATATATATATATATATATATATATATTTATATACCTCTAAAAGGTAATTCTTTCATAAAAAACGTAGAGACCAAGGTAACAAGACTTCCTTTTCTTGCGAACCAATCTGTGGTTGGATGGTTAGAGGGAGTGTGATATCCCCAGTCCACCAGGGTTAACAAGACTTCCTTTTCTTGCGAACCAATCTGTGGTTGGATGGTTAGAGGGAGTGTGATATCCCCAGTCCACCAGGGTTCAAATTCTGGTGCTCGCATTTATTCCTGGATTTATTTCAGGATTTCCGACGATGCGCATTCAATGGGAGGAGACGTTCCCGTCGACGACGAGGTGCCTACGGTGACTTCGTAAATTTCAAGATGATATGCCGGCTCAGTCTTTCGAAGGTGCTCATAGGGGTAGGGTGTGCATGTGTGCGTTCATAGGGGTGAGTGTATGCGCGTGTATATGAGCGCTTGCGTCTGTACTGTCTTCAAAAAAGACTTCCTTTTCTTTTTGAGAAGAAAAAATAGGTGACAAAGACTCGGACTGCTCACAAGTTCTGGTGACCGCCTTCGTTCCCCCACAACTCCGGCCGCTGGTTGCCGGGATCCGCTACAAGTTCGCCGGCTTTTCACCCTTCTCTCTGTCCTATTTTTCCTTGCCCTCTCCCCCCCTCTGGCTGCGAGGTGCGAGCAAAGGCTTTGTATCTGAAGCCCATAGGGGCCCAAACAAAGCCCACCTACTGGTGCGAATTTCCCCTTCCCCACAACCACACGCGGCGGCGGCGGTGTGTAGAGAGAGAATAATGGAGGGGAGAGAAGACGACAAGAAAGGCGGCGCCGCCGCCCCCGGCAGCTCAGCGCCGGGGACGAGATTCAAGAACCTGGTCTCCAGGGAATACTACAGCCACAAGAAGAAGGTACGGTTCCATGCCCCACCTGTACGGGAATTCTCCCTCTGCGCCGCTAAAACCCAAAGTCTCGCGAGAAAGAAGTCCGAAATTATCCAATGCCGGATCTTTCCTTGCTGTGAATCCCTCGAACCCTAGCGTCGCAAGCTAAAAGCCTTTTAGGATATGAAAGTTCCAATATTTGGGTCGTCCGGTTTCGTTTTCTACATGGGAGCATAGTTGCGGGGAAACCTCGATTCGAGCTAATTGTTAGGTCACTAGTTTTTCTTTTTTGGAGAAAAGTATACTGATCATACTTTCTTTGTCGAGTGGTTCTTTTCCATTATAATGAAGAAAATTGGTGTTAGCATGCTCAGAAAGAAAATCAATTTCGAGTCAGGCGCTTATTTAGTTTCGTAAGTTTGTTGGGAAAAGAAGGAGAAACCATCTTCCTTTCAGAAAAAAATTTGTATTTGTGAGGATCATTTTTTTTAGGGAATTTGTGAGGATCATTTGGTTGCTTTATGTTGTTTGTTTTGCTAAAAAGAACTCCTTCTAGTATAAATGTATAATACACAATACTTGCGCATAAAATTGTAGTTGCTTTTGTGCTCTTTGTTCTTCCCTATCAATGCAGATTTTCGTATGATCACTGATCTTTTGTATTTTATTAGGTGCACTCTGTAGCATGGAACTGCATAGGCACAAAGCTTGCTTCAGGCTCTATAGATCATACTGCCCGTGTCTGGAGCATTGATCCCCATGGCCATGTAACTTCCTCTCCTTGTTTTCTAATTGCTACAAGAATAACGCTGCTTGTTACAGAGTTAGAAAACCCTTTTTTGTTGTCAAACACTCCAATTTTTTATACCTTTTCTTTTGTGAAATCTATGTAATTGGGAACCTCTTTCACTCATAGAATGCTAGTAGCAAGTTATGATCTTAGCAACAATATATTGTAGCATGCACATTTGCTTTGGCATGCTCATGCTGGCCCTTAGTGTACCAAAGATGGGTCAGTATAACTGGATGACTGCAATCTACCAAGCTATCTATTATCTTGAAATTGCAGAAGTTTACCAGGCATTCTGTATTCCTGTTTGCAGGATTGTGTGCATAATAGGGGCACCTTAACGAGAGCAGATTTTGTGCCAATAGTTGCCACTATGCTCATTATTCAAAATCCACTTTCTGAGTTTTAAATAATGTGAAATAATCCATTGGTGTAAATATTCTATGCCATGTGCGCTGTGGACCTGCCAAAATTCATCAGCAAATATGACTTATTGTGACCTGTACAAAAGAGACAAATTTATGGCTATGTTACTCAAGGGTCTTCTCTATTTAATCTAGTTCGTAAATATTCATATTCTTGGACAAAATCCATGAATTGTTCACATTTTTTGGAAACTCGGAAAAGAGAAGAGAGGAATATGGGATGTAGTGGAACCTAGTTGCCAAATTCACTTTCCCCACCTTAACACATTTAAGGATTTCCGTTATGTCTGTTCGGTTCCTTAGTTACCTCTTGTAATCAAATTCATTATTGTTATCAGTTTGTAGAACACTGTGGCCATAGTTTATTAACATGAGTCAGTGAGTAGTGAATTTTATTCTGTACAGTGGTATTACTTAGAACAGGTTATGCATTTATCGATGAATTGTTAGCTACAGTAAATTGGTTTACTTGCTTAAGAATGAACATTTAGCTCTTTTGTAGGAGGGTGTACATATTAGATTAGATTTTGTTTCATTGGAACTTCCAGATTGCAAACAATGCTGACAACACTTCTTATCATACACAGTCCAAGGTTAAAGACATTGAACTGAAAGGCCACTCAGATAGTGTAGATCAGTTATGCTGGGATCCAAAGCATCCTGACACAGTTGCCACTGCAGCTGCTGACAAGTCAATTCGCCTTTGGGATGCGCGAAGTAAGTAATACGCTTCATCTTTGATGGTCAAGGTGCTAAACTGCCAGTCTAGTTCAGCATTGTTAATGATTTGGGGCATTTACATTTCTGCCCTTAACTCAAACCCACTACTCAGATATACCCCTAATTCTTGAGGCTGCTCAAATCTGCCCCTTTTCCGTCAAGGCTCGTTATAGAAATACCCTTTCGCGCCGTTTCCGTCCTGTCAAAGGGGTTTGACCGTTTACAGGACGTTTCCTAGTCATTTTTGCCCCTCCTTACAAGCAGATGAGCTCTCTATGGATAAGTCACTTACAAGTGGTCCCATCCCATGAAAAAGGGAAAAAAGGGGGAAAAAATCCCCCTTCGTCTCCTCGGCCAGCCACCCGACCCCCTTCGTCCAGAGCCACCGTTGCTCCTGCTGGCTCCAGTCAGTAAACCCCCCTTTGCCGTCGACACGGTGAACCCGTGGCCTCATCCATCCCGCATCCACCTTGAGTACGCCTTCAGTCGCTGCCGTCTCCTGCATACCGAGGCATCGACAACGTCACGGGCGTGGCCTCCCGCAAGCACGTCTTGGCGCTCCCATGCCCGGTTCATGCCGCCGCGGCCTTCGCGTCTCGTTCCCACGACCAATGCCCTCGAGATGATGCATGACCTTGCCTTCTAGCCTCTTGTCGCTGCTATGAGCTATCTGCAGAAGGAATCGACGTGGGATGGTCGGAATCAACTCCATGCTCATCGTCTTCCTCGCCTCCGGCATTGGTCCGTCGCCACTCGCCCGGTGCCGCGAAGCCGTCGCTCCGATGTGTACCCACTGTTCCCGAGCAAGTATTCTTCATCGAGGGGAGCCTCTGGCCCTCCTCAAACTCTTCCCTCTCCCACTCATGCCATCTATGGCTGACACATGAGCAAACAACGTCCACAGCTTGCTGCCGCCAACGAAGTTTATCGTTGTCGTGGCAAGAGTTGTTCCCAAACCCGGAGGCCGTGTCCATTAGCTTTGCCACACCTTGTAGAGCCTCCCCTCTAAAGGAATTTGATTGAGTTGACGTGAATCGATGACATGGCCGTCCACCGCACCATCGATCTTCTCCTCGTCTGAACCCCGGTGATTTCCCTCGGGTTCTTCAGCTCTGCAAAGACTTCCCAAGGCCGCTTCTGCCATCCCCTTTGAGCCTGGTGTCCTCAAGCATGCGAGTGATCCGGTGATGGCCACCTCGTGGTGTGCGGGCAGTTCGTGCAGCAGCCACGCCCAGCTGCTGGTCCGAGGTGTGGTGCTGCTGCGCCGCGCCGCACTGGAGGTGATGGGCGGTGTTGCTGGCCGGAGAGAGAGAGCGGCGCACCGGATGGTCTGCCTTCAGAGAGGGAGAGGGGGGGGGGGAGGGA
Organism: Thinopyrum elongatum; assembly: GCA_011799875.1. NCBI lineage: Eukaryota > Viridiplantae > Streptophyta > Magnoliopsida > Poales > Poaceae > Thinopyrum > Thinopyrum elongatum. Next base: position 282,141,488 of record CM022301.1, read on the forward strand.
ATGGGGGGAGAGCGAGAGAGTTTTTACCTTATATTTTCCTTTTCATTTTTCCTAGAGGGCCCTACCTGTGAGGAAACATCCTGTAGACGGTCAAACCCCCTTGATTGGTTGGAAACGGCACAGAACGATATTCATACAAGGAGCCTTGACGGAAGAGGGGCAGATTTGAGCAGCCTCGAGAATTAGGGGTATATCTGATTATGGGTTCGGGCAGAAACGTAAATGTCGTTAATGACTTTTGCGTCTTTTGTTATGAATTTGGTGTTATCAGATGAGAGTTCTTATGTGGGAATTTGACGTGGAAGTTAGTATCATTGTACTCAGTATTCTGCATAGAATGATACATTTTGTTTCAGTCTCTTCTTACCATGTTCTGTGATGGTGGTAGTTTACCTTTTCGTCAGGTTATATTTACTAATCCAGTTTGTCTTTAACTAGTTTATTTATGTTTTACTTTTCAGGTGGGAAATGCCAAGTTGTTGAACTCAGTGGAGAAAACATCAACATCACATACAAACATGATGGCACTCACATAGCTGTTGGAAATAAGGTTTACAATAACAGAACATGGGTACATTAGATTGTAATATATTTTTGGTGCCTAGCTGTTTGTCTAGAATAATGGGACGTTCATTCATGTTCAACATTGCCTTCATGACGCTTGTGTTTCTTCATCTCCAGTGGTTTTCTTCTGATAGTATATTGAATTACTGATAGCATATTGGTTTATTGCCCTTATTTCAAAATAGAAAAAAAATCCTGATATTTTTGTGTTACGCATCATTATGGTGTGACCCAGCTAACATAATCCTTGCTATCTGTTTAGCTTTGTTATTTTGCTTCAGTCTTTTCCTTCAGTTTATACCTTGTGTAAGTTTGCTAGGGTTTAGATCTTTTGTTGACCTAATTACTATGCAACAAATCAAATCATATCATGCATAGAAATATGCGGCCGTATTGTCATATATGTGTTTTTGAGAAAATGCTGCATCACCGTATCGTGTACCAGTATTCATGCAATGTAGGTTGTTAATAATGCACCTGGAGATGTATGCATCTGGTTAGTATCTATCAGTTAGATGGAAGTCTTGGCATTTTTCTTGCTAAGTTTCTTCAGTATGACAAGTGATATGTAAAGTTCATGTAGTATCGAAATCAAACTCTTTTTGAGTGTCATGTAAGTTAGCATGTTTCCTGAAAATGTACACGATATGCATTTACTTTACGAGTTACTAGTTCGTTCAGCTATAATAACAGGTGCTGCTAATGATCTGTAGGAGGATGAGCTAACCATAGTGGATGTTCGGAAGCTAAAACCCATGCACAAACAGAAGTTCCCTTACGAGGTACTTACCAAATGAAGTTTGGACACTGGAAACACCCTTTAGCAGCTTTTTTCTGTTCTAAATCCAGCTATGTTTTGGGGTACCCGTGCATATCGATGTGATAAGAAATATAGTGAGCAACATGTTCATTTGTCTTGTCTTAGGCCAAAAAGTTGTGCACTGATGTTTATTTTTCGGGGGGAAAACAGTAAGGATACCTACTGATACTCTGAATGCGCAATGATATATGATACCAACCAGCTGAATCTAGATAATGCATTTACTGTACTACTGATGTTCACACCTTGCTAAACTTTATATTTTCATTTCCTGCATTTCTTGTTTTTCATGACTTGTGACGTGTGTGTTTCTTATTAAATGTCTGAAGTGAATTTTTGATTTGTCCCCCAGATTAATGAGATTGCATGGAATAAAACTGGAGATTTATTCTTCATAACTACTGGGCTTGGTAAGATGCTAAGATGTACTTTCCTCTTAATTATGAATATTTAAGCTCCTCAATTGTGAAAATGTAACAAGGAGCCTTGATGTTGTCCGAAGACAGGCGGCAGGATCACGTAAGTTGATGTTAATGCTGCTGCCTGGTTTTGTTCTTTCTGTAGGATTTGTTGAGGTGGTCAACTATCCTTCCCTTGATGTTGTCTGCAAATTAAATGCCCATACAGCAGGGTGCTATTGCATAGCAATGGATCCCCTTGATAGGTGAGAAAAATTCTTTGTCCAGTTTGTTGTTTCAGTTATTTGCGCTGAACATGTTTTAAACATGGAACCGTAGGGGAGAACCCTAAGGATTATTTGAATTACAAATATATAGTATTTACTTACGGAGGACCAACCATATTTACTAGAAAATACACAAAAAGGCTTGAGTTGCGATCCTTTTTTGCTCTGGATCTAGTTGATTTGCTGTATTTTAGTTCCTTACACTACTTACTGGGTTGCTAGATATGCTATTTGAGTCAACACTAAAGCTATATTCTGACTTTTCGTAAGAGCTACTGAAATTGTATCCTAGCTTCTTCTTTAGACAAAAATCGTATCCGAACTACCTGCAGTTGAGTAAATACCTATTACTTGTAGGTAACTCCATAGGTGATTTATGAAGAGGATTTCCGAGAAACTGGTTTAGGGAAACACGTATGGGCTCAGGAAAGGGATCTCCTGAATATTGGATAGCCGTTTGTAAACCAGGTCGTAAACTTTATATATACTGGGAATATATCCCATGGCCTATGAAAACCATTGGTTTAGTGGAAGAATGAAAACCATGATTAGGATGTTGATCCTCTCCACACACTTCGGTCAATTATTAAAAGAGAGGAAATGCATTATCATGGAATTTTGCAGAGAACTCCTCATATGCTCTCCTCACGGGTAACTTCCCCCGAATGTGTTGCTTCTCTCAAAAAGATGTTAATTAGGCACTCTTATTTGTCATAACTAGGGAAAGATATACTAACTGGCCATGGGTAACCTGCTACATGTCCGCCCTTTCAGGGGTTTCATAGGTTATATTCCCATATATATCTACAATGCCGAATTCAGAGTTAATAATGTAGAAAATGAAAATTCACCGCATGGTCCAAATTATTTTCTTCGCAACTATACAATGATCACCAAGCGTTTTTTGTTTGTTTGTTTGAAACTGACTGTAAACTTTTTTTGTGGGAAGGAACTGATTGTTAATTAAGAGCCTGAACAAACCAGTCATGTGGAGAAGTAGCAAGTTGTGCTCCACAAGTACAAATTGTATTAGTGTGTTATGTTTTGATGTCAACATCCAGGTATGGTACAATTGTTTTGATGGTCACACTTACAGAATGTTTTGATGTCAGGTATTTTGCTGTTGGAAGTGCTGATTCACTTGTCAGTCTTTGGAATGTCAAAGAGCTGCTATGTATTAAAACCTTCACAAAACTTGAGTACGTCTTTATCTACTATATTTAACTTCTTTAGATTACTATCATAGAAATAGCTTCAAATGCTTTTTGTTTGAGTCAGCCTCAGTTGTCAATTACCATTATTATTCCTTTGGTCCATGTGTTTTAGAGTTAGGGCCAACAAGTTTTCCCTCAATGTAACATCACATATTTGATACACCATGGGCCTGATGTTCACATTGAAATTAGTAAACAATTTGTGCATATCTCTGTTATTTCTAGGGGTGCAAGCGGCATCCCGCTCCATCACGCAAACCTCATTGGTTAGTTCATAGTTTGCTCATCACTTGCCTACAGTTAACACTATTTGTGCTATAGTATTGTCTGCTAGCCCGCCCCACTTGCATCCCTAGTTATTATCTCCCATGGCCTTCCCACCAAAGCCCGGCTGGCAACTGCAATGTAGACATTCAGGACGTTTGTAATCTTTTTAGTTACTTTGATTTACTATTTTAATTAATTTTATATTGGATAATACGACTACCAACACCTCATAATGTTAATTATTAAGAAGAATAGGGAATGGGCTTGACTAATCTCATATCACTGACTTTTGCCTCCAAACATAATTAGAAAGAATGATTGAACTAAATCATGGTTAGCTGAATTGTGATCATAGGGAAAAAAACATTCAAAGGTTAATCTGAGTACAACCGGAGTAACCCTGCTTTCAGTTTTGGGAAGCTTAGAAATGTGTACCAATTTTAAACAGAAGGCACAAATGTGTACCAATTTCAGGTGGCCTGTCAGAACAGTTAGCTTCAATCACACTGGAGAATTTATTGCATATGCCAGTGAAGATCCTTTCATTGACATTGTAAGTGATCATGAACATAGTGCAATTTCTTATCTATCCGAGGCTAACTGTTTTGAAAGAGTAGTTCTTTTACTTTTTTTTTTCCTTTCATCAGGCCAATATTCAGACTGGACGATCAATTCATCAGATTCCATGTAAAGCAGCTATGAATAGTGTTGAATGGAATCCTAAATACAACCTCCTGGCTTATGCAGGAGATGACAAGAATAAGTACCAGGCTGATGATGGTATGGTTGTCGCAGTTACTCATTTTAGTGCTGTTGAATGAAATAAAACGCATAGTTTTGCTTGAACCTCTTGCTCAATAGTTTCTGAAAAACCACAAGCACGTTATAACATCCCAAACACACGGAATCTTTGCCATTATCTTTTCTGTTAAGAACATCATTCAGGGTAGAACTAATATTCTTCCCTCTGTTACTTCTTTTTTCCTGTTGCCTGTTGTTTCCTGCTGCTTCTACTATCTTGCATCCAAGTACATGAGTGGGCATGAAGGGAAAAATTAAGATTCCATTTTCTGCATGCTATGTTGTCAGTGTTTGGGATGTTGTAATGCAGTTGAGGAAGTTTGTAATGTTGTCCATGGGAATGTCGATGTTTCAGGAGCAATCCAGCAAATTTCCTCCCTGTCGATTTCATCAACTCCTGAACTTAAAAAAAACTGTATTACCTTCAGATGCTTTTATTTCACTTCATTAACAATGTAGCTTTGTGATTTCTCAATTCTTCATCTAAAAAAAAAACACAAGGCGACGTAGAAATGTAGCGGCACTAATGTTTCTCGTCATTCATTTTTGCAGGTGTTTTCCGAATATTTGGTTTTGAAAGCACGTAATCTGATGCGGACGGGATTATCACCAGCAAGTTGTCTCTGTAGATTCAGTTATCTGGCCTTGCAAATGTAATTCCATTTTTTTGTCGGCTTGAATGAGGTGTTTGGTTTGAGGGACTGGATGATGAATGAACCCTTGTTTGTTTGAGGTGTAGACTGTGCATGTACTAAGCTAGTTCTAAATGATGGATTAGGTAATTTGACCAAATTTAAGAGATTATCTGGCGATGGACCGAGCTGTGATGGCCAAGGTGATTTTCTCAAACCAAACATCCCAGAACCAAAACAGTGTTGTATTTTACCATATGTGATTACTAGAGAACAACTTTGCATTGCATCTTATTTGACAGGACATTACTGAGACATTAAAGTAAAATAGATCAAATTTTTGTACAAGGTTTGTACTCCCTTCGTTCCAAATTACTGCCTCTGTAAAGAAATACAAGATCGTTTCGCTCTTATATTTCTTTATGGAGGGAATACTTTAAGTTCTACCTTTGTCCTAAGTGTATGTGCAATACTTAGAGCACATCTAGATGTGGCTTTAGCAAAACTAGTGTATTATAACATCTGCAGCACCAAATTTGTTACGTTAGATTTGTCAACAAAAATGTTTTCATACATATATAATATTGTAGATATTAGCATTTTTTTCGTATATATATGGTCAAAGCTTAAAAGAAGTTTGATCGACAACTAAAACTTCAACTAATTTGGAACGGAGGGAGTACAAAATGAGGAAAAAAAATAAGTAAAATAAAGTATACTCTAGTAATACAGTATATCAAATAGGAGATGAAGTGAAGTTGCAAAATAAATAAGCAATGAGCATCTTTCACTCTTGCCGTCCATGGATTGTAGCTGGAATGCATCAGAAGGCAAATGGAGCCAAAAATGCAAAATAGTGTCACGAAACTGAGTAGGCATTTTGGATATCGAGCTCCATGGAGGACTTAAATTTGAAAAAATCAAAATTCAAACTTTTCAGTTTCAAAAAATCTGAAAAACAATACACATGTATACAAGGATGTAATGTGTATGTGTAAATTTTTAGGATAAAATACCTTGAATTGTGAACCGCATGCACAAAAAAATCATCGACCATGAGGATGAACAGTACATATGCTAAAAAGCCACATATTTGTTTTTTTTCGTAGCTCTCACTTTAACGTATTTCGACCTGAAAATTTACACACATGTACATTATGTCTCTAGGTATATATGTATTTTTTCATAAATTTCTGAAGTTAGTTTGAATTTTGAAAATGTCAAATTAAGGCCTCCATTTGGTATTTTCGCACAGAACTTGTATAAAACACCAAATAATCGCGAGCATTAAAGATGATTGTTTTCAATTAAAAAAAAGATGATTGTTTCCATGCATGTTGCCCCTATGACACACTGAAACGTGGGCCCAAGGGCGGATGTCGGTGGGGCACTGAATGTCATGTTCTCAAACTTGAATTGTGAGATTGGCATACACAACAACAAAGATACATTGCATTGCTTGGCACACCACTTGATGGCATTCACATTCATAACTTCTGTCCTGGAGCTTTTTCATTTGATCCATACACACAAACACAAAACACACTGGACAAGGACAGAACGAAAAGCCTCTGCACACATATTGGACAACATGGATGGACTCTGAACCCACAACCAAAGCCAAGAAAAGAATAGCAAACACTTCCCTAAAATGCTTGCAAGAATGCAAAGAAAGAACCAACAAGAATCACATTTTGGTCAAACTGGTAACCAGACTTTGTGTTCAGCCGATCATCAAGCTCCTCCACCTCTTCAATCACTCACTCTCAGGATCTGTACACGTTGAAATGCTTCGCCCATCGCCGCGCCATGAACGGGTCAAGGTGATCCCAGCTCTCGGCGCAGCAGCTGCTCCTCCTCTCGCCGCCGATGCTCGTCCCCATGTCTCTGGCCCCGCAGTACCTGCTGTCGCTCTTCTCCTCGAACCCGACAGCGACCTCGCCCGTCCTCGACCGGTCCTCTCTTCCGCCCTCCAGGTAGCTGTAACCAACCAGTATGAAGCCACAGTCTGCCACAAGGTCAAGTGGGATCCTCCTCTCCTCACCACCCCTCAGCTCCCCTAGCCTCACCACTCCACCGTGCTCCCCTATCCTCAGGTGGGTGTCGCCTATGACACCGCCGAGCAACCGTGCAAGAAGCTCCTCAAATTCATGCATCACGAAGCTGTTCTGCACCCCGAAGCCGAGCCCGACATGGAACTGGTGAACCGGAATGCTCGCACGGTTCATGTCTACCCCAGCATAGCTAAGTATCGGATGATCAGAGAGGTGGAGAATGCAGTTGCTTGGGTTCTGGTGTGCCCGATCCTCTAGTATCTTCAGACCTTTCTGCAAAGCCCCTACCGGATCAATTCCACCCACAGAGCAGAGGTGTTCGATGACCTGCAATGCCATTCGTTTACCATGGGAGGACATCCGGCGCAAGGGGAAGGCACGAGTTGCAGTGGTGGCATTCGTGACAATGGTCAACCGGTCAATTGCGCGCATGGAGAAGACAACCAGTGCCACTGCCTGCTTCAAGAGCCTCAGGTGTGGCCCATTAGGGCTGGCAACCAAGACCAAGTCCATGGCTGGCTGTGGTGCTAGGCTGACTGAGAGGTAAGCACGCCTTTGCACACTTGGTGAAGCAATCTGTGGCGGCGAAACCATGGAGGAGCCGCTGTAGCTGTACTGGCAGTGCTGCTGTGGTGGCATCATGCGTCCACAAGGGTAGTGTCCGAGGGCATGATGGTGAGCTGCCACCGGAGACGGGATAAGGGCGAAGCGCAGGCATGGATCAACATGCTCAGTCAGAGTGTAAGGCTCAACAGGGTCATCGTCGTTGTAGCGGGTGGCACGGATGGAGGACCTTCGGTTGACGCGGGATGTCGCAATGTTGTCATCAAGGATGCGAAGGATTGGATCGGACTGGTTGTGCAGCAATGGCGGCACCTTCAGGTCACGTGGCAGCTGAGACCACTGCGCACGGCAGATCGGGCATGTAACATTGCCATGTCTGATGTTGGAGGCAATGCACAAGAAGTGGAAAGAGTGGGAGCACTGGGCTGTGAATATCGCTGGTCTGTCACAGTTGTCAATGCCACTGCTGCTGGTGCTGAGGGTCTCCAAACATATTGCACAGAAGTTCTGCATATAAATATAGTATAAAATAGTATAGTTAATATACGAGATCTGAGAAAATGTGGGATCAGATTAGAATGTAAACCTGCTGTACATACAAGTAAGCAATAAAGAGAATCACTACAGCTTGGATTTGGTGGGAAACAAAACACTGTAAACTATTCATTCTAGAACAAGTTGAGCATATGCTAAAGGAAGGATTTTGCAAGATCAGAAAATAATATCTGCTTCATTTGACGCTTCAATTTAACATACACATATCTAAAATGGAGGAAATACCATTTTCGTAAATCCAAATATGACCTGATTAACACCCTATCAGATAGTATGTCTGATACATGGCAAATTGGCAACCGTTCATAGGTTGCAAGCTGGAATATGTTTAGATAACCAAAATATGAAATGAAGAATATGTTCTGCATTGTGTGCCCAGCGAATGTTTCAACCAACCAAAAGCCCAAAACAATTTTTGATATACATGAAGCAACCTGAGTGTTCCTAATTAGAACACTGCCTCAGTACATAGGGTGATTAGGCATGTAATATATGTATTTGGCTTATTCGCAAAAATATACAGTTATTTGGCTTATCAATTGTCGTCGCCACTATATTGGTTACAATTAGCTCAAACACAAGTTCCTCCAAGCTATCCTGCTAAATGTTATCAAGGTTCCCAAGTTCCTGCAGCCTGTTGAGATTGCAACAAAGTTGGGCAAAACAATTCGAGAGAAAAAAATCTATTCATTTCGAGGCTTGTACTGAAGAACACTGTTAAGTATTGACCGTGCTTGTTAGATACCAACTCAACTACTACTCACAGTCACAGAATACCAACTAGAGGAGATACCCACAGTGCATCCCGGGGGGTGGGACGAGGGCTCAGGCTCAAGCCTCACAGGGAGCTATGTAACGCCATTCAGGCCCTGACTTTAAGCCAGCTAAGAAACATTGGGCTATTATGTTGACCTTGACAGTTCAGAAGGAAAATTTCATTTATTGGTGGTTAATGTTGAAATTTGCAAAATTAGAACATCATATTGGCAGAGCTTGATTGTTGTTAACATAGTGGTGTTAGGGATAAGCACTAGTGCCATATAGCACCAAGGTTAATTGGATCTTGACATGGTAGACACCAAGATCATGGTATAATAACATGAATGGCAACATGTGTAATATGCATGGTCACAACTTTACAATAGTCTCTGTTATTCAAACAGTGCATTATTCGTGAGTCTTTGAGAAATGTGCATAGTATCGACATATGCCCTGTTGATTGCCAATTCACCATAGGTATCAATAATAAGATATTCGTAGGCTATTGTTTGCACTGTTATGCACCATTAGCCCATTAGGGAGACAAGTATCATGCCATCTGGGAGACCATATGATTGTTCATCGATAGCCACAAAAAAGTACCAGGGCTCCAACACATCCAAAGAAAGGTTAGGGACACTAACATAGTCTATCAGTAGCACCGCAAAAACAAAAAGTCTATCGATAGATATTATATCGTGGATGACCATGCAACCCATCCATGTGCACTAAAGGAATTACAATCAGGCTTTTTATTTAATTGAAACAATGTCACTTTTTTCCAAAGTAAGACATAAGGTTGTAGAGATAGCAACAGCTAATCTCAGAAGTCTAGATCATTGTGAATGAAAGGATGCCAGATCTATGTTAGTTCGTCAGAATCTAAGTCGTCAAAATGATCACCATTCGAATTTTTCCGTGTCACAAAGGAGAACATAACTTATCTCGGTGATATTCCACCTCTTACCCACCTCAATATCACGATTTTCTACAGGAGGAAAGTGAGAACTTACTGGGGTGGACTAAATGAAGTGAAACCCACAAGATCAAGATTTCCGTTCGCAATCCCATCTCCTACCCTAAGTTCTCCGTTTAGCTTGTCCCTTGCTATCTCAGTTTGTTGCAACCTGATAGTAGGTAAGCATGTCCCTGATCTCTTCACATGTAAATTGGTGGATGCATCTAAAAACAACTACCTATGCTTTAGTAGAGAAAACAGACAGCTCCCACATATCTATAAATATAGAAAAGCTGCATTATCGAAATTAAAAACAGGGCTGGTGGTCCAAATGGAACTAGAAAATAAAGAAAAGGAAAGGAAAGATGTAGTGAGTGGGCATAGAGCTGGTGGTACCTTGTCAGCCATTCTAGTGCTGGTCGGCTCCTCCAGCTTTTCCTGCTCTTCATCACTGCTGTCTGCGGGCGCATTCACTGCTGAACATGAGATCTGCATATGCATTACAAGCCTCAGTTCTTGACAACACATAACAAATTTCTATTTTAGCAACATTCTTGACTGTTGGAGCAAAGATAAAGAGGGGAAAGGTTAGCCACTCTGTATACTGTATTTTACACCTCAATTTCTATGTACCTATCAATGATATTTAAGATCCAGACAGATATAGAAGAAAATGTTGGTTCAAAGAGAAACTGTACACACACGCATAGCCACCAACAACCCATGTACTACATCTTATCTAAACACAAGTACAATGCTGAAACATTAGCACCGCTAACAGTCAAGTTACTGGAGAAACATTATTTATTTTCAGTCTGGTGTAAAGATACACCAGAAAGTGGATAATAGCTAAAGACAATTGCTCAGTTCCAAGAAAACACACACACACACACACAGAAAAGAACATGTTGGAAGAAGAGAGAAACATGGGTAAAATGAATTAAAAATCAGCGAAGAGAAAATATGGTCTTTGTGTCTTGTGCAGTGCGGGTTGCAGCAAACCATCAACGGACCAAAAGATTCAGAGAACTGAAACAAAATGGCCATTCGATACAGAACAAATTCAGATACAACTTTTTTCATAGATACAAATATTCAGTGGGACGTCTAGATCTATTTTTGGTGGGGGTGTAAATGGACCACAGGAGTGGTACGTCGGATGCGCAAAATTTTCCCAAGGTGCTGGTAGTACAAAGATGGAATGGGAGAGAGCTAGAACAATCATTTCCATAAATGAGTGGACAGTACCTAGAACACATGGCTGGGCACGCGGTACTGTTGGAATAGGAAGGAGAAGAAAATGCAACAGGCGTGCTCCTGTTGATTCAACTTGGATAAAACTTGGAAATTTACTGAGCCTCGTCAGAAAATTTCTAGGAGAAGATCACCAAAACCAGCCAGGAAGCGAGGCATTTGCAGTTGCAGCAGTCCTCCCGTTTAGGAAGAACGGCAAGACACTAGAAATCGTTTTCAGAACCCAAGCAAGATCGAGAAAGGAACATGAAACCGCCTGCTTACTTACTGACGTGTGTGTGAGAGAGAATCAGAGAAGAAACCAAAAAAAGCACCCAGAACCAGGTCATAACTCACAAACCGATGAGATGGCTAGAAACCAAAACTTATCTATCTAACCCCAGCCTAGAGGAAGAAGAAAAAAGGCTGGAACTGAACGGAGCTTCTCTGATGAAATGTAGAGAAAGAGAGAGGGAGAGGGAGAGAGTATTACGGTCTTGGGAGGCGGCGGGGAGGGAGAGGCGGCATGGGAGGAGAAGAAGGAGGCGCAGGAGAGGCCGATGCACTTGGCTGCCGCCCGCCGCCACCTGGCCAGAGTGCCTTCGCCGCCGCATCCCCCCGCCATTGCTCGCTGCCCCCCTGAGCTACAGCACCATAGGCCCTCCCCTCCCCTGTTTCTTGCTGCCCTAGGTGGTGGTGTAAACGCCTCTGCTTTGGCTGCCTTGTGCTTCTTGTACTCCATGGACCGAACCGAAGGGGCCAAAGGTCATGCCGTCACGGAGTCATCATACTCTCTCTCTCTCTCTCCAACAGTCCATCTCCTTCTGTCAAAAAAAAAAAAAAAAGTCCATCTCCTAGTGAGTGAGCAGAGCTGACAATTGCAGTACAGCCCTTGTCATTTTCCCGTTTAGATTTCAAGCCCTTGGAAAATAAAGGAACGGCATCCGACAACCCTCTCCATAGACCATTGCTCCTTATCCGTCGTTGTCCAGATTACTCTCGAGGGTCTCTATGAAAAATAATAGTGCTTTATCGGTGGGTGTGTTCCGAATTCTAAATCATCTGAACGCCTTTATGCAAACCGTCCTTGCTTGCTGAGCTGCTCCTCGCTGTGGGTCCCACCTCTGCGTCCGCCTTTTTCCTTGGGCACGGAAAGGGCAGTTTAAAACGCATGCGTAGTGTACTAGCTTTGGATCATCGGTTTTCTTGAAAACTAGCCTAGCTTGGATTATCAGAGGTTCACCCTGGCAGCCCTGGCAATTTTGGAGCAAAAGGCTTGAATTTTGGAGGAAACATAAATAAAGGATTGTAATTTGAAGAAGAAAAATATCCTTTTATCCTTTGGCGGCGTGGAATGACCGTCAACTACTAAGCATCTGCGACGACTTCTTCGATCTCAAGATTTACCGGCTCAATCTCTCGAAGATGCTTGCAGAGGTGGATTGTGCATGCGTGCATTCAGAGGAATGGCTGTGCGTGTGCATGTAAGTATCTGCATTTATACTGTGTGCATTCATAGGGGGGATGACTGTGCGTCTATACTGTGTTTTTAAAAATAGATAGAATAGTCTCAAATAGTAACAACTTAGTACATTATGTGGAAGAAGAAATAAAGTGTCGTGTTTTCTTAGATGAGAAATTATCTCGTGAAAACCAAGTAAAAATGAGAACACTGTGGAAACCATGTTTATTTTTCTATTTTTAATGGAAATACAATATCAAACTACAGTGATGTTTCATAAACATGTGAATTTAAAATCTAATTTTATATTCAATTTGAGCTAAAACAAACTCATCAACAAATATTTCACCACGACATTACCACTATACATTAAAGAACTCGTCTTCGTACCTCCCAAATGAATGTAGGTTCAGACCTGAACTTGGACATGTCGATAATCATCACCTCCCTAAAATCAACTCTAGCAAAGTCGTCATAGTGAATTGACTATACATGACGTGACAACTCCTTAATCTTGCTGGGAAAGTATCAGGTGCTACCCATGCTACCATTTTCTAAGAAACACATTTTAATGTTTCAAAAATTCTGAAACAAATTTTGAGTGTTCACAAGACATATGTTTACATTTTGCAAAAAGTTCAAATGAAAATTCAAAATACACATCATGAAAGAAAAAGACAAATCTGAATGTAAATAGTACTATCATTTTGACTTTTGTCTTTTCGTGACACTATTCATGCTGATTTTTTCCTTTTTATTTCTCATTGTGGGCTCTGAATTTTGACTTGAACTTTTCACATATTGTAAACACGTCTCTTCTGAACACTCTCATTTTTCTAAAAAATTTAAAACATTAAATTTCTGTAAAAGAAAAGATGTTAGTAGCATGGAAGCACCTAATGTGTTGGAGTATAGGATATCTACCCCGCTCTTAGAGCAAGTACAATAAGGTGATGTATTAGGTGGGTTGTAAGACTTAAAATATTATTTTATTGCTGAGGAAAGAGAAGAGAAGCGTGCTACAGATTAACAGCCGGCTGCAGCACGTGCTCCTAAACACTATGTGAGAGAATGAGATGGGTCATGCATCAATAAAGTAATACATATTTATATCTATCTATTGTACTTGTCGGTTATAAGCTTGACTATAGATGATGTGGCAACATCATATAGCCTACTATGAACCGCTCTCTCAGAGCAAGTACAATAGCAGGCTTATAGCCCGCTTACATGGCAATTTTGCCTATGTGGAGGAGAGAGACATGAAAAAGTGAGGAGAGTGGGCTCTCATGTAAGGGCATCTTCAAGGCGGACCCAGAAACCGCCCTTGTTCGTCTGAACTGCACGTCCGGACCAAGGAAGCCATCCAACGCGGGCATGTATCGGTCCGCGGGGCGGTCCGGACGCGATTTCTCCCGCAATTGGAGACAAAGTGGGTGGGGGGGGGGGGTTGCGGGGGTTCAGACACCCGAAATGTATGACTCTGACACCCCCGGCCCACCCAATCCCTCCTCCGGTCCCATTTCCTTCCACTCTGCCCCTTCTCCTTCTTGCTTTGCATCCACACCCTCCACCTCTGCCGCCGCTACTGTATGTCTCCGGCCGCCACAGAGGCATTGCCAGACGTCCGCAACCAGCACCGACGCGCCCGCACGCCGTTACGACAGAGCTTTCCACCCTAGAGTCGTTTGTACCCAGGTACACTCCGCCCCCTGTGGACGACCTCCATGGCAGATACCACACTCGGCAGGTGTTCTATCAAATGCCATTGAGCTTATTTTTAAATGGCAAATGCTATGTCGTTTTGTAGAGTACGCAGGATGACCAGCTACTCGACCATGAAGGATGAGTTGTTGTGCGATGCGTGGCTGGCGGTATCTGCAAATTTCGTAGGTAGGCCCTTTCTAGGAGCAAGTGCATGAGAAGTTTCACGCATGAAAGCACATTGCGCCCTACGACATATACATCATTCAAGCATGCAACATGAGGTCGTTGTCGTATCGCTGCCACGCTATCCAGATCAGCGTCACCAAGTTTTGCGACGTGGTTCGTCAACTTGAGGCAAGGTGGCCACTGCACGCGGCGGAGGACGAGATTGTAAGTTTTTCTTCCTCTTGCTCAACTTATTGATTGATTCATTCGCTCAATGTTGGTCTAGACGTTATATGTAGCCCGCATGCGCTGCCGCGGTGTACCACAGGATAGAGGGACGGTCATTTACATGCACACACTGTTGGATGAAGCTGAAGGGGAAGTATGTGTGGGACGACATGATCCGCTCATAAAAAAATTGTTGGACATTCAGAATCTAGTCGAATTTGAGACCTTGTTATACCAGACTTAATTTGCATGGTATATATGGATGATTTGTACTATTTTCTATTCAAATTTGATGAATATCGACCGTTTTGCATGAATTTCGTACGGTTTGTTAAAATGCGGGTTGAAATGTATGCGGCTAGTGTTGGATGACGTCCTTACGTATCCGTGTTCGTGGATTGATTCCCTGCCCGCAGACGAATGCGAAAGGAAATTTACGGGTTACCGTTGGAGATGCCCTAAAAGCCTATACATGTGCTTCTAGACAATTGAAATAAATGTGAAAAAAAAATAGAGAGAAGATGAGAAAAAGCATTAATTTTGTAGCCAATTTTATTGTACGAGTGATAACCAACTTTGTTGTATGAGTGACTATAAAAGTATATATAAGTGATATATATAGATGATATGACAGTATTCGTATAGGCAACGGTTGGCTGTATTATTAACGACGCTGTTAGCAGGAGTAGCAGTCTAGTGGAGCAGAGTGGGCTGGGGAGCATGGCCGCCATTCAAGTTCAGCACAGTCTGTGAGGCAGTCAGTCAGAGTGGCGCAGTGACCAATAAGTCCAGTGGAATCCTTTTCTTTTCCTTTCTTTAGCTCGTCTCTTGTCTGCTTCTTTGGTTAGCCCTTTTCTTTTATTTCACCACAACAACTTCCACTGGGAGTGGTGCAAGCTATAGCCAGGGGAAAGAGGCAACAGCAACAGGTGCAACAGTGGTAGTTATTGGACATGTCGGTGCGTGTGTGCGTGGAGTAGTTGGATTTGTTGCAACAATTTTACCAGCGTATATGTTCCCCACTGTTGAGTACAGAGGAATGCACAGGACTATTGCAAGACAAGATCTGTTGTGGTTGTTCGGTAGTTGAAGCCATAGCGAAAATGGAGGACAATCGTTATGCTAGGTTTATTAGTCAATCGAGTGTGCCTTTTTGCAATACTCTAGCTAACATGTTCGTATACACACGTAGTTTGATCTTGACCTCGAATGTGCATTTCAAACGAAAAAAAAACCCAATGGACACACGGTTGCGAAAATGCGTGAATTTCAATGCACGGTTGCAATTAATCGTTGCGGTACCATTGCGAGGAGGCAAAGTTGGATCAATGTGCTTAAATTGTTAGTTAGCCAATTATCTACTCTCAAGGTGGAAAGTGCAAAATTGAGGTATATTTAAAGATTAAGCTCCCTAAGGGCCTTGTACGACGCTAGGTGCTTAGAAAAACAAACCGAATTTTTCTGAAGCATCAGCGCCTGTTTCTACAGGAGAGACGCTTAATTAAGCGTTTATCCTGTACAAATAAGCACCGGTGCTTAAAAAAAATTGGTTTATTTCTTCAAGCATCTCTCCTAAGCACCTTACATTGTACAAGGCATAAAAGGGAAGTGATGTCCTTGCTCCCTGATTGCGAAGGTTGGTGGGTCCGTTTCGTCATCCTATGTTTCATTATTCTTGGACCTCGTTAGCTGGCGAACGTTCATCAGAAGAGGTGCCATTTTTGAACGTTTTGATGCAGTTTTAGTTGTGTGTGGGGTGGCAGTTTCTTCAAGCAAAAACGTTCGAAATGCCACCCTCTTCCATAGGACGTCAACCAGACAAGATTCTGTTATTCTTTTCTTACAAATCTATCATCGTTGCCCTTGTTCTGTGCTTGGAAGGCTGGTGGTTCCACTTTGTCGCCTATGTTTTTTTTGCCTTCGACCCATTTCACTATTAGCGCGTGGCATGAGTTTCACCGGCCCTTGGTACATGGTTTCTTTCATGGCCTACGCATACGGGGATATGTTGCAACCAAATCTTTGACACGTTAGTTTCGTATATCTATAGCCCAAATAACACTCCTAACACTACTCTCTTCATCAAATTTCACGGAGAAAAGACCAATGATACCAAGAGAAATGCTCCTAGCTCGACATGACTAAGAGTATCTTTAGCAGACCCCGTATAATGCACGAAACTGTAAAATAACCGCCAGTTTACAGTTTTCGGCGAAAAAAACGATTCGAATAGAAACCGTAAACGGCTTCGACCCGTAATTTTTTTTAAGGGGCGCGGAAAACATCCCCGCCGAAAATGTGAATATAAGGATTTTGGAGGCAAACCGAAGGGGCCTGTATACACGAATGACCGTTGGCGGGAGTTTAACTGCCATCGGAATCTTCATGGTCGCTCCCGTCCGCTCGTCCCCGACGCCGGCCGCCCGCCCCGGCAGCCGCGCTCGCCCGCCGCTGGTCCCTGGACACCGGCCGCGCGCCCGCCGGCCGTCCGCCCCGGCCGCCGCGCTCGCCCGGCTCTCGAACGGAGCTGGCTAGCTGCTAGCTCAATCGATTCGCACGGAGCTAGCTAGCTAGCTAACTCAATCGATTCGCACGGAGCTAGCTAGCTCGATGCGTGTCTCTCGACGGCGGCCGCGCCCGCCAGCCGCCGGTCCTCGGAGTCCCGCCGCTGCCCCGGCCGCCCTGGCCTCCGTCCGCGCGCCGCGGCCGCCCCCTGTCTTCCTCGTCCGCTTGTCCGCCGACGGCCGCGCTGGTCGATTTCAAGTTGGCTTGAGGAAGATGACGACAAAAAAAAAGCTAGCTGTGGGTATATTCAGATAATATTTCTTTTTACGGGTTGATTTTACGGGTTCTGTTCGGTCGCAGCTAAAATCGGCCCTTATAATGCGTTTTTCTCAGCCCGTAAAACACTTATACGGGTCGCAGTTTTAAGGGGTCTGCTAGAGATGCTCTAAGGCACCCCAAGAAAATTCAAAAAAGATCAATTGTCAGCCAATAATAAACAGAAAAAGTAGGCCCTATAGCGCTCCTATGATAAGAGCGATGCAACAAGGCGTGTGTTCACTGCTAGTGTTGATGGATTTTTGTTGTTATATTTCAATTATTAATTGTATACGTTTTTGCGGGGGGATTATTGATTGTATACGGTTCCATATTCCGTTAAACCATATTATTGATGGCATGGGCCATCCAACTTAATGACCCGGACCTACACACCATATGGACATTTTCCCCACAATTGCATTTTGAATTTCGGTTCTTCAACTATAGTCTGCACACGATAATACATTTTTATTACCATTTAACTCAAATAATAAGTGTTACTAACATTGCTTGCACCCATTTCAAACAGCAGCCATCCACTACACGTCTCGTTTGATTTTATATTTCCTATTAACTTTCAAAATTCGTATTTATGTCTCATCATTGCAATACAATTTAGGGGATTTTAGTATGTCAAAATTCGGCAAATATGAACCATTTGAAACATAGATCACCCACTACACTTTCCATTTTTTTCAACTAATTTTAGAAATTCATATTTATATCACAACAACCAACAATATATTTATGGATTTTTAACATGTCAAAAACTTGGCAAATACGAACCATTTTGATTAGTATTGAAATAGTTCACAGTTTCAAGCTCAAAGCATGGATTGATACATTTTTTTGCGTATCACGATAATATGGAAAAGGGATAATTGTATTTGTGCCCTTAGTTGTGTCACCCTCGACAGGAATACCCCTAGTTTTGTAAAACACGTGGTCTTGCCCAACTCAGTTAGCTTGCCTTGTGCTTTTGCCCTTCCGGCACGGCTCCGTCCAGTCAGCGCCGTTTGACCGTAAGCGGCGCTAGATTTTGGACATTTTTGCCCCCTCGGTCGACCTAACCAGCTCACACTCTCTCGTTCCCCACTGTCTCTCTTTCTCTCTCACCAACCCTAGCTCGCTCGGCGGCGGCGAAACCCGCACCGCCAGATCCATTGCCAGGCGATGGGGGAGACCGGAGAAAGCGTCGGCGGACGCGGCCGCCGCAGTAGGGACACCACATCTTCACTTCAGCGCGGAGGCGGCGGTGCTGCTGGAGCCAATGGCGACAAGGGCAGCGGATCTGCACGGGAGCGCGGACAAGGCGACGCTGGCGGCGCCCACGGCGACAAGGGCAGCGGATCTGCACGGGAGCGCGGACAAGGCGACACCGGCGGCGCCCACGGCGACAAGGGCAGCGAATCTGCACGGGAGCGCGGACAAGGCGACGCTGGCGGCGCCCACGGCGACAAGGGCAACGGATCTGCATGGGAAATTCCTGCGGGGTAAGTATCAGACCTAGATCTGCTCGTGTTTACTGCCGTAGGATTGATTCAACGATGCTTTAGGCTCGGTTTTGTTCGTTTTTTCACGGGAGATGGCATGTTTTTTTATCGTAGGATGAATCCAGCGACCGCGTTCTATCTTTCTATTAGAATGGAGACCACTGTTCTTGTTTCTGCGGGTACTAAAGGAAAAGATTGTGGCTTCACTTTTCCATTGTTTGTGGACAACACTACTTCGTACCAGGATTTTAGGGCTGCCATTTGTGCTAAGTATCCATGGGGATTGTTTGATACTGTTGAGATGAGATATTGGGATAGTAGCAACCTTTCTTGGGTCCCTGTACAGTGCGATTCAGAGTTAGGTGTGATGTTTGCAAGTAATGCACAAACTATGTCATGCAACTTGGAAATCACAGTGATACAGAGAACTAGAGCAGAAAGGTTTGAAAACCCATCTACTTCTAGGCCCTCTGCATCTAGTCCATCTTGTTTTAATCCCACTGCTGGAGGGACAAGGGCTAGAACTAGGGCTAGCAGTAGAAGTAGGGCAACAAGTGACACCTCTACTGCTCCTGGAACTCCAAGTGTTAATGGAAGTCAGGAACAACCAAACAAAATAGGTGATCCAGTTGTGGAGGAGGCATTGCCTGATGCACCAGGTCTGGAGGATGAGATACTTTATCCTGGATATGTTCAACACAACAATGAAGAAGAAAAAGCAGACAAAGACTATATCCCTGCAGAATTTTCAGATACAGATGCTGATGAGATGCAAGAGGATCATGAAATGGGAGCTTTTGAAGATGCAGATGAGGACAGACCTGTCATGATGTATGACAGGGAAAATCCATCTATTGAGGAAGGTGTGGTCTTCCCTTCTGCAGTTGATTGCAGAAATGCAGTTGCAACCTACTCAATCAAAGCTGAAACTGAGTTCTCTATTCTGAAAAGTGACCCAACTAGGTTTACTGTCAAATGTTCTTATGACAGGTGTAAATGGAGGCTACATGCCTCTTTAATGAGGAGGAGCACACTGTTCCAGGTATTAAATGTTGTGATCTCTTAAATGTTTGTTATATTTTCTGCACTCACTGCTGTTATATGTACTTACTGTTTGTCTTATTGTTTGTTGTGCTGTCTTGTTTCAGATTAAAGTGAACCAACACCAGCATACTTGTCCTAGTGTCAATAGATCTCAGAGATTTAGAGCTGCAAAAAGAAGGTGGATTGCAGATGCTTCTATGCCCTGGATCAGACAAAATCCATCTATTGGTCCTAAGGAAATTCAGATGAAGTTGTTAGAGAAGTATGGTGTGGAGGTGCCATATGACAGGTGCACTGGATGGACACAACTGGTTGTTTCCAGTTGCTTATGGTGTTCTAGAAGTGGAGTCTACTGAGAGTTGGACATGGTTTTTCACAAACCTGAAGAAAATGGTAGGTCATCCAGAAGGTTTAGTGATACATACTGATGCTTGCAAGGGATTGGAAACTGCTGTTGATGATGTGTACCCTGGAGTGGAACATAGAGAGTGTATGAGACACTTGGCTCAGAATTTCAGTAAGAAATTTAAGGGAAAGTTCTTTGATGATAACTTATGGCCTTGTTCACTAACCTATAGTATCAAGAAGCATAATTATCATCTGAACCAGCTCAAAAGCAAACCCAAAGTTAAGGAATTGCTGGAGGAGCACCACACAAAAATCTGGGCAAGAGCTGATTTCAATGAGATGTGCAAGGTTGACTATGTGAACAACAACCTTGCAGAATCATTCAACTCAAGAATCAGGAAATACAAGAGTCTTCACATAGTTGACCTGCTAGACAAGATTAGGCAATACATCATGGAGAAATTTGACTTAAGAAACAGAATTGCCACTGACCATTTCATTGGGCACTACATCATACCAGCAGTAATGAAGGTTTTGATGGAGAAGACAAAAGGTTTGGAGATGAGTATAGTTAGGAGAAGCCCAACAGAGGCTGAGGTGAGTGCTACTGACAGAGAGAAAAGAGAATGGAGGTACCCTGTGGTCTTGCAGTTGTAGGCAGTGGCAGATCACTGGTAAACCCTGCATCCATGCCCTTTTTTTCATCACTGCTCTAAGAGGTGAAGCAAGTGGAATAGATCAGTATGTCCACAAATATTACTCAGTTGAGATGTTTAGAGCAACTTATGCTGACAATCTACCAGCTCTAGAAGGCAAACAACAGTGGGACTGTGTAGATCCAGGATTCAAGCTGTGTGCTCCTGTTCAGAACAGACCACCAGGCAGACCAAGAAAGCAGAGGATAAGATCTACCAGTGAAGGAAAGGGCCTTGGTCCTAGGAAGTATAAGTGCAAGAGATGTGGAAGATGTGGACACAAAACCAAAGGCTGCAAAGAATCTGTTGATCCAGCCTTTGTAGAAGAAGAACATTGGGGAGCAGATAATGCAGATGATCATCCAACAGCTAATGAGCCAGCAGAAGCAGAAGTAGAAGATGAGGAGGAGGATGAAGAGCTAGAAGTTGATGTTCTTCAGCAGCAGATGCCACCACCAAAGGAGACCTCACATGAGGCATCTACACAAGCTAGTGTAGTCAGGTATGTGCCAGCAACTTGTTTCAGTTTTATATTGAACTTGTTTCAGTTTTCATTAGTTCATATCTTAAAAATTGTGTTATGTTTGAACTTGTTTTAGTCCTAGAAAGAATTATAAAAGAGGAGCAGAGAGGGGTGCTTCTCCAAGGTGTTGCAAGCAGAAGAAAAATGTACCAACAACTACATTTTGCTCAGTCACTGGAAGCAGTGTTGACAGCAAGGGTGTCTCTCCAGCCAAAAAAGCAGCAACAGCAGTTGAAGCTCCACCCACTGCCCCCAATCCAGCAAAGAACACTAGAAGCAATGCAAAGCTGGCTCCAAACCCAGCCAAGAACACCAGGAGCAAGAAACTTCAGTTTTAGTACTGTTACTAGATAAAACTGTTATGCACTTGATGTTGTTGTGTGTGCACTGTGATAGCCAGTACTTTTATGTTCTTAGTGCTTTATGCACTTGATGTTGTTGTGTGTGCACTGTGATGATAAACTTCTTAATGCTTTATGCACTAGTTATGCCCAATGTTTGGTACATGTGTGATGATCAAATTCTTCTTCTTAATGCTTTGTGCTCAGTGTGGTGTTTAATAAGTTGGGATTGTTGTTGATCTACTTTGGCATAGTTTTGTCATCGACGTCGTCGACAACAAAAACTACATCTACTTTGGCATAGTTTTGTCATCGACGTCATCGGCGACAGAAACTACATCTACTTTGGCACACTTCTGTCTACTTAGGACATCTGAACCAACATCTACTTTGCATCCATCCACACCATCATCTAGTTTGCAGAAACAAAATAGCATGTTCATCTTGACCACAACAGTGCATCATCATCTTCAAATACATCATACTAGGTTGTACCATTCGGTTAACAAGCACAAACTGATACAACTACAACGCAAACAGCATTACAACACAAATTCCTACAAACAACAATGCTAAAAGAAGCATCTTCTCATCTCTTCCTCTCAGCTTCTTCTTCAAAACAAGATTCTTTCTTGACAGCTCCAGGTTTTCCTTCTTCAACTTGTGACTTTTGATCCAGCTCTGTTCTACCTCTGCGTGCAGGTCTTCAAAAGCCAGGGCAACACGCAATGGAGGAGGAGGATCAACCCAAACCACCCACTCACACTCCTGTGGTAACTGATTGCACATCACATTAACCAAAAATTAGATTTTTCATAAACAAGAACTAAAACATGCTCAAATTCACAATCTCTTACGTCTAAAGGACACCCTAAAAACCGGCGGCCAATGCTTGCCCCTCCCCAGGACACACGGCGGGCTGGAACAAGGCTGTGACCAGGGCAACGATGCTTTGAACGATACTCCAATCCACAATAGGTGTCATCGGGAAGATAGAACTCGGAGACGAGCTGCACAATCCCGACCCCATCAACCTAAACCAAATGGAAGGGAAGGAAGGTGAAAATTTCCCCCAAATCTCACAAACCCTAGAACGAATTGGGGGTGGAGGAGGCGCACAAGCTGATGTTCACTTACCTCACCGGCCGCCTGCAAGTAGTTGGACGAGCCCGAGCTCGCTGTGCTGTGCCGCTCCATCCTCTTCCTCGTCAGGCCTCGCGTCGCCGGCTTAGCTCCTCTGTTTTGTTCAGCGCGAGCTCACTGAGGACGAAAGGGTACTAAGTGTAGCACCGACATGGGCAAAAATGTCCAAAATCTAGCGCCGCTTACGGTCAAACGACACTGACTGGACGGAGCCGTGCCGGAAGGGCAAAAGCACAAGACAAGCAAACTGAGTTGGGCAAGACCGCGTGTTTTCCAAAAGTAGGGGCAATCTTGACGAGTGGTACCCAACTAAGGGTATAAAACCGATTATCCCTATGGAAAAATAATATAAATACTAGCTTTTCGATAAATCAAATTTCTGTATGCATAATCAAGAAATGTTGGCCATAATTAATCCTAACAATCTGCAATGTACTACGTGTCTACATCTCTTTAAATCAACGTCCATATTTTTAACCTGCGGCATCGAATGAATCATTGACTTTATAGCAAAACCTCAACCGAGGTTTATAAGTCAGGTACGAGTTTTCACGTCTTCATTTTGAGTAGCCCCTCTAGATGGAAATATAAGTCGGGCACAGGTTTTTAGGTCTTCGATTTGATTAGCGAAAAATATGTTGTTTGTCATAAAAAGATATTTTTAGATTCATCGTCGAATGAAGTTTGTAAATTTATATTTTAAGATTCACCATCGAATGTAGTTTTTGAACTCATATTTTTTGTGGCATATTATATATGTTTTGCTAGTTAAATTGACGACCTAAGTTTTCATGCCAGATTTATATACCCATTTGGAGGGAGTAACGAAATATGTGTTACTCCCTCATTTTCGGTTTATTAGACATACATGCATCCCAAGAGTGACAATTTGACCAATGTAATACAAATTATTTATCCTAGAATTCATACCATTTTTAGTTTCTAATCATATATTTTGTGTGATGTATAACTTGTAGTATGTACTTATGCTGGTTAAATTATCAATCTAAGAATACACACAAGCCTAATAAACTAAAAAGGAGGGAGCATATGCTACAAAAACTATATCTTTAGATTCATCACTGAATGAAGTTTCTAAACATATAAGTTTGTGGCATATTGCACACATTTTGCTAGTCAAGTTGAAGACCTAAAAATCCATGCTCAATTAACATTCCCATCTTGAGGGAGCATTGACGAGTGAGCCAACCATACGTAGTGAGGTTGTACCGCTGGTGATATGGGTCATGTATAATGCCATATAGCCCTATTTATTCAATCACTACCTCTATCTATTTCATTAAATGTTAATTTTAGAATGAATCATGATGCATCCATTGTCGGATAGGATTTCCAGTGCATCTACCAGTAGGAGCCAAATGTCCGCGTCCTGCACAAACAATTGTACTATCAGAATATGCTGGAGTTAAATGGTATCATAGTGGCACGGTGCAAGCAGTTTTAGTTCCAACGAGCAAAAATGAGCAAAGGTGTTCGCATGTGACTTAACAGCAAGTAGAATCTGATTTGCATCTATATCCCCTTCTTCTCGTACATTGAGATCGAATTGGCCTTGTAACCTGAAATCCTTGTAACTGAAGAGAATAGTAAACACCCCCCCTCTTTTCTTCCGCCAATAGATCCTTCCATAAATGCGGACCTCACGCTCCTCTTATGCCCCCCATTGCCGTTCCCTCTTACACGAATGGCTCGTACCCCAAATGGTGATGTCTCACTATAGCTCCAGCCCTCGATCGTCACTATATAATGGCTTCGTTTCTCCTTTTTAACACTCAACCGTGTATGAAATACGAGTGATACCATAGCCAGCATGTTCCATCTTACGGTGCCTATTGACAAGCCAACCGGAAGACTGTTGGGGGAGGAGGGTCTAAAAAGAATCTAATATGAACCCTCCTAAAAAAAAATTCATAAGCTGATCCAAGGTTTGGGGGGGGGGGGCATGACCCCCACCCCACCCTTGACTTCTACATAGCTCCAAAAATGTCCAATATGCCACTCGATACTAGCACAATCATTTTCATCATCTTCATTGTTCTTTCCTCCATAGTGATGTTTGTCGCTGCATCCGCCAACGGAAGAGGAGGCCGAGATCACACACCCCCTCAAGGTGTTTGGTGATCCATGACCTCTGGGTAATACTTCTCCATCTCATAATAATCCTCCCAGGTTGCTTCAGATTCTGATAAGTGTGCCCAACTCACACTTGTGATCCCTCGGCGCAGGCGACTTCTGGCTGAGACAACCATCGCCCACATGAAAGAAAGGGGCACCGATGATGGAGTCCGAGTCCAATCAAGAATCCTTATCGGCTGTGAGATGCATCATCGCCCTTACGATGGCCTGATGGGCGGGGGCCACCAAAAACTTGGATTATTGCCACATATTTCATCAATGGCACAACAAGTGTGTCTTGGTGTGAACCTGTCATGCCCTATTTGCAATGACACTCGCATCGGTATTTATGGGGAGACACCCGACGAGTTGTTGAGTTCTTGATTGAACACCACTTTGATTATGACTATACTTAATTATGACATTCTTGTTCCTCCTTTTCTAGGTGAGGCAAGTGAACCACGACATCAGTACTCTTACTTACTTTCGAAATTGCAAGTCTTCTCGCAATCTTTAGGGCACTTCCAAGTGTGTTGTCTCTTAACACGCTATCATAGGTAGTGGATTTTTTCAGAGACAATTGCCACAATGCATTGTTTCTTAGTTGTTGTATGTAAGTGATATTGCATTTAATTGGTTTAGGTATCATATTTTCATCCCAACCTAGTGGCCTAGTTGTTGAGAGAAGGGAAGGAGTGAAAAAATAGAGATAAGCCATACCATATCACTGCATTAATTACATTGCACAGGGAAACGAGCTAAGAGACATATCCCAACCATCGTACATCCCTGCTCTCTCTTCTTTAATGTCACCTCAACACTTTACATTTGATATTGTGCTAAGAGCCAAGCATTAGGAGCCCTTAGGGCATCTCCAAGGGCAATTATATATTTTTCTCCTGAGTGTGTCCAAAAAAACACCCCCTCCAACAAACCCCCTTTTCTCCTTCCCATTTCCATGCATTGTGCATGGCATCAGATGTAGTTAATCTTAACACAAAACATAGTTCATATAACATCGGACATATGACATGGTTCAAATACAACACATATTAAACATAGCTCATAATACACATATTAAACATAGAAGGTAGCACATGGGACACTTATTAGAAATATCACTTCACCGACGTTTTGTGAAGTGGAGGTGAAGGTTGAAGGCATCGAAGTCGTCGACGGAGTCCTACTCTTCTTCCTCGTACTTCTGATGAGGGCTCAGGAGACATTGCTTGTTCTTGACAAGGGATTTTGCTTAGACAATTTTTTTGGCTTTGCGTTGTGAAGCCTCTATCCCTTCCTGAAGTGCCTCCATGTTCTTTCGGCGGTGGCGGCAGACTCCTTCATGGTCAAGGAGAGTTACAGGATATCGCGGGTCACCTCTTGGTCTTCAAAGGAGAATAACACAGGCACTGCGATGGAGCTAGACGAGCCGTCATCGCCAGATGCGCTGCACGAGCTGGACATGGCGCCGCCGCTGGAAGCGCGTCATGAGCCGAACACGTCGCATCGGGCTGCTCGACCCACAAACTTGGATGTGTCGGTGCTCCACCAGCGCCAGGGTGCTGGGGACGGAGGGGAGGAGCTTGAACCACACCGTGGTGGGAACGACAGGTGACGGATGATCAACCAATGCCACAACGACAGGGACAACACGTTGCCGGTTGAACTACGTCAGGGTGGTGCAGCCGGCACCCGACTGCTCGATTTGCACTATGTCCTCCGATGTCGTAGCCGATGGAGGGTGAGCTCCTTGTTGTCCTCTGCCTCGAGGAACTCCCAAGCGATGCCATCTGATTAGTTGGACCCATCTCGTGTCATGGCATGGTGGATGAGGACCGATCAACCTAGGGTTTGGGGTGGAGCAGAGATGAGAGGGTAGGGTGGAGAGATAGTGCATAAGTTAGGGTTGTGGGTGAGAATGTTCTTTTGTGGGTTTTGGGATGAGCGCGAGATGGTGTCCGGGACTAGGGGGTCCCGGCCTAGCCGATCTAGTCCATGAGCCGGATTGATAGCCCGTTGATGAGGAAGGACCCCGGAGGCCTCTAACCTGTGGCACAAGCATATCGGGCTTCACCGAGGACTTGGCGTGTACTTCAAGTATATCTACCAGATTGGGCATGTAACCCCCAGATGGCAGCCGACCATGTCTAACCCTAGATACCCCTGGTGCCTATATAAGCCGGAGGGTTTAGTCCGTAGAGACACATTGATCATCATCACCATTACTCCTAGGGTTTAGTCCACAACTTACGATCTCGAGGTAGATCAACTCTGTACTCTGATACATCCACAATATAAAGAAGAGGAGGGCATAGGATTTTACCTCCTTGAGAGGGCGTCGGTGTCAAAACCGGCAGACCTCAGGGTAGGGGGTCCCGAGCTGTGGATCTAGGATCGATGGGTAACAAAGGACGGCGAACACAGTGTTTACCCAGGTTCGGGCCCTCTCGAAGAGGTAATACCCTACGTCCTGCTTGATTGTATTGATTGTATAATGTGGTTTACAGAGTAGATCTACCTCGAGATCAGTATGAGCTAAACCCTAGGCTATGGGGGGATGAAGATAGCTCTGCCCCTAATGACTACAACCCTCGGTTTATATAGACACCGATAGGGTTAGGGTTACCGAAGATAGATTACAACAAGAAGGAAAGAGATCTCATCCGCCCTTGACTTGGAGGGCACACCACGGCTTCATAGGTCTCCGGTCACCACACGGCTCCACCAGTCCGGCCCATGCACAATGGGTCGTCGCCCCGAGGACCCCTTACTCCATGACTCCCTCAGTAGCCCCCGAACTTGCCTCCAACGCCGAGGCTTGTATCCGGTACCCATTCCGACCTGTATTCAGTTTGCGGGGCGAGTTCCTCAGCAAGTATTCCCCCTGTTCGGTACCAAGTGATGTTCGTAGTCTGAAACAGCTGCTTTACTTAACACCGAAGGTAGTAATAAAAATATCGCTCAAGCGCAAATAGTGTCTTTATCTAACAACTTTTTCTCCTTCAACGAAGAGTCGCTTCCGGCCATAACACCAAGCAGTTACTATTTCTCAAAGCACGGCTTGAGGCTAACGCCATGCTTGACACGTCCCTTCAAGGTGGAGATCGTGTCCCGCTCTTTGGGGGATATGGTTAATGATTTCGATTCCCCTCCCCGCTCATAATGTTGCGGAGATATCGGGAAGTGGAGAGGCCAACGGTGTGAAAAAAGGGATCTCTGGCCTGCCCACAGTCTATAAAAAGGGAGGGCTGCTATAGTCTGCATCCCACGCCTTCTCCTACCTTTCACACTTGCGATTCTTCAGAGCTCCAGCGCCCTTTCTCCCTGCTTCCATAGCCAATCCCACTTTACCTCCTTCGACCATGGCCGGATCCGGCGCCAATGGGAAGTGGGAGGCATCCTCCGTCACTAACAAGGATATACTGAAGCTGAAGGATGCCGGTTACTTGCCGGCCAACATCGCCCATCGAGCCCCCGAAGAGGGCCAGATCATCCCTACACCCGAGCCGGGAGAAAGGGTAGTTTTTCGCCCCCGTTTCCTTAGGGGGCTTGGATTTCCACTGCACCCCTTTATGCGGGGGCTAATATTTTACTATGGGCTGGATTTCCATGATCTAGCCCCCAACTCCCTCCTCCACATTTCGACTTTCATCGTCGTCTGCGAAGCGCTCCTCCGGGTCCAGCCGCACTTCGACTTATGGCTGAAGGTGTTCAACGTGAAGCCCAAGGTGGTCAGCGGCGAACACGCGGACTGCGGAGGGGCCATGATCAGCAAGCTGACACGGGTCCAGTGGCCAGATGGCCACTTCGTCGACACCGTTTGGATGTGGCGGAAGGAGTGGTTCTATATCACTGAGCCGAGGGAGGCCGCATGGGGAGTGGCCTCCACCTTCTGGTCTGGACACCCCACCAGATTGGCCTCCTGGACCACCAAGAGTCTGGACTGGGGATGTGTTGCCGACACCAAAGCGCTGCAGAAGCGCATTGATAATGTAATGGAGACCGGCGCGAAGCTGGTCGACGTGTTCCAGATCATGCTCCACCGCGGGCTCCTCCCTTGCCAAGAGAGGGCCAAGCCCATGTGGGAGCATGAGCCCAAGGATCCGGCCACTGTGCGGCACCTCTTCGGCACGACTCTGGACAAGATATGGGGCCAACTATTCCAGCTCCAGAAGGAGTGGCCGGCCGAGGGGAAGGACATCGGTCTTGACGCCGCAAATCCCCCAAGGGAGGTGAGTGGCATGTCTCTTCGAAGAGTATTCGGATATTCACATTACTTGAGATTAGATCTAACCTGGTTATGTGGATTTTGCAGGGCTGGCTCGCCAAGGCCAAGAAGATCAGCGGCCCGACACCGCTACCGGAGGGGCCCCAATCAGAGCACCTAGAGAAGATGCTGGTCGTGGTGCCCTACAAGGCGCCCGCTAATAAGGGTAAGAAGCAAGAGGCACCGGAGGCCAGGGAGGGCCTCCGCCGCAGGATCCGTCCGGGCAGCCGGTCCGGAGATGCTGCGGCCTCATCCGTACAGGATGGGGGCAAGGAGGAGGAGGACGAAGAGGAGAGTGCCTCTTCGCACTCCAAAAAGAGGCCGGCGTCCGAGGACGCCGAGGAGGTCCAACCTTCCCCGGCCTCAAAGAGAAGACACCGGCCTAAGCTGGTTATTCCTGACAGCTCGGATGACGAGAAGTCCGAGGTGTCAGAGGAGCTCCTAAAGAAGGGATCCAGGGTCAAGCCCCCTGCCAGCAGGTAAGGTGTCTGTATTTTCAGCTATTATGCTTTCAGTAGTTTGTTTTAGTTGAAGGTTAACCCCTCCGAATTGCAGCCCCTCGCATGAGCGCCCCACCGAGCAAATCTCGGAAGGGACGTCTCCGCCCGCCGAACTGGCGGACAGTGGGTCTATGGCGCACTCCGCGCCTCCTTTGGTCCCCGAAGAGGCTGAGGAGGTGCGGTCCCAAAGAACTCCTCCTCCTTTGAACACAGAGGGGGAGGTAGATGTCGTAATGGCTGAGGTCAACACCTCGGTCACCGAAGACCAGGAGGGAGCGTCCCTCCTGGCCAACGAGGGAAAAGAGTCCGGGCCATCCAGACCCCCTCCGCCGACCGCTCCCGAGCCTCCAAGGCCCTCGATGGCACAGATTCCTCCCAGCGGGGAGGGAGCCGGGGAGCCAATGCCAGTGTCGAACACCTCCGCACGGGCGGTGGTAGGCTGGCTGGACACGCTGGAGGAGTTGGTGAGCAACTCCGTCATCGTTGAAGGGCACCGCACCCTTATGGGTGCGGTTATGCAGAGTGTTCGGTCCATCCAATCCGGACTAAACGACGTTGTCCAAGGCATTCTAACAGGCTTTGAGGTAAGTCAAGTAATGATCCTTCCTCGTAATGCGGTTATAGTTCTTAGTTTAAGTAGGCCGCATACATAGCAGCCCCCGAGACTCTGCCAAGATCCTCGAAGAGACCTGTAGAGGATCAAAAAAGGTAGGTCGGTTAATAATGTCGACATTTCTGATGCTAACACAGGCATCTTCCGTGGCCGCGGCTGCTAATGCCGCGGCGTTAGAGGAGATGGATCGGAAGCTCAAGCTTTCCGATCAAGAGCTGGACCTTGTCAACAAACGGCTTGACGAGGCACAATGTAAGCTATGTACAAAGATGTGTATTTGCCAGATAGGCTCTGGCCGGA
The DNA here is from genome assembly GCA_011799875.1 of Thinopyrum elongatum. Taxonomy (NCBI): domain Eukaryota; kingdom Viridiplantae; phylum Streptophyta; class Magnoliopsida; order Poales; family Poaceae; genus Thinopyrum; species Thinopyrum elongatum. The sequence goes on from CM022301.1 coordinate 282,172,382, forward strand.
CCATTGACTGATCCTTTATCTTGATGATCTTGCAGCTGCTGCCGCCGAGGTTGAGGGCTTGAAGGAGGCCCTTAAGAAAGCTGAGGCTGAGGTGGCCGAGAAGAGGACAGCCGCTGAGAGGGCGGTGTACGAGCTTGAGCAGGCCAAGCGTGCTGCTGAGCAGCATGAATCTCGGGTAACCGAGGTCCAAGGGGAGCTTCGGGATGCCGCTAAGAAGCTTGAGGCCCTTGAGAAGGGGCGGGAGGAGCAATCCTCCCGTCTGTCCAAGGCGGAGAAAGAGCTCCAGGAGGCGAGGAGTGACGCCCGAGGTGTCCGGGAGGAGCTTCGGCAAGCCGCACAAATCGCCAATGGTAAGAAATATTTAATGCAGAGTGTGTTCGGAGGCAACAGATTTGCCCTGCTAACGAGGGTGTCACACCCTGATTTTTGGCCATTTCTTTTTCTTTTGATTTTCTAAGAATTTTGCTTGAGTTTTCTTTTTCTGTGGCTATGTGCTCTGGAAACTGGAGGAGATGACCTCTTCTTCCTTTCCAAAGTGGCTTGTCATCCTCATATCCATCCCTAGACCATGCCATATTCATCTTGGACCAACCTCAATATTATTTTCCTTGGGAATATTCCTTTTTCTGTTAAAGGAATAACCCTATTTGCCCTAGGTTGTGAAGCAACCTATATTTCTATCACTGCTAAAATTCCCAAATAATTCTCATAAATTGTTTGGGTCATATCTTCCTCAAATATGTCAAGATCCTTCATTGACATGATCCAAGATCATGCTCAATTAATTCCTTTCCTATTCTGCCCTAAATGGCACTTTGTGAAGCAAGTGCTATTTATCTTTGCCCATTTGTCTCCAACCTTTTTGGACACCTTTTCCTATCCATATCATTGCCTCATGTCAAAATTCAACTTAATTTGCCTAGTGAACCTTCCTGAGCAATTTTTCAAAGTTCCTGTCTGAGGGAAGCCTGTGTGAAGGAAGTACTAGCTAGGGTGATCCAAATGAGTTGAAATTTTGCATGGTCCTTCATATGATCAAATCATCACTCTCCTCAAGAATTGAGCTCATTTTATCCATCCATGTGAGCACACCTTCAATTCTTTGTTTCTGTCCAAATTTTCAGTTAGTGAAGCAAGTATATTTTATCTTGCTCCATTATGGCTGAAAATTTTCCTAAACCTTCTCCTACCCATATAACCTATCTCCACAAGATTTGGGCTCATTTCATCTAGCCATTTTCCCTCAGAATTTTCCCCAAGATTCTATCCAGAGAGGTGCTGTATGAAGGAAGTACCATTTTGGCATGGCCAAATGGCATGAAATTTTTATGGCATCCTCTCATGCCCAAATCATCCTGCCATGTTCATTTTCAGCTCAATCCATCACTCCTAGTGAGTGCTACTTCATCATTTTGTTTCTGGACCAGATTAAGCAGTTGTTAAGCAACTATATTAAAACTTGGTCCAAATCCCTCAAAACTTCACAGGATTCTTGTCCTTCCTACCCTAAACCTCTGAGGCATGCTATTTCATCACTTAGCTATCCTTGTTGATCACAGTTTCACGCAACAGTTTGCAACAGCAAACTTCAGAGGTCATTTCCCATCTAACCATAGCGTTTTTAATCGGGATTTAAACTCAGTTGTAACCTACCCTGGAGGGACTCCACCCTAGACAGCATTGGCTAGCCCATTGCCTCCTCTACTCGCCAGTTCACATGGTGACCGCCACTGTGGCATGCCATGGACGCGAGCTGGTTGTTTTCTTGCTCGGGCCCCTCCTCTGCTCGCCGCGTTCGCGCACCCAACCATGTCCAACAGCTCGTCCGTGTCGTCCTCTTCTCCCTGGACTCCTCTCCCCCTCCGGCAGCTCGCTCGTTGGCGCTCGTCGCCGCGTGCCCACGGACGCGCTGTAGCTGGCCGTCGTCTTCCTCCTCTGGCTCTTTCCTCCCCGTGCCCCCTTGGCCTCCTCTACTCCATGACCTCTGCATCGATGTTTCATCGCGTTCCCGCACCCTCCCGTGATCACTGAGTGTCGCCAGAGCTTGGCCGGACCCGAGCGGCGGCATCCGGCTCGGCCATCCTCGCCCCGCCTATAAATGGCCCTCCCCGAGCCATTCCGAGCACACCATTGACCTCCTCTCACTCCCAGAACCCCGCCCAGCCTCTTCCCCGAGCTCGAGAAGCTCTCCTGCCCCTCCCATGGCCGAAGCCTCGCCGCTGGCCTCTGCTCAAATCCAAGCAAGGCGAGCCCCCTCCCTCCGTTCTTCCATCACCAGACGAGTACCTCAACCCCGGTGAAGCCTTCCCGAGCCCTGCCTCTCCATTTCCTCCACCATAGCCCCGCCACCAACTTTGCCCGATGCCGCCGTCCGCCGTGGCCATGGCTTCACCTGCTCCTGTGCTCCCCAACGTGTGTGCAGCCCCTGGATGGGTGCGGCTCGCTCTCTAGGGCGAGCACCGGCGCCGGCGACCCCTTCCTCTGTCTGCGTCCGTGTCGAGGAAGAAGAAGGAGGAGTGGGAGGAAGAGATGTCAGCGGTGGGCCCCGTCTGGCAGCGAGACAGAGCCCGGCCCCGCCTCTGCTGACTAGGATAAGTGGAAGCGCATTTTCGCTTTTACGCTTTCGTTTCAGTGAAAGCGTAAAGTTCTGCAGTTTCGGCCAGGAATACGTTTTCACTGTCCCGAAAGCGTAGTTCCTTGAATGCGCTTTCAGTTTTTCTGATTTGACCCAGTCTGTAAATATTTCTATTACAGATAGGTCCCTGGCAGAAAACCCCTCCTAACTTTTTGCTCATAACTCCGATTGAGGTGATTCCAACGCCCACATCTTCGTCTCGTCGAGACCGTTCTATTCCTATCATTTTCACTATGGTTTGGCATAATGGAAATGACCTTTTTGCCCTTGCCCCTAATCAGCCCCCTTCGAGGGAGAAACTTTTCCGGTGATTCCTTCCGCGATCTTTCCGCACTTCTCCCCGGTGTATTCTTCATCCCCAGGCAAGCCACGACAACCACTTGCATGATAGTCATGCAGTAGCCATGGTTTTGTACTTGAACCTTTAATAAATGCTTGTTTGTCTTCTTCTGCTATCGTTGTTTCGGTAATACTTATGGATCTGTGTTCACCTTCGTGCGATGCTCTTCTGCATCTTGTTATCTTGTACTTCTTGCTAGTATTACTTTCATATTGCCATGCTTGGTAGTAGTAGTACATGCTGGTGGTAGCGATGCTCATCTGTTGCATGCTTGTCGTATGTTATCAGTACCGTTGCTATGCATGTTTTCTTTGCATCTAGCTGGTTATATGATTACTTGGTAGTATTACCGTTATGTTCTTGCATGGTAGTTATTTTCGTTGCTAATGGTCATGTTATGCTATGAGTATTGCTATACTTGTGATATTCATGCTCGTCAGTATGCCTTGTTCATTCGGATATATGATTTATTGTGGTTGATATGCTTGATGATTATGTTTGCACCCCCATGCTTATGTTGATATCATGCACTATAGTTGCATCATGTTATTTTGGCTCAGCCTATTGCATTCAAGTTTAACCGGATAATAATGAACTTGAACAACTATTGGCTGAGTCATGGTGCCACCAAATCGAGCTGACCAGTGCAACCACACTTGCCTTATGGGGGGTCCTAACTGGGTCTATTGTCATGCCTCTCGCCGGTGCCTCCAACGAGGGAAGGTTATGCGTGAGCGCTACCTTAGCCGGGTAGGACGGCATAAGCCTTGTGTGCCCGTGTTTGGTTTTGAGCTCATGTCCCCGTTTGGGACTGTTTATGTTTTGCCACGACGGTGGCCGGCCACGTAGGTGGCGGATGTCACGAGTTGACATCGGGGCCACCCAGGACTTAGCCCAAAGGGGAGTTGGTCGGAGTCGCTGGGAGGGTGTGATGGCAATAGAGCGATTTTGTCGGAATGCCGTTGGTCCACCCGAATGGGAGCACGAGGCCATGGATTCCGTGGTGTGGGTATAGTGTACTAACCTCTGCAGAGTGTGTTTAATCTATCGATAGCCGCGCCCGCGGATATGGGCCCAGTTCGTAGTCGGTCACACTGTGGGTCAACAATAATAATAATAACTTGATTAATAACAACCCTGGTTCGATGATGAGAAAGAGATTGGTCGTGATCGAGAAAGGATCACGGAGGTATCGTGGATACCGAAGTTGGTTGATCTTTATGTGATCGTGAGAGGATCACTGTGGTATCGAGGATACCGAGTTGTTGGATATTTGTGGTGTTATGCGAGAGTCAAGGGTAAAGGTCAAGCTCCTTGTGGTCATGTAATGATTACTACGGTATTGTTAATACCAAGCTTGATTGGATCCTGAGATGATCGTGTGATGTCCGTGATGGTAAGCTTGTGCATGGTTACGAGGTAACCCCGAGCAGAGTAAGTTGGTGCATGATAGTGTCATCATGTTGCATGCTAGTATCATCATGTTCATTCGTTCATGCCATGCTCATAATGTTCTAGCTGTATCATGATCATGTTGTACATGCCATGTTGATCTGATAGTATCATGTTAATCCTTGTTAACCTGTAATTGCCATGCTGTTGTCTGTCTTGATTGCTGTGAGCTTGCAAGTACATTCAATGTACTGACCTGGCGTGTCATGCCAGTTTGCAGGTCATGCCGGATTTGATTACTTGTTTGCCGTGGATCCCTTGTTTGCGAGCTAGGATAAGCGTTCCAGCCAGAGTCCCTGCGGAGTGGAGTTCATCACCGTCGTTGTTGTTCCGCTGCCAGTAGTTATTCCGCTGCTTCATGTTGTTCTGCTGCTTGCATAGAGCAACCGTGGCAGGCGTAGTGTCGCTGTGCCGATGTAATCCCTTGTACCCATATAGATTGTAATAAAGAGCTGATTTGTTCTATGCTAAGAAGTGCCGTATTCCAGAAGACTTCTCCTCGATCTCTGGGCTGGAATACGGGGCGTTCCGGTTTCTCTGAGCCGAGGTGCCACAAGGCTTGGTATCAGAGCAGGTCTGGCTGTAGGACGCCCTAGCCCACGCGAGCGTTAGAATGCGGTAGTATAGAGTCTGGTTGGTTCGTTGCATTTGATTGCTGCATTTGTTTGTCGCATAGCATGCATATAGATTACTATCTGGTCGCTTGTAGTGATCTTGTGAGTGTAGGTGGTATCGGTTTCGATCCACTACCTGCACCATCCCTCTTTGCATACCTGCTCTTCGGTGTATGGCGTCATCTCTGTCCCAACGGAGTGATGCCATGGTACCTAGTGTTCCAGACACCATTTGCAGGAGTTATGCTCAGGTATCGCGTCAATATTTTTCCCGCCATCCACCCATATCGTTTCGGTGATAGACTTGTCTCTATCCCGGACCGTGCCCTTCATCTCGTTCCTTTGGCAACCCTTACTGATCTTTGTGATCAGAAAAAGGGCAATGCCAGCACGCCTTGCTTTTCCACCTCTATCCGACCGTGTCATCCCATTCTTTGGACGTGTACGGTTCCCTTCCGTACGCTTGATGATGATGTGGTCGTGACCTCCGTGTTCCACCCCATGATCACCAAGTCCGTCCTCACCTGTGTATCTGTCCAGATGCAACCGGTGATCAGCCAACGCTTGGTGTAGCCTTGGTTATGCCAACTCCTTCCACACGCAGATTCACTTTCGTGCACACTGCCACAGCATGTTAGACCGTAGTACCAGAGTTTCTGCGAGATTTGTGTGCTTAGGTGTGCATGCATATTATTGTTGTGAGTAGCAGTAAAATGTGATGTTGCTTGATTATTTATATTATTAGTATGCTTGTGTGCTTTTGTTTTTGTTGTTTCTTTTGCTTCTTTCTTTGGGCCTTCGGTGTTACATATTTTCCCCTTATTAAAGTTGCTCATCAACCGACACCGGACCCGAAGAATCAGCAAGGAATTCAAGTATTTGGAAACTCAGCTAAACAGAATGGAATTCTCAGCCGACTGCAGTAAAATGGGGAATATCTAATCTTGATGCTGATAATCAAATTTGCATTAGCATGCACTCCTCACAACAGTACGGATAATCAAGTCTCCCTCGTTGTGCACTCTTCATAGCAGTGATGATCAAATCAGCAAGAAGATAAGCTGTGTGCAAGACCAACAATACAGTCTCAGTCAAAGGTATGATTCATATGCTAGGTTTGATTCTTCTTTGAGGATGATTCTGAAACATGATATACCTGGAAGAAAGCAAGAATGTGCTATGTATTCAATACTCAGAAAGGAGGATAGTCCAGCAAACCCCATTTCATACAAGTAATCAACAACAAAAATATTAAGGTGGTATCTATACGTGGCATCCAGTCTGCATATCACAATGAGAAGCTTCTGCTGTAAGCAACCCAGTCTTTGCTCGCAAGCTACCTAAGAAGCTTCCACTGCAAGGTTCCTCTATCTTCCTCAGTACGATACATGGATGACTTCCCGTGCAAGGTGTCGAGTCTTCCCTAGCAAGCCTTTAAGGGGGGAAGCTTCTGAAGCACGATATCCAGTCTCCCTCAGCAAGATACTCTTGATGGCTTCCAGCATAAGCCATCCAACCTCCCTCAGTATGGCATTAGTGTAAGATATTACACTAAGAATTGACAGCATTTGGCAGTGCATCCCAAGAACCAGAGCGGCAACAGTTGTGTCAGAAGCAAGAATCAGTCAGAAACACAAGCCCGCCTCGAGAATCAGCTATTTATATATCGTGAGCATGCTGCCAAGTTCTTGTAAGTCTCTGGTACGATGATGAAGTTAAGGTAAGGTTCTGAAAACCTCACGAGTCATGCAAGAGAAATAAAGCCAGTTGGTGATGCAAGAACCGACAAGTTTTGGAGAACAACAACATGGGACAGCAAATTTTGACAGTACTCAGCAAGGCCAGTTTCCTGATACCCGGCAAGGTGATATCATTAACCCTTGTCACCACCTTGTATGTTTGACAACAATGAGCTATATGCAAGTACGTGTGAACCCGGTATAGTCCCTATCACCTGATACATGAACGAGGATAAGTTACGATGTCCGACATATTGCACTCAACAGTACCAATGGATGCACGAAGAAGCAATATGACCCACCTCTTTCAACAAAGGATCCAGACCAAGAAAACAATAATGAAGGAGCAAGACCGGTGATGCAGGTATGAAAATTGTTGCATGAACCACATGGTGTAGATACCCCAGACAGCCTGAGTCAGCATCGATCACCAGGAATATTCACCTAAGGGGGTCTACTCAATTTTGGTAAGGACCCCATATCCAGACAACCCGCTCAGTTAACAGTATAAGCTCAGATTTGTCAGTATCAAATATCTGGGTCTGTCAAGTCAGACCAAAGTTCAATTCAACAGTTTGACTCCAGCAACTATGGTAAAGAACCACACAGCCTACTATTCCCATGGATATGCCGACAGGATGAATAATCAGGATGTTGAGCAACAGCCTCGAAGCATGTGCCCTCACTTGTGAGAATCATTAAAGGGCAACCTGTCATGAATAAAATTTCTTCTGCCAGCACCACCGTTGGTCAAGCCTGCGGATTCTCTCATATAAGGCCGTACCCCTTTATGTTGACTACGACAGGTGATAGTCAAATATTTGGTACGAATCTGATCCTCAAGGCAGTGGAGCCAGTCAAGATGATTCAGAAACTCCTGCGAGAAGTCAGAATCCGTCAGGAGAACGGTTATGACTCACCTCACTGTTTTGAACCCGAAGGACCTGCATATAGTTGAGAAATCCCATGCAAGGAGTAAAAGCATGGGTGTCCACCAGGAAAAATCTCTTCGCAACTTCATGAAAGGTTGTCAGTGCCGGATAACACATCCCTCGGAATTCACTCTCGGACTTGTGAGACGGGCATATATCTCAGTCATGATGACTTGTTACCTTCAGCTAAGTCAACAGATATGAAAAGAATTGGAGCCAGTATAAGCATGAACATGTGAGGTAAGTTCTGTCAGGATGTGGATACAGTGAAGCAAACTACCCCAAAGCCAGGCAGTCTCGTCATATGGAATTCAGTGGGGAACAATCAATAAAGGAAAAAGGATACCCGAGTTGGAAACGGTTTCCTTAAGTCAGTATATTCATACTTGTTCCCTGAGCAACCAAATCTCGAGAACGAGATTTCTTTAAGGGGGGAAGGTTTGTCACACCCTGATTTTTGGCCCTTTCTTTTTCTTTTGATTTTCTACGAATTTTGCTTGAGTTTTCTTTTTCTGTGGCTACGTGGTCTAGAAACTGGAGGAGATGGCCTCTTCTTCTTTCCAGAGTGGCTTGTCATCCTCATATCCATCCCTAGACCATGCCATATTCATCTTGGACCAACCTCAATATTCTTTTCCTTGGAAATATTCCTTTTTCTGTTAAAGGAATAACCCTATTTGCCCTAGGTTGTGAAGCAACCTATATTTCTGTCACTCCTAAAATTTCCAAATAATTCTCATAAATTGTTTGGGTCATATCTTCCTCAAATATGTCAAGATCCTTCATTGACATGATCCAAGATCATGCTCAATTAATTCCTTTCCTATTCTGCCCTAAATGGCACTTTGTGAAGCAAGTGCTATTTATCTTTTCCCATTTATCTCCAAACTTTTTGGACACCTTTTCCTATCCATATCATTGCCTCATGCAAAAATTCAACTTAATTTTCCTAGTGAACCTTCCTGAGCAATTTTTCAAAGTTCCTGCCCGAGGGAAGCCTGTGTGAAGGAAGTACTAGCTATGGTGATCCAAATGAGTTGAAATTTTGCATGGTCCTTCGTATAATCAAATCATCACTCTCCTCAAGATTTGAGCTCATTTTATCCATCCATGTGAGCACACCTTCAATTCTTTGTTTCTGTCCAAATTTTCAGTTAGTGAAGCAAGTATATTTTATCTTGCTCCATTATGGCTGAAAATTTTCCTAAACCTTATCCTACCCATATAACCTATCTCCACAAGATTGAGGCTCATTTCATCTAGCCATTTTCCCTCAGGATTTTTCCCAAGATTCTGTCCAGAGAGGTGCTGTATGAAGGAAGTACCATTTTGGCATGGCCAAATGGCATGAAATTTTTATGGCATCCTCTCATGCCCAAATAATCCTACCATGTTCATTTTCAGCTCAATCCATCACTCCTAGTGAGTGCTACTTCATCATTTTGTTTCTGGACCAGATTAAGCAGTTGTTAAGCAACTATATTAAAACTTGGTCCAAATCCCTCAAAACATCACAGGATTCTTGTCCTTCCTACCCTAAACCTCTGAGGCATGCTATTTCATCACTTAGCTATCCCTTTTGATCATAGTTTCACGCAACAGTTTGCAACAACAAACTTCGGAGGTCATTTCCCATCTAACCACAACGTTTTTAATCGGGATTTAAACTCAGTTGTAACCTACCCTGGAGGGACTCCACCCTAGACAGCATTTGCTAGCCCATTGCCTCCTCTACTCGCCAGTTCACGTGGTGACCGCCACTGTGGCATGCCATGGACGCGAGCTGGTTGTTTTCTTGCTCGGGCCCCTCCTCTGCTCGCCGCGTTCGCACACCCAACCATGTCCAATAGCTCGTCCGTGTCGTCCTCTTCTCCCTGGACTCCTCTCCCCCTCCGGCAGCTCGCTCGCTGGCGCTCGTCGCCGCGCGCCCACGGACGCGCTGTAGCTGGCCGTCATCTTCCTCCTCTGGCTCTTTCCTTCCCGTGCCCCCTTGGCCTCCTCTACTCCGTGACCTCTGCATCGATGTTTCATCGCATTCCTGTGCCCTCCCGTGATCGCTGAGCGTCGCCAGAGCTCGGCCGGACCCGAGCGGCGGCATCCGGCTCGGCCATCCTCGCCCCGCCTATAAATGGCCCTCCCCGAGCCATTCCAAGCACACCACTGACCTCCTCTCACTCCCAGAACCCCGCCCAGCCTCTTCCCCGAGCTCGAGAAGCTCTCCTGCCCCTCCCATAGCCAAAGCCTCGCCGCTGGTCTCTGCTCAAATCCGAGCAAGGCAAGCCCCCTCCCTCTGTTCTTCCATCACCAGACGAGTACCTCAACCCCGGTGAAGCCTTCCCGAGCCCTGCCTCTCCTTTTCCTCCACCATAGCCCCGCCTCCAACTTCGCCCGATGCCGCCGTCCGCCGTGGCCATGGCTTCACCTGCTCCTATGCTCCCTAGCATGCGTGCAGCCCCTGGATGGGTGCGGCTCGCTCTCCTGGTCACTCCGGTGTCCGGAGCGTCGCCGAAGATGGCCTGAGCAGCTCGGGCGAGCGCCGGCGCCGGCGACCCCTCCCTCTGCTCTGCGTGCGCGTCGGGGGAAGAAGAAGGAGGAGCACGAGGAAGAGATGTCAGTGGTGGGCCCCGCCTGGCAGCGAGACAAAGCCCGGCCCCGCCTCTGCTGACTAGGATAAGTGGAAGCGCATTTTTGCTTTTACGCTTTCGTTTCAGTGAAAGCGTAAAGTTATGTGGTTTCGGCCAGGAATACGTTTTCACTGTCCCGAAAGCGTAGTTCCTTGAATGCGCTTTCAGTTTGTCAGTTTTGACCCAGTCTGTAAATATTTCTATTACAGATAGGTCCCTGGCAGAAAACCCCTCCTAACTTTTTGCTCGTAACTCCGATTGAGGTGATTCCAACGCCCACATCTTCGTCTCGTCGAGCCCGTTCTGTTCCTATCATTTTCACTATGGTTTGACATAATGGAAATGACCTTTTTGCCCTTGCCCCTAATCAGCCCCCTCCGAGGGAGAAACTTTTTCGGCGATTCCTTCCGCGATCTTTCCGCACTTCTCCCCGGTGTATTCTTCATCCCCAGGCAAGCCACAACAACCACTTGCATGATAGTCATGCAGTAGCCATGGTTTTCTACTTGAACCTTTAATAAATGCTTGTTTGTCTGCTACTGCTATCGTTGTTTCGGTAATACTTATGGATCTGTGTTCACCTTCGTGCGATGCTCTTCTGCATCTTGTTATCTTGTACTTCTTGCTAGTATTACTTTCATATTGCCATGCTTGGTAGTAGTAGTAGTACATGCTAGTGGTAGCGATGCTCATCTGTTGCATGCTTGTCGTATGTTATCAGTACCGTTGCTATGCATGTTTTCTTTGCATCTAGCTGGTTATATGATTACTTGGTAGTATTACCGTTATGTTCTTGCATGGTAGTTATTTCCGTTGCTAATGGTCATGTTATGCTATGAGTATTGCTATACTTGTGATATTCATGCTCGTCAGTATGCCCTGTTCATTCGGATATATGATTTATTGTGGTCGATATGCTTGATGATTATGTTTGCACCCCCATGCTTATGTTGATAACATGCATTATAGTCGCATCATGTTATTTTGGCTCAGCTTATTGCATTCAAGTTTAATCGGATAATAATGAACTTGAACAACTGTTGGCTGAGTCATGGTGCCACCAAATCGAGCTGACCAGTGCAACCAAACTTGCCTTATGGGGGGGGGGTCCTAACTGGGTCTATTGTCATGCCTCTCGCCGGTGCCTCCAACGAGGGAAGGTTATGCGCGGGCGCTACCTTGGCCGGGTAGGACAGCATAAGCCTTGTGTGCCCGTGTTTGGTTTTGAGCTCATGTCCTCGTTTGGGACCGTTTATATTTTGCCACGACAGTGGCCGGCCACGTTGGTGGCGGATGTCACGAGTTGACATCGGGGCCACCCAGGACTTAGCCCAAAGGGGAGTTGGTCGGAGTAGCTGGGAGGGTGTGATGGCAATAGAGTGGTTTTGTCGGAATGCCGTTGGTCCACCCAAATGGGAGTACGAGGCCATGGATTCCGTGGTGTGGGTACATTGTACTAACCTCTGCAGAGTGTGTTTAATCTATCGATAGCCGCGCCTGCGGATATGGGCCCAGTTCGTAGTCGGTCACACTGTGGGTCAACAATAATAATAACTTGATTAATAACAACCCTGGTTCGATGATGAGAAAGAGATTGGTCGTGATCGAGAAAGGATCACGGAGGTATCATGGATACCGAAGTTGGTTGATCTTTATGTGATCGTGAGAGGATCACCATGGTATCGAGGATACCGAGTTGTTGGATATTTGTGGTGTTATGCGAGAGTCAAGGGTAAAGGTCAAGCTCCTTGTGGTCATGTAATGATTACTACGGTATTGTTAATACCAAGCTTGATTGGATCCTGAGATGATCGTGTGATGTCCGTGATGGTAAGCTTGTGCATGGTTACGAGGTAACCCCGAGCAGAGTAAGTTGGTGCATGATAGTGTCATCATGTTGCATGCTAGTATCATCATGTTCATTCGTTCATGCCATGCTCATAATGTTCTAGCTGTATCATGATCATGTTGTACATGCCATGTTGATCTGATAGTATCATGTTAATCCTTGTTAACCTGTAATTGCCATGCTGTTGTCTGTCTTGATTGCTCTTGATTGCTGTGAGCTTGCAAGTACATTCAATGTACTGACCTGGCGTGTCATGCCAGTTTGCAGGTCATGCCGGATTTGATCCCTTGTTTGCCGTGGATCCCTTGTTTGCGAGCTAGGATAAGCGTTCCAGCCAGAGTCCCTGCGGAGTGGAGTTCATCACCGTCGTCGTTGTTCCGCTGCCAGTAGTTATTCCGCTGCTTCATGTTGTTCTGCTGCTTGCATAGAGCAACCGTGGCAGGCGTAGTGTCGCTGTGCCGATGTAATCCCTTGTACCCATATAGATTGTAATAAAGAGCTGATTTGTTCTATGCTAAGAAGTGCCGTATTCCAGAAGACTTCTCCTCGATCTCTGGGCTGGAATACGGGGCGTTCCGGTTTCTCTGAGCCGGGGTGCCACAGAGGGTCTGGCGCTCTGCAGGCGTCTTCGCTGAACTCCCAAAGAATGCGGCGGCCGCGGCGAGACACTATGCCACTCGCGAGGAGGATTCCACGCAGCGACTCTTTTGGTCATAGTTTCCAGACTCCGAGCGTCCTCCCCTCCTCGGCGATCAAATGAAGCAGCTGATGGAGATGCATCGGATGTCTGTGCTGGCCTTGAAGGACCTCTGTGTCAGCCTGTGGCCGGCCGAGCCCATTCCGGACACCTACTTCGACCTTGTGCAGAGGCTGCGGGAGGCGCTGCTCCAGATTGACGCCGTGAAGCGGTCGGCGTGCCTTGAGGGGGCAAGGCTCGCGTTTGCGAAGACCATGGTTCATTGGCCAAGGATTAACCCAATGGAGATGGCCACTGCTCCTCCGCCCCAGGGGAAGGAACATCGCCGCCCCGAGCTGTACTTCGCGCAGGCGATGACCGGAGCGCGGGCGATAGAGGGCCAGTGCTCGAAAAATGTAATGCTTTAGTAGATGTAGCAGGATTGTATTAAGTGGGATTTATGCTTTATTATGCGCCCGACGAACTTAGTGATTAAATTTTGACTCCTGTGTGGCTGTATGTTTAATTCTGAAAGCTACCAGTCGCCGGCTTTAGCCCCCAAGTGAATATCACGAAGGGTGTTTTGTTTCCGCACTGTTACCCTTAGCCAATGTCTTGGTGCCCGGAGGCGGTAGTGCGGGAACAAAACCAGGCGATCAGACTATTCAGTTTTACTGCTTTCACTTAGCCTTAGGAGCTTGACGGTGGGGACTAGGGACTAGCCCTTGGTGTATTTGTGATGTACTTGGGGGTCCAAGCCTGCCCTTTCTGATCACATGGTTTGTGTTAAGACGAACCCTTCGTGTGACACGGCGAAATCGCCAACGATTTTTAGAGTCCAACCTCGTCATCGGATTGTAGACCCGTTCGCGCTTACTATGACGGTTAGTTTTTGGCTTTTTCCTCGTGAGGTACTTGACCGGGCGAATCAGTAGTACAATCGCAGGGGTTCTCCCTTTGCCCTCTTAGCCGAACAAGCGGAACATAAGGGGCAAACATAGGAGCCGGGCAACCCAACTATTGACCCAAGACATAGTTCAGAATAGATGCATATAGTGCAATATCCGAGACGCCGGACACCTAGCGGGAAGCGGTGCCGGACTTAAAGATATTGAGCTGATGTATAAATCAAACTCGTAGCTAATTAATATATTTTCATGCCGGGCTGTTCGAAGAGCGAGGAGAGAATCGGAAAGGGACAGAAAAATTGCAAGATGCAGATATCCGAACACCATAAAGGGTATTTTTATTATTTCTCGTAAGCTCGCGACGTCTAACCGTACAATTCGAACTGTGAAGGCAGTACTTGCAAGAGAGAAAGAAAAAGAAAATTTATAGAGGAAAGGTTGACGCAGGGCCTTGATGCGTGAGTTGAAGCCTTCACCGTGCCCTGCTGCACGTCTACGCCTTTGCTTCTGATAGGTGGGGGTTGGGACCTTCGATGAGACCTTGATGGGCAAGGACCCTGCCGATGAAGCTTTACACTTGGGGGTATCCGGAATTGGTCCCCGGGTCGTCCGAAGATGAGGTAATTCTGAAGTTCGGTTTAACCGAACATGTACTTCGGATTAATGTATGCCTCACGGCTGCCCATGGTATTTCGAGTGCGAAGTTGTGCTAACGAGGCACGTGGAGCATGAAGAATGTGGGCGTGCCGTGGGGCGCATATCCCTATTTGCGGCGAACGCATGCGGGTTCCCATGATGGGGAACGGGTTCGAACCCGTTTACTGTTGTCGCCTGCCCTTACAGTGGGTTGGCATTCGGGCCTATATGGGCCGGTGTGGTCTTCGGCCGCTAGGGCCGCAGTGTGCTCTTCGGTTCGAAGTGAGCATTCAGTGTTGCCGTTGATAGTTATGACACCCGAAGGACCAGATATTTTCAACTTGAGGTACGCATAGTGCGGAACGGCATTGAATTTAGCGAATGCTATTCGGCCGAGGAGTGCGTGATAGCCACTGCGAAAAGGTGCAATATCGAAGAATCAAGTCCTTGCTTCGTAAATTATCCGGAGATCCGAACACCACTTCGAGTGTCACGGTGCCCGTGCAACGGGCCTCCACTCCCGGGATGACTCCCTTGAAGGTGGTGTTACTGGGTTTAATCCTTGATGGATCGATCCCCATTTTCTTCACTGTATGCTCGTATATCAAATTGAGGCTACTTCCTCCGTCCATTAGGACTCTAGTGAGGTGGAATCCGTCGATGATGGGGTCCATCACTAGGGTTGTAGACCCTCCATGGCGTATACTGGTGGGATGATACCTGCGATCGAACATGGTCGGACAGGCAGACCATGGATTGAACATCGGTGCTACTGGCTCGATGGAGTATACATCCCGTAGCTCTCGGTTCCTCTCCTTCTTCGGTATGTGGGTTGCGTAGATCATGTTTACTATCTTGACCTCGGAAGGGAAGGGTTTCTGGCATCCACTATTCGGCCTGCGGGGCTCGTCATCGTCCTCGCTTCTTGGGCTTTTGCCGAGTCTTCGGCTGTGAGTTTGCCGACCTATTTGATCACCCAACAATTATAGTTGGAGTGGTTGGCGGGCTTCTCTGATGTGCCGTGGATCTGGCAAGGCCTGTCCAGAATTGTTTCCAGCCTAGACGGGCCATCGCTGTTGCCTTTAGGGGCCTTCTTTAGGGTTCTGGACTTCTGGTTTCGGAATCCGGCATTTACTGCCGTATCCTCACCCTCGCCGTCATTGTGGCGACGTTTATTCTTGCTGCGTCGGGGCTTTCCATTTCCGTCCCAAACCTTGGAGGTACCGGGTGTGTCTGGGTTGGTGTTCTTGCGAGCAAGCCAACTGTCTTCACCTGCACAAAAGCAGGCCATGAGGGAAGTTAGGGCTGCCATAGTTCTTGGTTTGTCCTGGCCGAGCTGCCATACAAGCCATTCATCCTTGACACTATGCTTAAAGGCAGCCAAGGTTTCGGCATCCGGATAGTCAATGATCTGATTTTTCTTAGTCAGGAATCGGTTCCAAAATTGTTGGACAGATTCTCCGGGTTGTTGCGTGATGCGATTTAAGTCGTCAGCATCCGGAGGCCGGACATAGGTGCCCTGGAAGTTTGATCGAAAAGCGTCCTCAAGCTCTTCCCAGCAACCTATAGAGTCTTCGGGAAGGCTGTTCAGCCAGTGTCGAGCTGGGCCTTTAAGCTTGAGCGGTAAATATTTAATGGCGTGAAGGTCGTCTCCTCGCGCCATGTGGATGTGGAGTGTGACGCCCCGGCTTAATCGTGCACTAATCATACACGCAAATGCACACGATCTAGCCTAAGGACTCACTTGAAGATATCACAACACAACTCTAGACACAGATTAAAATAATACAAGCTTTATGTTACAAGCCAGGGGCCTCGAGGGCTCGAATACATGAGCTCGCTTACAAGCGTCAGTGGAAGCATCAGATATCTGAGTACAAATATAAAAGATAAAACAAATAGGCCTTTCAAAGGCGAGGCAAAAGAAAACACTACGATCGAAAAGGCGCAGGCCTCCTGCCTGGGACCCTCTGAACCTACTCCTTGTCGTCAGCCAACTCATAGTAGTAGCCATCCTCGGGGTAGTAGTAGTGATCGTCGACAGGGCAGCTGGCTCCGGCGCTCCGTCATCTGGTTGCATCAAACGGGTATGGGGAAAAAGAGGAATCAAAGCAACTGTGAGTACTCATCCGAAGTACTCAGCAAGCAAGGATCTACACTACATATGCAACATTATCAAAGAAAGGCTGTATATGTGGACTGGGCTGCAGAAATGCCAGAATAGAGAGAAGGCCTAGTCCTATCAAAGACTAGCATCTTCAGCGGTCTTGCAGCATTAGAAGAGTGTAGATTAGTACAATATAAAGTAGTAGTAGCATTAAGTATCAACCTCGGCCAGAGATCCTTTCTCGACTCCCTGCGAGAAAGCAATCCCAGAGCCATACTATCCATTTCTCAACTCAACATTATGTTCTAGTTGTATCGATCAGGATACAACTCTGAGCGTCCGTTGCCGAGGATCCGGCTATGCATAGATTAGTTCTTCCCTGCAGGGGTGCACCAACTTACCCACCACGCTCGCTTAAGTCTGTCCGGACACACTTTTCTGGGTCATGCCCGGCCTCGGCCAAACGACACACTGCAGCCCTACCTAAAGCTCAGCAGAGAGGTCCTCGTCGGTCTATATCCTAAGCGCTCAGGGGTCTTGGGCCATCGCCCTGTGCACTCCGGGTAGTTGCGTGCAGGGTGGATACCAGCGCCATCGGCACGATCCGACCCGGCCGCCATGCTGAACTGGACATCTGACAGAGCTTTCGGCTGATGCATACGATGCAGAGTACCCATATTTATTCCCGCGTGATGGTTAGTGCTATCGGGCCAAAGGCCCACTCAGATCAAATATCCAAATCGTTAGTGCATTAGTAGCGTGCGGTAACGAGCAGAGACTCATGATCGAAGTGACCCCATCGCCCCGTCTCGAGGACTTGCTGCAAGGGCTAAGAATGCCCGGCCACGCCTCGTAATTATCTCTTGGGTACCCTCCAGTTCAACCCGACTTCCCATCACTCGCGGGTACCCCTCAGGGTCGACCCGCCTTTCCAAGTAACAGTAGTAAAGTCCAAGTATCCATGTGTCCATAACATCAGGGAATCCGAGGTATCACCCTCGTTGGATTCCTACTCGATGTATCCATCAAGGTGAACTTAGGGGGAATCACCCTCGAGGTTCACACTTGAGGTGTTGCACGACGGCGTCGTTATCGGAAGTGGTGAAGGAGGAATCACCCTCGATGACCACGACCGAATAGCTACTCTACAGAGTTGACATCAGAAGTGCTAAACGAGGTATCACCCTCGGCACTCGATGGTAACGCTGCAATGTCGTACAACTAAGGGGGTGATGTGCGGTGCCGGGGCCTGGTTGTCGATCACATTAATCGAGT